>CM060934.1:331296248-331956248 GCA_030765085.1 Allium cepa
ACACTTGTAGTTTACTTGTATCATTTTGAAATTCCTGATGCACTTTTCAACCTGATGCTTGTGTACATGTTTACTGCATTTGCTTGCATATCTGTCACCGCGATGCATATTGATCACTGTCTGCATATATACGTGTATGTACGTTGTAGTGTTTTACTTGAATCTTGATTGCATTGTGTATGTTCACACATCTCTCAGATGATTGCATTGGTCGCTAGTCTGGTAGTTTGACATTTATATATTTTCTGGCATAACTTCATGTATGTGTGCAGTGTTTGCATTGTTGTTTCATTCAAGCTCATATATATATGTATAACAGTGCTCTGGTCTATATGCATTAGTGCTCAGTATATGATGCATGTTGTGTTTGCATTGACTTCATGTAGCATTTGAGGTTGCTGTTTTGTTCTCGTTTGCTGCCTAGTCGACACTTGTCTTTGACTTGTGAACTGCCTGTTTGGTTTGTGGTGCACTTTTCATTTTGATTTCACTTGAACTTCATCTTGATTTTTGGAATTACACTTGTGTTGAATCCAGCTTTAAAGCTCGGGTTTGACCTTGTGCTGATATTGTGACATTATTTTTATTGCACTTGAGTTGAATCCGGCGTTTTGGGTTTGATCTGTGCTCACCTGTCCCTGTAATTTTATCAAGTGTATATATCGGTGTGCACATCCTTATGGCATATACAGTGATACACTGTGTATGTTACAAGCTGTTTGTGCATGATGAATTCGAATTTAAATGATGACGAACAACCCAAATAACCGAGGCAAATATTATTTTCAAAATCCACATTTTATTTTATACTGCAAAAATATTTTATTTTCAATTTTACTGCGTCAAATGTATATTTTTGCAGATTGCGTAGATGCTGGATTCACAATGGAATGAAGTTGAAGATAAACACGAGTTGAGTGAATGAGTGATATGTAGTGAGGTCAAATGTAAATTAGAAATTGTGATGTAATCAAACTTGTATTTGTAATTGAAGTTGTGTGCATATATATATATATGTATATATATATATATATATATATATAGTGAGAGCTTGAAATTTGTACTATTCAAAAATTGTATTAAATATTTGTTTGAATAAAATTTCTGTTTGAATTCAAAATTTGTGTTATTTATTTTATTCAACAAATATTTATTTAATCTAAAAACTAAAATAGTACATTAACAAATACATTTAAATGAATATATATATATATATATGTTTATTATCATCCAACAAAAATTTAAATGAATACATATGTAACATCCCTGAATTTTAGCCCAGTATAATTTGATAATTGAATTAATTTTTGAAATTAATTTGTGAATTTAATAGAGTTTTTCAAAATAAATATTAGTTGTTTATAGTTGTTAATTTTAAATATAATTTGAAAATGTGAATTTGAAGTTCAAATGTTAATATATTGGAATCTAATTAATTTGAATGAATAAATATATCAAGAGATTGTAAATAATACTTATTGATTTGAAATCAAATGGAATATAAAGATATATTTATAAAAAAATATATGATTATTTATTCATTTATAAGTACAAATTGATTATATATTAAATTTTGAATTTGAATTAAAAATGTAAAATTAGATTTGATAAAAAGATTTAAAACATTGGAACATATAAAAAAAATAGTTGCATATTCATGAATGTAAAATGTAAAAGAACATTTACATATCACATAATTTTGATAGAGTGAAGATATAAATTCATAATTTAAGTTAAAACATGATTTGTAAATAAAATAAAAATAAAATAAAGTTTAAATGCAAATGCATGAATTAATTTAAAATAAGGTTTAAATTTTAATTTGTGTAAGTATAAAAATGTACATAAGAGGGTATTAAATAATTTGTTTCAACATTTGTAAACTATTAATGAAGGTATTTAAACATAAATTTAAATATGTAAACAAAGTTGTAAATTTAAAATAAAACAAGGTTAAAAACATGAAAAATACATATGTTTACAAGTGTAGACCTTATACATAAGTGGATTTACAAGTGTAAGGGCATGGAGTATGAAATCATACAAATGGCAACATAACTATTTTCCTTTAGTTAAAAATTTTTAAAAGAAAAAAAAAATCTTCATTTCCAGTTTTTTTGAACCTGAAACAAAGATCACCTCAGATCAAAAAAATCTGTAAATTAAATCTAAAACCTGGAAGCATGCAACATGCCTGAGACCAAATCAAGTTCATACTTGATTCAAGAGCAAGTTTAAGCAAATGAGAATCAAGATCGTGCATACAAATTTAAAAGCATCAGGATCAAAACAAGATTCAATGCATATTTCCAGGCTTTTCAAAACAGGCCTTTGTCTTCATCTACAAAATGGTGAGCAAACTTACCTTATTGATCTGATCTAAAAATCTGATTCAGTTGTGCTAAAGTGTTTCCTATTGTTTACATATGCTTGTGTGTGCTTATTGCATAGGAATAGTTTTCACCGGTCCAAATATGTGTTCATTCCTGTGTATTCACAGGCTCAAAGAAGAAAAAAAAACAAGAAGAAAATCCATGTTCATCTTTATAATTCCAAAGTAAAGAAACTTGTATAGAAACAAACCATGAAAAAAAATCACAATTGAAAACAGAAAATGAAAAAAAAAAAAGGGAACAAAAGCAAGTTTTAAATTAAAACTCCAGGCAGTTTAAAATTGACAACAAATTCAACTAAAAGGAAGTTTCAAATCTGGTGAGCAAGCTCCTAAACCCATTTACACTTTGGTTTTGCATGTGAATGAATGGTTTTGCCTGTGTTGATTTTATTGGCTTGGATACGTTGTTTTCTTGTTCTTCTGTTTACCTTAGACATTTGTTTCCAGTTCAAACCCAAGTCCTGATCAAAATACATTGTCTCTTGATCTGATGGTTGTTAAGACTTAGGATTTAAATAAAGTTTGTTATATGATAAAGTAAAGTTTTAAAAAAAATTAAGTTAAAATAAATTGGAATTGTCTCTAGGAACCAAGAACAACAGAGCAAATTTAATCTAAGTCAAAAATTCAAACTTTTAAAATTATTGATTCAGGATTACAAAATGATTACTTAATCAAAAACTAGATTTTTAAAACTAAAATCAAGATTTTTAATATCGTATTTGTAGGGAAATTCAAAGTTGAATAGTTTGGGGTTTTCATCAATTTCTGGTGATCGGGTTGTTGATCCACCTCGTGATTGAGTTTGAAGCTCGCTGGATGATCGTGGACTTAGGGAAAAATAGCAGGAAAATTTACCAAATCATGTTGGAGGGCTACGAAGGGAATTTGGGTCTGCAACCCTAGTTTTCCTGGGTTGAACATTTTATTTTTTTTCTTTTTCCCTAAGTGATCGAGTGCTCTAAGATTTGGAGTAGTGGAAGTTTGGTCATTAATGAGGTAGTGGCAGGAATTGCACGAATTCCGATGGTCAGAATGGATCAGGCGAGGACCTTTCTGGCAATAGCTTGAGTTCAAGTTTTCAACTGGATAACTCGATTTAGAATTGTAGCTTATGGTTGTGGGTTGATGATCGGGGTAGGTCGCTGTAGCAATCCTGGACATGGGGGAGGATCTGGTGGTGGCTGAAAGGTCATCGTGGATGGTGCAAGGTGTACGGTGGCGTGGGTATGTCAGTGTGTTTGGGTTCGTTGTTTTTTTATCGAAGACGGTTTCGGGGAAGAAGATGGTTTGGCTCGAGAAAAATTGCGATGGGTTTGAGTCAATATCCCTTGTTCCCGGTTTTAATTTGTCCGAAGGAAAAAAAATTTGTTACAGGTTTCTGAAACCTGTTTGTTCCAAATCCTAGTCTGGATTTAAATTTAAAAACTGAATTTAACAAAATTTCAGAAATCAAATCTTAGAGTATGGACTTAAATCAAATTTTATACTAGTTCATAATGTTTAAGTTTATAAAATTTTGTTACAGGCTTCGAACCAAACTTGTGACATTCTGTTTTTAGAAAAAAATTAACGCCGGAGTTTAAAATGAATTGAAATAAAATGAAAGGGTAAAGTTTATCCCAGTTTAAACCTGATTTGGTTCAAGTTAGTTGAATCCCAGTTTTAAAAATAAAATACAGTTTCAAATTTAAATTTGTTTTAACCCCTTTAAAATGGTTAAATGGTTTAAATTTCAGAGTTTAAACATGTAAGTAAGTTTTGAAATCTAAGTTAAATCTGAATTCAAAATTTAGACTGTGTTCTAGTTTTGAAATTAAAGAAGTTTTTTTTAAATTTAAAGGATTTAAATAACTTTGAATATTAAAGTGTATTTTAAATTGATTTGAATTTAAAACTGGATTTGGTTTTAAATTTCTTTAAACTTCTTTTAGAAAATGAGTATTTCCTTTATATAAAGGTTCAAAATGTTTTTGAAATGTTTCTAACTTTGTTTAAATTAAGATTGTATTCATTTTAAATCTTAAAATTAAAAATGAAAAAATTGGAAATAAATTTGAAAGAAAATGTTTAAAATACTTTGTTAACGATAAGTTTAATCATTAATAGGAACAATGAAATTTTTTTCCTTAAAAATTTAATTAGGATTTAAAGATTTAAAAATTCACTAAATTTCTAATTTAATTAAAATGGATAATTTATTTATTTAATTAATTATTGATTTGGATTAAATAAAGAAGCAATTAAAGTTTAAATTAATTAATTAAGGTTTAAGATTTATTAATTAAGGAATAATTATTTGTAATTAAGGATTATTAATTAGATATTTATTAATGATTAAAGTTGATTAATCAAGTGATTAAGCAGCGAATAATTTTAGGATAATGTGATAAATAAATTTGGTAATTAATTTAATTAAAGGTTAATTAACTTGTCAAAGAAATCAACAGATGATGATTAATTAAGAATTTATTAACTTAAGGTTATGCAATTGTTTGTAACTAATTAAGGATAACTAATTTAATGGTAATTAATTAATTAAGGGTTAGTTACTTGATTAAGATGATTAATTAAATGGCGAATTAAATAATTAAAGGTTAATTATTTAATAATTAAAAGTTGATGAATTATAATTAAAGGTTAATTGATTTATTATTAATGATTAATTAATAAATGAGAAAAGAATAATTAATCAAAATGGTTTGTAATTAATCAATATTAACCAGGATTAGTAATTATTCATCAGTAATTAAATCTGATTTGAATTAATCAAAAAATTAACTGATCTTACCTATGGATGTTTGGATTCTATTGGATGATTGTATTGTTTGATACCCCTGATCTGTGATGCTTTGTTTTGATTTGAGCTGTGTAATTTATTATCTATGATATATATCTATGATCTGTGAATGAAAGATAAGCGTTATAGTTTATACCACTTATCAAATATATATATTGTTGTATTTGGATATATACTGGTTGATGATGTGGCACCTTTTATTGTGTAAACCCTGGACCACACTTATACACACACCAAATATGGAGTGCACGTGAAAATTCAGTTCAGTTACAGATTTTTGAAAAAATTTTAAATTTGAATTTTTGAATTCAAATGGTTTTGGAAATGGATTGTGTTTAAAATAATAAAAAGCTTTTGAAAAGAAATTTCAAAGATAAAAGTTATTTTTGAATAACTTAATTTAGTTTTGAAATTTGGTTAAAATTTAAATTTGAATTTTGAAATTGAATTCTATTTATAATTTAAAAGGATTATACCAGTTTATATGAGTTTTAAACCATTTTAAAAGTGTTGTTTTGGAATTTTGAATTTAACCCTAAGATTTTAACTTGTATAAATGAAATCGGATTTTTCTGAGAAGAAAACTATTTGTTTCAAGAAAATAAAAGCTTTCACATAAGAAATGAACATCCAATTTGTGTTAAAAAGAATTTCAAGTCTAAAATGAAAATGTTTTCCAAGTTATGAGTGAATCTTTGGAAACGGTTTTTGAAAGCTATGGATTTAATTTTGATTTAATGATTAATGAGTTAATCCAATTGAAATGGGAATTGAGTTGAAAATCTATGAATAGATCTTTGTGAAACTAGGTGAATTTTGTGAAACAGATCTTTTTATTTAAAAGATTTGAAATGGTAATTTGTTTGAACCATTTAAAGAAAGATTTTGGGTTTTAAAGTTGCGACTTAACTAAAATCCCATTATCCATATGATTTTAAATATTGCGCTCATTATTCGGTTTAGCCGGGAGAGGACCTTGTGTCATATAACCCATTCCGAATAATGATACGACGATATGGATAGCATTTGAAGACCGGTGGTGAAGACCGGATATTTTTCAAAAACGAAAGGATAACCCATCGAATGTCTCTGCACCGACTGGTCCCCGGTATAGAGATTTGATCACCCTTTGTGATGGGAAGTCTGGACGTGATTAGGGATTATCTGGATTTGCAAGGACTTCTTCGGAAGTGCCTTCGGTTCTGTTTGAACCCGGAACAGACTTGTATGGATGTGTGTCTGACGTTACACTTTGAGATGTAAAACCGGTTTCTATCAAATACATTTCTGTTTGGTGGCGGAGATTTATTCTCTTAGCTTAACACCCTTCTCTGAGACATACGAGCTCAGAGGTTATGTAGTTAATGGTTACCGGTGCTACATTCCCAATTTGGTAATGTGGCATACGAAGTGCTGCGATCATTTGTTGATCAAAGCATGGCTTTTGTGAAAAGCATAGCTTTGTGGACGAGACTTCGTCGAACTTCACAACTCGGAATGGTCGAAACAGGAAGAATGCAGCAATGTTATTTGGAGGTAGCGCCTCCGGAGGGTATGTTCATTTCCTTCTGGATAGAGGTGGTGTCATGGTATGGAGTCCAGATACTTAACCAATGTGGTTGCTGCAAATTTATTACTTTGTGGTTGTTGGTAAATCCTGGGATAAAGGTTGGTTACGACCGGGAGATGGCATACTCGTGTAGTAGTTACTTAGTTACAGAGGTAACCCAGCCTTATGTTAGCAGAGATCCAGTTAGGTTCTCGGGGCGTCCCTCCAGAGGCGTACCCATGTGGCCTAGGAAGTTCTTAGCCTGACCATTTGTTGGAAATCCAAAGAAACAATACGAACCCTTTACGATTGCAATTGTATAACCTGCCTCCTCAGGAGGTAGCTATAGCAGGCATAATATAATGGTACCTATGCTGGCTAAGATTAATATTGTATTTTCGAAATGATTTTCTACACCGTGCACTTATAATAATAATATCAAATGTTTTCTCGTATCAAGCATATTTGACTATCATAAGGAGAAATCTCCTCCAAGTTTGCGTTTGCATTGTGTGTGTGGCGGGAGGCCTTATGGTAGTTTCATTTTCTAAAAAGCATTGCGGATTTCAAATTTAACTTCTTTGTTTGTTTCTAAAAGACCAAATGTTTTCGTTTCCTCACACCAGTCCCATGACTGACCCGGAGTTTATTGTTCCTTTCCTAAACTCTGGGTGCCCACAGTTTTCGACACGGGCAGTCTTGAGTTGGGTTTTTCAGATAGCAGATATAGATATCAATCTAGTAGCTTTCAGCTTTCTCTTTGTATTCTTTGGAGATCTTGGATATTCGAGTCTTTGGATTCATGGACGAGACTTGTTTAGCTTGGTGTAATGTGATGGTGGTTCGAGCTGTTGCTGTTTGGAGTTTTTATTTTCCGCTGCTATATCATATTGTTATTTCGCTGTAGCATTGTTATCTTGTATCTCTATTGTTGATATCATTGTTGTATCGAATGTTGTATATCAATGATATTCATTTCTTTTTCTTCCGCTGTGTTGTTATTATTACTTAATTGTGTTGTAAGCTCCGGCACAATTCGAATTTCAACGATTGAATCTGCGGCATTCAAGTACTAGTGGGGTACGGATGTCGATTTTTAAACGCTGGAATTTGGATCGTGACAAATTGGTATCAGAGCTGAAGGTTGAAACTTTAGCTCAGGAGTATAACACATTAAGTAACTCATTAGGGATAGGGTGAAATATACCCTAGAATGAGTAATCCCTAAGATATCCGTTCGAATGCCTCAGTAAATTCTCTTACTATCCACTGATAGTGAGTATGAGTGCAAGAAGAGGACGAGATAGGGGACAGGGGAATACGACTACAAATGGTCAATACCTTGCAATTGGGGAAACAACTTTCTCTATCAATCTCCTTTGATTCGTGTTTTCAGTTCTTTGATAGTTCCTGGTAGTTCCAGGAAGAAGCTTTGATATATTTGCATGGGACACAAACTCCAGATGGGTCAGAATTGTTTGTTTGGATGAATTGTTGCTTTGATTGCTATAGTCGATAGGTATATTTTGATTGTTTAAACTAAAAGTTTTGGGATTATATCCATACATCTGTCTATTCTTTGGAGTATTCCGACTTGAGTTTGGGATCCATACCCAATGTTTGAGAATTATGGAAAATTAAATTCATTTATTTGTTCTTTTGGGTTCCGGTATATTCTACGAATGGTTAGTTACCTTTCGAACTAACCGATGCCCTGTATATTCGTAGTTTTGGTGACCCGAATGTCTTGTATTGTATGAGTTCGTTCTCATAATTATAAGTGATATTCTGATTTGGGAAGCCAAATGCAGAATAATTATTCAGTTTGATCGGGTAATTCATCTCTCCATCTATCATCTGTTTTGGTTATCTCCCTTACAAATTTCGAGGACGAAATTTTCTTAAGGGGGAAGTCTGTAACATCCTTGAATTTTAGCCCAGTCTAATTTGATAATTGAATTAATTTTTGAAATTAATTTGTGAATTTAATAGAGTTTTTCAAATAAATATTAGTTGTTTATAGTTGTTAATTTTAAATATAATTTGAAAATGTGAATTTGAAGTTCAAATGTTAATATATTGGAATCTAATTAATTTGAATGAATAAATATATCAAGAGATTGTAAATAATACTTATTGATTTGAAATCAAATGGAACATAAAGATATATTTATAAAAAAATATGATTATATATTCATTTATAAGCACAAATTGATTATATATTAAATTTTGAATTTGAATTAAAAATGTAAAATTAGATTTGATAAAAAGATTTAAAACATTGGAACATATAAAAAAATAGTTGTATATTCATGAATGTAAAATGTAAAAGAACATTTACATATCACATAATTATGATAGAGTGAAGATATAAATTCATAATTTAAGTTAAAACATGATTTGGAAATAAAATAAAAATAAAATAAAGTTTAAATGCAAATGCATGAATTAATTTAAAATAAGGCTTAAATTTTAATTTGTGTAAGTATAAAAATATACATAAGAGGGTATTAAATAATTTGTTTCAACATTTGTAAACTATTAATAAAGGTATTTAAACATAAATTTAAATATGTAAACAAAGTTGTAAATTTAAAATAAAACAAGGTTAAAAACATGAAAAATACATATGTTTACAAGTGTAGACCTTATACATAAGTGGATTTACAAGTGTAAGGGCATGGAGTATGAAATCATACAAATGGCAACATAACTATTTTCCTTTAGTTAAAAATTTTTAAAAGAAAAAAAAAATCATCATTTCCAGTTTTTTTGAACCTGAAACAAAGATCACCTCAGATAAAAAAAATCTAAAACTTAAATCTAAAACCTGGAAGCATGAAACATGCCTGAGACCAAATCAAGTTCATACTTGATTCAAGAGCAAGTTTAAGCAAATGAGAATCAAGATCGTGTATACAAGTTTAAAAGCATCAGGATTAAAACAAGATTCAATGCATATTTCCAGGCTTTTCAAAACAGGCCTTTGTCTTCATCTACAAAATGGTGAGCAAACTTACCTTATTGATCTGATCTAAAAATCTGATTCAGTTGTGCTAAAGTGTTTCCTGTTGTTTACATATGCTTGTGTGTGCTTATTGCATAGGAATAATTTTCACTGGTCCAAATATGTGTTCATTCCTGTGTATTCATAGGCTCAAAGAAGAAAAAAAAACAAGAAGAAAACCCATGTTCATCTTTATAATTCCAAAGTAAAGAAACTTGTATAGAAACAAACCATGAAAAAAAATCATAATTGAAAATAGAAAATGAAAATAAAAATTAGGAACAAAAGCAATTTTTAAATTTAAACTCCAGGCAGTTTCAAATTGACAACAAATTCAAGTAAAAGGAAGTTTCAAATCTGGTGAGCAAGCTCCTAAACCCATTTACACTTTGGTTTTGCATGTGAATGAATGGTTTTGCCTGTGTTGATTTTATTTGCTTGGATATGTTGTTTTCTTGTTCTTCTGTTTTACCTTAGACATTTGTTTCCAGTTCAAACCCAAGTCCTGATCAAAATACATTGTCTCTTGATCTGATGGTTGTTAAGACTTAGGATTTAAATAAAGTTTGTTATATGATAAAGTAAAGTTTAAAAAAAAAATTAAGTTAAAATAAATTGGAATTGTCTCTAGGAATCAAGATCAACAGAGCAAATTTAATCTAAGTCAAAAATTCAAACTTTTTAAATTATTGATTCAGGATTACAAAATGATTACTTAATCAAAAACTAGATTTTTAAAACTAAAATCAAGATTTTTAATATCGTATTTGTTGGGAAATTCAAAATTGAATAATTTGGGTTTTTTCATCAATTTCTGGTGATCGGGTTGTTGATCCACCTCGTGATTGAGTCTGAAGCTCGCTGGATGATCGTAGACTTAGGAAAAATAGCAGAAAAATTTACCAAATCATGTTGGAGGGCTGCGAAGGGAATTTGGGTCTGCAACCCTAGTTTTACTGGGTTGAACATTTTTTTTTCCTTTTTCCCCAAGTGATCGAGTGCTCTAAGATTTGGAGTAGTGGAAGTTTAGTCATTAACGAGGTAGTGGCAGGAATTGCACGAATTTCGGTGGTCAGAATGGATCGGGCGAGGATGTTTCTGGCAATAGCTTGAGTTCAAGTTTTCAGCTGGATAACTCGATTTAGAATTGTAGCTTATGGTTGTGGGTTGATGATCGGGGTAGGTCGCTGTAGCAATCCTGGACATGGGGGAGGATCTGGTGGTGGTTGAAAGGTCATCGTGGATGGTGCAAGGTGCACGGTGGCGTGGGTATGTCAGCGGGTTTGGGTTCGTTGTTTTTTTCTCGAAGATGGTTTCGGGGAAAAAGATGGTTTGGCTCGAGAAAAATTACGATGGGTTTGAGTCAATATCCCTTGTTCCCGGTTTTAATTTGTCCGAAGGAAAAAAAATTTGTTACAGGTTTCTGAAACCTGTTTGTTCCAAATCCTAGTCTGGATTTGAATTTAAAAACTGAATTTAACAAAATTTCAGAAATCAAATCTTAGAGTATGGACTTAAATCAAATTTTATACTAGTTCATAATGTTTAAGTTTATAAAATTTTGTTACAGGCTTCGAACCAAACCTGTGACATTCTGTTTTTAGAAAAAAAATCAACGCTGGAGTTTAAAATGAATTAAAATAAATTGAAAGGGTAAAGTTTATCCCAGTTTAAACCTGATTTGGTTCAAGTTAGTTGAATCCCAGTTTTAAAAATAAAATACAGTTTCAAATTTAAATTTGTTTTAACCCCTTTAAAATGGTTAAATGGTTTAAATTTCAGAGTTTAAACATGTAAGTAAGTTTTGAAATCTAAGTTAAATCTGGATTCAAAATTTAGACTGTGTTCCAGTTTTGAAATTAAAGAATTTTTTTTTAAAATTTAAAGGATTTAAATAACTTTGAATATTAAAGTGTATTTTTAAATTGATTTGAATTTAAAACTGGATTTGGTTTTAAATTTCTTTAAACTTCTTTTAGAAAATGAGTATTTCCTTAACATAAGGGTTCAAAATGTTTTTGAAATGTTTCTAACTTTGTTTAAATCAAGATTGTATTCATTTTAAATCTTAAAATTAAAAATGAAAAAAATTGAAAATAAATTTGAAAGAAAAAGTTTAAAATACTTTGTTAACGATAAATTTAATCATTAATAGGAACAATGTTATTTTTTTCCTTAAAAATTTAATTAGGATTTAAAGATTTAAAAATTCACTAAATTTCTAAGTTAATTAAAATGGATAATTTATTTATTTAATTAATTATTGATTTGGATTAAATAAAGAAGCAATTAAATTTTAAATAAATTAATTAAGGTTTAAGATTTATTAATTAAGGAATAATTAATTTGTAATTAAGGATTATTAATTAAATATTTATTAATGATTAAAGTTGATTAATCAAGTGATTAAGCAGTGAATAATTTTAGGATATAATGTGATAAATAAATTTGGTAATTAATTTAATTAAAGGTTAATTAATTTGTGAAAGAAATCAAGAGATGAAGATTAATTAAGAATTTATTAACTTAAGGTTAAGAAATTGTTTGTAACTAATTAAGGATAACTAATTTAATGGTAATTAATTAATTAAGGGTTAGTTAATTGATTAAGATGATTAATTAAATGGTGAATTAAATAATTAAAGGTTAATTATTTAATAATTAAAAGTTGATGAATTATAATTAAAGGTTAATTAATTAATTATTAATGATTAATTAATAAATGAGAAAAGAATAATTAATCAGAATGGTTTGTAATTAATCAATATTAACCAGGATTAGTAATTATTCATCGGTAATTAAATCTGACTTGAATTAATCAGAAAATTAACTGATCTTACCTATGGATGTTTGGATTCTATTGGATGATTGTATTGTTTGATACCCCTGATCTGTGATGCTTTGTTTTGATTTGAGCTGTGTAATTTTTTATCTATGATATATATCTATGATCTGTGAATGAAAAATAAGCATTATAATTTATATCGCTTATCAAATATATATATTGTTGTATTTGGATATATACTGGTTGATGATGTGGCACCTTTTATTGTGTAAAACCCTGGACCACACTTCTGCACACACCAAATATGGAGTGCACATGAAAATTCAGTTAAGGCACAGATTTTTGAAAAAATTTTAAATTTGAATTTTTGAATTCAAATGGTTTTGGAAATGGATTGTGTTTAAAATAATAAAAAGCTTTTGAAAAGGAATTTCAAAGATAAAAGTTATTTTTGAATAACTTAATTTAGTTTTTAAATTTGGTTTAAATTTAAATTTAAAATTTGAAATTGAATTCTATTTATAATTTAAAAGGATTATACCAGTTTATATGAGTTTTAAACCATTTTAAAAGTGTTGTTTTGGAATTTTGAATTTAACCCAAAGATTTTAACTTGTATAAATGAAATCGGATTTTTCTGAGAAGAAAACTATTTGTTTCAAGAAAATAAAAGCTTTTACATAAGAAATGAACTTTCAATTTGTGTTAAAAAGAATTTCAAGTCTAAAATGAAAATGTTTTCCAAGTTATGAGTGAATCTTTGGAAACGGTTTTTGAAAGCTATGGATTTAATTTTGATTTAATGATTAATGAGTTAGTCCAATTGAAATGGGAATTGATTTGAAAATCTATGAATAGATCTTTGTGAAACTAGGTGAATTTTGTGAAACAAATCTTTTTATTTAAAGGATTTGAAATGGTAATTTGTTTGAACCATTTAAAGAAAGATTTTGGGTTTTAAAGTTGTGACTTAACTAAAATCCCATTATCCATGTGATTTTAAATATTGCGCTCATTATTCGGTTTAGCCGGGAGAGGACCTTGTGTCATATAACCCATTCCGAATAATGATACGACGATATGGATAGCATTTGAAGACCGGTGGTGAAGACCGGATATTTTTCAAAAACAAAAGGATAACCCGTCGAATGTCTCTACACCGACTGGTCCCCGGTATAGAGATTTGATCACCCTTTGTGATGGGAAGTCTGGACGTGATTAGGGATTATCTGGATTTGCAAGGACTTCTTCGGAAGTGCCTTCGGTTCTGTTCGAACCCGGAACAGACTTGTATGGATGTGTGTCTGACGTTACACTTTGAGATGTAAAACCGGTTTCTATCAAATACATTTCTGTTTGGTGGCGGAGGTTTATTCTCTTGGCTTAACACCCTTCTCTGAGACATACGAGCTCAGAGGTTATGTAGTGGATGGTTACCGGTGATTCATTCCCAATTTGGTAATGTGGCATACGAAGTACTGCTGATCATTTGTTGATCAAAGCATGGCTTTTGTGAAAAGCGTAGCTTTGTGGACGAGACTTCGTCGAACTTCACAACTCGGAATGGTCGAAACAGGAAGAATGCAGCAAGGTTATTTGGAGGTAGCGCCTCCTGAGGGTATGTTTATTTCCTTATGGATAGAGATGGTGTCATGGTATGGAGTCCAGATGCTTAACCTATGTGGTTGCTGCAAATTTATTACTTTGTGGTTGTTGGTAAATCCCGAGATAAAGGTTGGTTACGACCGGGGGATGGCATACTCGTGTAGTAGTTACCTAGTTACAGAGGTAACCCGGCCTTATGTTGGCAGAGATCCGGTTAGGTTCTCGGGGCGTCCATCCAGAGGCGTACCCATGTGGCCCAGGAAGTTCCTTAGCCTGACCATTTGTTGGAAATCCAAAGAAACAATACGAACCCTTTACGATTGTAATTGTATAACCTGCCTCCTCAGGAGGTGGCTATAGCAGGCATAATATAATGGTACCTATACTGGCTTAGATTAATATTGTATTTTCGAAATGATTTTCTACACCGTGCACTTATAATAATAATATCAAATGTTTTCTCGTATCAAGCATATTTGACTATCATAAGGAGAAATTCCTCCAAGTTTGCGTTTTCATTGTGTGTGTGGCGGGAGGCCTTATGGTAGTTTCATTTTCTAAAAAGCATTGCGGATTTCAAATTTAACTTCTTTATTTGTTTTTAAAAGACCAAATGTTTTCATTTGCTCACACCAGTCCCATGACTGACTCGGAGTTTATTATTCCTTTCCTAAACTCTGGGTGCCCACAATTTTCGACACGTGCAGTCTAGAGTTGGGTTTTTCAGATAACAGATATAGATATCAATCCAGTAACTTTCAGCTTTCTCTTTGTATTCTTTGGAGATCTTGGATATTGGAGTCTTTGGATTCATGGACGAGACTTGCTTAGCTTGGTGTAATGTGATGGTGGTTCGAGCCATTGCTGTTTGGAGTTTTTGTTTTCCGCTGCTATATCATATTGTTATTCCGCTATAGCATTGTTATCTTGTATCTCTGTTGTTGATATCATTGTTGTATTGAATGTTGTATATCAATGATATTCATTTCTTTTTCTTCCGCTGTGTTGTTATTATTACTTAATTGTGTTATAAGCTTCGGCACAATTCGATTTCAACGATTGAATCTGCGACATTCAAGTAGAAGTGGGGTACGGATGTCGATTTTCAAACGCTGGAATTTGGATCGTGACAATATATATGTTTATTATCATCAAACAAAAATCATATAGTCGCATATTCAACAATCTCCCCCTTTTGATGATAACAAACATACATTTAAGCTTTTGAATATGTTAAATGTATTTGATCATTGATATACTCTAGTTGCTCCCCCTATTTAAATGCTTCCTCTCTACACAAAGCTCCCCTTTCATATATGCATACAATTAAAAATATGCAAATTATCCTAGATGTAAATAGAAAATATTTGACTTTTGCTTGATTTTATTTGACAAAATCTTAACTTTCCTCTCCCCCTTCTTTTATCAGCAAAAGAGTAACAGTGTTAGAAAAATGGAGATAAAGTTATAGATATTAATCCAACATTAAAACTCAATTGAATATAAATATTAAATTTCAATAAAAAATCAAACAAAAATCATAAATACTTTGTTAGGCGCATAATCCACTTTTAGAATGATGTCATCATATAAAACCATACAGTTGTGTCTCTTTGTGGTATATTTATATCAGGAATTTGAATATCTACCGACCATGCATAACCGTTAGGACTTTTAATTGAGATGAGTAGTATTCCAATTTTATTTAAAAAAAATGAATTCAAGTATCTTCTAACCGCGCATAACCGTGAGGACTTTTAAATGGGATTAGAATCAACTTGTTTATTTAAAAAAAATCAATTTTGATATGTGTTCCATACATGTATAACCGTGAGGACTTTTAAATGAGCATGGAAGCACATAACAAATTCCAAGTAATTCACCCATGCATAACCGTGAGGACTTTTAAATGAGAGTGAATAATTTGGATTTTATTTTATTATTATTATTATAATTATTTTTAATTTTTTTATTAAAAAAATGTAAAATGAAAAACGAATGATTTCTGTTTAAAGTACCACATATTGACAAACTATATTGAATTTGGATGAGTGATGGTCGTTAGAAATATGATAGAAATAGAGACGGTCATGGAATTTTTACCAACAAAAAGTTTTATAACTTTTGTTTAAATTTCTAAAGAAATTTGCTAATTATACCGTCTCGAGTCATAATATATGATAAATATCAACACTCATCAGTTTTTTTTCAATCACTATTTATCTTTTTGATAATTAGTAGGGAGTCAGATTAGTCAAAGTTATAATTTAAAAATTAAATTCAAAAATAATTATAAAATCAATTTGTCTAAAAATGACCAATCTGAAAACAGGGTCAAAGATGATTTTCTAGAAGGGGTTTTATGAGAAAAATTTGTGCTATTTGTTATGAAATGAAAAATATGCAGATATTTTCTTTGAAAAACGATGCAGTCACTAAATGTCTCAACAAAAATCATGTTGAACTAGTAATTTTTCTATCAACTAGATTACCAGTGTAATCTGCATTTGAATTTCTCTTTCACTCAAAATTATCATTAATTGAATTTGATAGACCAGACCATGAAGTGTGCAACAAAATATCTCAAAATCAATTTTAACAGCTTTTTAAATGACATTCTCTTGAATTTGAATTGAAGCCGTGTAAATAATCAAAAATTGTGAATGTAGAGTTAGCCATACAAATGTATTATCATCCAATAAAACACTATTATTAATCCAAACCAATAAATATGAAGTAATTTAAAGACTCTAGAGATTTTTATAGTGTTCTTGGCATAAGAATATAATTGGCCAACAATTTTAAATAACTCAGAATCAAAATCATCATTATTCCATCATCACATTATTGGCTGATTTAACTCAGATTACGGTGCAGATTATAAATATACCATTACCTGTTTTACCTTCACGATATTTTTCATTGTTGTCCATTGTGATTCTGTCACCTTTATACTAGACTAAGGAACTTTGCTTTGACGCCTGTTGTGTTTCTGGAACAGCCAGAATCCAGATAACACTGTTGTTGTTTCTTAGCCTGCCACCACGCCTGCACGATGAGAGATTTTTGTGACCTATTTGTTTTTATAGGTCCATGATTGTTAATGGCGGAATATTTTGAAAAATAATTATGTGAAGATCCAAAACTATTTATATATGTTCCTTTTGGCACCCAGATTTGTTTAACTTTGAGAGATTTTATATTTGTGCCTTTTGGAACCCAAATTGGTATATTTTTTACGTGTTTGGGTCTATACCAACAAATATTTTGATTGTGTCTAAATTTTCTACAAATTATGCACATAGAATTGACTTGATTAATTTTGCTTTTGACATATTCGGAGTGAGTATATCCAAGCCCTTGTCTATCAATATTGACTGTTTGTTTTTCTATTAGCATATTCAACGATTTTTCACTTTTGGAAAATTTTCATAAAGTCGTTGACAATTATTGGACTTGTGTTTTGAGAGATTCGTTTTCATTTAATAATTGTGTGCACTTTTTAATAGAATTCTCTCTCCTAGTATTTTCACTCTCTTTTAAAATCATAATTTCATTTTCAAGTGATTTTATATTAATTTCTGATTTTTTTAATTTCTTCTTCGAATGTTGGACACTTATCACACTTAGGGATCCTACTTTGATAGGTTTTAACTAATTGGTCAAGTTGTTTATTTAAATCTATCAAAGTTTCCTTTTGTGATTCAAGTTTGACATACTTCTCCCTAAGTCGTTAAAAACAGCTATTTACTTCGTGGAAATATATAAGTAATTCTAACTGAGTGAGTTTTGATACCTCGCTTGGCTCGTCATCGTTGCTATCAGTTATATTTCCTTGAAGGCAATATCTGGCTTTCTTACTCTCACTGCTAGTACTTTGATTATCTTCATCACTTGTATTCCACGTGGTTGTAAAACTTCTCCTTTTTGATTTCTTTTCAAAGTCGTGTCGGTTTTGAGGACAATTGGGCTTGTTGTGTCCGCGTTGATTGCATATGTGATAGATGATCTTCTGTTCGTTTGAGTTGTCTAGTGCTTTGACTATTCTGCTTTTCAATTTTCGATTTAGAGCTGGATTTCCATATTTGTAATTCCACCTTTTGAATTTCTTTATTTTCAGCTCCAATTCTGCTGCTCCATCATCATCATCACCATCACTTTCTGTTGTTCCTTTAAGAGCTATTGATTTCTTTCGAGTGTCACCTCCTTCACACTTTTCCTTGAATTTCATTTCTAGCTCATAAGTGGTGAGATTTCCGATGAGTTCTTCAACTTTGATTTGTTTTAAATCTTTTGATTCTTGAATAGTAGTCACTTTTGCTTCAAAACTTCGTGGAAGGACTCTGAGGATTTTTCGGACTATCTCCAACTCTGTGTATGATTTTCCGAGAGCTTTTGATTTGTAAACGATATTGGAAAGTCGTCCGTACATCTCTTTGACATTTTCTTCCTTGGCCATTGTGAAATTCTCGTATTCGCTGCTTAGCATGGCAAGACGAGATTCTTTGACTTAAGATGTTCCTTCGTGAGTCACTTCTAGCGTATGCCATATTTCCTATGCAGTTAGACAATGTGAGACACGATTAAATTCAAATTGATCCAATGAACAAATAATCAAATTCATCGCTTTGGCGTTAGAATTCTGTAACTTATTTTCTAGATCTGTCCATTGATCCTTCGGTTTATTTATTTCCTGATTATCTACAATTATAGTTGGTGCTCTATAACCTGTCTCAACAATATTCCAAGCGTCAATGGATTTCAGAAAAATTTTCATTCTATTTTTCCAGTAGGCGTATTCACCATCGAACATTGGTGGTCTAACTATGGACTGACCCTCAGCAAAATCATTATTAAAAGAATCCATTTTAAAAATTCAACTTTTTAAAACAAAAATTGATTTTTGAAAAAAAAATCAAATTTTTAAGAGCAAAAGCTGACTTCTATTCCAAGCTCTGATACCACTTGTAGGATCGATTTCACCCTAGAGGGGAGGTGAATAGGGTGATGCTGTTAATTATTAAAATTATTGCGGAAGCTTATAAAATTATTTCAGCATGGATATATCAAACTAATAGCAGCACAGATAATAGCAGAATAATAAATGCAGAAATAGAACGACACAGAATTTACCCAGCTTCGGCAAAACCCTGCCTACGTGCTGCCCCAAGGTTTCTACTAGAAATTAAGTAGTCACACGCTTACACATGTAAACTCACGACACCCGCTACTGACTAACCTAATTCTACGCTCAAAACCCTTCCACAACTTAGCCACCGAGTTGCGAATTCTCAAACTACGCCATGTAGTTTGTCCCATAGTCAGACGGCTAGTAAATACATAATTTTCAAAAGAAAATACAAAAGACAACAATTTAAAAACAATTAAAAACCAAAAACCCTAATTTTCCCTTTTTAATATAAACCAATACTTAAGAAGGAAAGGTGCAGGCCCAATATAATTTATCACTAAAAAAAGGCGGCCTCCTTTATATCTTTTATCAATGTCGGCCCGTTCCTTGCTTGTTCCGCTTAGCTCTGAATTTAGGGTTTTATGAAATCGCCGCTTAATTGATGGTTGATGCTTCGATTGCTTTCTTCGATTGAATCATTCGCGCCTTCTCTTCCTTGATCGAGTTCGGCTTTGATTTGGTATGTAAATTTTTCTTTAGCTTCTACTGATTTGCTTGCTTGAACTCGATATGCAATTTGCCGATGATGTTACTTACTTATATAGGATTCGAGATCCTTGATTTTCGTTGTATACATTTATTTGAATTCGTCAATTGATTTATCTCGGCCATTTGATTATTCTTGAACGATGGTGATTTATCCGACTTCTTCAATTCATATAATTTCGTTGCTTGTTTAACTTGATACTCACGACTTTGAATTTGTTCGACTTCTTGTTCACTGCAGCCTGACTTTGAACTGTTCAATTCCTTCTTGTTGACTTGCGGCATTGAAACTTGACTATTTCGAATTCATGACTACCACAGCTTGATTTTTAGTTGAACCTGCATGCTATGTTCTTTTCTCTATTGGCATCGACTTCTGCTATTCCATGGTTTGTAGTTTTCCATTTTCACCATGTCATTGTAGTTGAAACTTTGAGCTGTATATTTCACTGTGCATTACACTTGTATGTTTGTAATATCTGAACACTTTAGTCAGGTCTGTTTGCTTTGTGTGCATTGATCTTGAGTTATTTTCATGTTGCATTTGTTATGCTGTATAGAGTGTTCACTTGATTACTGAACTGCCTTTGTATTGCTTCATGCCTTTGAGTTGTGTGTTCATGCAATTGTACTACTCCGGTTTCATGAAATCTTGTTGTAGTTGAGTTTAAACCATGTGTTTCAACTACCATGTGTATACATACATCTATGTATGTATATATGTGTGTATTGTTTTGTTCTCAACTCTGGCCTGTTTCACTATCATGTGTATATATGTGCACATCATTCATGCTTTAACCTGAACTGGTTTGGTTTGCTTGAATGCTTGAGATGATCTGGTTGCATTTGATATCTTTATGTTGTTTACTGATTCGACCTAGATCATATTTGTCATGTGGTCTTGTTTCATTTGCCGTTCACTGGTCTTCGAGCCAGTTTATGTATATAGTCTGGTCGATGGTTTGCTTCGTCGACTTGTATTTGCAAGCTTGGAGTTGTGTTGCATTGAAATCTATTTTTGTCTGGATTTGATTTCATCCTGGTTTGTATATGACACTTGCAGTTTACTTGTATCATTTTGAAATTCCTGATGCACTTTTCAACCTGATGCTTGTGTACATGTTTACTGCATTTGCTTGCATATCCGTCACCGTGATGCATATTGATCACTGTCTGCATATATATGTGTATGTACGTTGTAGTGTTTTACTTGAATCTTGATTGCATTGTGTATGTTCACACATTTCTCAAATGATTGCATTGGTCACTAATCTGGTTGTTTGACATTTATATATTTTCTGGCATAACTTCATGTATGTGTGTAGTGTTTGCATTGTTGTTTCATTCATGCTCATATATATATGTATAATAGTGCTCTGGTCTATATGCATTAGTGCTCATGTATATGATGCATGTTGTGTTTGCATTGACTTTATGCAGCATTTGAGGTTGTTGTTTTCATCTCGTTTGCTGCCTGGTCGACACTTGTCTTTGACTTGTGAACTGCCTGTTTGGTTTGTGGTGCACTTTTCATTTTGATTTTACTTGAAATTCATCTTGATTTTTTGAATTACACCTGTGTTGAATCCAGCTTTAAAGCTCGGGTTTGACCTTGTGCTGATATTGTGACATTATTTTTATTGCACTTGATTTGAACCCGGCGTTTTGGGTTTGACCTGTGCTCACCTGTCCCTGTAATTTTATCAAGTGTATATATAGGTGTGCACGGCCTTGTGGCATATACAGTGATACACTGTGTATGTCACAAGCTGTTCATGTATGATGAATTCAAATTTAAATAATGACGAACAACCCAAATAACTGAGGCAAATATTATTTTCAAAGTCCACATTTTAGTTATACTGCAAAACTATTTTATTTTCAATTTTACTACGTCAATGTATATTTTTGCAGATTGCTCAGATGCTGGATTCACATTGGAATGAAGTTGAAGATAAATACGAGTTGAGTGAATGAGTGATATGCAGTGAGGAAAAATGTAAATTAGAAATTGTGATGTAATCAAACTTGTATTTGTAATTGAAGTTGTGTATATATTTATATAGTGAGAGCTTGAAATTTGTACTATTAAAAAATTGTAACAAATATTTGTTTGAATAAAATTTCTGTTTGAATTCAAATTCTGTGTTATTTATTTTATTCAACAAATATTTATTTAATCTCAAAAATAAAATAGTACATTAACAAATACATTTAAATGAATATATATATATATATATATGTTTATTATCGTCAAACAAAAATTTAAATGAATATATATATGTTTATTATCATCAAACAAAAATCATATGGTCGCATATTCAACAGGTGTTTCCTACCTTTCCTCTTGCCCCCCATCATGCCATGGAAGGCTTACCCCCCACATGCCCATCACATCTCCTTTCCACCTCTTATACATGGAAATGTCTTCTTAGACAATTACCATTCTACCCTCATTCTAAATTATCTTCTTTAACCTTATCCATGAAATCACCATATTAGTTTCCTTTCTATAAATGGAAAAATATTTTATTTCTTATAAATGACTTCTTAAACATTTAATTATATGTAGAAAAAGTTTAAACAACTTCCGTCGAGTAAAAAGCTGTTTTTCGATAAAACGATTTTCGATCACATTATCGATATTTCTTCAAAGTATTTATTTTTGTAAACATTTTTTGGAAACAAGTTTACCATAATTAGTTATTATTTATAAGGAGGTTAACATGGTTATTAAGTAAATTTAATCACATTTAATCTAAGATTCAAATATTTGAATAATTCACATATTTGAATACGAAGTATCTGAATTTCGGATTGTTACGTGCCCTTTCTCCTTCCTTTACTCTTTACCTAGAATGAGAAAGCTATTTTCCACTTGAAAAGCTTTAGAACTTATTAAAAACTTTGACTCTCTTAGCTCCCTTCGATAAAAAGTAAGCGCCTCCTTCTCCACCTTCACTTTCGCTGGCATAGACGTCGCCGCAACTACAAAGCCTCAAACTTTCCACCATTTTTCTTGTTTTTTTAGCTTTCGATTTTCCTTTTGATGTTGAAATTTTTGGCATTGTAATGCTGATGATGAGATAGTATTTTGGTTAGAATCTACCTTCTTTGGTCATCTTTTGATTTCAATCGACCATCATTGCTGTGTTAGTGGTGGTTGATCGAAGTTCATGGGTGCAGTAGGCATGCAAGTGTCAAATAAAGATATTATCATTTGTTTGGATAATCTGCCATAGTTGGGCCCAATTTCATAAGCAAAGGCCTTAAGTAAAAAGTAGGAATCATGTAGCGTCCATAAGGCCTAATACTTAGCTTTGGAGTCAAAGTCATGAGCCGGTCTTCTTGGGGTGCTTAGCACAAACATGCCTTAAAGACTATCACCGAGTTTCTATCCCTTGCCTGGGCTCACCTTCGTGATTTTCTATACTTTGGCATTAGGCCATTGCAAAATCAAGCCATTTGCATTTTTGATGGCAGCCTCTAGATCTACCACCATCGACCGTTTAGCTTCAACCGAGGCTATTAGCCTCAAGGCTTTCGAACTAGAATAAGGAAAGATTGACTTGGCTAAGTTTTGGCCAGTCATGGATGCAATGTGGGAATGGTATGCTACCCTACTCTTACCAACCATTCAGATCATCCCCCTCTAGGCCACTTTGCCTTCCCTATGGGCTACTTCAAGGATGGGTTTATGCCGCCTCTCCATCCCAATTTCATGGCTATGCTCAACGCTTATAGACTCGCTCTCGATCAGCTAACTCCCAATAGCTACTGGTTCCTATGCGACGTCTATGTCTCTTATATGGCATTCTGCATTCCGGAGCCTAATGTTAAACATTTTGAAATGGTCTTTCAACTATATAAGGGATCTAGGTACCCAACCGGTGCTTACTACAACTTATAGGCTAACACCAAGCATGTGATCTTTTTAGGTGTTCCCAGCAAAGCTGGCCTAGCTAGATGATAGGATATTTCTTTGTTCAGATGTGGTCAACCCTAGGCTTGAGAAATCCACCTTCCAATCCCCAAGTAAGTTTTTGCTTCTTTTTTTCTCTTTATCTTTATCTTTTCTTTTCTTTTCTTAACTCATTTATTGATAGGGAAAGAGCTTGGTTATCTCAGCATTAAATTCTTAGCACTGAATGGGTACTCGAACTTCCTGAAGATGGCAATCCCCAACTACTAGGATCTAAGAATTATGGTGACTGACGCCAACCTCCACCAAGTTGGATTGATGAGGCTAAGACCAAATAATGGCTGGGAAGTAGACCCAACTAAGGAGGAAACCAACAAAGAATTGGCTGTAGAAAAGAAGCCGGCTCTAGTAAAACGAGGCAACTCCAAAGTCCATTCCTTGACCGATGTTGGGATGATCACGAATGCAAACCAAGGATACCACAACATAGTTACGGGTGAGGGGAAAGAGGAGTAGCAACACCTTGACCTTAATAAACTGAGTATGTTAT
Organism: Allium cepa; assembly: GCA_030765085.1. Taxonomy (NCBI): domain Eukaryota; kingdom Viridiplantae; phylum Streptophyta; class Magnoliopsida; order Asparagales; family Amaryllidaceae; genus Allium; species Allium cepa. The sequence continues at coordinate 331,320,539 of CM060934.1, forward strand.
GTCGATGCCATAGTGGGAGGAATATAAGCCATATCAATTTATTGACATCTCGATCCCCTGTTGTGAGCCGCCACTCGAGGAGTAGGATATGAGCTCTAAGGAAAGTAGGATTAGAGGAGGGGTTCTAAAGCCAGCTGTTGTTGAGGACGTTGGTCTCTCATGTAGGAAAATTCCTACATATGACCCCTCGTCCCCCAAATATGAAGGGGTTCTTCAGGTGAGCCTAATGTAGGGATGGACTAGACTAGTGTATGCAACTCTACATCATCATGCCAGCCCCTTATAAGAAGTAGGGCATGCCATATAAATGGTAGCTTACTTGCATTTTCTTCTTTTTACTCAAAATTTTGACTAACTCTTTATTTCTTCTTTGTTGATGCAATGGCCGGAACATTCAACTTTTCCACCTTTGACAAGAACAACTTCGGTGACAAAGCCATTATGACTGCTATACCAAAGTATCGATGAAGGTCATTGAGTTGCCCCTAGTCCAGAGCATGTACCTTTGGAGAATGAGTTAAAAAGGCTGAAGAGGGCTAGAGAAATTGCGTCTATAGGGATCCTAGCCCCTTTTGCAAGGAAGGCGCCTATATTTGATGTGGAGGGGGTGCACAAGAAGGATAAGGCGGTGCCGATAAGGCACATATCCCTACAGATCGATGCGTCATCAAACCACAACAACTCTACTTTTGCTAAGGTCATTTCAGATGATGCCGGTCGAGATCATGGTGTCAACCCATTGAACCCAGCCTGGGTAGACCACGAAAACCTACTTGTTAAGGATGTTATTAATGCCCATACCTAAGGTGCTCCACTTGCAAGCTTCTTTAGCTCTGAGCTCTTACTTTCTTTATGATTTTTCTAACCGATCTACTTTTATAGGCGGCATACTACTCCGTCCGCGTCTAGGATGAATATTTGGCGCTTAAAGACAAGGTCTGACAGTGTAAGCATGGATAAGGAGCGACCGAGCAGGCGACAACAACAACTAAGAAGATAACATAAGATGCAATCGAGGTAAGGCACTAGTTGGAGAAAGAGGTGGTAGATCTATAGGAGAAGCTGTAGGAGGGATAGAGGAACTTGATATAGCATATCATGTAGTACAAGTCAATTGTGGTTGTGGAGGCTACACGACAGTGGGAGGAGGATGTGTGGTAGAGCTGGTTGATTAATATGATCACACCCTTGCTCAAGGAAAATTAAGATCTTCCTATCTTCATGTGCCGCCTAAATGCTGAGACCTTTGCAGCGACTAAGGATGAAGTTTCTGCTGAAATGGAAGCGACCGAGGAGGCCGTGTTGGCCGTTTTGTTCGGAAGCAGATTGACCCTTTAAGCCGGCAAGCAACGGAGCCGTCCTTGTAGATATTTTCCTCCTTTTATGTAAGCCTAGAGGGGTAGGCTATGTGCCACCACATTTTTGGAAATAAACAAAGTTTCTTTTAAATGAAATTTGTCAAAGTAATTGATGGTTGTATCCACTTTTTTTTGTTTGTGCTTAGCTTATATGGTGATATACTTTGAGTGGTTAACAGCCTTGGTTTGATCTAATTGTTGCGGTTTATAGGCCAAGCCTATTAATGGAATTAGATGCGAGCATTGACCGTGTAACCTAGTTGTTTATTGGGTGCCGAAGCCAATATATGATAGTTGGGATTACTTGTGCTGGTTTGTTTTCGGGTGGTCTCAACAGGAACCTAAGTATTAAGTGGATTGAAGATTAGTCTCGGGTGACCACTGAAAGAACTAGTGGGTTGTTCAAAGGTTCTCTAGGGTGACACATTGCCAATTAAGTATGGTACATAGCCTTGGCACGTATTTGAACGTTGGGTGGCAGCCCCCAACAAGGAAGTGAAAGCATATTAATTTATCCTTATGGATAGTGGCTAACAAGGGAAGGAACATGGCTTGCTAGTCCTTGGTAGCAGAGGTTGGCAATCCCAACCAAGGTAAGTGAGCACATAATAACTCATACTTCATTGGATGGCCTTAGCAAATGTGTTAAACGATGTTGGCTCTGGAGTCTTCAATGTATTCTTCATAAAAGATGCATTGCACAACTTTATAATGGTAACTAGCTTTCATATGTGATAGGACCGAAGATGCATTAGGTTCCAAGTGTAAGAAATATGGGATTCATCTGGGTGAGAGGGGCGATAAGCCCCATTTGTTAGGATGGTGCTTATGACATATTGCCCCTCCCTGTTTGGGCCAAGCACTCCTATAGATAGGTTCTCTGTGTTGGTGAACGTTCGTATAGGACTAAGTCACTGATAATGAATTACTAGAGCTTTACTCTTGAGCTTTAGTTCTTGGCAATCATTTTCTTATTGACTTTAGTACAAAGCTCGGCTTTGGCTCTTCATTCCTCTACAATGTTGAATTTGAGCTTAAGTAGCTCATTATTTTGCTTAGGATCGAAGGTCAGCCTCCAAGGTGATGGCACGTCTACCTCTATGAGCAGTATTGTTGTGTACCCATAAGACAATGAAAAATTAATATGGTCGGTTGAAGATAGGACCAAAGAAAGAACGATCATTCTTCAGCCTTGTTCCTTTTATCTTTTGTAAGGCAGTTCTTGAGCATGGAATTAATGGTTTTGTTAGTGGTCTTTACTTGACCATTGGCTTAAGGGTGGGTAATGGAAGAGAAGCACTCCTCGATTATATTCCTTAGGGGCAAAATTCATGAAATAGGCTGCCTGCTATTGAGTGCCATGGCAATAATCTTCTTTGGTAGGCAAAAACTTCGAACAATGTTCTTGATAACGAAGATCAAAATCTTAGTGGTGGTGACCCCAGTAAGGACTCGACCTCAATCCATTTGGTGAAGTAATCAAAGATGACCACGACAAGTTGTACCCTCCTTGGGCATTTAGCATTTTTTTTGATTAAGTCAATATCCCACATATCGAACGACCATGGGGTAGCTATATGAGTAAGGAGGGTAAAAGAGGCTTTAGGGATTTTGGTGAGCTGCTGACGACGGTCGCATTTCTTCACATAGTACGTACAACCCTTTATTATAGTAGGCCAACAGTAGCCTTGACGATTAGCCTTTTCCTACTAGGCTTTACCTCCCATCGTGATTCCAAAAAAATCTATATAGATTTTTTTAGAGCTGGCTGGCTTCATCTTCAAACATGCACCGCTGAAGTGACATACTTTACCCCCACCTTTAGAGCTTCCTATCTATGATCATGTAATGGGGAGCCTAGAAGATACTTTTCTTAGTTTCCTTTCGATCATAAGGAAGTTCCTCACTTGCTAATTACTTGACAAGGGTCATGTCTAGTTGTCTATGGATGGATGTCTATTTTCGTGGTTGCTGCCCCTAACATATAGTATATGGTGCCTTGAATCTCTAAGGGGCCTAGGGAGTGAATTCTTCTAGGTTGATTATTGCCTTGGCTAGTTGATTGGCCATAACATTCTTCTCTTTAGGCATATGCTCTAATTTGAACTTGGCAAAGGTGCTGATTATCTAGTTGGCCTTGGCAGCATTCAAGGCCAGTGCCTTGCCCGTCACTTGAAAGTGCTCTCTGATCTTATTGACAACTAGCAAAAACTCACTGAATACATGGATGGATTCCACGTGCAATTCCCTTCCCATCTTGAGGCCGGCTAGGATTGCTTCATGCTCTTCTTCATTATTGGTTGTCTTGAAAGTAAGGCGGATCACAAACATAACTCTCTTCCTTCGGGCATAATAAGAACCTTGCCAACCCTTACCCACTTCTCATTCGATGTCCTATCCATATATTGGTGCCAAGCTTGTTCGCTGGTGACAATCTCCTCTTTACCATTTTCCAGGCTTGAACACTTGGTAATGAAATCTGACATGGCTTAACCCTAATGGAAGTATGAGGCTAGAAGGAGATGTGACGTTGCCCAAGCTTGACAAACTACTTCAATAGTTGAACGGTTGTATCTGGCCGACTAAGGACTTACTTCATAGGTTGGTTGGTTAGTACTTTGATGGTATGAGCTTGAAAGTAAGGCTAAACTTTTTAAGCTGCAGTGAGCAGGCCGAAGGCAAGCTTCTCTTGCTTCATATATCTTATTTCTAAGCCGATCAACCTATTGCTGACATAATAAACTGTCCATTGAACCTTTACATCTTCTTTAATTAGGGAAACACTGATTGCATGGTCGGACACTTCCAAATTCATATGCAGATCCTCCCTGTCGATGTGCTTAGATAGCACTATAGGAGTGGCCAAATGCCGCTTCAGCTTCTCAAATGCTTTAGTGCATTATCATTCTAGGTGGCCGACTTTCCCTTCTTATTGCGGTCAAAGAAAGAGATATACTACTCAGTTGACTTTGATACAAATTGAAACAATGCTGCAACTATCCCATTCATACTTTGCACTTGCTTCATAGTTCTGGCGACCTACATGTCCTGGATGGCTTGGATCTTATCAGGTTAGCCTTAATGCCCTTAACACTCACAATATACCCTAGGAATTTATCAAACCTTATGGATAGGAACATTTGTTTAGATTTAACTTCATGCTAAATTGGCATAGTACATTGAAAATCCTATCCAGGTTCTATACATGACCTCTGACCTTTTTAGACTTCACCAGCATGTTATCCACATAAACTTCAATAGACCAACAGATCTTCTCAGAAATATGGTTAATGAGATGCTGATAGGTGGTGCTCGCATTTCACAAATCAAAAGGCATGGCATAGTAGTAATACATGCTGGCATTTATGATGAAGGAGGTATGCTCTTGGTCTGGGTCATGCATGGTAGTCTGATTGTACCTGATATAAGCATCTATTAAGGTGAGGAGCTCATATCCACTAGTCGCATTAACAAGTCGATCGATGTGAGGTAAAGGAAAACTATCTTTAGGACAGGCTTTGTTAAGGTCAGAGAAGTCAATGCAAGTTCTCCAAGTCTCATTTGGCTTTCTGACGAGTACCGGGTTAGCTACTCAGACCATATATTTTGCCTCTTGACTGAAGCCTTTGGCTAACAACTTCTCTACCTCTTCTTTGAGATCTTGGGTCATTCCTTGGCTGATCCATCGATGATTTTGATAGATGGGGGTGGCCTTAGGATTAATATGTGGAAATGATGCTAGGATCAATGTCGATAATGTCAGCATACCTTCATGCAAAGACGTCTTTTCTCTTTTGCAAGAAATTGATCAGATCCTCCCTTACTTCCGGACTGAACTCTTTGCCATTTTAAACTAATTTGTCGAGGTTGACATAGTATATAGAGATTGATTCTAAGGGAGTAGCCGACTCACCTTTAATGCTTGATTTTCCCATGGGAGGGTCTAGCGGGTCATCATTTGGATCTGAGAATGTTTCCAAGTCACATTGATCCAATGCGTAAATCATGAACTCTGTAGCATTCTTGGCTGGATAGATATCCATGCTCAGGTTAGGGTGATGATGTTGCCTTAAGCTATTATAGACGAGTCTTCCAACATGGAGAGGGTATGAGTTATTGTGCTAGATGTCCCTACTTGCCAACGAGGAGCAACTTACTCTTCCCATGCAATAATGAACTCCCTAGTTTTTTGGGAAGTGACCAGCGATATAGGATTCCTTCCATCCTAGCCTTCATTATGGTTTACGATCCTAGCACAACCCTGAGCACTACTATGCTCGAGGGTACTTAGGGGCAACACACATCCACTTGAAGAGGCTTCAAGGCCGAGGGTGATCTTGGCACGAACCTGGGCATTGCTAGGCTTGAGGATAATCTCGGGTGACATAACATCGATAGTTGTTTCTTCAATGACAAGGACGACCCCGACACGACCCTCAATATTGTCCGGCTCGAAGGTGCTCTTGGGTGATACGTTACTGATTTCCACAAATTATTTAGGTAGATTGTTGTTCGTGGAAGGGGTTGATGTGAATGCTTCAGAATCGAGGACAATCTCAAAATGAACTAGAGGATTTGCAAGCTCGATGGTTCTCTCGATTGACTCGCCGCTGAATGTTGAAAGTTCCTTTTGAAGCATGAGGACACCCTTTTTCACATGTTTGAGGGAGGTTCTATAACACTCCCTATCCTTTCACTATTTTCCCCAGATCTTGCAGATCCCGCTTTATATAAGAAACCTCATGACGGGCCGGTTGTAGGATATATTGGTGTCTAGCTCAACAAGTACTAGTCATCACTTCAAAAGATTGTAAGAAGAAGGACAATCAACCACTGCGAAGTTTACTTTGATCTTTGCTGCAAGGGGCTCTTCATGAAGGTTGTCATAAGCGAGGTGGTGCCCACCAAAATATTGCCATACCCCTAAAGCCGTAAACTGGCAAAGCAGAGGGGGTGAGGTTGGAGGAAGGAAATTTAAAGGCTTTGAAAACATATCTAAACCTAATACCGAGCTTCCCTCATCTATGAATGCTCAATGCATCTTTGAGTTGGCCATTGCAAGAGTGATGATCATAGGATCGTGATGAGGATATGAGATAACCTCCTGGTCCTTTGTAGTGAAAGTGATGGGCTGCTCTGATTCCAACTTAGGTGCTTTAGATGCTCGATGCTCTAAAGTATATACCTAGCTGGTTGAGCCCACTTCCTTCTAATACTAGCATTGCGATCTCGATTGTTGTCGGCCACATACAAGCCTTTGCATACGGTCAAGAGAACAGTGATTGTTGCGACATTGTTGTTGGATTGGTTAGGCGGTGTCGATCGGTTGTTGTAGTTATTCCACCATTCTACTTAGTCACAAACAAACTTAAGAAGGATCCCTTCCCGAATAACCTTCCAATTTCATCTTTGAGAACCAATCAATCATTGGTGGAATGGTCACTGACTTGGTGGAACTAGAAGTATTTGTTATTACTACAAGGTTCCTCGCTTCTTCTGTCACTGACAGCGTCTGATCTTTGAAATTACACCCGATCCTTGGTTGTGAGATATATTGTTTCCATATCCTTTTTTCAAATCAGCATAATTTGCATACCTAGACCCATACTAAGAGTCGACTTTGACTCGCCTTTTGGTGTCATTTTATCAACTATTGAGTTGACAGTTGATGTTGTTGCAAGGACCTGGGCTGGGTGATATGTCATGTTTCAGTGTCCCTATCAAAAAGATCAACATCTTCCATTCTCATTATGTGGTTCACCCATTGATAAAAGTCAACCTAGGATGTTGTCGACTACTTCTGAAGTTCTCTCTACTTGTTAGACTTATACTTAACTCGTAGTAGAGGGACATGCTATTCATGTTGGCAACCCTAGATCGGCTGGTTTCTTTGTTGAAGCGGTTGACATACGATCACAAGTTCTCATATGACCCATGTCTAATGTTACATAGTTCACTAACCATCATAACGTGGGTATTAGAAGTAAAGAACCTAATCTTGAAATGTTCATATAGCTAGGCCGAAGAATTGATGCTTGCCAGTCGAAAATGAATGAACCAATGAGAGGCCAGTCCTATTAGAGTAGACGGAAAAAGCAGGTATTTTGCTGGGTCAAAAAGTTGATCGACACTAGTAACGAAGTTAATGCAGTGATGTGATTAGAAGGGTTAGAACTTGAATCATACTTGTTAATGGGTGGTAAGGCATACCACTTGTGTATGTAAGTATTCAATATTTCCTTAGAAAATGGACTGCCTTTCTCATCATAAGAAAATGCTTCACCTCTAGTATTTTAGGCTTGCATCCTATTGTGACATTGACGAAGGATGTTCATTTTGTCTTTGAGACCAATATCTGCTTTTGGGGATGATTTAGCCAACTATCGTCTATGGGTTCGCTAATTCCTTTGGTGGAGTGGGGGATTGATTACAGGAAGGGAAATGACGATGACAAATTGGTGAGGTAACCTCTTCTCCTTGTGCACAAAAGGTGATTGTGAGTAACCGGCCCACCCTTCCCTTAACTATTCTTGGCCACACCCCTATAAGATCTACATTGCATTGTAGGAGCCCCATGCTCTCTGATGATAGTTGGAGCCCTACCATTGAGGCAGTCAAAAGCAGAAGTCTGTAGAAGCTCAAATGCATATGACAGTTTCGTAGAAGGGGAATGGCTATTTCTAGGGTCTCCGGGCATGGCCACATCTGAAGCATTATCGACATGACCTAGCAAACATACAACGTATCTCCTTGGTCGAGCATGAACATCCATGAGTAGGATTTCAAGCACCACTATAGCTTGGGTCTCAACAATGTTCATGAGGTCATAGGCATTGGGAAGGGCAGGTTGGTGAACAAGCGAGTCAACATAGTCGATAGTAGAAGAAGCTAGGAAATAGTTTACTATTGCTTATGCATCCAACCATGTCCTCATACTTTGCACTTCGTGGGCCAAAATTCCTACGTTTGTTAGATGTTTCAACATGGTACGCCACATATCATTGTTGAGCCCGAGAATAGGGTTGGCAGCATCGGCAATGGTAAAACCGTTGGTTCCATGCTAGCTCATTAGAGTTGTTACCTTCAACCCCAAGGATTAGATCCACATCAGTAATTCAGATCACATATTTTTAGAGAAGTAAAGTGATGAATAGGGAGAGCTTTAGGGGGATGCCCTCCTTCTAGTAGAAAATATTGATTAGAGATCTACCCAACCTCAGAATTAGCCTAATGGCTATGAAAGCAAAGGTTACTTGCTAATCACTGGACTAAAAACATTAAATGAGGATGAAAGAAAGCAAAGCAACATAGATAACATCAAATATTAAGTGGTTCGATAAGCTTTCCAACGTCCACTATGAAGATCTCTTACTATATTTCTCTCTTATAATTACAGGAATTACAAGAGAATAATAAGAAATAAAGAACTTAAGACTCGAAAGCTAGCTAATATTAAGTACTTAGGACTTTGATGTGCTAGGAGGAGAGCTCTTGAAGGAGATAATAACTAGAATCCTTATAATTTTCAACCCCTTTGATGTGGCAATGGATGTGGTATTTGTGGTTGCTAAAATGGATGATGAATGACTAGATTTCACAGTAAAACACGTAGGAAGCATGCTCGGCCGTTGATCTAGTCGCATGGGCTATTGTGAGACAACTATAAAGGTAGAAAGACATGAGTGGCTAAGAAGCATGTCAATTATCCTTCTATACCAGGGCAGACTTTTCTTTTAATGCATATTAAATGCTAACAGAAACTACTAGAGTAGGCATGCTCCTAGCCATTTTACTATAGTACTTTGTATGATAGGCTGTATGGTGTGTCATTTTCTTTTGCATGCTTATGTGGCAAGGCAGTTGAGTGACTTTGGCCAAGCTACAGGTGATATTGGAAGCTGAATGTTGTTAAAGATCGAGGTGCACTCCTTCTTCCGAAGTTGCTACTAATTAGCTAGAGGAGGACCTAGTTTCTTAACTAAAGGTCCTGTACACCCAGTATATTAATTCCATATAGTATATTAATTATGAGGCTAAATATATTAAGCCCGGTCAAGTATATTATTTAGCTCTTAGCATATTAATTGGGTCCAGTGTCATCCAATACACTTATATGCAACTAACATCTAGTACGTCAAGGGCCTGTTGTCATATAATAAGATGTGTTGTGGTAAAGTCGGACTAGAGATAGTTCTTACTTGAATTGGTCTTGATAGATGAATTTGTTGTTAAAGCCATTTTGAGCTTGCCGGTGGGCTATGGAGCCAGAATTAATGGGCTGGTCTAGAGCCAAGCTGGATGCAGACATCCATGAGCAAGCCGGTTGCTTAATGCATATTTGCCGAAGAGAGTTGATTGGTGCTAAGGAGAAAGTTGTAAGAGAGGAGTCGGCTGGCTATTGACTTGTGGTGGTGCTGAGTAGGCAGGTTGACCTAGAGCCATACCGAGTGTGGGATAGTATGAGAGAGCTTGTCGTTGGAGATTTGGACCGGTGTGGACTGGGTTGGGCTAGGCTTATCTCTACCCTTGTTCGATGAGTTAGCCATTAAAGCTGCTTTGGGTTGAGTTGACCAACCATCGACCTGATGAGATACTAAGTAGAAAAGTTGGCTTAGGGCCAGCTTGAGCTTAGGCTGATAGAGGTGGACCGGTCAAAGATTAGATGGTCTGTGTTTGATTATGTCAGGCTGTGCTTGGATTTGATTTCTAATTACTTGCAAGAAAATTGAGAAACAAAAGACATCCCCTTTCAAGTAATGGTCTTCTCATACATTCCTTATGTCCTTAATCACCAAGCTCCCCGGCATACTCCCACTCATTGTAGAACCTCCTTGTTCTCCATCCTGGTTTCTCATGAATTTCTTCTACTTTCTTAGAATATATGTACTTGTTTTTAATCGACCTTTATCTCTTACTATCTCATACTAGTTGCTGTATTCCCATTTAGACCTATTTACCCATTGTTAGAAGTGAAATAAATTTAAAGCAACACACGAGCAAGCAAGGTAAATCGCACAACCAAGCAAATAAGAAAGCAATGCAACTAAATAAGCAAACATCAAGGAAGCAATACAATTAAGCAAACAATCATCATATTAATGCAACCTTAAACGCAAATAACAATCGGCCAATATAGGTTAAGTAAGCACTCAATAGTAATGAGAATAATGAAAACAACATAAACAATGCAGGCTTCTGTTTTGAAGATGAGCTACAGGGTTTTGGAAAAAATGCTTGATAGGTTTGCATGTTTGAATTGGAAAGTGATTTACAAGGATTTTAATTTTGAAGAATGATTTGCATTTTGGTTTGAAGATGATTACTGATTTTGGTTTTTCTGAGAATAGTTTTCAGCTGAAGTTTTCTTTAGTTTAAAAATGAAATGAGAAAAAGAAAAAGAGAAAGGAAGAAGGCAAATGCTTATATAAACTGAAATGATTTAAAAATAAAAATAAAAATAAAAATAAAAACTAGTTTAAATGACACTTGCCATCTTTCTTAATTAACTTTTTAACACATGTGCTTAGATTGTATTACTAACTTACATTTGTAACTTTACATGCAAAATAAATTTATAAATGTGAATAAAGCTTTTATTAATTAATTTCCTAATAACTAAATACTTATTCTAATTTATATAGATAAGAATTCTTTTTAAAGAAATAGAATAAAACAAACTATATTTATACAAAATCATTTATGTCATACTTTTAAATCCAAAATCTATATTAAGATACACACACACACACACACATACACACATATATGTATGTATCATCTCTTTTGAAATCCAAATATAAATTTAATTCAATTTTTAAATACAATTTAAAATCAATTTAAAAATCAATTGATATATATTTAAACAACCACCATTTCAATTTGAAAATAATATTCTACTTAAAATCTATATTTACATATATATAACATTATTATTGTTTGAAAATATGATCTTGCAAATTTTAAATAATTATACTATAAGATTATCAAATAAACATTTATCTAAGTATAAATATTTATCATCAGATTTATTTGTTTAATCTATAAATTAATGTCCTATCAATTACCCAGTTTGTTAATCGATTACAGATGCCCAGAAATTCGGGTCATCACATTCCTCCCCCCTTAGAATCTTTTCGTCCTCGAAAAGGAACGAAACCAGAATTTATTAAAATGCTTAAAATCAGATAAATTTTCTTTGATCATTTTTAAAACACTTTAAAGTTTATATAATATTATCAAAATAGTTTTATAAAAATACTTTTATAACTCGATGTTTCAACAAGTCCATCATCGTTCTCACAGAAATTCGGTCATACGTTGATCAGGCGTAGGACTGAAAATCTACAAGTACTTAGCAGACCCATTTTTAACACCAAGTGAAAATACTTGGAAAATAATTTTATTGAAAATATAGAAAACATTTTTGAAAATAGAGGAAATATCTTTGGTAAGAATGCTCTGGAAATCATCACTCCCATCCATGGTCGCAGTTAACCCGATGGTTACGTTGCTGTCCCGGCAAAATTTATAGATAACTGTAGGCCTCCGCGCCCCTCGATTACGCCATGGAACCCACTACAGATCGCAGCTACAACCGGGATTACGTTGTTGTCACAGCAAAAACCATATAAATGTAGGCCTCAGCGCCCTTGAATTTCGCTGCCAAAAGAATGAAACTTCTCCACTCCCACATAGGTCGCAGTCTACCGATGTAAAATCAAACGTAGATTGTTGGCTCTCGGCGGCACACATGACTTTCGCTATGTTACCATAAGTCGCAGTCTACCGATGTAAAATCAAACGTAGACTGTTGGCTCTCAACGGCACACACGACTTTCGCTATAGTCTGCAGTAGATCGCAGTGACATCGAGTTACACTGTCGTCACAGCATAACCCAAATGCCTCTGTAGGCATCAGCGGCCTCAACTTTCGCTACACTCTACACAAAATCCTCAGAAACTAGTTTTGTCCGGACTCCTTACAAGATCAACTTTAGAACCTCCTCCTTAGAGGCTCAAGGCAGTACCAACCTATGGTGCTCCTGAGAAGTTCATCCCAAGGGAGCGCCTTTTTCTCCAGAGCCATTTTCAAAACACTTTATACTATACACATATAGTATCTTCCAATATCATACACCTAGTATAAATCTCATATACATCTCCTTTCTCAAAATCGATTATCCCAAAATCGATAATTTTCAAACTAGGCTTTCCAAATCCAATATTGATTTACCCAAAAATCAAAAGCCTTTCCAAATCCAAAGGTTCCAAAAACCTTTTCTCAAAATCATTCTCATAAGATCCTTTATACATACATACATACATACATACATATATATATAAACTTTAGAAATTTTGGATCTCTTCAAACTTGTATAAAACCCCTTTTATACTTCAAATATTTTCAAAACTCTTTTCTTCTGGCTATAGATTCAACAAGGGGAGGTTTATCTTATATATATAACAAAGATACATAACTTTGTTTATTCCAAATCAAATATTCAAATTTGATTACTCTTTTTATAAAGTTGTTTCCATCTTACTTATCATCATACAAATATCCAACTTTCACTTTTATCCATTGTATATTTCACAAAATATACTTTCATTTCAAAAGAAATCATTTCACATTTCTTATTCACAAATTTTCGATATCAATTTCATTCAAATCCGTACATCGTACTCATATCATCCGTACACTATACCAATCTGATCGCTTACTCGGTCACACAATTTCACTTCCGAACTAGTATCGTCCACCCAACTTCCTAGTGCGGACTTAGATCTGGTTTCTTGATCAGAAACCGTCATTCTCCTTACATAGTCATAACTATGATAGAGAAAATCCAGAACCAATCAACAATCCATATCCAGGTTCGCTTTCAAAAATCGAGTGAAAAATTCCAACTCGGATCGATATAACTATCTCGAAATTCTGTGCTCAAATCTGGATCAAATCACTATGCGAATAGAATAATATACGTACATCCTACGTATCTATCTTTATTGATTATTAGCCAAATCAATTTCTCTTTTCTATTCACATTCACTTTGATTTTCATTCACTTGCTCTCAATTGCTAAAATCCTCATTTGGATTATCACCTCAATTCTTATCTCAAATGGATATTTAATCATAATCAGTTTGAACTCTGTCCAGTTTAAATTTAGAAAATAGCTTGAAAATTTTAAAAATAGATAAGTAGTTGAAAAATAATTATTAGTTTGTAAAATAGCTATATTAAGTAATTGACAAAATTGTTGGGAAGTAGTTAAATAGTTATAAAATAGTTAGATAATTGCAAAATAGATGTAAAATAATAATTAGTTATAAAGTAGTTGAAAAATAGTAATTAGTTTATAAAACAGTTGAAAAATTGTTAAATGGTTCCAAAAATAATTGTAGAATAAGTATAAGATAATTTGGCTTTTAAAAAGAAAAGTTGTATAGTAAATAGTTTGGAAAAATAGATTTGTACTAAAACAATTTATTTTGAAAATAGTCCAGAGTCAAACTATTCAATTCCCAACCTCCATTTCCAATCAATTCAATTTAAATTTCCACTTCCATTTAAATTGACTCAATTCCAATTTAAATAACTTCAATTTCCATTGAAATTGATTTAACCCCAATTCAAGTTGAATTAGCCTTAATTTCTTTCCAAATTCAAATCAAATTCCATTTGGATTTTTAAACCTATTCAACCTTAATCACAATTCTAAAATATTCAAATCAATTTGGATTTGAACTAATTTCAAATTCAATCTCACTTTAAATCATCTCGAATTATATAAATTCGAGTTAAACTTTCAAATGTTGATTCATTTCCCTTAAATCAATTTAACCTTTACTTCTTCATAAACCTATTTCTAGGTTCAAATAATAATTCAAATCCAATTCATAGTTTAAAGATTATTAATAGGATAATATTATCCAAATTATTTTAAACACCCATACATTTCCAATTTACTGATCTCAAACCAATTTTGAGGTCACACAAATTCCCAATTCAAATTAACCATTTAACTTCCCAAGTTAAATCCCAATTTCATATTTAAATTTCCAAATCAGGTTGTCCATTCAAACTTATTTAACTTCCTCTAAGTCAAATTCAATTTAAATTTCGTTAGCCCTACTCAAATTTGAATTCCCATTTCAAATTTAAACTTTACCTTAATAATCTTTCCACTTATTAAGTTCAAAAACTTATCACTTTGGGTATCACATCTCATTCCAAATTTAAAACTTAACATTTAGAGTTTATCTCAAACCATCTTTGATATTATGTAAATTCCTCAGATATACATATTATTTCCTTTACACACTGGTTATCTTTAAATTTAAAACCACCTTTTGTTTTTAATTCAAAACAAATTCCTTTAAATTTTCAAACAACTCTTGTTTGAAACAGGACCCTTCATTAAATAACATTATTTATTATTTCTTTATCACTTTGAAACAATTTTCAAATTCTGGACCCAGATTTAAAACTTCACAATTTAGATCATTTTCAATTCCAATTTATAAATCATACTTCCCTAAATGTTTTACTTTCCTAAAACATTTCATTTTGCTTACTTATTAATACACAATTTATTATCAAACACACAATCATTTATGATAATTACCAAGATTATCATATCTAGAAACCAATTCATTATTATCTTACTCTAAAACTCTCGTCCGAATTCAAGATTTTAATTTTAGTTTGAATCCAGTTCAAACTTGTCTTTATTTGATTTAAATTTGGTTGTATTTCTATTACCACTTAATTTTGATTCCAATAATTTAACAACTAATTATCTTAATATTAATCAGCAAGAAATATTGCTTTATATTTCAAAATATATTCCTATATAAAATCATTTGAAATCTTTGTATAAGAAAATAACAAGTATGATCTCATATATATATACACTCAACTCATGCTAGGTTACCATTGACCCTATCCTTAATGAGTATCCCCCACCAGAGCCAAGTTTCTCGCTTAACCTCGCTCTAATACCAAATGTAACGACCCGGAAATTCCAGATAGTTAAAGGAAAATAAGAAAGAGATAGAAAAGAAACACCAACATCTCACATTCGCAGCGGATAAAATATAATAACAAATAATAAAAGTTATACAAAGGAAAACTATACTTGTCAAATTTCACTTTAATACATCAGAGTTACAACATTTACACAACATTGGAAAGTTTAAAACAACATGTCCTAGATATACAACTATATAATATAGCGGAAACACTCCATATGTTCCTGCCATCCAGCTCACCTTCTGAGCTCCAGAACGTCCTTACCTGAAAATCTTTAATACTCGTTCTGACCCGAGCATTACACCAAAGTAACACCCGGGTCAGGCTGGAAACCAGCGTGAGTAAACCCATTTAACATGGAATACAAAGGCATATAATTGATATAAACCCGGGGTAAGTTGAATAAATTTACAACTTCACAAGACGTTATAGACATCACTTACATTACACATCATTTTCTAAGTACAAAAACTTAGATTAAAAGGTCTAATTCACTAAAATCATTTCATTTTTACTTATTGATTTCACATATCAATCTATAATGAATCGAAGTGGTTTCGGGTATTTACTAATACCCGATTCCGGTCTCTTCGAATCCAATGTCATCTGAACCCAAGTTATCCAATTAAATACAATTCAACTTTAATTACCGGAAAACACTTTTACACAGCAATTTATAATTGATAGATAATCGCATTATCACCGTCCATCCAACATATCATATCACAAAGCAATTCATACCAGAGATATCAACCAATTCAAAGCACTCATCATCATTCAATCATTAATAAGCAAGATTGATCACTTCCAATAATTACACTAATTAATGATCCTCTAATTACTTTCATTAGTTAATTATTCCTAAATTTCATTTAATAATTAACCTTTAACTTAATGATAATCAACCTTGATTAATCAAAATCATAAATTAACTTTCCTAAATTACTCCATCAATTAAACCAACCCCTTGATTAATTATATTAATTAATCCTTTAATTACACTGAGTAATTATCACTTAATTACTTCCACCAAGTAATTATCCTTTAATTACTTCCCATCAAGTAATTTCCTTCAATTAATTACATCCAGTAATTATCCACCCATTACTTCACTAAGGAGTTACACCTCATAACTTACCTTAAGTAATTATATTTAATCTTTAATTAATTATATTTATTAATCACCCTTGACTAATCTTATTCTGCAATTAATTACTCTTAAGTAATTACATCACTTTATTAACTTCCCAAAACTTTATTAGTCAATTCTTAAATTAATTACACTAAGTAATTAATTATTAATTACTTCTACTAAGTAATTATTCTTCATATTAATTACACCAGGTAATTAAGCCAAAACTACTTTCAGTCTTCAATTAATTACACACTGTAATTACCATTACTAATTACTTCACTAGTAATTACACTTTATAAATCTAATTAAGTAATTATACTCAATCCCATCATCAAGTGATTATTTAGATTAATTAAATCAATTAATTAACTTAAACTAATGATAATAATTAATTACATAGAGTAATTAATCTCTTTAATTACTTCCATTAAGTAATTATACTTAAACAACTTCATAATTGATTATCTTTAAATTAATTAATCTAATTAATTATTAAAATTAATCAAATTAATTAATTGTTGAATAATCCTTAGTTAATGACCTACATTAACTATTTAAAATTCTTTTTTTACCTTTCTTAAGTAATTAACTTAGATAAATCATTATTAATTACAAATTAATAAATCTTTAATAATCCATTAATCAACCTCTAATTATTTAATTAATTAAGTCTTAACTATAACTTAATTAATCCTTAATTACTTGATTAATTAATTTCTAATCATTAACTAAAATCTAATTTTATCTAACTAATAATCCTTAATTACAAATTAATTATTCTTTAAATAATTAATTCTAAACTTTAATTAATTAATTAAAAACCCATAATTACTTATTTAATTATCCATATCATTAATTAATTAAATCAATTAATTACCCATTTTAATTACCTTAACAATTTTAATGAATCACAAATCATTAAACTATTTAATTTTAAGATAAAACATTTCTTACTTAATCAAAGCATTTAAAAACAATTTGTTTTCAAATTTACTTTTAAATTTCATTTTAAATTTAAGATTTAAAATGAACACAAATTCAACTTCAATAGAGTTTAAAAATATTTTAAAAACCTTTTAGAATCTCATGTTAAGGAAATACTTATTTTATAAGGAAGTTTAAAAGAATTTAAAAACCAAATCCATTTTAAATTCAAATCATATTTAAATATATTTTAACATTCAAAGTTGTTTAACACATTTTAAAATTTAAAAACTTTCTTTTATCTCAAAACTAGGATTCAAATTTTGATTTGAATCTAGATTTAAACTTTGATTTAAAACTTAGTTTACAATTTAAAACTTCATTTTTAAATTTAAAAACAGAACAGGTTAAAAACCTGTAACCAAACATTACACGAGCCGTCACCTAAATGACTTCGAGTCCAAACCCAAAATGCTTCGAGCAAAAACCTAATTACTTCGATAAAAAACTCAAGACTACTATTCTATCCAAACCAAACTTCGCCAGAATTCCAATGTGCATCGTGCACATGCACGGTGCCTCCGACCATCTCCAGTCAACACCACACCATCGAGCAAGACGACGACCATCATCTCACCTGAATCCGATCATCACATCGATGTTACAAGCTCGAAATCAAATTCGAGTTTAAAAAAAAACCTGAAACAAGATACAGGAAACACCACCTTACCTGGAAATGCCTCGTTCCCACATCTTCGGCCACTAGAGTGACAGCAACTCCGGCCACGCATTCGCCAACTACTATGCTATCATCACCCAATATCTTGTTGAACTCGATCAACTCCAAATGCCGTGGTGATTAATTAACAAAGCCTAGTTAAAAACTAGGGTCGAGACTCAAAACCTCAACCACCACCTTCACCATGCGTTGATCTTCTTCCTACCAACTTTCCTATCATCTACGATCACTCCACTATCAATACTGAAAATCCTGACCTCTCCGATCATAGAGATCACTAGAAAATTCCAGTTTACCATTTCCAGCTCAAACAAGAACTGCACTTAACTCCTATTACTAAAAATCTTGATTTTAATTTTAAAATTCATGTTTTGGTTCAAGGATTCAATTGATGTTCCTGAATTTATGAATTTGGAAGTTTGAAATTTTTACTTTATACAAATTTTGCTCTGTTGTTCTTGATTCCCAGAGTAAATACAAACTTATTTCAACTTGAATAAATTTTAAACTTTACTTCATCAATAAACAAACAAATTTTGTTTAAATACCAAATCCTATCAGTAATTTGATCAATAGAAAATGAATTTTTAAATAAATTTGACTCTAGAAACTAAAGACAGAGAGATCTCTGATAAAAACAAACATGCACAAGCATCTATATGTCCATATATATATATATATATATACACAGAAAAATGCAAATATAACAACCATACTTATTCCTGATTTTAGTCAGGCAACCAAATTCATTTACTTAAATTTTAGAAAAACTGTTATTCACCTTTTTAAACAGAAGATAGAGCACCATTGTTTTGAAAAACTTAACTTTAAGACTTGAATGCTTCTTTGTTTTAAACTTGAGTTGCTTGAATGATGAAGAAAACTACTTGAAAACAGAGATGAAACTGCTTTGCATGATTTAGAAAACTGGAAAATACTTTGGTGCCTGATTTAAAACTGCAGTTGCATGCAGGCTTCTGTTTTGAAGATGAGCTACAGGGTTTTGGAAAAAATGCTTGATAGGTTTGTATGTTTTAATTGGAAAGTGATTTATAGGGATTTTAATTTTGAAGAATGATTTGCATTTTGGTTTGAAG
Organism: Allium cepa; assembly: GCA_030765085.1. Lineage (NCBI taxonomy): Eukaryota > Viridiplantae > Streptophyta > Magnoliopsida > Asparagales > Amaryllidaceae > Allium > Allium cepa. Next base: position 331,339,827 of record CM060934.1, read on the forward strand.
TTGATTACTGATTTTGGTTTTTCTGAGAATAGTTTTCAGCTGAAGTTTTCTTTAGTTTAAAAATGAAATGAGAATAGGAAAAAGAGAAAGGAAAAAGGCAAATGCTTATATAAACTGAAATGATTTAAAAATAAAAATAAAAATAAAAACAAAAACAAAAACTAATGTTAATGGCACTTGTCATCTTTCTTAATTAACTTGTTAACACACGTGCTTAGATTGTATTACTAACTTACATTTGTAACTTTACATGCAAAATAAATTTATAAATGTGAATAAAGCTTTTATTAATTAATTTCCTAATAACTAAATACTTACTTTAATTTATATAGATAAGAATTCTTTTTAACGAAATAGAATAAAACAAACTATATTTATACAAAATCATTTATGTCATACTTTTAAATACAAAATCTATATTAAGATATATATATATATATATGTATGTATATATATATATATATATGTATATATGTATCATCTCTTTTGAAATCCAAATATAAATTTAATTCAATTTTTAAATACAATTTAAAATCAATTTAACAATCAATTGATATATATATATATATATATATATATATATATATATATATATTTAAACAATCACCATTTCAATTTGAAAATAATATTCTGCTTAAAATCTATATTTACATATATATATATATATATATAACATTATTATTATTGTTTGAAAATATGATTTTGCAATTTTTTTAAATAATTATATTAGAAGATTATCAAATAAATATTTATCATCAGATTTATTTGTTCAATCTATAAATCAATATCCTATTAATTACTCAGTTTGTCAATCGATTACAGATGCCCAGAAATTCGGGTCATCACACATCATCACTTCTTTACTTAGAAAATGGTTTCGAAAGAGTACTTTCGACTTAACTATTTTATTATCCTTTTGTTCTGTTGAAGGTAGAACCCAAAGGTTTCGAAAGAGATAGTTTTAAATGGTTTCGAAACGATGTCATATGTTTTATTTGAACCCAAACGCTTTTGAAAGGTTTGATGTTTTAATGCTTTTGAAAGGTTTAAATGAAAGTTTCGAAGGGGTGGTTCCACATTGGTTTTGAAAGGTTTAAAAGGAAGGTTTTTTAATGTTTTTGAAAGGCAATGTTTGAGTGTTTTAAAGATAGGATGTTTAAGGTATTAAAGCTTTTGAAGGAAAGGTCTTTCGCTGGTTCCAAAAGGTTTATATGAATGGTTTTGAAAGGAAATTTTTGGCCTTTCGTCCTAGGTTATAAAATGGGCTTACTTATTTTCGAAAGGGATACTTTTAATGGTTTCGAAAGGGATACTTTCAATGGGATCGAAAGGGTTACTTTCAATGGTTTAAATTTTTTAATCAACAAAGATTTGTGTAAAGTATATATATAACATGGCAAGGTGATTTGAGTAAAGCATAGAATTTATTTTCCTTGTGTAACAACTTGAAATTTAACCCATAATAATTAATTCATTAACTAATGAAATGATAAAATAACTTTGTGAAACTATCAAAATTGAGCCACAGGAGTGACACCATTTTTTCCATGGTAATTTTCTGATCAATTTCCATATATAGAACATCAGAATCTGAGTCAACACAAGGAAGATACGCAAGAAAAAAATGTAGGGAGGTCAACCATCCCAAGGCCTAGGTCGACCGGCCGGTCGACCTAGCCTTAAGGGCGGTAGACCTATTGGTCGACTCGCTCATGGGTAAAATACGAAGAAGCTTCTTCTTCGTATTGTGTTATTTTAATACGTCATTTTTGATTCTTGGCTCCATATGGTCCTTCCGCGCTCCCATTCGATGGCACAATTTAGCCTATGATGTGGTTGCATCATATTCAACCTCCAAATCTAACGATCTGAGATCCACTTCTACCCCTATAAATAAGACCCTAGGCCTAACACTTTTTCTCATTCTAGATTTTCTCAACTTGGGTTCACCTTTTCAGGAAGGACCCTAAAGGAATAATTTTCCAAGGATAAAATCTTTTTAATAAAAATATTTTAATACCCTCAAAGTGTATCCTGGGAAGACCTAAAGGTAAGAGCTTAGGACCATAGTTGTGTGATTGTAATTATTTTAGATTTCTTTAAGTATATTAAAATAATAGGGTTTCCATTAGTTGTAGATTCACTACGATTTTTAGAATAACCTATTAAGTAGTTTATTTACAGTTTTTAGAATTATTTTCAGTTTATTACTTTTAGCTATTCTTTTCAGTTAATTTTAGGTTATTTCTGTTAATTATAGCTTTTCCATTTATTTACAGTTTAATTACAATATTTTAATTTATTTACTATTATTTAGGCGTCATTTACATCTTTTTCCTACGATTTGGATTTTCTTCTATTTTCAGTTTTCTTTTATCTCTCCTTCTTCTACATGCATGGATTAGAATAGATTAAACGCGAATTTGGATTATATTATTAGAATACTGAAACAATGGAAGATAAGATGTAAATTGTAAGGACTGTAATAAAATGGAATTGGACTGAAATTGTGATGTAAATTTAAAATTAGACTAAATTAAAGAGATTGACCTAGTTATAACTTAGAATTATAACCGAAAAGAGTAAAGGATGAAAGAAGCTTACTTTCACACTTAAACCTTGGGTTAAGTAATAAGCATGATTATAACATAGGTTATAATAAGAAAACAGAACAAAATGAGGCTTATTTTAAGACTTAGGATAAAATAATAAGCATAGATAGTTAGAATAATAATAAAGGCTTATGTAAAATAATTTATCTAACTTAATAAGCAAGGATGAAAGTAGGATCCGCATGGACAACATTTCCCTTATGCTGTTTAGGGTAGACAAGTGGTCAATAGTTAAAAGAAAAGATCCGTACCGGCAGCATTTTCCCTTGGGACATGCTTATGCTGTTTAGGATAGATAAGAGGTCAATAATTAAAAGAATAAATCATAGGGATTTGGACAAGGGATGCAACTAGATTTTATTTAATAGGACTAGTATCAACAGCATTCCCTATTTTTTATGGTCACGGTGTCTCACAATAGCCTGAAGTGAGACGAGTGCATGCTTATGCCATTTAGGGTAAATAAAAGGTCAAAAGAGAGAGAGAGCAATAGATAGTGCGAACCGGCGTTGACCGAGCATGCAGCATCGATTAGGGAAGATTAGTCGCTATTGGGATCTAAGCGCTTAGTATATGTGTCTTTCGTAGACACCATTGCCTTTTGTGTAGGGAGCTATATAGCGTCTAGTCCGCAGTAAGGTCTATGGAGTAACAGGCTGATCAAAGGGTAGAATTAGGATTCAACCTGATATAGGATTAGAAATTCAGCCTAACCAGAGCAGCTATTAAAGACAATTGCAAACAACCAGAGTTAATCAGTTGTGTTAATTTAGTTAAATCGTATTTATTTCCAGCTTATTCCTTCTTCATATTTTCTTTGTTTCCTTTTATATACTAGAACTTTTGTAAGGTCTATTACTTTTACTTTTCTTAAAGATTCTAGTAATTACTATCATTCACAAGACTTTTAGTCTGACCCACCTATCTATTTTTCCCCTTTTCCCCCCTCATAGGTAATCAGGGGCAAGGAAAGTAGACCACAGCTTCTTGGACACTTATTGGAGATTCTATCATGTATTTCTTTCCTTCAGTTCCAGTTTTTAGTTCTTTTGTTGAGCTGGTATTTTGAGAGGGGATGCATTGTATTCTGATATTATTTAAGACTTTTAGTTTTTGATTTCATGAGACTTGTATGGGTATTTTGTCATATGATGTATTGGGTATTTGGTCACTTATTTTTATCATCTTATATTATGGAATTTGATTTTTAGCAAAATAATATAATTGTTTCCGCTGCGTTATTATTATTATTATTATTATTATTATTATTATTATTATTATTATTATTTAATTTTTGTCTTGTGAATCTTAGTCTCTTCTAGTTTTACTTATACCTACAATGCACCATGCTTTCTAATGTGTCCTTTGGGGTATACTAATGGGTGTGGGGTGTTACGTTTGGTATCAGAGCCTAAGGTTACAGGATTACCAAAAATTTATTTTAAAAGTAAAGTATTTTTCAAAATAACTATTTTTAAAGATGGTTTTTAGAAATAAACTCTTATTAAAGAAGTAGTTTTTAAATATAAAAGAGTTTTTATAAAAATCCTCTCAAAAGTCCAGTTCAATTTTCCTTCGAATCTTTCCTAAACTATCTTTTCTTTGCATAGAATGGCGGATGCCCATAATCTTCCCAAGGACATTCCCATACCAGCCTGGTTTCGTAGGTATCTACAAGCCACGACTCCAGAGATGCACGGGCAAGCGCCTGGTCCAGCACCAGCTGGTAGGAATCCCATCAACCCACCTACAACCATCAATTTCTCTAAGCTTTATAAGGATTTTACCAATTTGGGTGGAAAGACTTTTTCAGGTACGAAGACTTTTGTGGAGGCCCGTGCTTGGCTAAGAAAAACGAAGAGGATATTTGGACTATTGGGATTGGACGATCGGCAACAGATTCAACTAGCATCTTGGCAGCTGAAAGAGGAGGCTTCGTTTTGGTGGGAGATCATCGAATTAGAACGAAGAGAGGTGACTTGGAATGGATTCTCGGAGCGATTCGATAGGAAGTTTTTACCTCAAGCTAAGGAGAGTGTTCAGTTAGAGTGGTTTATCAATTTAAAGCAAGGGAGTTCATCGGTGAAGGAGTACATCAATCAATTCAATGAACTGTGGCTGTTCGGAATGGAGTTGGTAAATATGCCGAATAAAAAAGCTATGAAGTTTGCGAAGGGATTGAATCAGCCCCTTCAGGGATTGTTGTTGACTCACGTGCCGATGTGAGCTACTTATATGTCTTTAGTAGAGAAGGCCCTTATATCCAATGCAGCTAAGGAGAGAGAATTTAAGGAGGCCCCTAAGTTGGAAAGTTCTAAGAATAAGTGGGGAAAAGATAAAAAGGACGAGGGTAAAAAGAAAGGAGGAGGACCTTAAAAGCATATCAAGAAAAACGATAAGTGTAAGAGTTATGGGATGGTTGGCCATTACGCAAAGGATTGTAGGAAGGCAGCAATGAAAGGGAAGTGTTTCAATTATGGATAGACTGGTCACTTTTGTAAAGCATGTCCGCAGAAGACGAGGTAGGGAGCAATTGCACCTACAACACAGATACGATCTTTCGGTGCAGCGCCTGTAGCAATGGATTGGATAGAGGTAGGAAAATCACTTTAGAAGTTTTTGTTTCCATTTCTTATTTTCATACAGTCTCTTTTAGATTATGAAACATCACACTCTTTTATCTCTAGTTCTCTTATGGATTGTTTGCACTTCGACATTTCTTTAGTAGTAGAACCCATGGATGGATCGGCACCCTTGTCTATGCTTTGTAGGGGTTTGAAAATTTGTATCCTAGGTGTAGAATTTGATTGCGATGCCTATGTATTAGGATTCTCGGGGTAGGGAATGATTTGAAAATGGATTGGGTATCCACTTGTGAAGCAATTTTGGATTGCGAAAGGATAAGACTTCGAGGTCTTTTGTGATAAGACTCTCGAGGTCGTTGGATTATAGACATGTAGTGATAAGACTCTCGAGGTCTTTTGTGACCTACAGGGGTCAGTTATGTTGAGCTTCCTTTATTCTTTTGATTCATCACTAGGAAAGCTAGATTCTGTTCCAGTCATTAAAGATTTTTCAGATATTTTGAGGAGGTTCTTTGTACACTTCGTGTTCATTAGTTGAGAGCAAAGTTTTTGAAGTGTCACTTTTGGTGTAAGGAAGTTTGTTTCTTGGGGCATAGAACGGTCAACATATGGAAAGAGTTCGAGAAATGGTTTTGTACATTTAGGCTCGGAATGTGAAAATTCAAAGAGTTATAGGCTAAGGATTGGAGATGTATAATAGATGCAGTTGATAAGAAAAGAAGTAAGCACATGTGTAGATAATTACAAAGATTATTATTGAATTGCCTTGAGGTGGATATAAGCATATAAGAGGAATAGGGACAAAAGATTTTTGTGAGGAAATGATATTTCCAAGGTTTAAGGAGGATATTCCTAGGGTAGTAAATAGGAAAATCCACTTTATGTCTAGCTCAATTAAATATAATTATTAGAATTGAAGTATTTTCTTTTAGAAAATAAATATGGGGTTTTTTGGAAATTTGTATGAAATTTAAATTGGTTTTTAAATGATATAAATTTTGTTAAAAGTAAGATTATTTTTGAAGAATTATAGCTTGCTAGTTTCTTTGTAGAAAAATAAAATTTAATATAAAAACCTAGATTTATTAAGTATCGAAAACGTAGGTTACAACAATCATTGTTTTAATAGATGTTTTCTTGAAAAATAAAAGGAGCATAGACTATAACACTATTGTTATAGTAGACGGCTCCCAAAGGAAATGTTTTTACATAGTATATGAGATTTATTTATTTTTGAATCCATGCACTAGTCTTTTTGGGTTGCAGTAATGGTGTTTTACGCAACGTCCGTTTTACCCCAAATAAAAATGTATTTTAAAAAAATAATTTCTAATAATAGAAATAAAGTGATTTGTGAATACACTTATTATCTAAATAAGTGTAAGAAAATGTTTTCTAGTTATGGATATTAAACAGCTTTGAAAATGAGTTTTTCTGAAAAGAAAAGTATACGCTAGATATAAGAAAATTAATATATATAAATTAAACATATTTTAATCTAATGGAGTGAAAAGACTAATGGTATAATTTTCTATGGAGTCGATAAAAATGTTTTGTGTAAGTTATAAGGAATACATAAAAGAGATGTACAAAGTATGGGAAGCACCATATTTTGTATAGCCTATTTTGAAAAATATAAAATAAGTTCCTTGTAATTTCACATAAACATGAGGTCCTCTTTTAAAACGTTCATAGAACATTTTAATATTAATAACTTCTCATAAAAAGAAAGCAGTTCTAATACATTAAGGTATGAGATCGTTAGGTGCAATAAGAAGATGTTTTGAAAACACATAAGGATATTTTAAAGATATTTTAAAACAAAATGTTTTGGTGAAAAAGTAAATAAGTTTTCGGAAATTAAAAATTACTAAAAGTAGAATTTGAAAATTCAAATTTTTACAGAAAACTAAAAAGGTTTTTTTAAAAGAAAAGAGGAATAAGTTTTAGACTTAGAATTTGAAAGTTTTCCCTCTAAGTTTGGAAAATAATGTAAAGAAGCTATAAGGATGCAAGTGAAGAAAGATAAAAGGTCAAGGAATCAAGTACCATCGAATTTAGTAGAAATTTGGAATTGGAACTATAAACACCAAACCAAACTCCTAAATGTGAAGTAGATAGGAATCATTTTCTAGGTATAAAGTGTAAGGCTATGAAGGTGACAGCAGGGATTACTTTTGAAAGTAATAATTGAGTTTCCATAAGGTATATAGGACCGTAGTGAGAACCTAGGAATGTTGATTCATGTGAACAAACTAAAGAAGAACAATAAAGTGAAATTAGTAAGATTGTAAGGCACACATGGTTAGAGACGTGCATTTTTGATTTTGAAGAAACTGGGGAAAAGAATCTTCCTTTAATGGGTTACTCACATGATATTAGCATTAAAAGCGACACCTTTCGAAGCTCTTTATGAAAGACCGCGCAAGTCTCCTTCGTATTGGATAGGATCTACAGAGAGATTGTCGTGGTTCTGACATAGTTGAGGAGACTTCGAAGAAGATTGATTTGATTAGGGGAAAATTCATATCTCATATCCGCATTTCTTTGATAGTAATTTTTTGAATTCCAATTTTCCATCTCTATTTTTGAATAGATTCTTTCCTTTATTATCCTTTGGGAGGGTAGAACTTAGGGCTTAATCCATGGATGGTAGGATTTGATGTAAACATGTTATTAGAGCATGGTATGAATGATGGATGTAAGTGTTTGCTAGTGGATGCTAATGGACGCATATACTTACACTAGGCGCTATTATCTATTAGGGATCTGCCTAATTAGGACACTAGAGCGTTTGCATATGGATGTGTGCGCATTTACATTTTTCTTCATTTTCATGGTTGCTATAAATGGACGTTTATCACATAGTTGTTTCATTTGGATGATGATTGTAGCACACATATAGAACTATCAGTTATCATTTGGAATTTTTGCATTCATTTAGATACATAGCATGGACATGATTACATAAAAGGAGGTTAACTGAATTGGTGGACCACCTAATTTTTCACATTTGATTGGGGACATTAACACTACACTAATTGCATAAGTGTCATGAATTGCATTATAAAACTTAAGGATAATGGATGAATGGATGATCGTTGAGTAGTTGGTTGAAGAACTTGGATGAAAACATTTAGTACTGTTATCCCATTTTTGGTCAAAACTGGAATATCAATGTTGTGTGCATTTCCACCACGACCGAACCAAGAAGAAGCAAGCAAGCGTATATAAGTCAGGGATTTCACTCACGATTCAAGTGCAAAGGTTCATTCGGTAAAGCAAGGCAAGAGTTCGTTCGACACTACACTCCCCGAGTTCATCCGGTAGTAAGTGCCATCCGGTACTTAAAACCCCTCAGTATCGTCCGGTAGTTCAAGTGTTTGAGTTCGTTCGTTATTCGAACTCCCCATGGTTCATTCGGCATTCTCAAATATGAAGGCTCATTCGGCATTCCCAACACAAGGGATCATTCGGCATTCTCAGTATAACGTCCATTCGGTAGTACCCACACCGGACCAACCTCCACCGGTCCAAACCCCATATAGCCACTACCGAACCACCACCTCTCCACGCCAATGCCGAACACCAACATCACCACCGAACCAAAATACTACACCTTCCACCAAGCCAAGACGCTGCCGAACCAGAATGATGCCAAACCAGATTGCTTCAGCCCAGGCCCACCAGCAGCTATATACATCCAGGAGCCCTGCCCCCAGCCTCACTCTATAAATAGAGGGGCAGGGGTACAACAATGGGGGACAAGTTTGAGAGCTCAAGCATGGAAGGAACTTTCAAACAACCTTAATACTCTTGTAATCAAAGCTTTGTACTTGTAATCTGGAGTAAAAGAGGAGAATAGCATATAAAGTGGACGTAGGCACGTTCTGGCCGAACCACTATAAATCTGTGTGTCTTTTACAGTTTAGCCCCTGTTTTTTTATATATTTGCATAAATCACCCAAATCGCTAAGAACAACATATAATCAACTAAATCGTACGACTTTGAGGTGTTTGCCCATTTTTTGCGCAAACATTTTTGGTGCTTTCATTGAGAGTTTGAACTCAAGGATCTACCGCTTGGAAGTTGAATTTGAGAGTTTAGAGATTCAGATTGGAAGAGTCATGGCGAGACAATCAAGCAGAAGGCCAAGGCCAGAGCAGAGTCAACAGGAAGGGAGTCAAGAGGCTTCCTCAGGAGCAAACCAAGCTTCAGCCTTCATCACCAGGGATGAGATGGAGGCTATGTTGAGAAGAGAAGAAGAGATGATCCAGAACTTGCTTCAGCAAATTGGGCAACTTGGAGCACAAAACCAAGGAGCAACTGGAGTTCAGAACGGAGCAGGACCATCTGGCGTAGCACCAGAGCTAGGGGGCACTCACGTAGAGCATGTTGATCCGACCCCGGGAAGAGAGAGGGGGGCATCCGAGCCACCTGGTAGCAATAGAGGAATGAACGTTCAGCCAGGGAGGCATACACATGAAAACTCCCGCGGACTCGGGGGGCAGGTCGAAGGCAGTGAACGAGGACTACAGCTTGGAGACAATGACAGATTAGCAGAGATGGTTAGAAGAGCTATGAGAGGCGGTTTAGTAAACAGAGACTTGGAAGATGTAAACAGGAGTCCTTTTACTTCTGCGATTAGGATGCTAGGAACCCACCAGAATTCAAGCTACCATCAGTAGAGATGTACGATGGGAGGACAGACCCTGCGGTCCATCTTACTAAGTATATGAGGCACATGGAAGTGCTGGGGGCATCACCGGAGATCATGGCCCGGTGCTTTCCACTGTATTTGACGGACATTGCAGCGTTATGGTTTAGGCAACTGGAGAGTGGCTCCATAGGAACGTGGACAGATTTAACTGAGAGATTCATGAGGCAATTCAGGGTTCATGACCCAAGAATGTGATGACTTTGGCAACCTTGAAGCAGAAAACTGGAGAGACTTTGAGGAGCTTTCTAACGCGATTTAATGCGACGGCAGCATCAGTGGATCGACCAGATCCATCTATGGTCATGATGGCGGCTGTATCTGGAATAGCTGATAGTACAGAGTTCAATAATTTATTAACCAAGGACCCACCTATGAATCTGGGAGAGTTCTATCATGAGGCTGAAAAGTTTCTGCGTTTGGAAGATGCTAGTGCAGAAAGAGAGGAAGAAGATGACGTTTACGCAATCAAGAGCGGAAACCCACCTGGAAAGGGTGCGGAGACTAGCAAAGGAAAGAGAAAGGCTGAGGATAATGATGACAGGACAAAGCGGCTACGAAGAGAGCCACGATTCACCACCTATTCAGAGCTGAATGAGAGTCTGGAACGAATTTATCAGGATACCAAGGGGCAGGTTCCGTATCGTAGACCAATGTGAAGGGATCCAACCTCTGACGAAAGAAAATCAGATAAATTTTGTGTATTCCATGAATTAAACGGTCATAACACTAATGATTGTAGGCATTTGAAGGACGAGGTGGAAGGGCATATCAGGAACGATATGCTCCTTCAGTACGTGAGGACGCGAACTCCAGCAGTGGAGCCAGAGCGACCACCGTCTACATCGGCTAGGGGTGACCCTGGATCGGGGCACCGTTTGATTATCCATTGATTGCTTGATTAAAATAACGATGAACAAGTTGTAAACCTCTCGCTAACACGGTTAAATCATTTACACATGTGAGCGATCGCGCACGATCCATAGGCATGCTCTGAATGACTACCAGCCGCGTTATAGTAAGAGTTTACGCTTTGACATCTTCATTCTGCTTTTTGCTTTGATTTTGATTTGAACATTTAAATTCTTCTTGTTTGGACATTTCTGCCGTAAGGTTCATATGATTATTGCTTTAACATTTACAATTCTATGGAAAAATTTACTTGTATGCCCGTTGGATTGCGAACGATCCACGAGCACCTCTTGCATGGCAGTGAACTGCTGAAGTTTTTGATTCGGAAACTCCCCCAAACAATAACTCCGGCACTGATAATATTAAGTCCCTCCTGGGCATACAATTCGCCTCGAACGGCACCCGACTTCGAACAGTCACAATTCGCCTCGAACGACACCCGACTTCGAACAGTCACAATTCGCCTCGAACGGCACCCGACGTCGAACAGTCACAATTCGCCTCGAACGGCACCCGACTTCGAACAGTCACAATTCGCCTCGAATGGCACCCGACCTCGAACGGTCACAATTCGCCTCGAACGGCACCCGACTTCGAACAGTCACAAACTCGCCTCGAACGATACAACTCATCTCGCCACAAATGGCTCGATCGCGAAAGGTCGCCATTTGAGGTCCACTCCCTGACCGCCAACAGTCGCACCTTACCACGAATGGCTCAATCTCGAACGATCGTCATCCGAAGTAAGGCGCTTGACCGCGAACGGTCCCATTTCATCTTTTGCCGCGAACGGCACCGGCCGTGAACGGTCACATTTCACCCCAAGTGGCTTGATCGCGAACGGTCGCCATTTAAGGTCCGCCCTCTGATCGGGCTCGGTCGCACTTTACCTCGAATGGCTCGATCCCGAACGGTCGTCATTTGAAGTAAAGCACTTGACCGTGAACGATCACATTCCACCGCAAATGACTCGATCCCGAACGATCGTCGCATGAATTTGGACGCTTGACCGCGAACGGTCGCACTTCACCTCAAATGACTCGATCGCGAACGGTCGTCATTTGAAGTTAGGCGCTTGACCATGAACGGCCGCGCTTCATCCCAAATAGCTCGATCCCGAACGGTCGTCATTTGGGGCCATATAAAATATCAAGCTCTTTACAGGACATCAACAGGATATGAACATCCAGCTCATGGCATTACAAAACACGCCTTCCTACCGCAAGGCATGTTTTGGGGGTCAAAGTGTTATCCTATTTTTGGTCAAAACTGGAATATCAATGTTGTGTGCATTTCCACCACGACCGAACCAAGAAGAAGCAAGCAAGCGTACATAAGTCAGGGATTTCACTCACGATTCAAGTGCAAAGGTTCATTCGGTAAAGTAAGGCAAGAGTTCGTTCGACACTACACTCCCCGAGTTCATCCGGTAATAAGTGCCATCCGGTACTTAAAACCCCTCAGTATCGTCCGGTAGTTCAAGTGTTTGAGTTCGTTCGGTATTCGAACTCCCCATGGTTCATTCGGCATTCTCAAATATGAAGGCTCATTCGGCATTCCCAACACAAGGGATCATTCGGCATTCTCAGTATAACGTCCATTCGGTAGTACCTACACCGGACCAACCTCCACCGGTCCAAACCCCATATAGCCACTACCGAACCACCGCCTCTCCACGCCAATGCTGAACACCAACATCACCACCGAACCAAAATACTACACCTTCCACCAAGCCAAGACGCTGCCGAACCAGAATGATGCCAAACCAGATTGCTTCATCCCAGGCCCACCAGCAGCTATATACATTCAGAAGCCCTGCCCCCAGCCTCGCTCTATAAATAGAGGGGTAGGGGTACAACAATGGGGGACAAGTTTGAGAGCTCAAGCACGGAAGGAACTTTCAAACAACCTTAATACTCTTGTAATCAAAGCTTTGTACTTGTAATCTGGAGTAAAAGAGGAGAATAGCATATAAAGTGGACGTAGGCACGTTCTGGCCGAACCACTATAAATCTGTGTGTCTTTTACAGTTTAGCCCATGTTTTTTTTTATATATTTGCATAAATCACCCAAATCGCTAAGAACAACATATAATCAACTAAATCGTACGACTTTGAGGTGTTTGCCCATTTTTTGCGCAAACAAGTACATTCTTTTATCCTTAGAGATTTCGGGGACGAAATTCTTTAAGGAGGGGAAAACGTAACAATCCAAAATTTAACCCGTAATAATTAATTCGTTAATTAATGAAATGATAAAATAACTTTGTGAAACTATCAAAACTGAGCCACGAGAGTTGTACCATTGTGTTCGTGGTAATTTTCTGGTCAATTTCCATATATATAACGTTAGAATCCGAGTCAATATGAAGAAGATAAGCACGAAATAAAAAATAATACGTAGGGAGGTTGAGCATCCCAAGGCCTAGGTCGACCGGCCGATCGATCTTGCCTTAAGGGCAGTCGACCCACCGATGGGTAAGAAGCAAAGGAGCTTCTTCTTCTTATTGTGTTATTTTAATACGTAATTTTTGATTCTTGGCTCCATCTGGTCCTTCCATGCTCCCATCCGATGGCTCCTATTCAGCCTATGACGTGGTTGCATCCTATTCAACCCTCAAATCTAACGGTCCAAGATCCACTTCTACCTCTATAAATAAGGCCCTAGGCCTAACACTTTTTCTCATTCTAGATTTTCTCCGCTTGGGTTTGCCTTTTCAGGAATGACTCTAAAAGGAATAATTTTCCAAGAAGAAAATCTTTCTAATAAAAATATTTTAATACCCTCAAGTGGATTTGGGAATACCTAAAGAGAAGAGCTTAGGACCACAGGTGAGTGATTGTAAATAGTTTAGATTTCTTTAAGTAATTTAAAATAATAGGGTTTCCAATATTGTAGATTCATTATGATTTTTGGAATAACCTTTAAAGTAGTTTGTTTGCAGTTTTTAGAATTATTTTCAGTTTATTACTTTTAGCTATTCTTTTCGGTTAATTTTGGTTTATTTCTGTTAATTATAGCTTTTCCGCTTTTCCATTTATTTACAGTTTAATTACGGTATTTTAATTTATTTACTTTTATTTATGCATTATTTACATCGTTTTCCTACGCTTTGGATTTTATTCTATTTTCAGTTTTCTTTTATTTCTCCTTCTTCTTCGCGTATGGATTAAGATAGATTAAATGCGAATTTGGATTAAATTATAAGGATACTGAACCAACGGAAGATGAGATGTAAAATGTAAGGACTATAATAAAAATGGAATTGGATTGAAATTGTGATGTAAAAATTAGAATTATACTAAATTAAAGAGCTGAAAAGAGCAAAAGATGAAAGAAGTTTACTTTCACACTTAGACCTTGGGATAAGTAATAAGCATGATTATAACGTAGGTTGTAATAAGAAAACAGAATAGAATGGGGCTTATTTTAAGACTTAGAACAAAATAATAAGCACATATAGTGAGAATAATAACAAAGGCTTATTTAAAATAATTTATCTAAGTTAATAAGCAAAGATGAAAGTAGGATCCATACCGATAGCATTTCCCTTATGATGTAGGGTAGATAAATGGTCAATAATTAAAAGAAAAGATCCTTAACGGCAGCATTTCCCTTATGCTGTTTAGGGTAGATAAGTGGTCAATAGTTAAAAGAAAAGATCTGTACCAGCAGTATTTTCCCTTTGGACACACTTATGCTGTTTAGGGTAGATAAGAGGTCAATAATTAAAAGATTAAATAATGGGGATTTGGACGAAGGATGCAACTAGATTTTGTTTAACATGGACTAGTACCAACAGCATTCCCTATTTTCTATGGACATAGTGTCTCACAATAGCCTGAAGTGAGATGGGGCATGCTTATGCTATCTAGGGTAAATAAAAGGTCAAAAGAGGGAGCAGTAGATGGTGCAAACCAGCGGTAACCGGGCGAGTGACATCGATTAGGGGAGATAAGTCGCTATTGAGCTCCAAGCACTTAGTATGTGTATCTTTCGTGGACACCATTGCCTTCTGTGTAGAGAGCTATATGGAGCCTAGTCAGCAGTAAGGTCTATGGAGTAGCATGCCGATAAAAGGGTAGAATTAGGATTTCAACCTAGTTATAGGATTAGGAATTCAATCTAATCAAAGCAGCTATCAAAGACAAGTGCAAACAATCAAAGTCAATCAACTGTGTTAATTTAGTTAAATTGTATTTATTTCCAGCTAATTTCTTCTTCATATTTCCTTTGTTTCCTTTTATATACTATAACTGTTGTAAGGTCTGTTACTTTTACTTTGCTTAAAGATTCTAGTAATTACTTTCATCCGCCAGACTTTTAGTCTGAGCCACTCCTCTATTTTCCCTTTTTTCCCGCATAGGCAATCATGGGCAAGGAAAGTAGACCACGGCTTCTTGGAGACTTGTTGGAGATTCTATCATGTGTTTCTTTCCTTTAGTTCCGGTTTTTAGTTCTTTTATTGAGCTGGTATTTTGAGAAGGATGCATTGTACTCTGATATTATTTGAGACTTTGGGTTTTTAATTTCACGAGACTTGTTTGGGTATTATGTCATATGATGTATTAGGTATTCAGTGACATATGATGTATTAGGTATTCAGTGACTTATTTTGATCATCTTGTATTATGGAATTTGACTTTTAGCAAAATACCATAATTATTTCCGTTGCGTTATTCTTAATATTGTTATTATTATTTAATTTTTGTCTTGTGAATCTTAGTTTCTACAAATATTAGTTTTACCTACAACGCACCATGCCATTTAGTGTGTCCTTTTGGTTATACTAAGAGGTGTGGGGCGTTACACCTTGTTTAAAGTATGATTTAAAGGTTTATATAAATTAGAGAAGAAAAGGTTTTTAAGGAAAATTTAAAGGAAGATTACCTTAAGTAAAATGACTCAGATATTTGTATACCAGGTGGGACTAGCTATAGGGTCGCGCCCTATACATTAGCTATTAGCCCATAACTAATTTAGTCTCAAATTCCAGTGTGTAGTGCTTTGTCAAAGGTAAGGCTAAAATGATGTTACACATAGAAGGAATATATTTATACAGAGGTAGGTTATTGGTGAGCCAGTAAAACAATTACGATCAGTTGACCATGATAAAGTAAGTTTGGGATAGACTGTCCAGAAAGGAGTATCTAATAGATGCTAGATTATTTATGTATATTGTCTGGTAGGCTTGAGTTAATAAAAGGTTAGTAGTTAACCAAAAAACTGTAGTGTTTCGACAGATAATTCATTTGTTACCTGATATGTATGTTTACATAACAATGCTTTAAGTTTTAACCGGTTTCGGTTGCAGGATTATGATTTGCAGAAGATGTGTTTTAAAAGGATATTAATCACGGGAAACCCGTTCCATTATGCGGCGTGTCTTACTTAATGTCAAATAACCAAGGTGTATAGTATTATTCACACTAGGTTTATTCTGACTCGAAGTTTATGTTTTTCCTCTTAAACTCTCAGGTGCTCAAAATTTATTTGAGTAGGCCGAGGGTTGAGGATTTTTAGGTTTCAGTAGATTGGCGAATAAAGCTTCTAGAGACGAGTAAATGGATAACTATTTAGGAGTTGCTGTTTAATTTTATTTGATTCTGCTATGTTGTATTAAGTTAATTATGACTATTTAGTACTCCAGTCAACTAAGGAGGCATCTTCATATGTCGCTCTTGGCGTATTCTGTAATAGTTATATTTGATCTGAACCTGGGAAACGTTTGGGATTATGTAACTTCGATATGAAACGTTGTTTTGAAATGTAATCAGAATTTTTTTTTGATATGTGATGTTTTTATTTCATATTTAAGTGCTTCTGGTATTATTAATACCATTAACATTACCGTATTTGTTATAACCCGAATTTTGAGCATCAGATAATTGGATAATTATCTAAATTAACTATTAAAATACTGGCCTATAGATTTGACAAATAAATGTGATAATCTCCTTTATAAATTATTTATATTTGAAAAAATTATTATTTTCAAACAATAACGATAATGGGTTGTTTAAATATAGATTAATTTTTAAGTAAATTTTTTTAAATTACAAGTTGAATTTGGGTTTATTTAAAATATATGTATTATTTGAATTAATTCTTTAATTTGATTGGACTTAAATTTGAATTCAAAAGTTGGAAAATCTAAAAGAAGTATATCTTAAATATAGTTTGATTTAAATAGTAAAATAAATACCAAAGCTTTATAAAAACATTTTAAATAAAGGCAAGTGTTAAGATGTTAACACCCAAATTAACAAAAGTAAATCATTTAACATAAAAACATACAAGTATAACAATTGAAATATATAAATTGAACAAGAATTTATCAAAGAGTTAATATTCTTCTTTCTTACACATGTGCTAAGTATAGTTAATATATAATTAAAAAAAATATAATCAACGAACTAAGCATAGTTATATTAATAAAGATCATTTGTATATGAAAACATTAAAAGCTATTAGAAATAAACATCAAAACATGATAATATAAATAAGAATCAATTTAAAAACATTTATAAAAAAATGAGTAATTATTATAATGTTTGAAATGTAACACATGTAAGGATATTAGATTATGCAAATACACTTGTAAAATAATCTACAACTTAAGGCAACAAGTGGCATTATCTTGAGTTTATTTTTGAGAAAAAAATAAAATTAATCTTTTGGTGTTCAAAAACATTGTTTTTCTTCTTCTCTTCTAAACTGAAATCCAGATCTTAAAAGAAAAAAAAGAAGAGAAGAGGAGATCAAAGCATTTAGATCATCTTCAAATTTTGAAAAGACTCAAACCTGTTTATAACTCAAGGATCTAAAGCTTAAAAACTGATTAAAATCAGCATGTAGATGATTCTAAGGTCATCCCAAACAATAAGGATTAGATCAGGGCTACATCAAGTTATTTCCAGAACGTTTGAATTAAAGATTCAGAGTAAAACATAACCTCCGGATCAAAGCATTTTCTTTTAGCTCTCTGATCTTTCTTTCAGGTGAGTAAATCTCTAGATTAAAAGTTTAAGTTGATAAATTATTTTTCTTATGAGATCTCAGTGTCAATGATGCTTGCATGTAGGATAAAAGTACCGAATCTGTAAGTGAGTGTACCACTATCATTTTTAGCTAAATTTGTATGATTTCTGGTTGCATCATATTAATGTGTGAAGCATTATGTTTTGCATAATGTAAATTTGTAAAAGTATATTTTAAATTCAAGGTGAATAAGCATATGCATGTCTGGGTAAAAATAAAAATAAATATGGTCTCTATTTTGATTTTTATAAACTAAATCAAGATTGAAAATTTAGATCTCCTATATAATTAGTTTCAAGTTATGATCTTAAAACAAAATGTGTTAGTTCTTACCTAATTCGATTTCTTTTAGAAAAAGAAAAAAAATAAACAAACATATACTCTGTTTAAACCAAATTCTGTGAGTAACATTTCTGTTTAATTGTTAAAATCTGCTTCATCTTGGCGCACAAGATGAATTGAAATGTTATGTTGTGAAATAAATTTGCATTGATGTATTTAATTGAAAAATTCTGAACTACACTGTCATATGATATGCAAGTTTGTGTATTGATGCATTAGTCTCTGCTATGCTAACGGACTTAAGAATCCACTGTAATAAAAATCTCACCCTATCCAAACAGATTTTTGACTTTAATCATTAAAGAAAATTGTTCTCCTGGATGAAATACTGCTTTGAAATATGTTGCCAGGTATATATCGAACAGTAGTTGGAATAAATTGAATTCACAGTAAATAAAAAAATAAAATATTGATTCTAGTCAAAAATTTGTTTGCTGAATTTTTAAGTTTTGATTTTATGTATGGATTCGAGCTTGAAAGACATGATTTATAATGGCAGTATCAAGATTTTTAGGAGGATATTTGGGTTAGATTTGCAAGATGAACGTAAATACTATTTTTGCCAAATCCAAGCGAACCGAACAATGGAAAGGGTCAAATTTTCGACTAGGGGATAACTGCAAGGGTATATAGTTCAGGAAAAATGTTGTGTGATTTTTCTTTTTGTTGGAATGTCCAGTGGAGGCGAATCTAGGGTTTGATGATGTTTTCGGGTGGGGCTAGATACCTAGGCAATCGCGAGGTGGAAGGGGATAGGGAGGAGTGCGGTCAGAGGTGAGAAGAAAGAATAATTGATGGCATGTGAATTGGTGAGGTTCGGTGGGGGTTGAACCACGACAGTGGCACACCGAGGAGATTGATGATGTCGAAGTGTTCCAGTTTCAGTTGGATATTCGAATTTCCATATGGAAGCTACCGGGGTGTGTCAGCGTGATGAACGTGATAGCAGGGTCATAAATGACAAGCGATAGTGATCGGTGGCGAGGCACTATCACCGGAGGAAGAGTGCACAGATACGTGCACGACTTCGTGTACGTTCAGTAACCGATGAGTTGTTTTGCCAGAAGAAATAAAAGGGTGAAGGAGAAGGTGGATTAGTTTGTTTGTTTGGGCTCTGAGTTTCGTTTGGGCCGAAGAGTAAAGTATGGTGTCTAGTGTATTACGAGATTAGTTTGGGCCTCGGGTTGTAAACGAAGCAAATAAAGCGTTTTGAGCCTTAGATAAAATTTAAGTTTTAGTTAATTATAAACAAGCATTCAAGAGTAAAAAGTATGAATAGGTTTCAAATCAAATAAGCCAAGTGGTTTTAGAAATCATTTGTTGATTTGGGAAAAACCTAATATTGAGCTAATCTATTGAATAAAACCTAAGTATCTCCTATATTAGATGATGAAGTAAAGAGAGTGCTTATTAGTGAAATTATCTTTAAATTAATTAATCATTCAGGATGATAATTACTTAATTAATTTAGAATCAATTAATTTAAGTAATTAATGGTTAATTGATTTAAGAATAGTTAAGGGTTATAAATTAAAAATTAGTAATTAATTAATTTAGTAATTAATTAATTAAAAGGTTAATTAGTTTGAAATTAAGAGCTATTAACCAGATAAGTAGAGATAATTAATGAATAATTAGTGATTAATTAATTTAGTAATTAACTAATGATTAGTGATAAATTAATTAAGTAATTAGTTTGTAATTATTGACTAATTAATTAGGAAATTAAGGATTGAGTGATTAAGAAAACTAACCAAGGGTTAGATAATTAATCAGTGTGATTAATTATAGGATAATTAATCAATATAAGTGGATCATTAATTTTGTGTAATTAACTAGGAGTTAATTACTTATTGTAATAAAAATAATTAGTCAAGAGTGGTTAATTAAGAAGGATAGTTAAAGTATGATTGATTAATTGGTTTATAATTGATTAATTTTAAGTAAAGGCAATATGAGTAATTAAAGATTTGTAATTAATTTAATTAGAGATAAAAATTTTTTTAAACATCTTTCTTAAGAATGATTGAATAAGATTAAATGCCATGAATTGGTTGATTACTCTGATATGAACTATTGTATGTTATGAGATGTTTGCTTGAGTGGACAATAAAAACATGATTATCAATCGGTAAGAATTGTTGGGTAAAAGTGACATCCTGGAATTAAGTTTGAATTGAATTTCAATTGTATAATCTAAGTTAAAATGACATTGAATCGAAGAGACCGGAGTCGGGTATTAGTAAATACCCGAAACTACTTCGATTCTTTATAATTTGATGCGTGGAATCAATAGAATGAAATAGAATGATTAAAGTGAATTGGACCATTTAATCTAAGTTTGGTACTTAGAAATTAAGGTGTGATGTAAGTAATGTTTATAACAGTTTGTGAAGTTGTAAATTGATAAGTTACCCCGGGTTTATATAAGTTGTGCGCTTTGGTATTCCTTGTTAGATGAGTTTACTCACGCTGGTTTCCAGCCTGACCCGGGTGTTACTTTGATGTAATGCTCGGGTCAGACCGAGTATTACAGATTTTCAGGTTAGGACGTTCTGGAGCTCAGGAGAGGAGCTGGAGAGCAGGAACGTATGGAGAGTTTCTACTGTGTTATATTATAGTATCTGAAACAGATTATTTACCTTCCCTGTGGTTGTAAATGTGTTGTAACTCTGATATATTGAAGTGTTATTTAACAAGTACAGTTTTCCTTTGTATAACTATTATTTATGTGATATTATATTTTTATCCGCTGCGAATGTGAGGTTTCTGATCTGTGTTCTGGTGTTTCTTCTTTTTCTTCTATCTATTTCTTCTTCTTTTCATAACTATCGGGAATTTTCTGGATCGGAAATTTCGGGTCGTTACATTTGGTATCAGAGCCGAAGGTTAAGCGAGAACCTTGGCTCTGGTGGGAATACTCATTAAGGATAGGGTAAGTGGTACCCTAGAATGAGTTGAGTGTATATATATATATGAGGGAGCGTACTTGTTATTTTCTTATATAAAGGTTTTTAAATGATTTCAAAAGTAAATGAATCTTATATAAGAAATAGATTATCTATTATATTAAGGAAAGTGGTTGTAGTATCAATTAAACTAAAAGTAATAGTAAGAATTAAGTGGTAATAGAATTGTAACTAAATTCAAATTAAATTAAAGACAAGTTTGAAATGGATTCAAACTAAAATTGAAATCTTGAATTGGAGAAGTATTTCAGAATAAGATGATCATTTATGGTTTTAGATATGATAATCTTGGATATTATCATAAATGGTTGTTGTATTTAATAATAAAATGTTTTAAGGAAGTAACCATTCAAAGGGAGAATAAACTTGTAAATTAGGAAGGATGAAAATTAAAGTGGATTTAAATTTGGGAAATTCCGAATTCTAAATTTAAACATTTGAAATTGTTTTCAAAATATTAAAGGAAATTTTATTATTCAAACTATTTTGAATATGATCTTATTTTAAATAAGAAATGTTTGAAAATTTTAAAAGAATTTGTTTTGAATAAAAACCAAGGATGGTTTAAATTTTAAAATTTGGCTTGGTGCACCAAGAAGAAAATGTGTATATATGTGAGGAATATACATAATATCAAAGTTGGTTTGAAATAAACTCGAAATATTGAGTTTTAAATTTGGAATAAGATGTGATATCCAAAAGTGATGAGTTATTGAACTTAATAAGTGGGAAGGTTATTTATGTGAAGTTTAAAATTTGAAAAGGAAGTTCAAATTGGGTAAGGTTGACTGGATTAAGTGAATTGAGTTTAACTTGGGAGAAAGTTAAATAAGTTGGAATGATCAACATGATTTGGGAATTTCAAGATGGAATTGGAATTTAATTTAGGGAGTTAAATGGTTAATCTGAAATGGGAGTTTGTGTGATCTCAAAATGGGTTTGAGATCTGGAAATTGTAAATTGATGGATGTTTTAAGATGAATTAGATGATATCATCCTATTGTTGTTAAAAATCTTTAAGTTGTGAATTGGATTTGTTTAAATGAATGAGAAATGGAGTATGGTAATCCATTGTTGGGATAAAAAGGTAAATTGATTTAAAGGAATTAAATCAACATTTGAAGTATTAACTCGAATTTATATAATTCGAGATGGTTTAAAATTTGAATTAGTTCAAACTGAGTTTGATCCGAATTAATTGAAATGGTGATTGAAGATGTATGAGTATAAATTCAAATGGAAAAATTGTATTGGATTGATTTGAATATTTTGGAATTGTAATTAAAGTTTAATAATTTTAAAATTCAAATGGAATTTGAATTAAATTTGGGAGGAAATCAAGAATAATTCAACTTGATTTGGAAATGGAATTTGAAATTGAGATTAATTCAATCTGGAGTTGAAATGAATTGAAATTGGAACTAGTTCAATCAAAATTTATTTGAATTAGTAAAATTTAGGGTGAAGGTTGAATAAAGTTAAATTTTGGAATGAAACCGAGGTTAATTCAACTTGAATTGGGATTGAATCAATTTCAATGGAAATTGAAGTTATTTAAATTGGAGTTGGGTCAATTTAAATGGAAACAGAAATTTAAATTGAATTAATGAGAATGGAGATTGGGAAGTGAACAGTTTTGACTCTGGACTATTTTTAATATAAATTATTTTAATATAAACCAATTTTTCCAAGCTATTCATTATATAAACAACCTTTCTTTTAAAAGCCAAACTATCTTATACTTGTTTTACAATTATTTTTGAAACTGTTTAACAATTTTCTAACTATTCTATAAATTAATTACTATTTTCAACTACTAATTACTATTTTATAGCTATTTTGCAATTATTTAAAATTTCAATGACTATTTAACTATTTTTCAATTATTTTACAATTACTGAACTATTCTACAGCTAGTTTACAAACTATTAATTATTTTTCAACTACTTATCTATTTTAAAATTTTCAAGCTATTTTCTAAATAAACTGGACGGAGTTCAAACTGTTATTGGTTAATTACCCAATCGAGATATGAATAGAGGTGATAATCCAAATGGATTGAAGCAATTGTGAGTTAGTGAATGAAAATTTAAGTGAATGTGAATAGAAAGAGAATTGATTTGGCTAATAACTAATAAACATAAATACGTAGGGTGTACGTATGTTATTCTATTCGCATAGTAATGTGATCCAGATTCCAGCACAGAATTTCGAGATAGTATGTCGATCCGAGTTGGAAATTTTCACTCGATTTTCGACGACGAACCTGGATATGGATTGTTGGTTGGTTCTGGAAATTCTCTATCATAGTTAGGCTATGGAAGTAGAATGATGGTTTCTGATCAAGAAACCAGATCTGTGTGCGCACTAGGAAGTCGGGTGGACAATACTAGTTCGGAAATGAAATTGTGTGATCGAGTGAGTGATCAGATTGGTATGGCGTACGAATGATATATGTACATCGTACGGATTTGAATGAAATTGATATTGAAAGGAGTAATCAAAATTTGAATATTTGATTTTGAGTAAACAGAGTTAAATATCTTTGTTTTACAAAATGATACTCCCCTTGTTGAATCTTTTGCCAGAAGAAAAGGATTTTTAAGGTGTTTTGAAGTATAAAAGGAGTTTTATACAAGTTTGAAATGATCCAAAGTTTTAAAAATTATATATATATATATATATATATATATATATATATATATAAAGGATCATATGAGGATTTTGGAAAAAGGTTTTGGGATCCTTTGGATTTGGAAAGGCTTTTGATTTTTGGGTAAAATCAATATTGAAATTTGGAAAGCCTAGTTTGAGAATTATCGATTTTGGAATAATCGATTTCGTGTAAAGGAGCTTTGTATGAGATCATACTAGGTGTATGATTAAAAGATACTATATATGTATAGTATAAAATGTTTTATGATGGCTCTGGGGAAAAAGGCGCTCCCTTGGAATGAACTTCTCAGGAGTACCACCGGGTGGTGCTGCCTTGAGCCCCAAGGGGGGTTCTAAAGTTGATCCTGTGTGGAGTCCGGACAAAACTAGTTCCTGGGGATCTTGAGTAGAGGTTACCATAGCGAAAGTCATGTGTGTCGCTGAGAGCCAAGGTCTACGTTTGATTTTATATCGGTAGACTGCGATCTATGGTAACATAGTGAAGGTCGTGTGTGTCGCTGAGAGCCAACAGTCTACGTTTGATTTTACATCGGTAGACTACGACCTATGTTGGAGTGGAGAAGTTTCATTTTGACAGCGAAAATCAGAGGCCGTTGAGAGCCTGCAGTTACATGGACTTTTGCTGCGACGGCAACGTAACCCTGGGTGTAACTGTGATCTGTTGTGTGGGATCCATGGCGTAATCGAGAGGCTGCGGAGAGCCTGCAGTTACATGGACTTTTGCTGCGATGGCAATGTAACCCTGGAATGTAACTGTGACCATGGATGGGGTGATGATTTCCAGAGCGTTCTCACCAAAGATATATCCTCTATTTTCAAAAACTATTTTCAAAATTTTCAATAAAATCATTTTCCAAGTATTTTCACTGGATGTTGAAAATGGGTCTGCTAAGTACTTATAGATTTTTAGTCTTACGCCTGATCAATGTATGATCGAATTTCTGTAAGAACGAAGTTGGACTTGTGAAAACATCGAGTTATAAAAGTATTTTTATAAAAACTATTTGGCAGTATTATATAGATTTTAAAGGTGTTTGAAAAAATGATTAAAGAATATTTTAACTGTTTTTTAAATATTTAATAAATTCTGCTTTCGTTCTTTTTCGAGGACGAAAAGATTCAAATGGGGAAGGAATGTGATAACCCGAATTTTGAGCATCAGATAATTGGATAATTATCTAAATTAACTATTAAAATACTAGCCTATAGATTTGACAAATAAATGTGATAATCTCCTTCATAAATTATTTATATTTGACAAAATTATTATTTTCAAACAATAACGATAATGGGTTGTTTAAATATAGATTAATTTTTAAGTAATTTTTTTTAATTACAAGTTGAATTTGGGTTTATTTAAAATATATGTATTATTTGAATTAATTCTTTAATTTGATTGGACTTAAATTTGAATTCAAAAGTTTGAAAATCTAAAAGAAGTATATCTTAAATATAGTTTGATTTAAATAGTAAAATAAATACCAAAGCTTTATAAAAACATTTTAAATAAAGGCAAGTGTTAAGATGTTAACACCTAAATTAACAAAAGTAAATCATTTAACATAAAAACATACAAGTATAACAATTGAAATATAAAAATTGAACAAGAATTTATCAAAGAGTTAATATTCTTCTTTCTTACACATGTGCTAAGTATAGTTTATATATAATTTAAAAAATATATCAATGAATTAAGCATAGTTATATTAATAAAGATAATTTGTATATGAAAACATTAAAAGCTATTAGAAATAAACATCAAAACATGATAATATAAATAAGAATCAATTTAAAAACATTTATAAAAGAATGAGTAATTATTATAATGTTTGAAATGTAACACATGTAAGGATATTAGATTATGCGAATACACTTGTAAAATAATCTACAACTTAAGGCAACAAGTGGCATTATCTTGAGTTTATTTTTGAGAAAAAAATAAAATTAATCTTTTGGTGTTCAAAAACATTGTTTTTCTTCTTCTCTTCTAAACTGAAATCCAGATCTTAAAAGAAAAAAAAGAAGAGAAGAGGAGATCAAAGCATTTAGATCATCTTCAAATTTTGAAAAGACTCAAACCTGTTTATAACTCAAGGATCTAAAGCTTAAAAACTGATTAAAATCAGCATGTAGATGATTCTAAGGTCATCCCAAACAATAAGGATTAGATCAGGGCTACATCAAGTTATTTCTAGAACGTTTGAATTAAAGATTCAGAGTAAAACATAACCTCCGGATCAAAGCATTTTCTTTTACCTCTGTGATCTTTCTTTCAGGCGAGTAAATCTCTAGATTAAAAGTTTAAGTCACTACAACAAAAATCACTTTTAACAGCAACAATTCTCAGCGTTTGTTAAACAAATGTAGTTAAAAATTATTTTAAACGAACTAATTTTCGTCAAAACGCTGAGATAACGTTAGGTCCAAAACATTTCGCTTTCCCTCTCTCATTATTAAACTTTGTGAAAAAAATTCGCTTTCCCTCTTCTTATTCCCTCTTCTTTTCATTTCCCTCGTTCCTCAATTTCATCCTGCCCGAATTCCCTTCCATTTAATTTTCGTCGTTCTCTATTTCCCTTAATTTTCAATTTCATAGTGCCCTAATTGCAATTTTCCAGAAGTAAAGGTGATTCTAGATCAGGCGAGGGAGGCGGTGGTCGAGACATCATGATTGAAGGCGATTTTTGGTTTCTGGTGGTTGGAAGTTTAGTCTAGTTCGCACGTCAAAGTCGAGTGTGAAGCTACGGTGATCGAGGTGATTGTGCTTTGAGTTGCTGTCAAGGGTGGATGATGTTGCGTGAAGGGCGGTGAAGTCTTGGGTTTGGGTTGCAATGTGCTCGAAGTGAGGTGGCTAGCTGTAGATTCAGTTCTGGATGCAGGGGGAAGGTGGTGATGATTCACAGTTGCAATGAAGTGATGGAGAATGTGAGATGACCAGCGAAGTGTTGGACTGGGCAGACATGGGTTGTAGGGGTTGCTGTGTGGTGCTGCAGGGAAGTAGCAGTTAGTATACATTTTTCTTTAATTTTGTTACCAATCACATCATTTTGAATTTAAAGCCTTAGCTATGCACTTAAAACCCCACTATTCAGGGTAATGCTTGATTAATTTCATGCTTGTAATTAAATTCATACTTCAGTTATGTTACAGATTAAAATCATTTCACTATTCTTCCTGTTCTTATGCGGCACATGTATATCAACAATTGATTTCTGTTAATTAATCAACGATCGGGATGCATGTTACCATATTTTAATTTGATTATGCATTAATGGATGATAGGTGAACGTGTCCAAATAACAGAGGATTTTGGGTAGAGACGATATGATTGTTAGATTACTTATATTAAGAGAACAAAAAATAGCTAGCAGTAACGGAATATATTGTCAGCTACCAGAGGTATTGAAGATTCGTATGAGCGACTAATTGTTATCCATGATTTTTTCACCAGCGACGATTGGATATATCTTATTAATACAACATAATTCATAAATATAAAAAAGCTGATTCATGGCAAAAGGCTTCTAGCATGCTCTCCACCATTTACTTGAAAGGGAAAAAAACATTTTTATCTTCTTCTTTTTTAGTGATCAAATATTCCAAAGGAATATTTTGATCCACATACTTGTTCATAATAAATTAATCTCATGCCTCTTTAATAAAAATAATACAAGTCACACATCCAAGTTTTGAATTCATAAATGGACTTATTCTACAAGTAAGCTTGAGAGAGAAAATTCCACTATAGATCTCATTAATAATTTATTACAAAAAAAGTAGATCTTTTTTTCACTAAATAAGGTTTTGTGATTGCATACTCCAGTCTGGTGAAACCAAATCTATTTTTGTAACTTTTTGAACCTGTACTTGGAATAGATTATTTTATGAAACTTCATTATAAAATTTGACATGCTCTACGAATTGCTTTCTTGAATTGAATAGCCAGTCTTTGCTTGTTAATTTATAAATGCTGACCATTATGGTAGACAATTGTTGATAAGAAATTTTTTCAAATTGTTCGATATATTTCATTAATTTCTCCATTATATTCAATAGCCAATTTGTATTAGTTAATATCTAAGTGTCGATCAATATAGTGCAATATTGATGATAAAGATTAAATTCAAGATGTTTAATGTATTATGCTACTGCTTCATTCAATTAAATGGTCAGTTTATGCTATTTGCAGTATTCTTTGTGTATTTATTCTAGCGTCTTCCAATTCATTGCAGTTTTTTGAGATGTCCAAATATGATGCAATCAAAGCACTTGAAATCTACAAAAGAGCAGGCCAGCAGGTATCAGTTACCATTCTTAGCTTCACAGTTTGCATTCTGCAATGTGAAAATAAGCTAGTTATTGAGTTTTATTTTAAATACTGAATAGGCAGAAAGTCTTGCTGAGTTCTACGAGTTCTGCAAAGCTTTGGAGCTTGCCAGAAATTTCCAGTTCCCAACTCTAAGACAGGTTTTCTTTACTTAAGTTACACCTAATATTTATGTGCTTCTTTGAACTTACTCTGGGAATATTCTTATGTCTAAAATTGATTTTGATGCAAGCCAGTAAGTTGGAGATGGTATAAGTGCAGTTGTGGGTTTGTGAGATGCTGGTGGTAATTGAAGGTCAGTAAGGGGTTTCAGGTGTAGGAAGTGTTGTTTGCTTGGTTTGGTGGGTGATGAAGTTATGTGGCAGAAATGTATGTAGCAGTCAGATGCAAAGTTTATGGTAGAAGTAAAGTAGCACTGTATGTTTTGTTGTTGGTGATGACAGATGAAGCAAGAGGAGATGTTGTGATGCAAGTGGGTTGGAGGAAGTCGGGGAAATTGATGGTGTAGTAGGTTTGAATGGCAGAGGGAATGGTGATGTTGCTATGTGGTTTAGAGAAGTGACAGTAAGGGGTACTCTGGGTGGTAGCCGCAGCTTGTTTATATGGTGAGTGGCAGTGATCAGGTGAAAGAACTAAATTCAGGAAATATGCAGATTCAAAAAATAGATCCCTTTCTTCTTTTATTAAAACGATAAACATCGACCTAAGGTACAATCAGACAATCTTACCTACAAAGTGTGAGATACAGAAATCTTATATTATACAAATTTAAGACTAAAACACAAGTCTTTATCACGTTTTGATGAAGATACCATAATAAACCAGTTAAGCTATCATATCATGAAACCTAAGTAGATTAGCATGTGCTAAGCCACTTACAAACAATGTCATTTCAGCAATTAAGGGATAAAATCCCACTTGCCATTTTGAATATCTATTTCCCTTGTATTATGACTTAGGTTAGGAAAATCATGAGAAACCTCGAATAGAGGTATAAATCAAAACGGCTGATCCATACACGGTGCCAAATGACTTGTTATTTAAACAACTACAAATACTAGGGCAATGATAGATGACTTGCTATACAAGACATCACTGAAACTAGGAAAACAACTCTTCTGTAATAACTAGTTTTCTATAAGACGGAATCTTCCATACCAAATTTAATTTATGCACTTTTTTGCTGTTCCAATCTGAATGCTCCCTCGCTGATGGCAGCAGACAAGATTGCAAGTGAGAGACAGCACAAAACAGTTGGAGGACAACAAAAAAATTGGAAAAGTCATCAGAAGATATTCCAAAACAGTGCAATATCATTATTAGTAGGTTCACAAAATATTTTAAGTGGGATGCACACTTTCCAGTAATATCAGATGAAACGTATATATGCTTCCTGCTCCTAGCACTGGAAAACATATTTACAATCAACTACCTAGTCACAAGAAATGACAGAACCCTCACACTAAAGAAAATCATCATTTATCAAATAATTTTTTCCAAAATTGTGTAAAGATATCATAATCTTATCAGAAAATTCTCTGTAATTTTTCCCAAAATTTTATCTTTACATAGATCAGGTATGTTAACGGCACTTTTAGGATCCGAGTATTACTGCTCTAGAATTTTAGTTCCTTAGTTTACATTTGATTAAGGATACATATAGAGGAATAAAGAGTATATTTGGTGATTGAAGGAACTTTAGCTTGAGCCTTTCGTCATTCTCAATTTTTGCGTTTAATTTCACAAAGCTGCAAGGCTTTAGCTGTACAAAACAAATTTATACCGGAATTAAGATTCCAAATGATAATTATTACAAAACCAATATTGCAACTATTAACCTTTGTTGATAATTATCTCAATATTTTGCATCGACTCACACTAATCAATTCCAACAATCAATTTCCGTATGCTATGAAGTTTTCCATTTACTTATGGATATTTGTTTTTTTCTTTAATAACATATATTCAGTTGTATTTTTACTTTCAAAATAAAAATGACTAATGTCAATTTGATTATTATAGGAAACAGAATCGATTGGAAGTTTGAAATCTGGATTTGAACACTCCGAAACATGGTAATATGAGTGAGAACTTTTTTTATGTTATGATTATAAGTGCACCCATTTTCAATTATGGTTTTGCCCACCTGATTGTACAACTATAACAGAAAGTCTAAACTTCTCACTGAAGCTTGCAAAGGACGGAGTACTTGATGTTGTTTAATGCGTACAATGTGCAGGCTATACATGTCAACCCAAAACCTTTCCTGAATAATTTGACTAGGAAGCCTGTGATTGCAAAACTGAAGTGGGGAATGGAATACAAAGGTAACCTTTCAACTTTCAATGTACGCATTGACTATCATTTTCCTGCAGCAATAGTATTGCTCTTGTATTATTTTATGGACGTTAATTAAGTTGCATATCTAACAACATTTAAATGCTTGAAATTGTTCTCAGGCTTTCTTGTCTCAGTGCATTCTTATATGAACCTGCAGGTAAAAAATATAGTATTTAATAGTTTTAGAAAAAAATTAGACTTATTCAGCATATTTAGGTATTTCTTCTAAACCTGAATTTATTTTTCTAGCATATTTAGGTATTTCTACTCTGCCATTCATTAGCTGGTTTGCTGCAACAGGTTAACCGAGCATTTGATGGGGTCGGTTCTAATTTGATATCACAGTTTTGATTACGATCAACTCCAACCATTTAAGTTAATGATTGGTTTATCAAGAAATTTGTTGCACTTGCAGGCATACAAGTTCCTCATGAAAGTTCATCGAGCACGATAAGGTAAGTTTAGGCATCTAATATTTCACCCGTTCAATCCATTATTGAATAGCTGATATTGGGAATCACATTTGAATTCGACTAATTAAAGATTGTAGTATGCACAACTATAACCACATCATAGAATATCAACAAAAATAATTAACATGTTAAGATTTTTTTTTGAAACTTGAATATGTATGATGAAATTGTATTAAGATTTTTTACTTAATGGGAGAAGTGGTCTGCAACAAAATGGAGTGTGTAAACTTAGTGTACAAGAAGGATGTGGTTTGGAGCAGTAGTATGATGTCCCTCATTCCTTCAGAAGTTCAAAAGTACTGGCGGTCGCGATAAAGGAGTCAGAGGTTCTTCCACTGAACATCAAATGGCAAGAGAATTTACGTTAGAAGAGTTGGAACAATCTACCAAGAACTTCAGCGAAAATAATTTGATTGGTGAGGGAAGTTTTGGTTTAGTGTATAAAGGCTTGCTTTGTGATGGTACTGTAGTTGCAGTCAAGATGCGTCATGGGTCTCCAAAGGTAGAATTCGTCGAAGAGGTAAACCATTGCTTATTCGTTTCTTCTAATGTAAGTATTACCACTATTCTGGTTATATCAGTGAATATTTATGTTATATCACAAATAATTTCTCGAAACAGATTCATAATTCATATACCTCTATTTCATGACCTTATCATAATTTTTTACCGTTTCTTATAATAGATTTGATACCAGTGCATGCTATATGATCATGTCAGTTTTCTTTCAGAAGCAACAAAATCCTAATATAAAGAGGAAAAACATACATGAAAGAATCGGGTTATAAAAGAATGTATTCATGTCCATCATATATTCAGATACTTCAAAGGGTGTATCGATCATGATTGCAATCAAACTCTTCTCCTTTCCCAACTCAATTCGCTTAATTGTCAACCTCCTAGGGGGCGATCTTAAAGCACAATAGGCTACCAAGTGACAAACCTCATTTATGCATATCACTGTGTGACACATATTTAAAAATATATGAACAGGTCATGTATATATCTAGCATTTGGCATCGTAACCTAGTCACTCTTGTTGGTTATTGCCAAGAAGCCGGACTTCAAATGTTAGTTTTCGAGTATGTACCAAATGGAAGCTTAACTGGACATCTATACGGTAATCATACATCCAAGTAACGAATTTACATTGAAAATATAAATTTTTTACTGATTATTTCGTTGTAACAGGCAGCGAGAAAGAATCAACAAGGCTCGAATTTAAAAGGAGGCTTTATGCAGCTATAGGAGCTGCTAAAGGTACATATTCATATCTGAATACACCTTTTTGTTTCCACTTTTTTATGGCAGTTTCGTATGATTTTACAGTTCATATTGTTGTTTCAGGATTGTCTCACTTGCATAGATTGGTTCCACCATTTATACACCAGAAATTCAAAACAAACAATGTGCTGGTCGATGAAAATTTTATCTCTAAAGTAGCAGATGCAGGTATTGTTCGATTACTACAAAGGATTGAAGATGCTGGACCATCTCAAATTTCAAATGCCAGTGTCTTCCAAGATCCCGAGTAATCATATTTACCTAAATGTTTCAGAATAACATATCAAATTATCGTCATCCTATATGAGTTGATTATGTTTTGTGTGCATATATGCAGTGTGCATGTTTAATTATTGAACTTTTATTCTTAAAACAATATCTGTTTTTATTCTCAGGATTGGGAAATCAGAACCTGTATCAGAAGCAAGTGACGTGTATAGCTTCGGTGTGTTTCTATTAGAGCTCATCAGTGGTCAAGAAGCAGAGAGAATCGAGCTATCAGAGTCAACCACTAGTTTAGCACAGTGGGTAATGCAGCAAATCTCACATACACACAGACACGGACACAGACACACAGACATAGACAGACAGACACAAACACACACACATTGATACTAGTATTTAATCTGTAGAACAATATTGATATATATCAGGCAGAAGCACATATTGGTGCAGATACTTTCATTGACAGGCGAATGCACAAAAGCTATACTTCTGAAGGAATGAGGGACATGGTGCGATTGGTGATGCGATGCTTAAGTCTGCATGGAGTGTATAGTCGTGGTTAACGGAAGTACTGATGGTTGTATGCAGAGAGGGTGGTTGCTATCGGGGGAAATGCTTGTGTAGTAATGTGGAGTTGAATGTAACAGATTGTAGATGAGGAAGTGGGATGGTCGGCGATGCAGGGTTGTTGAAGTAACTGTTGGCAATGGCAGTGTGTGAGGGGACAGTCGGCTGGAAGTTTGTATGGCTGAAGTAGGAGAGGCATTGAATGAATCATGGAGTTTGACTGGTAGATGGCAGAGGGATTAGGGCACTTGTGTGTTGATGTGTATGTAGGGTGGATGAGTGGTGATGGAAGAGTGTTGTTTGTGATCGATTAGTATGGTTTGTTGCATGTGGGTAGAGCAGTGGAAGGCACTGCAGTTCGTAACAGTTCGACGGAAGTGGAAAGGAGGTGCTGATGATAGTTGCTGTGGGAAGTGTGTTGTAACTGGTAGTAGACAGAGTGAAACTATTGTGTGGTTGGTTGATATGGCAATGTAAAAACAGTTGAGAGTGTGGAGTTGTGTGCAAAGTGCACACTTTGGAAAAGAGAATAACAATGTAAAATGTATGTACAATGTAAACTGTAATTTGCGATGAAATAATATTTTTTTTTCAAATGAAATTGTGTGGGGTTTTTTTTTCTTTTTAGAAAATATGCAAATGCAATAGAGTGGAATATTGAAGCTGTTATATAAATAGAAGACAACGTTTGATTAATGCTGTCAATGAAGAAACAACAGCGTTCAATTCGTGCTGTAATTATCTTTAAGTAGTCAACAACAACGTTTATTACATGCTGTCGAAATAGTTGATGATTCAATAACAGCGTTTATAAAAAGCTGTTGTAAACAGTTAAAGTAGAATTAAAACATTATTGACAGCTTGTAAGAAACGCTGTCAAAGTGATGTTTCAACAGCGTTTATCAAAAAGCTGTTGTAAGTTCTGTATATACGACAGCATGTCGTTATACAGCGTTTGAACTAACGCTGTTGTATCGTATTACAGCGTTTACCAAATGCTATTAAAAGCCTTTTGTGGTGTAGTGAGTTGATAAATTATTTTGCTTATGAGATCTCAGTGTCAATGATGCTTGCATGTAGGATAAAAGTACTGAATCTGTAAGTGAGTGTACCACTATCATTTTTAGCTAAATTTGTATGATTTCTGGTTGCATGATATTAATGTGTGAAGCATTATGTTTTTCATAATGTAAATTTGTAAAAGTATATTTTAAATTCAAGGTGAATAAGCATATGCATGTCTGGGTAATAAACAAGTATATGCATGTCTGGGTAAAAATAAAAATAAATATGGTCTCTGTTTTGATTTTTATAAACTAAATCAAGATTGAAAATTTAGATCTCCTATATAATTAGTTTCAAGTTATGATCTTAAAACGAAATGTGTTAGTTCTTACCTAATTCGATTTCTTTTAGAAAAAGAAAAAAAATAAACAAACATATACTCTGTTTAAACCAAATTTTGTGAGTAACATTTCTGTTTAATTGTTAAAATCTGCTTCATCCTGGCGCACAAGATGAATTGAAATGTTATGTTGTGAAATAAATTTGCATTGATGTATTTAATTGAAAAATTCTGAACTACACTGTCATATGATATGCAGGTTTGTGTATTGATGCATTAGTCTCTGCTATGCTAACGGACTTAAGAATCCACTGTAATAAAAATCTCACCCTATCCAAACATATTTTTGACTTTAATCATTAAAGAAAATTGTTCTCCTGGATGAAATACTGCTTTGAAATATGTTGCCAGGTATATATCGAACAGTAGTTGGAACAAACTGAATTCACAGTAAATAAAAAAAAAAATTGATTCTAGTCAAAAATTTGTTTGCTGAATTTTTAAGTTTTGATTTTATGTATGGATTCGAGCTTGAAAGACATGATTTATAATGGTAGTATCAAGATTTTTAGGAGGATATTTGGGTTGGATTTGCAAGATGAACGTAAATACTGTTTTTGCCAAATCCAAGCGAACCGAACAATGGAAAGGGTCAAATTTTCGACTAGGGGTTAACTACAAGGGTATATAGTTCAGGAAAAATGTTGTGTGATTTTTCTTTTTGTTGGACTGTCCAGTGGAGGCGAATCTAGGGTTTAATGATGTTTTCGGGTGGGGCTAGATACCTAGGCAATCGCGAGGTGGAAGGGGAAAGGGAGGAGTGCAGTCAGAGGTGAGAAGAAAGAATAATTGATGGCATGTGAATTGGTGAGGCTCGGTGGGGGTTGGACCACGGAAGTGGCACGCCGAGGAGATTGATGATGTCGAAGTGTTCCAGTTTCAGTTGGATATTCGAATTTCCATGTGGAAGCTACTGGGGTGTGTCAGCGTGATGAACGTGATAGCGGGGTCATAAATGACTAGCGATAGTGATCGGCGGCGAGGCACAATCACCGGAGGAAGAGTGCACAGATACGTGCACGACTTCGTGTACGTTCAGTAACCGATGAGTTGTTTTGCCTGAAGAAATAAGAGGGTGAAGGAGATGGTGGATTAGTTTGTTTGTTTGGGCTCTGAGTTTCGTTTGGGCCGAAGAGTAAAGTATGGTGTCTAGTGTATTACGAGATTAGTT
This sequence comes from Allium cepa, assembly GCA_030765085.1. Taxonomy (NCBI): domain Eukaryota; kingdom Viridiplantae; phylum Streptophyta; class Magnoliopsida; order Asparagales; family Amaryllidaceae; genus Allium; species Allium cepa. The sequence goes on from CM060934.1 coordinate 331,375,474, forward strand.
TGGGCCTCGGGTTGTGAACGAAGCAAATAAAGCGTTTTGAGCCTTAGATAAAATTTAAGTTTTAGTGAATTATAAACAAGCATTCAAGAGTAAAAAGTATGAATAGGTTTCAAATCAAATAAGTCAAGTGGTTTTAGAAATCATTTGTTAATTTGGGAAAAACCTAATATTGAGCTAATCTATCGAATAAAACCTAAGTATCTCCTATATTAGATGATGAAGTAAAGAGAGTGCTTATTAGTGAAATTATCTTTAAATGAATTAATCATTCAGGATGATAATTACTTAATTAATTTAGAATCAATTAATTTAAGTAATTAATGGTCAATTGATTTAAGAATAGTTAAGGGTTATAAATTAAAAATTAGTAATTAATTAATTTAGTAATTAATTAATTAAAAGATTAATTAGTTTGAAATTAAGAGCTATTAACCAGATAAGTAGAGATAATTAATGAATAATTAGTGATTAATTAATTTAGTAATTAATTAATTATTAGTGATAAATTAATTAAGTAATTAGTTTGTAATTATTGACTAATTAATTATGAAATTAAGGATAGATTGATTAAGAAAACTAACCAAGGGTTAGATAATTAATCAGTGTGATTAATTATAGGATAATTAATCAATATAAGTGGATCATTAATTTTGTGTAATTAACTAGGAGTTAATTACTTATTGTAATAAAAATAATTAGTCAAGAGTGGTTAATTAAGAAGGATAGTTAAAGTATGATTGATTAATTGGTTTATAATTGATTAATTTTAAGTAAAGGCAATATGAGTAATTACAGATTTGTAATTAATTTAATTAGAGATAAAATTAATTTTTTTTAAACATCTTTCTTAAGAATGATTAAATAAGATTAAATGCCATGAATTGGTTGATTACTCTGATATGAACTATTGTATGTTATGATATGTTTGTTTGAGTGGAAAACATGATTATCAATCGGTAAGAATTGTTGGGTAAAAGTGACATCCTGGAATTAAGTTTGAATTGAATTTCAATTGTATAATCTAAGTTAAAATGACATTGAATCGAAGAGACCGGAGTCGGGTATTAGTAAATACCCGAAACTACTTCGATTCTTTATAATTTGATGCGTGGAATCAATAGAATGAAATAGAATGATTAAAGTGAATTGGACCATTTAATCTAAGTTTGGTACTTAGAAATTAAGGTGTGATGTAAGTAATGTTTATAACAGTTTGTGAAGTTGTAAATTGATAAGTTACCCCGGGTTTATATAAGTTGTGTGCTTTGGTATTCCTTGTTAGACGCGTTTACTCACGCTGGTTTCCAGCCTGACCCGGGTGTTACTTTGATGTAATGCTCGGGTCAGACCGAGTATTACAGATTTTCAGGTTAGGACGTTCTGGAGCTCAGGAGGAGAGCTGGAGAGCAGGAACTTATGGAGACTTTCTACTGTGTTATATTATAGTATCTGAAACAGATTATTTACCTGTCCTGTGATTGTAAATGTGTTGTAACTCTGATATATTGAAGTGTTATTTAACAAGTACAGTTTTCCTTTGTATAACCATTATTTATGTGATATTATATTTTTATCCGCTGTGAATGTGAGGTTTCTGATCTGTGTTCTAGTGTTTCTTCTTTTTCTTCTATCTATTTCTTCTTCTTTTCATAACTATCTGGAATTTTCTGGATCGGAAATTTCGGGTCGTTATAGTATTTGGTCATCGAAAGTTAATACTATGGATGACTGTAGCATCTATAACATTTAGCTTTGGACCTTCTAATAGGGGATGTTACAACTTAGTATCAAAGCATAGGTTTGTGAAAACTTTAAACTAAAATGATTTTTGAAAACATAATCCTAAGGAATTAGAGATAAGATTGGGGTATGGGATAACGCTTTGATAACGTACTTGTATTTTCTATATATAAGTATACTTCATATCTCTAGTTTCAAATCTCTCTTAGGCTATTCTTCTGTATCTCACGAGGCTTAAACATAGATATGGAAGCCAGAATTGGAAGAGTTAGCATTGGAAGGGGAAGCAACACAACAAATGGTAACGCCAGACCAAATACGAGAAGGAACCAAGGTCAGGCACAAGCTGAAAATATGGGTGTTGGAGTCCCGCAAGTTGATATTGGAGTCATGTATCGGTTCTTTATCAACATGATGCAGGTAGGTGTTGTTGCTGGAGTGGTTGGAGGAAATGTCGTAGGAGTTCAGGAAGCTCCGGTGGTTAACAATTATGCTATTCTGAGTAGAGACTATGTTAGGCTTAGAGGAAAGCTATTTATCAGAATTGAAGATGATATTGAGGTGGATAATTGGTTGCGGCATTGTGAGAGGATCTTTGCAGACTTGGGGCTCAATGATGAGCAGAAGAGGAGGCTTGCATCAAGACAACTTCAGGGAGCAGCTTTATTCTGGTGGAATAGTGTGACAGTTGGAGTGAATGAAGAAACGGTGACATGGGCTGAGTTTAAAAGGAGGTTCGAGGAGAGGTTCATGTCTGTGATGCCGAAGTCTACCTTGATCAGAAAGTTTGCTGAGTTGAAATATGGGAAGATGACTGCGTTGGAGTATGCTAGAAGGTTTTAGGAGTTAGCTGGGTATGAACATGCCACTATGGATACTATGATGAAGAGAAATGAGAAGTTCATCAGGCGGTTGAAGCCTGAGCTTGCTAGGGTAATGTTACCGCATACAAAAGACCCTTGTGATGTTGTAGTGGAAATGGCATTGAGGAACGAGGAGATGCTTGTTCTTTTGGAGAAGAATAAGGCAAAGGAGGTCTAGGTAGGGCAGGGTCAGAAAAGGAAGTTCTTTCGTAAGAAGGGTTCTCAGAAAGGTGGAGCTGCAAAGAAAGGAAAGTCAGAGGTTGTTTGGTTCAAGTGCGATAAGGACATTTCGCTAATGAATGTCGTACTGGAAAGACGAAGGAAGTGATCGAGAAGAAGAATATTAGATGCTTTAAGTGCGATCAGATTGGTCATTACAAGAACCAGTGCAAAGTGCCTGCTAAGGACGGAAGGTGAAAAGTATTTGCATTGGAGCTAGCTACCTCAAGGCCAATAGCAGAGGAAAAAGGAAAGGTAGTGTTGGATGGTACGCTTCAGATCCATGGTATATCCATTAGCGTTCTGTTTGGAAGATAAGCTTAACCTAAAGCCCTCATACTTAGTTACTTCCTTAAGGGTTGCAAATTAGATATGAGGGTATGCAGCACTTGAGGTAAGGTGTGACCATTAGGGTTTGATCTGTTAGGTCATGCCTCTTTTTGCAGTATGCATGTATTTGCACTACGCCACAAAAGGTTTTTAACAGCGTTTGATAAACGCTGTAATAAGATACAACAGCGTTATTAGAAACGCTGTATAACGACATGTTGTCGTATATACATAACTTACAACAGCGTTTCTATAAACGCCGTTGAAACATCTCTGTGACAGCGTTTATTACGAGCTGTCAATAATGTTTTAATTCCACTTTAACTGTTTACAACAGCTTTTTATAAACGCTGTTATTGAATCATCAACTATTTCGACAGCGTGTACTAAACGCTGTTGTTGACTATTTAAAGATAATTACAGCACGAATTGAACGTTGTTGTTTCTTCATTGACAGCATTAATCAAACGCTGTCTTCTATTTATATAACAACTTTAATATTCCACTCTATTGCATTTGCATATTTTCTAAAAAGGAAAAAAAACCCACACAATTTCATTTGAAAAAAAAAATTATTTCATCGCAAATTACAGTTTACATTGTACATACATTTTACATTAAGTATGTTACCAGTTCACTAAAGCCCAAACACATACAAATAGTGGCAAAAAAAAAATTGTGACAACCAACTGACCATACAAACTCCCCTCTTACATCGAAAAGCATCATCTTCTTTTCCCACTGACACTTCACAACTACCAGCTCCTCTGGCCTCATTGACTACTACAACCAGCAGCCACTTGCACCCCTATTCAGTACTGCGAACACCACATATCAGCCCAAACTTCAATACTGATCTCTTTGTTCTTATCACTGATCTTGGCTGTGCCATAATAAAAGAATGCATCACTAGTGTAATGTTCATAAAAATAGAGGCGAACTCTGGTCTTGATACTATCAGTGCGAAAATTGTACCTGTGGTGCTCAATCTGTGCATCTTCCAGGGTCGAATATATCTGATGCATCTCATGAACATGCAGGTACATGAAAGTCTAATCTGCTCAAAAGAAATTATAGTTTATCTCTCCTCATCCCAGTAACATGAATATTGTAAAGAAGATAATGTTATTTTCAAATTTAATCCAAAGTGCAATGGTAATGTGAAGTACATAAACAGATATAGTAAGTACCTCCTCTTCCAGGACCTGTCACTCAGTCAAACTTTCATTTATTTGGACCTCCTCTTCCTGGAACCATGCAAGTCTTCCCACTCCAACTTTCCTGTGCAATAAACCAACCAAAAATCAAATTCGGACTGCAAACTGACACTTATTTGTATCATGGGAGGACCCCCATTATATTAACATTTTATATTATATAAATGGTACAGACGTTTTTATGTTGAATTATTAAATGTTCTTATAGTAACTATTAAATGTAATATCATCAATCCCTTGACTATAACCACATTTTCCCCCGTTACTGAAACTGTTGATTATCGCGTTCTGTGGATTTTTGCACTTCTGTTATACTGATATACATTATTATTTACCCATTTATTATCAACTTTTGTTAAAAAAAAATCAGTATACAAATTCCATGCGTTTCTTTACAGAATACAAATTATACAGTACAAACCATTAGTAGAGGTAATTTGGTGGAAATTATCATTTTATTTAATTTTTTATCTGAATAGCCGCACTCGTTTTATGCAAATAAATGTTAAAGTTTGATTCTGGATTCTTACCTATGACAATTATTATTAAGGATCGTTTATAAATATTAACAAACAAATCGTGGATGTGTTTTCAAACTTGTACTTAATCAAACATTTTGAACATAATTTGCAGAAGTTGATCTGAATGAACTGTTAAAATTGAGATTTTCACTGGTGCACTTTAAAAGTGCATTATTTTAAATTTTTAATCTTTTCATTTTCTTTAATATTTTTATTTTACCAATAAATTTGTACTAGCATTAAACTTCGGGATTTTTTGCAAATATTTCATGATTTATTTGCAATTGCCCTTCCAACAGTTCTTGGTGACCATACACTAATTTTGATTAAATTTAAAGACAAGCAGTAAAAGATAAGAATGTGCCTTTTAGATACATAAATACTTGGTGTTACATAGACGGATATGACCATTGTGTTATTCAGGGTTTTAGAGCATTCACATGGGGTGATTTTATGCACAACTTCATTTTCAAGCTTAAACAGACTAAAGTTCTCTTAAAAGCATGGAACAGGAACATACAAGCAGCTGGATGAGGTTAAAAAACTATAGGAATTTTATGCATAAGTTTTTTTACAAACTGATGAAGATGCTAAAGATCTTCTTGCCTATGATAAAATGATTCATATAAACATGGAGCTCAAGTGCCAACTCAAGTTACAACATGAACAATTACTCCCAAAGAGTAAAACATTATGGATGCAAAAGGGAGACACAACTCCCAAAGAGTAAAACATTTCCTCTTGATGACACATAAATCAGAATCGTCTTGATGACACATAAATCAGAATAAAACTGTAATAATGAGGTTGTGTTCTCATTTAAGAGTAATAAGTTTGAAATGTGCATACCTCAAAAGTAAATGATTAGTCCAACAGTAACAATTGCAAATGCAAAATAGTATAACCAATCAACCTGGATGCAGTCAATTGTATGAATATAAGCATACATCAATACATAATAAATGGCAGTATAATTAATATCACAGTGAAGAATGAATACCTGCTGTTTATAAAAGAAAATTCGAATAAGCACTGCCCACATATCAGATGTCAGCAATGATAGGTTCAATAGAGTAGCTCCACTCATCTGCAACGTGATATTACTCAACGTAAACAACGCTAATCCAGCTTACATGATATATACGTTCAGTATATTACAATTACAAATACAAACCTTAAGTAGAAAAATGGCTGCAGTGTAAAATAGAAATGATGTTGTTGCATAGCCAGCAAACAGAGCAATCTGCAAGAAAGAAAAGTAACATACAGTTACCCGATATATTCAAAACAGAAGTTTAAATAAAAGGATAAGTAGAACTACTTACAATTCTTGCAGACCACTGAACTGATACAAGTTCTTTTCTCTCAAACATATATCTAGATGAATAGTGAAACTAAACCAATAACTACAAGGTAGGGTTCAAGCATTGATAAATTAACACAGAAATTTACAGGAGAGATATTTTCTGAAAAGGTAAGGATAAGTCTCGTACAAATTTTGTTGTCCTAACTCGTGTCCTAATTAAAAATCGAACGAACTCGGACAGACGTATTTCGATCACGGACGCGAACGGACATCGGACACTCGTACAAAATTTACAGCCCTAGATGCAATGACTTTGCTTCTACCTTGAAAGTGATGCCCTCAAATAAACATCAGATAAATGTCATCAAGATACTGATAATTGTGTAGAAATTAATATACAGCAATGTACTTGTAACCATGTTTTTGAGTGCTTATAGTAAACTTGTGCGCTTAGCCGCTTACAGTAAGTTCCCATCTGCAAGGCATTTCCTGCAAAAGACGATCGGTGATGTTGAACATTGATCTGATATTCCATGTTCAAACTGATATCAGATGTTGAGCCTACATGAATCATGACTAGAATCACCATCTAAAGCATATAACGTAATTATGCTCTCCATAAAATTTTGAACTTCAAATTCATTAGGAGATACATAGAAAAATGACAGTCACTTCTAACTTACAATTTATTTAACTACAGATGCACAGAAAAATGCAATTATGAAACTGTCCTCATTTCAGATTGCTCTTTTAACTCGTATAAGTAATTTCATTTATAGTTTCACCAATGATGTCAGAAATTTCTTAACCTTTAATATAAAAGAATTGAATCTATAATGTTATTGAACTCAATTTGTCATTATAAACCGATGTTCAGATTCTCAAAGTTATTTGAATGTTTGTGATAATCCCCCTACTGATGTTCAGATTCTCAAAGTGCAGGAGTTTACTTGCAGCTCATTCGAACTATAAGTTGAGAAACGCTAACTTGGCTTTTAAGACATGCAAAGTTCAGCAATATCCATTCACTGTTAACCAAATGATCTCACCATTGGATTAGGAACAGTATGCTTCAGAAATAATCAGGTATATAACATAAAGGAAATTACTTGCTGAAAATAACTAAATAATATTATTAGTTACCTTTGCGTGATGAGAATTTAGGTTACCTTTGTGCCATCACAGCATGAACCGGAGTCCCACACGTAGGGTGAAGCAACACATCCAGCCCAGTAAAGGAGCTTAACCAAAGTCCAGAATCTTCAGATTACCTATGATATTGATAAGGCAAGAGCTAAATAGCATAAAATTTAGGAATCTTCCCAATTTTTATGCTATTCAACTATGCCTCATCAAATTTAGGAATCTTCCCAATCTTCCCAATTTTACAAATAGCGGTTCGGGTATAATATAGCCAATTGGGCTGTGTATCTGAATCGGCCCACATAGAGTTGCACACTATAAATGCAACTATATCATGTACAAACTGAAGCAATTACAAACTGATTGAATAAAAAGCAATTGCTATTGTATATCAATTCTCTTGCTAAACATAGTTCTTCAAATTCTCTATCATGGTATCAGAGCTGTTTCAAGCTTAACGGCATTGAAATCAGATTTTGAAGAAAGAAAGAAGTCAAGATATCATCAGAGAATTATCATCATCTGATATCTTGATAACCCATCAGGTATATCTCATCATTTGGGTTACATAATTGATTTTGCTTATTAAAACAGGTGCCGTGCCAAAGAAATCAACAAGTTTCTGACTGCAACAAGTTTTTAAGCAAATTCCAAAGCAAGAAGATTCAGAAAAGAAAAACAGATATTAAGAAAGCAATCAAAGGCAGAAAGAAAGTAATTGCCCTGCCAAGAAATCATCAGAACACATTCATCATTTGATTCTGGCTGCAACTAACCTGAGCATACTGCATCTGAAGCAATCTTGCAACTGCAAGTTTCTGAATCATCAAACTAGTTATCTCTTTTATTGATTTCAACACGGCTGAAGGAGACACCAACTCAGAAACCTCTGATAATATTACCAATCCTCAGCAACAAACTGCAGAAGCAGCTGGAAAGTTGATCAAGCTTGTCCTTAGCCCACAAAGTCAACTTATCACCATCCATTTTGAAGAAGATAATCATCTTCTATGGAAACTTCAAGTTGAAACTGCAATTCAAGGATTAATCTGCAGTATGTTAATTGATCACCAATATTTCTTCTCACATTGCAAATTTACTTCAAAAGCATGAAAATATATCCTTGAAATATAATGTTTCATATAATTTAAGATGAAGCCGTGTAGGAATGTTCATAATCGATAATGTTCATAACTCTTTGGTGCTCATTTCTAATAGTGGTATGCTATATACAGGATTCAACAAATCAACAAGCCCTACTTGGTAGAATTACGTACATCTGATTCCAAACTCAGTTCAAAAGTCACTTTAATTAACTTATTGTCAACTAGTTAACATGTTAAGTAAATATATGTATATGCGAGCATAGAATCATTTTGATATTGCACCCTCGTAATTCACTCTAAAAGTAAACTACAATCAAAATAATAACCAGTAGTAGTTGAACTTATATGATATAATAGTGCAAACAACCTAGCTAACATGTCTATCACATAACACGAAGGATATAAATATAATAACTGTTGTTTTACATGGTTTGTTTTCTATGCAGTGGACAACACAAAGTCGTAGTAACCTAACGTCACTTGATAATGAACCCAATTGATGAGGTATGAAACTATTATCTCAACTCAAAAATACGAAACACACTTGAATTGCTGGATGCAGCAAAAGATGTAAATTTTTCGGGCAATTGTTATCTTAAGTTTGCTTTCATCTTCAATTTTCATAAACCGAAATCATTTACGTTGAGATTTTATTCCAAACTTTACTGTTATTGTTTCCAAACCGAAATCATAAAGTGAAGCAGTTAAATTTCCAAACTGAAAACTAGGGTTGAGAAAAAACGCTCACCAGTTTCCCGTTCCGTTGAGTTTAGGGTTACCAAAATCGAAGTCTAGGACAGAGATGCTAAACCAAAATCGAAGCGGTGGATGAAGGAAGATGATTTCTACTGTTGAAATCAAAATCGATGCATGGCCGAAAGTATGAAAAATATGAAGGGAGGGAATGGAAACTAGAAATTGGGGAGGGAATGGAAACTAGAAATTGGGGAGGGAATGGAAACTGAGAATGGAAATTGGGGAGGGAATGGAAACTGAGAATGGAAATTGGGGAGGGAAGTGGCGGCAAACGAAATAATCACTGATGTATGCGGTGCGGCAAACAAAATAAGCACGAATAGTTTTGTCAGCGTTCAACCCTTAAAAACAATATTCTCACAAACGCATTCTACAGCATTAAACTTTTAAACGCTGACAATGACTGCTGTTAAAACTCATTTTTCTTGTAGTGTTGAATTTGTAAGGTTCAGAATTATTTTGGGTATGGATTGGTTAAGTAGGTACGATAGGATATTTTGCCATGATAGGAAAATATCACTTAGACACCCTAACTGTAGTGATCAGATTGTATATACCATAGAAAGCACTAGTTGTGAGGTGAATGCTTTATTGGGAGTTGTGATATTAGAGGAGAAGTTAAATTCAGTTTTCATGGTTAGAGAACTCATGGATGTCTTCGAGTCGGTAGTAGGATTGCCACCGAAACGCGCCATTGAGTTTCAGATAGATTTGGTGCCTAGATCAAAACTGGTAAGTAGGCCGCCAAGTAGGATGACACCTACAGAGACTAGAGAGCTGAAGATACACTTGGTGGATTTGGAAAGAAGGAATTTTATAAGACCCAGTAGTTCACCTTAGGGAGCAGCCGCAATGTTGGCTATGAAGCCGGACAAAACATTAAGGTTGTGTGTCGGTTATCGTAAGTTGAATGAGAAGACGATAAAGAATCGATATCCATTGCCTAGAATTGACGATTTGTTCGATCAGTTGAGTGGTGCCATGGTATTTTCCTAGTTGGATTTAGCAACAGCTTTTCATCAGCTTAGAGTAGCAGAGGATAGTATACCTTTGACGGCGTTTAGAACTAGATAGGGATCGTACGAATGGTTAGTGATGCCGTTTGGACTAACTAATGTGCCAACATTCTTTGAAGATTTGATGAACCGAATCTTCCGGAGCACTTGGATAGGTTTGTGTTGGTTTTTATAAATGATCTCTTGATATACTCTAGAGATGAAAGGGATCATGAAGTTCATCTTAGAATTGTGCAAGAGACATTGAGGTAGCACCAGCTGAATGCAAAATTTTTGAAATGTCATTTCTGAAAGAAGGAGGTGAAGTTTCTTGGTCATGTAGTCTTCGAGGAAGGGTTGTTTTTAGATCCAACTAAGATTAAAGCGGTGAATAATTGGAAGAGACCCAAGACAGTGACTGAGATAAAGAGTTTCTTTGGATTAGTTGGGTATTGTAGTAGGTTTATAAAGGTTTTTTTGTGGATAGCAGCACCGATGACCAAGCTAACGCGAAAGGATGTGAAGTTTATTTGGACCGATAAGTGTGATGAAGCATTCCAGAGCTTGAAACACTTATTGACCTATGCACCTATATTAGTTGTTCCAGAAGGGAATTAGTATTTGGTAGTTTATACAGATGCGTTGGAACTAGGTAAGGAGCTGTGTTAATGCAGAAAGGTAAATTGATTGCTTATGCTTCTCGACAGCTTAGACCGCATGAAATTAGATACCCTACGCATGATTTGGAATTGGCTACAGTGATTTTTCCGCTGAAGGTGTGGATACATTATGTTTTGGGAGAAAGTTTTGAGCTATATACGAATTTCATTAAGGTACTTGTTTTCTTAAAGGGAGCTGAACATGAGACAGTTGAGATTGTTAGAGTTTATTGCTGCTTATGGTTTTGGAATTGAATATATACCAGAGAAAGGTAATAAGGTTGTAGATCCACTTAGCAGGAAGCAACAGAATGCATTGTTTGCAATGATAATAGAGTTGAAAGATTTTGAAGCGTTGTCGACTTGTAGAGTGCAGTGGAAATCTGAGGCTGGGTCCAGTAGAGAATCTATTATGTTATCTTGTTTAGAAGTTTGACCAGTAATGATCGAAAAAATTGCTTCTAAATAGGAGGAGGATCCAGTATTAGTCGAAAAGATCAGGAAGTTAAGGGATGGAATGGAGAGCGATGACTTAAAGGATTTTAGTCTTGACCAGAATGGGTGGTTGAGAAAGAAAAGTAGGTTACGTGTTCCAAATGTGTAAGACATAAGGAATGAGGTTTTGGAGGAATTCCATCGTTCGATGTTTACCATTTATCCGAGAGGAACTAAGATGCATCAGGATATGAAGAGGAGTTTCTTTTGGGAAGATATGAAGAGGGATGTAAGCTTTTGGGTAAAGCAGTATCTGAACTGCCAATAGGTAAAAGCCAAACATCAGAAGCCAAGTGGGTTGCTTCAGCCATTGGATATTCTGGTATGTGTGATAACCCGGATTTTCAGGCATCATATAATTGGATAGTTATTTGATTTAACTTCTGAAAATATTGATTATAAATAGAACAAGTAAACGTGATAACTGTAACAACCCGCATATTTTACGATTCGAATATTTAAATATTTTATTTAAAAATTTCATCGTTAGTCGGATTATAGTCCGAAAAGCTACTTTTTGCATACGGTCGAATTAGGACTCGGAACCCCTCCTATTGAGTTCAAAATGTCGTTTGCAACCTTTTTGAGTGTAAACATTGGTATGTTTGGAGCTAGCCAAAAATTTGACCATTTTCACTTTGGGTTTGGGTTTGGGTTCAGCCCAATGTTCTAACTTAATACCCCAAACTGAAACCCCCTCTTCATTCACTCCCTCTTCCTCTACTTTTCAGCTCTAAAGAGATAAATGGTGGAAAGAAAGGGAAATTAAAAATCCAAGCCCTAGCATCCATTTCTAATTCCAAGTTTAGCTCCAAATTTCCAAAGAGAAGCTTAGGTGAGCATCTCCTTCTTCTTCTCCAACTCTTTCTCCTTCCAATTTCAGAAATTCCTAAACCTAACTTTGGGAATATTCTTCTTTTTGAGCATAGATTCAAGCTCGTTTGGGTTGTGTTGAAGAGTGGTTGATTCTCCCTTTTCTTTCAAGCTTCTTCTTCATTGTTTTTGTAAAAAAGGTGAGATTTTTATCACACATCTTAGTCTATAACTATCTTCTATTATTAGGTATGAATACCTAACGCTTATTCTTGAACAATTGCATTAGGTTTGGATTGATTTGGTGAATATTCCAATTTTTAGTGTTTTGAGTTCAATTTTTTAAAAATCATAGCTTTGATCTTTGATCGTGATTTTGTGATGCATCGAAGAGCTTCTATGGCCGGGTAGTCGATTGACGTAAACCCTTAGTGTCGTTGCTCGACCGATAGAAATTGGGAAGTGAATGGCATTTATTAGATAGGTTTGGGAGTGCTGGCAACAGGCTCCGGTCGACCGAGCTCAGGGTCCGGCCGACCGACCTGCTACCCGAGCACTTCCTGCCTCTGTTTTGGAAGTGCAGGTTACAGGCTCCGGTCGACCGAGCTCAGGGTCCGGCCGACCGACCTGCTACCCGAGCACTTCCATCATTGGTTCAGTCAACCGACTCAGGGAGTCCGGTTGACCGACCTGCTCCTATTTGCCAATTTTGCCTATATTGCCTATTTTGTTGAATTTCCAACTTTAACCGATTCGCGTTGTTTCCCTTTTGTTGTTATCATTTATTATCGATTTTGATGACATTTTCTTTGGGAATTTTCGAAATATCCATTTTGATGGATTTAATATCGATTTCTTTGGATTTTATTCACGTCTTCGAATGTGAGTTTCGGTGATTGATTGTTTTACAATCATTTTTGTGATTTGTCACTTTAAAAATATAAATGTTTCAATACTAGTAGTAAATATCAAAAATCTTTTATCAAAACGATTTCAACTCTATTTTCTATATCAAGCTTGTTTATAAAACCGTATTCCAATCTACTAGCATATACAAACCTTTACCTCATTCGTATGAGAAATCTAATTAAACGGCTTAGTAAAACAAGTGGTATGAAACACTTGCGTTTACTTCGTCGGTTAATTCTTGGACTTGTTCGATTGAATCTCTTGTGACAATTTTCTAGTGGATATCTACAATTTGTTCGTAAATGTTTAAGTTAAGCTAGTGGTTATGGGACATGAAGCTAAATTTATATATTTACTAGCTTAGTGTAATTGACACTTTCTTGATGATCAACGATGATCATTTTTATGATTTAGACTAGCAATGTGCAATGTATTTTTGTTTGCGAGGGAGACTAAACCCCGTTTTGTGGAGCTTCGGCTCAATTTGTGATGGCTAGCAACCATGGAATTAGCGTTCCGTTGTGATACACGTGTTGGTGAGCTTTATGCTCCCGTTTGTGATAGGCCTTTCCCCCGTTTTGTGATTTCTGGATTTCGTGTGTTGATTTCTGGAATTTGTGCTTCACCAATTTTCGTGATTTTCATTGATACGATTTATCAATTTTTGTGCATTGGTGAATTCGTGTGTCATTGACTTGTTGTGAATACAAGTTTTGGGTATGAAACCCTTTTTGGATCTTTGAGAAGATTCTTGTGATATTGATTAATCTCATGTTGATTATCAATTACATACTTATAGTAGTATGCCATTATGGTTATCACATGTTTATGCCATATCTCTTATTCTATATCATGTCATCTGATATTTATAGCTAGACTGATCCGTTTATTATTTTCTTATTAAATAATACTCGGGTCAGACCGAGATGTTACAGGTGCTTCTGCTTGACTTCTCCCTAGGGATTCATTACTCTGATTTTGGCTAACTACTTAGATTAGTAGTTTTTGTTGTAAACATTTGAGATATAGACTCATAGTTGTGTACTTATTCTTTTGTATAGCACGTGTTGCTATTCTTTTGTGTCATTGTGGATCTTTTAGACCACTACTCTGATGAACACTTTTATGTGTTATATATATTCATGTCTATTTCCTCCTTTGTGATATGAATTATCTGTGATTGATTTGGTTATGTTTATTTCTATATTTGTTTCCGAAGACATTATAGCCACTGTGTAGTAGCTTTGAGTTTGTGTCGGTATGTCAGATTTCCTCTTGAAAAGAATGCAAGTTACATTCTATCTGGGATATCGGTACTCGCATAAAGCAATTATACAGATGTCGCTCCTCAACAGCCTTATTCTCCATGCTAGTTGACGACATTACACCGTAGTGTCCTTGTCTAGCGTGGGTATAGAGGTGGGGCGTCACAGCTTGGTATCGGAGCCAAACTTCGAAACAATATGGAATAATTTAACAAGGATCATCATCCTAAGTCCTTCTTAGGAGTCGTGCCTTAGGATTTAATTCGAGTCTTCGTACCGATTCATCCTATTTTCTTTATGATTCCTTGTTTTATCTATCAAGATTGCTTTATATTCATTTGGTGAATAACCTTTTTCTTCTTCTTTCTTTCTTTCTAAAGGAAGAGAAATGGTTAGACCTGGTCGTCCTAGCGCCGGTCAATCTTGTGCTACTCCCCAAGTTTTTATGTCTGCCCAGCAGCTTCTTGATCTAGTAAAGAATGCTCAAGCAGCCGGTTCTAATCCGGAACCAACTCATCCTAAGTTTGGATTTGCACGCTTGTGCAACGATTATACCAACTTGGGTGGGAAACCATTCAAGGGTTCTGAAACTATTATTGAAGTCCAGGCTTGGCTGAGATCATGCGATCGAATCTTTTCTCGCATGAATCTTATTGATCTTCACCGAGTTCAGGTGGCCTCTAGTATGCTCCAAGAAAGAGCATTGGACTCGTACGAGCTTTTGATTTTTGAAATTATTGAAGCGGATCTTACTTGGGAGAAATTCCGAGAGCACTTCGAGTTAAAATTCGTACCAGAAGCAGAGAAGGTGACACTGGCTCGCCGCTTTATTGACCTTGTCCAAGGTGAATCTTCTATGACAGACTATGTCGCATCTTTCGAATCTCTTTCCAAATACGGGGTTGAATACATTAACACCCCATTGAAGAAAAATCATAGATTTGTTTATGGCTTGAACAAGAGTCTCAAGAAGCCATTACTTCTAAAATTAGAAGTTTCTTTTGATCAACTGATTGATATCGCTCTTCATCTTGAAGAGGCGGATAAGGAAAGCGATGTTGAAATTGTGGGTGCCAAACCAAACTTCAACAACAACAAGAAAAGGCCTAACAAATTCAAAGGTCCTTATCCCAATAAGAAAGGGAAGCAAGCAACCCCTGTGGCAAAGACTTCTTCCTTTGGTCGTGGGGAATGCTATAATTGTGGTTCGAAGGACCATTACGCGAACAAGTGTCCAAAGTTCCTCTCTTGTCGCTACTGCAAAGGTCCCGACCATGTTATATCTTCATGCCCCAAGCTTCAGGGCAAGAGGGAGGGAAAGCTGAATGTGGCTCAAGCCCCTGGCAACACATCTCATAATCAAGGTATGTCTCATTCTATCCTTGATGGCATTATTATATTTCGTGATCAACCTATTCGAGTTCTTTTTGACACGAGTGCATCCCATTCTTTTATTTCAAAAGAACTCGTTGATACTTTTTCTTTAAGTGTTGTTGCTTTAATGACTTCTTTGAGAATTGCGAATCCGGTTGGTGGATCCGCAACGATTAGTTTTCTTTGTAAAGATGTGGAGATTATTTTGTGCAATTTTTCTTTCCAAGCCGATTTGCATGTCATGCGTTACTTAGGCTTTGGAATGATTTTGGGAATGGATTGGCTTAACCGTTATGAAGCTCATATCCTATGCCCTGAGCGGACTATTCATCTTCGACATCCTCAATCTGTTGAGCAGATTTCTATTATTCTCAAAGATTCAGATTCCACTTTATCTGCATCTTTATATTCTTTAAATCCACGTGATGATGATAATGATGACGAGGAAGACGTCATTTCTCTTATTCACGTTGTTCGTCAATTTTCCGACATATTTGAGCGTGTTTTAGGATTACCACCTAAGCGAGTAATTGAGTTCGGAATTAATCTTACCCCTGGAGCTCAACCTATTACTCGTCCTCCTTATCGTTTGTCCAATAAAGAAAATGAGAAGATGCGCATACAATTATCCGATTTGGAAACGAAGAAATTTATTCGCTCTAGTTCCTCGCCTTGGGGAGCTTCGGCTATTTTTGTGAAGAAATCCGATGGCACACTTATGCTTTGCGTTGACTACAACAATCTTAATGATCTTACTATCAAGAATAAATATCCTTTACCTCGGATTGATGATCTATTCGATCAACTTAGTGGTGCTAAAGTCTTTTCACAATTGGACTTGGCTACCGGATTTCATCAGCTTCGTATTGAAGAGGATAGCATTCCTTTGACATCGTTCCGTACTCGGTATGGATCTTATGAATGGCTTGTTATGCCATTTGGGTTAACGAATGCCCCGGCTTATTTCGTTGACCTAATGAATCGAATTTTCAAAGACTTCCTCGATCGATTTGTTCTCATCTTTATTGATGATATTCTTGTGTATTCTAAAACTGAGGAGGAGCATGAAAAGCATCTTCGGATTGTGTTGGAAACTCTTAGGAGTAATCAATTAAATGTAAAGTTTTCTAAATGCCACTTTTGGCAATCTCGTGTGAAGTTTCTCGGTCATATTATTTCTGAATCCGGAATTTCCGTGGATCCATCAAAGATTGAAGCGATTCAAGATTGGAAGAGACCGGAGAGTGTGACGGAGATTTGTAGTTTTCTTGGATTGGCAGGTTATTACCGTCGATTTATCAAGGACTTTTCTAAGATTTCCGTGCCACTCGCTAGCTTAACTAAGAAAGGTGTTAAATACATTTGGTCGGACAAATGTGAAACTTCTTTTCGGAAACTAAAAGTACTCCTTTCCGATGCTCCTATTCTTGTTATTCCCGAGGAGAATCAAGTTTTTATTGTTTATACTGATGCTAGTCGCGTTGGTTTGGGTGCCGTTCTTATGCAAAAAGAACGTGTTATTGCTTATGCTTCTCGGCAATTGAAGCCAGCTGAGACTAGATATGCCACTCATGATTTAGATCTCGCGGCTATCGTTTTTGCCCTTCGAATTTGGCGTCATTATCTATGGGGAGAAAAATTTATTCTCTACACCGATCATAAATCTTTGAAATATTTATTCTCTCAAAAGGAACTTATTTGCGTCAACAGCGTTGGCTCGAATTTCTTGCATCTTATGATCTTGATATTCTTTATACTCCCGAAAAGGGAAATCGAGTTGCCGATGCACTTAGTCGCAAGCAATAAGCGGTTGTTTCTATGATGATATCTGAATGGAATAATCTCGGAATTTTATCCATTTGTGAAATTCGAGATCGAGTTTCCGATTTATGTTTATCTCTTGTTTTATGTAGTCTTGAGGCTCATCCTTCTCTTTTAGACCGCATTCTTGAAGCCCAAAAGCTAGATCCCGAATTTGCTCTTCTTGGCCAAAATTTTAGGGATGAAATCGATATTGAAAGTATAAAGGACTTTGATATTGATCCTCGTGGTGGAATTCAAAAATTTGGTAGACTTATCGTACCAAATATTGGTGATCTTCGTAGAGATATTTTAGAAGATTCTCATCGTTCGAAATTTACCATTCATCCCGGTAGTAGTAAAATGTACGGGATATGAAGCGGCTTTATTATTGGGAGGGAATGAAATTTGATGTTGCTAACTTTGTTAAGTGTTGCATGACTTGCTAACTTGTCAAGGCCGAACATCAAAGGCCCGGTGGGTTATTGCAACCTTTAGACGTTCCAATTTGGAAGTGGGATCAAATTTCCATGGATTTTGTTGACGGCCTTCCCTGTTCTCGTTCAGGTCATGATAGCTTATGGGTGATAGTTGATAGACTCACTAAGTCCGCCTATTTTATTCCCGTTCGGTCCAATCGAACCGTTCCTCTCTTGGCCAAACTTTTTATCAAAGAGATTGTTAAATTGCATGGAGTTCCTACTTCTATTGTTAGTGATCGTGATCCATTGTTTACTAGTGGATTTTGGAAGAGTCTTCAAAAAGTTTTAGGAACAAAGCTTAATTTTAGCGCCGCTTATCATCCCCAGTCCGATGGACAAACCGAGCATGTGAATCAAACTCTTGAAGATCTTCTTCGTGCATGTGTTTTTGATTTTGGTGGAAGTTGGGAAGATCATATTTCTCTTGTTGAGTTTTCCTATAATAATATCTTCTAATCTAGTATTGGTATGTCACCTTTCGAGGCACTTTACGGAAGGCCATGCCGATCTCCTTCTTGTTGGCTTGAGGCCGGTGAGAGGCTGGTTTTAGGTCCAGATCTTATCCGGGATTCCACAGAGAAAATTGACCTTATCCGACATAGGATGAAAGAAGCCCAGAGTAGAAAAAAATCCTATGCCGATAACCGGAGAAGGAAGTTAGAATTTTCTGTGGGAGATTCTGTTTTCATTCATGTTTCACCTATGAAAGGTGTTGTGCGTTTCAGTCGATCGAGAAAGTTAGCACCTCGATATATTGGGCCATTTCCTATCACTGAACGTATTGGTTCCATGGCTTATCGCCTTTTATTACCGGCTCGGTTTTCTTCTATTCATGACGTGTTTCACGTTTCTCAATTGCGGAAATGCCTTCGAGATTCCGATTCTATTCTTGAGCCCGGTGTTGTGGAAGAAATTAAAGTTTCGCCTAATCTAACTTTTGAGCAACATCCTATTCGTATTATTGCTTTGAAAGTCAAACGACTTCGAAATAAAGATGTTCCGCTTGTCAAAGTTCAATGGTCCTCAAATCCTAAGGATTGTTCTTGGGAATCTAGAGAATTCATCGAGCGAACGCATCCAGACTTACTTTCTCATGCTCTTTGAGGTGAACTTCTTACTTCAAAATTCTTTTGTGTTAATATGCTTTTATGGTTGTTACTTTTTATTCCCGTCTTATATATTGCGAGGACGCAATTTCTTTAAGGAGGGGAGTCTGTAACAACCCGCATATTTTACGATTCAAATATTTAAATATTTTATTTAGAAATTTCATCGTTAGTCGGATTATAGTCTGAAAAGCTACTTTTTGCATACGGTCGAATTAGGACTCGGGACCCCTCCCATTTAGTTCAAAATGTCGTATGCAACCTTTTTAAGTGTAAACATTGGTATGTTTGGAGCTAGCCAAAAATTTGACCATTTTCACTTTATGTTTGGGTTCAACCCAATGTTCTAACTTAATACCCCAAACTGAAACCCCCTCTTCATTCACTCCCTCTTCCTCTACTTTTCAGTTCTAAAGAGATAAATGGTGGAAAGAAAGGGAAATTAAAACTCCAAGCCCTAGCATCCATTTGTAATTCCAAGTTTAGCTCCAAATTTCCAAAGAGAAGCTTAAGTGAGCATCTCCTTCTTCTTCTCCAACTCTTTCTCCTTCCAATTTCAGAAATTCCTAAACCTAACTTTGGGAATGTTCTTCCTTTTGAGCATAGATTCAAGCTCGTTTGAGTTGTGTTGAAGAGTGGTTGATTCTCCCTTTGCTTTCAAGCTTCTTCTTCATTGTTTTTGTGAAAAGGTGAGATTTTTATCTCACATCTTAGTCTATAACTATCTTCAATTGTTAGGTATGAATTCCTAACGCTTATTCTTGAACAATTGCATTTGGTTTGGATTGATTTGGTGAATATTCCAATTTTTAGTGTTTTGAGTTCAATTCTTTAAAAATCATAGCTTTGATCTTTGATCGTGATTTTGTGATGCATCGAAGAGCTTCTATGGCCGGGTAGTCGATTGACGTAAACCCTTAGTGCCGTTGCTCGACCGATAGCAATTGGGAAGGGAATGGCATTTTTTAGATAGGCTTAGGGAGTGCTGGCAACAGGCTCCGGTCGACCGAGCTCAGGGTCCGGCCAACCGACCTACTACCCGAGCACTTCCTGCCTCTATTTTGGAAATGCTGGTTACAGGCTCCGGTCGACCGAGCTCAGGGTCCGACCGACCGACCTGCTAATCGACAACTTTCATCATTGGTTCAGTCAACCGACTCAGGGAGTCCGGTCGACCGACCTGCTCCTATTTGCCAATTTTGCTTATATTGCTTATTTTGTTGAATTTCCAACTTTAATCGATTCGTGTTGTTTCCCTTTTGTTGTTATCATTTATTATCGATTTTGATGACATTTTTTTGGGAATTTTCGAAATATCCATTTTGATGGATTTGATATTGATTTCTTTGGATTTTATTCACGTCTTCAAATGTGAATTTCGGTGATTGGTTGTTTTACAATCATTTTTGTGATTTGTCACTTTAAAAATGTAAAGGTTTCAATACTAGTAGTAAATATCAAAACTCTTTTATCAAAACGATTTCAACTCTATTTTCAATATCAAGCTTGTTTATAAAACCGTTTTCCAATCTACTAGCATATACAATCCTTTACCTCATTCGTATGAGAAATCTAATTAAACGGCTTAGTAAAACAAGTGGTACGAAACGCTTGCATTTACTTCGTCGGTTAATTTTTGGACTTGTTTGATTGAATCTCTTGTGATAATTTTCTAGTGGAGATCTACAATTTGTTCGTAAATATTTAAGTTAAGCTAGTGGTTATGGGACATGAAGCTAAATTTATATATTTACTAGCTTGGTGTAATTGACACTTTGTTGATGATAAACGACGATCATTTTTGTGATTTAGAATGGCAATGTGCGATGTCTCTTTGTCTGCGAGGGAGACTAAACCCCGTTTTGTGGAGCTTCGGCTCAATTTGTGATGGTTAGCAACCATGGAATTAGCATTCCGTTTGCGATACACGTGTTGGTGAGCTTTATGCTCCCGTTTGTGATAGGCCTTTCCCCCTTTTTGTGATTTCTGGATTTCGTGTGTTGATTTCTGGAATTTGTGCTTCACCAATTTTCGTGATTTTCATTGATATGATTTATCAATTTTTGTGCATTGGTGAATTCGTGTGTCATTGACTTGTTGTGAATACAAGTTTTGGGTATGAAACCCTTTTTGGATCTTTGAGAAGATTCTTGTGATATTGATTAATCTTATGTTTATTTTCAATTACATACTTATAGTTGTATGCCATTATGGTTATCATATGTTTATGCCATATCTCTTATTCTATATCATGTCATCTGATATTTATAGCTAGACTAATCCGTTTATTATTTTCTTATTAAATAATACTCGGGTCAGACCGAGATGTTACAGGTGCTTCTGCTTGACTTCTCCCCAGGGATTTATTACTCTGACTTTTGGCTAACTACTTAGATTAGTAGTTTTTGTTGTAAACATTTGAGATATAGACTCATAGTTGTGTACTTATTCTTTTGTATAGAACGTGTTGCTATTCTTTTGTGTCATTGTGGATCTTTTAGACCACTACTATGATGAACACTTTTATGTGTTATATATATTCATGTCTATTTCTGCCTTTGTGATATGATTATGTGTGACTGATTTGCGTTATGTTTATTTCTATATTTGTTTCCGAAGACATTATAGCCACTGTGTAGTAGCTTTGATTTTGTGTCGGTATGTCGGATTTCCTCTTGAAAAGGATGCAAGGTATATTCTATCTGGCATATCGGTACTCGCACAAAGCAATTATACAGATGGTCGCTCCTTAACAGCCTTATTCTCCGTGCTAGTTGACGACATTACACCGTAGTGTCCTTGTCTAGCGTGGGTAAAAGAGGTGGGGCGTCACAATAACCTCCTTTATAATTATTTAAAATTGATAAAATTAATTGTTTTCAAAACAACAATAATAATAATGTGTTTTATATATATATATATATATATATATATAAATAGATTTTAAGCAAAATTATTATTACAAATTGAATTTGTGTTTGTTTAAATATATTTGAGTTGAATTTAAATTGAATTTTTTTAAAGTGAATTTGAATTGGAAATTCAAAAGGGTAAAGATCTTAAATATTTTGGGATTTAAAATTTATATTTTATATAATTGGTTTTATGTTATTTTCTTTAAAAGATTTATTTATGTAAATTAAAATAATGTATTCGCTAATAGGATATATATATATATATATATATATATATATGAAAATTGTATAAAAATCATTTAAAAACATATTTAAAACATAGAAATTACAAATCTAAGCTTAAGAGTATATTTAATACAAGTGTAAGCTAATGATGGCAGGCTAACGACAAATGTAGATCATTTCAACAAGTGTCCTAATTCTTTTTTAAATAATTAAATTAAGATAATATAGGTTTTATGAACATCTACTTCTTCTCTTCATTCTTTTTCTATTTTCTCACTTTCAAAAAAAAAGAAAAAAAACCAAACCATAGTAGAAAATCAGATCTGAGGAAAGTTAAAACAAATATGTAATCAAACATTTCTCAAATCTGAAAAGATCAAAAGCTGTAACCCAAACCAGGAATTTAATCAAACAATCTTCTGCTTAAATTTTCAAGCTGCTGCAAAACTAAACTCAAGCCAAGAATGTGAGATCAAGGATCAACAAGTTAGCAGTAAATCGAAGTCAGAAATCAGATCAGAAAGAAAAAAAATCAATCAAGTCCAGTTTTTAAATTTTTAGAGGCCTGCTCTGTTTCGAACCCAAAAATGCAGGTGAGTAAACTTTATTTAAAAACAGGTTAAAAACTTGAATCTAAACTGTAATGCAAGTTTTTTGTTGGCATAAATATTAGATTGGAATGCATGCTATATATTTGCATCTTTTTGTGTGTATATGTTCCTCTGTGTGTTTCAGGAATCATACTTTCATGACAAAAAGAATTCATTTCTTTCTATTGGATTGATTTTAGACCAGAGTATTTAAAAGGAAAGGTACTATAACATGTTGATGTAAATTCTAAAAGTGATTTCAGGAATATATATCAGGTGTTTTTTTTCAAGATTTACAAATGACAGTAAAATCATCATAAATCAGAAAATTTGAGTATTTCAGTTTTACAATCTGATTATATAATTGTGTTCGTAGTACAAAATAATGATTTTAGGTGAAGGAATTATGATTTTTAAGTTTATAAGTAATGAGGAATTGCGAATTGAACAGGAAACTTGTTTTGGTCAAATTCCGTTGATTAATTACGAATTTGATGACATGATTTGTGACGACCCGAAATTTTGAAAGCATTTGTAATCAAAATATTTAATTGATTTTAATTATTTAAAAGTTAATTATCAACTTAAAATACAAATAGCATAATTTATTTAACAATTAAATTGTTGAGTTAAATAATTTGAATTGGATAAAATATGAAATCTGAGATTTTAAGCCTATTAAAAATAAGTTGAAGGCTTGTAAAATTTATATTGACAATACTGAAGACAATAAAGTGACAGAATTGAATTTAAAGGCGTTTTGTTTAGTTTTGAAAATTTATATTGTTTAATTGAATTTAAAAATAGCCTTCCGAGGCACAGTCTCGGATTTCGACGAAACCAGTGCAGTTGGATCCGTAATATTTAATTATTGCTGGATTTCAAATTTCATAATTTTTGGAGTCTTCGTGTGAGCGTACGAGATATAAACGTTTCGAGAATAATTATCCGTTTTAATTCAAAATATCCTACATCTAATCACTGCCGTACCATCCTTCTTTCTTAGCTTCTCGAGTACACTTCCTTTCCTAACATAACTTCCCTCTTTCTTCCCTTATTTCTACTACAGACATTCATAAAAAAAAAAGGGGCGGCAGTCTTCTTCTTTTCCCCTCTTTTAATAAATCGAAACCGATTACACAAAAAAAAAGAGAAAGACAGTCGCGCTCGAACGCAAGACTCGAAGGCGACTAGCAGAGGTTGGCGACGCGCCTCCCTGTATCTCGAAATCGAGATCAATTGGCTTGTGGATGGAAGGGGGAGCAAGCTCGGTTTCTTCGGCATTTAGGGGTTAGGGTTTGTTACGATTTGGGGTGATGCTCAAGCAAGTTTCGAACGAGTGGTTCTCGTGTGGAAGCGCGGATAGCCGAAGCTCGAATTCGAAGTAGAGGGGAGGTGTTCACGTGTGGAAGTCGTGCGTGGTGGCTCGCAGGTGGGACGAAGCAGAGGAGATGTGAAGGCAGTCGCGGATCGTTGCGAGGTTGAGGGCAAGTTAGTAATCTCTTGAACTTATTTCTGTGTTTGGTTTTGCTAATTAAATCTTATTCTCAGAATCATATAAAACAATTTTTTTTGTTCTTAAATGCATAAATAAACAAAAATATATATATATTTGCAGGATAATATAACAGCAAGATTTATAAAACAGGGTTTTAAAAGATTTATGTATATATGTGTGTATATACAGTACAATACACTGTTGTAGTTATTATATAAAAGTAACAATAATAAAATATGGAAATGTAGGGATTTTAAATTGTTTAAGAAATTTATAAAAGTTGGTTTTTTTGAAAATTTATAATTTATTTTTATTAGTGAATATGTATTTGTATACTGTCAATAAATGTATAAATTGGTTGAAAAATAATAATAATAATAAAGTTGTAAAGGAAGTTGGGTTTTAAATCAAATTTCAAGTTAAATAAATTTATCAAAAGAAAGTTGATTAAAACAAAATCATTAGTTTCAAAATTTACATATTAGTTGAATTAAAATATAGAAAAAGGGGAATTTATTATTCGATTTTATTTCGAATATTGATGAATCATATATATATATTATTTTAGTCTCTGAAGATGTTTTAAAGGGGGGATTTATTTAGTCGGAATTAAACCGTTAACCGGTTAAATTTATCGAAAGAAATTAAATATCAGACTAGTTCAAGTGTTAATAAATCATGTAAATGTTTATTCAAGGTTTGAAATCTGAAAAGAAAACAAGCCGGATTGGAATGGGTGCATGCGTAGCAAAGGTGAGTTAATCTCACTCAGTATAATTTAAAATTTAAATGATTATATTTAAATAATTGCTTGAATGGTTGGATTGATTGATGTGTTTTCGTCTGGTATATTTTGGAATGGATATTATGGTGTGCTAACATCTGTGGATGCAGGAAAACAGGTTGGAGGGATCCAACTGGACCCCTCACATTTATTTAAATTATTCAATATGCTCTGTTTTGATTATTTGATATCCTATGATGAGCTATATCAGAATATTGAATGTATGATTTGATTGGATATTTGGGTATAATGAATTACAAAAATATATGAATTGGATTGTTGAAAGGAAATTAAAAGAAAGTAAATTTGTAAGAGATATAATTGTAGAAAGTTTGAATAAATTAAGAATGAATTGAAAAGAAATAGAAGTAATATGAAAATAATAATAAATAATTTCGAGTATGAAGAGAAATGGAATTTTGAATAAAATGAAATTGATGAATTGTAACTTAAGTTACATCAATTAAAGAAATAATGAATTATTTTAAAATGCAAGGTTTAAATTTATTTAAAATAAAATAAAGAAGTAATTGAGAAATCTAAAAAAAAAAATTTGAAATCAAGAAATGAGATCTAAAATTAATAGATTCTGGATTTAAAGGGAATAAATTGGAAATCAATTTGGGAAATTGATGTAAGTGATTAAAGTTGGGATTTTTCTCTGGATAACCAAGTACATTTTTTTTAAAGTAAATTCTTAAATAAATTTAAAGGTTTTAAAATTGTTGTAAAAAGCAAGTTTTAGAAATTTATTATTTCTACTATTTCAATTCAAAAATAAGTATTTCTTTCAAACCTATTATAGTGGTAATTACTTAAAAAGTGTCCTAGTATTTTGTTTTCAAAGGTGAAAATCTAGATTTATATTCTATTAAGTAACTTTATTTTCAAATACTCATATAGTATGTATTTTTAACAAATATTGAAGTAATATAACTTAAATGTTTAAAAGTATATTTTTAAAATAAAGTTTTTTTTTTTAAATAATTTTTTAAAAATCTATTTTTGTGCTTGGTGATTTTAGAGGAGATAGAAAATATTTGGAAAAGTTTATTCTGGGAAGAAAGATGGTTTGAAACTGTTTTCAAAGGATTGAAAATAGAAATATATCTTGTGAAGATATTTTTGGAGATAAATAATTTGGAAAATTATTTATTGGTTGATGGTTGTTTGTGAATATAAATTGATAGTTAAATAACCGACTATCAATATTGGACAATGCGCTGATCGTATCGAAGAGACCGGGATCGAGATTAATTTCTCGAAAACCACTTCGATTCGGTTTGTACGTTTCGTGCGAAAAACGTGTTCGGATTCGAAGATGGAGCAGTGAAGTGCAAGGGCTAGTCGCTACTAATCCTGAGGATATTTCAAAAATGGATGTAGTAGGAATAGTGCCTTCGGTTCCGTTCGAACCCGGGACGGACTTGTATGGATGAATGCTTGCGAAACATCGTCAGGAGGGCGATGGGCATTCTAAGTAAATACGTTCTAAAGGTAACGCTTAGCCTCAAGCCTCATCAAATGGGAATGACTGAAAATCAGGGGATATGCAGCAAGGTTAGGTGGGTCATGCCCAAGTAGGACAAGATAATTCCCCTGTCTAGATGTCCCTTATTTATTTCGGCTTAGTGGGTGGTTGGTCGCGCCAACCACGGGGTTTATCTTGTTCGGGACTGTTCAGTAAGGAATGGTTCCGGCCTTGTGCTGCAGGGGATGAAGGGAGTAATCCTCGATACGGTGATCTAGGCCCCGTACTGTGACAGGTGGTACCCCAGTGCCTAGTCATTGTTGGAAATCCATTCTCCCTACGAGCCTTGTACGAGTTTTGTTTGTATTACCCACTTTTGTGGCTAGTAGCTGGAATTTAATGAATGTAACAATTTCGGCTATTTTATAAGTATTTGTATATAGACCCTATTATAATATAAGAGGATTTCTATAAAAATTGGTTTAGCTATCGTAAGGTAAAAACCCGACATGTTTATTTGTGGCGTGGTCTTACGAGATGCTTTTGGTTTTCAAAGGATTTTTGAAACTTTAATAATCAATTGGGTGTGATTTTCTCACTCTGGTATTCCAGACCGACTCAGGTATTATTTAATTGTAATGCTCGGGTCAGACCGAGTATTATAGGATACAGGATATGATGCTGTGGAGCTCAGGAGACGAGCTGGATGACGATTACGTATTCTCGTACTTATATATATTTATATTTCCGCTGCGTTTGAGTTGTTGTGTACCTTGAGTTGTTGTGTATCCATTGTGTTGTATTGATGTGAGCTGTGACTGATTAATTCTGATGATGTAATGTATATAAACAGATATATTTTATTTTGAGTAAAGATTATTTATTATCTATTATATTTTATTCCGCTGCGATGGTTAGATTCTGTTGTTGTTTTCAATTCTCTTCTTCTACCTCTTCTTCTTAAATCCAAATGGTTCGTATTTCTGTGTAACTTGAGTTGATTGTTGTAGACTAGTGTTAACTCAAGGGGTACGGATTTGCGGGCTGTTACATGATTGCTAGTGAAGGAGGATAGTGTAGTGGGAATCATCAGAAAATTAACCGAAGAATTTATAATTCGTCGTGGCGAACGTTTGACCATGTTGTAGGGTTTAAACTTCTGGTTTGGTTGATGATGTTACTTGAATTCTTGCATTATCGAGGTAATACTGGAGGTGATCGGACCAAGATAAGAGGGTGCGGGGGTCTTCGATGAGTTTTTGAACGAAGCGGTGTGGATGATCGTGGAAGAGATTGACGGCGATGATCGGGTTTTCTGATCTGGGTTGGTTCTTGGATGTAACAGATATGCTCGATTTTTATTTGGGGGAATTTCGAATTTCTGGGTGTTTGGGAAGCTCAGGGGAACCGACGTCGACTTGGTGGTGGGCGGCGACTCGATCGGAGGTGGTCGGGGAAGTGGTGCACGTGCACGCGCAATGGAATGCATCTGGGTTGTTTGGAATTTGGGGAAGAAGTCGGGGAGTTGAGTTCGAGTACGAGAATTCGTGTATTGGCTCGGAAATGTCTCGAGTAATAGCAGTAACGAGTCGAAGCAAGTGTGAGAGGAGGGAACTCGAAGTAAATCTCGAAGTATTCAAGCATCTGGCTCGGGTTATACTTTGAAGTAGAAGAGTTGATAAGCTTTGAATGAATTACTTTATAGGTTATTGAATTGAATCAGTTTTAAAGAATATTAATCAAATTCTTTTCAAGTAAATTTATTTACAAGGTTTTAAATAAATTTCCAAGGCTTATTTATAAAGGTTTTAAATAAATTACTTTATAGCTTATTTTAAAAAGGAAGAGGAGGGAACTCGGAAATAGTTTGAAGAGTCTCGGTAGAACCTGGGTTGAACCCGAAGTGAAATTTAAAACAGTTTTCTAAGGTTTTATAAAAACAAGTTTTTAAACTTTAAGTAAATCAAGATTTAAACTGATTTTAAAGAAAAATATCATCTCTTTGTATAATAATGTTTTAAATATTGGGTTAAGAAGTTTTATGATATTTTACTCAAATTTATTAAGTATAATTTTAAGTTTATTTTAAACTAAATTTTTATATGTAATCAAGTAGTTAATTAAAGAAGTTACATGGTTTTATATTATAATAATAAGTGATTTCAAGATTTATTAGAAATTAATAAGATAAAAGGTTTATCTTAAAGTTGATTAAGGTCTTGGAAAATAAAATGATTAATTAAATTAACGAAGTAATTTAAAGAGAAATTAATTAATTAAAAATAATCATTTGTGGAATTGTCTAAGTATAATTACTTAATGGAAGTAATTAATGGGATTAATTACTTAGGGTAATTAATTAAATTAATATGATTATTTTAAGACTAATTAATTAGTTTAATTAATTTAAATAATCGTTGGAAGATGGGTTAAGTATAATTACTTAGTTTAATTTATAAATTATAATTACTTAGTGAAGTAATTAGTGGGTAATTACTGGATGTAATTAATTGGGGAATGGTAGTAGTTTTGGGTTTATGACTTTGTGTAATTAATATGAAGGATAATTACTTAGTGAAGTAATTAAGAATTAATTACTTTGTGTAATTAATTTAAGATTTAATTAATTAATTAATGAAATTTATTAGGAGTTAATGAAGTAAAGCAATTAATTAAGGGTAATTAATTACTAAATGTGATTAATCAAGATGATTAATGAATAAAGATTTGATTAATTAGAAAAATAATTAATTAAAGAATTAATTAAGGATCATTATTAATATTATTAACGAAGTAATTAAGGGATTGATTAATTAAGGTTAATTAATCAATAAAGTAATTATAGAATAATTAATTAATGTAACTAATTAAGGATTAATATAATTAATTACGGTTAATTAATTAATAGTAGTAATTAAGGTTTAATTATTATAATTGTTTGAGGATAATTACTTTATGTAATTAAAGATAATTAATCAAGGATGATTAATTAAAATGGAAAATTAAAGGATGATTAATTAAATTGTTTGTAATTAATTAATGTTAAGTAAGCAGGATTAAGGGTGATTAAGTAATTAATTTAATTTGTTTAAATTAATTAGGAATGGTATGACTAATTTATCTTTCTTATGAATGATTGAATATTATTGCACGCCATAGATTGGTTAATATCTCAGATATGTGATTTGTGATGCTATGTGATGTGATATGTTTGGTTTAAACTGAGATAATATGGTTATCTATCAATGATGAATTAATATACATAGGTGACACCCTGTATTTGAGGTTTTAATTGT
The DNA here is from genome assembly GCA_030765085.1 of Allium cepa. Taxonomy (NCBI): domain Eukaryota; kingdom Viridiplantae; phylum Streptophyta; class Magnoliopsida; order Asparagales; family Amaryllidaceae; genus Allium; species Allium cepa. Next base: position 331,405,352 of record CM060934.1, read on the forward strand.
GTTTCATTTGAATAATTCGAGATAAAATGATATTGAATTCGAAGAGACCGGAGTCGGGTATTAGTAGCTACCCGAAACCACTTCGATCTTTTATAATTTGATATGTCAAACCAAATAGGATGAAGTGAAATGACTTAAGTGAATTGGACCATTTAATCTAAGTTTGGCACTTAAAAATTGATGTGTATAACTTGTGAAGTTGTAAATTGATACGAGTTACCCCAGGTTTATATAAGTTATACACTTTTGTATTCATGTTAGATGGGTTTACTCACGCTGGTTTCCAGCCTGACCCGGGTGTTACTTTGATGTAATGCTCGGGTCAGATCAAGTATTATAGATTTTCAGGTAAGGACTTTCTGGAGCTCAGAAGGCGAGTTGGATGGTAGGAACATATTGGAGTGTTTCCGCTGTGATATATATAGTTGTATATCTTAGACATGTTGTTTTAAAACTGTCCAATGTTAAGTAAATGTTGTAACTCTGATGCATAAAAATGTAAATGTACAGATACAGTATTCTTTTGTAAACTGTTATTATTTGATATTATATTTTGATCCGCTGCAAATGTGAGAACCTGTGTTGTGTTTCTTTTTCTTCTCCTTCTATCTCTTTCTTCTTTTCCTAACTATCTGGGATTTCGGGATCGAAAATTTCGGGTCATTAAAGTTAGTATCAGAGCTGAAAGGTTAAGCGAGAACCTCGGCTCTGATGGGGATTATTCATTAAATAGAGTCCGTAGTACTCTAGAATGAGTTGAATATATATATATATATATATATATATACATATACGAGAGCGTACTTGTTATTTTCTTATATAAAGGTTTTAAATGATTTTATATAAAGTATATTTTGATATATAAAACAATATTTCCCTCTAATAAATATCAAAGTGATTGGTTGTTAAATCATTGGAATTAAATTAAGTGGTAACAGAAATACAACCAAATTGAAATTAAATAAAGATAAGTTTGAAATGAATTCAAACTGAAATTAAAATCTTGAATTTGGGAAAGAGTTTCAGAATAAGATAGTAATAAATTGGTTTTCAGATATGATAATCTGGGGGTTTAATAATAGAATGTGTATTAATGAGTAAGCAAAAATGAAATGTTTTAAGGAGGTAGCCTTTAAATAAGTATGACTTATAAATTGGTATTGAAGATGATCTGGATATGTGAAGTTTTAAATATGGGTCCAGAATTTGAAATTTTTTCAAAGTAATGAAGAAATAATAAATAATGTTATTTAATATATTTGAATGAAGGGTCTTGTTTCAAACAATAGTTGTTTAAAAATTTAAAAGATTTTTTTTTGAATTTAAAAACCAAAGATGGTTTAAAATTTAAGGATCACTTGGTGTGTAAAGGAAATAAATATGTATAAATGAGGGATATACACAATATCAAAGATAATTTGAAATAAACTCTAAGGTTGAGTTTTGAATTTTCCTTGGAATGAGATGTGATACCCAAGTGATAAGTTTTTGAACTTAATAAATGGAAAGATTATTAATGTGAAGTTTAAAATTTGAAGTGAGGATTCAATTGGGAAAGGTTGATGAGATTAAATTTAATTTAATTTTGGGAAATTAAACATACAACCTGAATTTAAAATTTCAAAATGAAATTAAGATTTAACTTTGGGAGTTAAAAGGGAAATTAAACTTTAGTTTGAAATTAGAGAAATGGAATCATTTTGGACTTGAGATTTGGGTGTTTAAATAGAATTTCAACTGAAATTGTTGAAAATTGGTTTTAAGGTTGAATTTGGGTAATAAATTAGTTTGAAAGATTAAATTGATTTAAAATGAAATTATGGAATTTAAACTTAGAAATTTAACTGTTTAAAGACTTTAAATAAAGGTTAATTTGGTTAAAAGGTTAAACCAACATTTGAGATTTTAACTCGAATTTATATAAATCGAGATGGTTTAAAATTGAGATTGAAGATATATAAGTTTAAGAATTCAAATGGGAATTGGGATTAATTCATACTGGAATTGATATGAATTGAAATTGGTTCAATTTGAAATTTATTTGAATTAATTGAAATTCTGATTAAAATTGAATAAGTAAATTCAAACGGAATTTGATTTGAATTTGAGAAAGAAATTGAGGATTAATTCTACTTGAATTGGGGTTAAATCAATTCCAATGGAAATTGAAGTTATTTAAATTGGAATTGAGTCAATTTAAATGGAAATGGAAATTTAAATTGAATTGAATGGAAATGGAGGTTGGGAATTGAACAGTTTGACTCTGGACTATTTTCCAAATAAATTCTTTTACTACAAATCTATTTTTCCAAGCTATTTGTTATATAACCTTTCTATTAAAACCCAAAACTAGCTTGTTCTTATTTTATAACTACTTTTGGAATTATTTAACTATTTTGTAACTGTTTTATAAACTAATTACTGTTTTTCAACTACTTTATAACTAATTGCTATTTTGTAACTATTTTGAAATTATGTAAAATTTCTATAACTATTTGACTATTTTCCAATTATTTTACAATTACTTAACTATTTTACAGCTATTTTACGAACTAATAATTATTTTTCAACTACTTATCCAATTTAAAAAATTTCAAGCTATTTTCTAAATTTAAACTGGACAGAGTTCAAACCGATTTGATTAAATATCCATTTGAGATAAGAATTGAGGAGATAATCCAAATGAGGATTTAAGCAATTGTGAGTAAGTGAATGAAAAACAAAGTGAATGTGAATAGAAATTGAATTGATTTGGCTAATAACCAATAAAGACAAATACGTTGGGTGTACGTATGTTATTCTATTCGCATAGTGATTTGATCCAGATTCGGGCACAGAATTTCGAGATTGTATGTCGATCCGAGTTGGGATTTCCACTCGATTTTCGACGGTGAACCTGGATGTGGATTGTTGATTGGTTCTGGATATTCTCTATCATAGTTATGGCTATGTAAGGAGAATGACGGTTTCTGATCAAGAAACCAGATCTGAGTCCGCACTAGGAAGTCGGGTGGACGATACTAGTTCGGAAGTGAAATTGTGTGAACGAGTGAGCGATTAGGTTTATATAGCGTACGGATGATAATTGTACATCGTACGGTTTTAAATGAAATTGATATTGGGAAGAGTAATCAATTTTGAATATTTGTTTTTGAGTAAACAAAGTTAAATATCTTTGTTATATAAGATAAATTTCCCCTTGTTGAATCTATTGCCAGAAGGGAAGGATTTTGAAAGTGTTTGAAGTATAAAAGGATTTTTATACAAGTTTGAAATGATCCAAAGTTTTAAAAGTTATATATATCTGTATATATATATATATGTATGTTTATATATATATATATATATATATATATATATATATATAAAGGATCTTATGAGGGTTTTGGAAAAGGTTTTGGAAACTTTTGGATTTGGAATGGCTTTTGATTTTTGGGTGAAATCAATATTGAAATTTGAAAAGCTTAGTTTGAGAACTATCAATTTTCGGATAATCGATTTTGTGTAAAGGAGCTTTGTATGAGATCATACTAGGTGTATGGTTTGAAAGATACTATATGTGTATAGTATAAAGTGTTTTGATGTTGGCTCTGGGGAAAAAGACGCTTCCTTGAAATGAACTTCTCAAGAGTACCACCGGGTGGTGCTGCCTTGAGCCCCAAGGGGAGGGGGGTTCTAAAGTTGATCCTGTGAGGAGTCCGGACAAAACTAGTTCCTGAGGATTATGAGTAGTGTATACCACAGCGGAAGTCGTGTGTGCCGCTGAGAGCCAACGGTCTACGTTTGATTTTATATCGGTAGACTGCGACCTATGGTAACAAAGTCGTGTATACCGATGAGAGCCAACAGTCTTTGTTTGATTTTATATCGATAGACTACGACCTATGTAGGGGTGGAGAAGTTTCATTTTGACAGCGAAAATCGTGTGTGCCGCTGAGAGCCAACAGTTACATGGACTTTTGCTATGATGGCAACGTAACCTTGGAATATAACTGCGATCTGTTGTGGGTTCCATGGCGTAATCGAGGGGCGTGGAGTGCCTATAGTTACATGGACTTTTGCTGCGATTGCAACGTAACCCAGGATGTAACTGCGACCATGGATGGGAGTGATGATTTCCAGAGCATTCTCACCAAGATATTTCCTCTATCTTCAAAAAATGTTTTCTATATTTTCAATAAAAATTATTTTCCAAGTATTCTCACTGGATTTTGAAAACTGGTTTACCAAGTACTTATAGATTTTTAGTCCTACGCCTGATCAGCGTATGACTAAATTTCTATGAGAACAAGGATGGACTGGTTGAAACAACAAGTTATAAAAAGTATTTTAATAAAACTATTTTGGCAGTATTACAGATTTTAAAAGTGTTTTAAAATGATCAAAGAATATTTTAACTGGTTTTAAAATATTTAATAAATTCTGGCTTCGCTCCTTTTCGAGGACGAAAAGATTCTAAGGGGGAGGAATGTGATAACCCAGATTTTCAGGCATCATATAATTGGATAGTTATCTAATTTAACTTCTGAAAATATTGATTATAAATAGAACAAATAAATGTGATAACCTCCTTTATAATCATTTAAAATTGATAAAATTGATTGTTTTCAAAATAATAATAATAATAATGTGTTATTTATATGTATATAAATAGATTTTAAGTAAAATTATTATTTACAAATTGAATTTGTGTTTGTTTAAATATATTTGAGTTGAATTTAAATTGAATTTTTTTAAATTGAATTTGAATTGGAAATTCAAAAGGGTAAAGATCTTAAATATTTTGGGATTTAAAATTTATATTTTATATAATTGGTTTTATGATATTTTCTTTAAAAGATTTATTTATATAAATTAAAATAATGTATTTGCTAATAGGATATATATATATATATATATATATATATATATGAAAATTATATAAAATTCATTTAAAAACGTATTTAAAACTTGGAAATTACAAATCTAAGCTCAAGAATATATTTAATACAAGTGTAAACTAATGATGGTGGGCTAACGACAAATGTAGATCATTTCAACAAGTGTCCTAATGTCTTTTTCTTTTTTTAAAATAATTAAATAAAGATAATATAGGTTTTATAAACATCTACTTCTTCTCTTCATCCTTTTTCTATTTTCTCACTTTAAAAAAAAAACCAAACCATAATAGAAAATCAGATCTAAGGAAAGTTAAAACAAATATGTAATTAAACATTTCTCAAATCTGAAAAGATCAAACGCTGTAAACCCAAACCAGGAATTTAATCAAACAATCTTCTGCTTAAATTTTCAAGCTGCTGCAAAACTAAAATTAAGCTAAGAATTTCAGATCAAGGATCAACAAATTAGCAGTAAATTGAAGTCAGAAATCAGATCAGAAAGAAAAAAAATCAATCAAGTCCAGTTTCTAAATTTTCAGAGGCCTGCTCTGTTTCAAACCCAAAAATGCAGGTGAGTAAACTTTATTTAAAAACAGGTTAAAAACTTGAATCTAAACTGTAATGCAAGTTTTTTGTTGGCATAAATATTAGATTGGAATGCATGCTATATATTTGCATCTTTTTGTGTGTATATGTTCCCCTGTGTGTTTCAGGAATCATACTTTCATGACAAAAAGAATTAATTTCTTTCTATTGGATTGATTTTAGACCAGGGTATTTAAAAGAAAAAGTACTATAACATGTTGATGTAAATTCTAAAAGTGATTTCAGGAATATATATCAGGTGTTTTTTTTTTCAAGATTTATAAATGACGGTAAAATCATCATAAATCAGAAAATTTGAGTATTTCAGTTTTACAATCTGATTATATAATTGTGTTCGTAGTACAAAATAATGGTTTTAGGTGAAGGAATTATGATTTTCAAGTTAATAAATAATGAGGAATCGCGAGTTGAACTGGAAACTTGTTTTGGTCAAATTCCATTGATCAATGATGAATTTGATGACGTGATTGCTGGTGAAGGAGGATGGTGTAGTGGGAATCATCAGAAAATTAACCGGAGAATTTATAATTCGCCGTGGCGAACATTTGACCATGTAGTAGGGTTTAAACTTCTGGTTTGGTCGATGATGTTACTTGAATTCGTGCATTATCGAGGTAATAGTGGAGGTGATCGGACCAAGATAGGAGGGTGCGGGGGTGTTCGTTGAGTTTATGAACGAAGCGACGTGGATGATAGTGGAAGAGATTGACGGTAGTGATCGGATTTTCTGATCTGGGTTGGTTCTTGGATGTAACAGATATGCTCGATTTTGATTTGGGGGAATTTTGAGTTTCTGGGTGTTCGGGAAGCTCGGGGGAACCGACGTCGACTTGGTGGTGGGTGGCGACTCGATCGGAGGTGGTCAGGGAAGTGGTGCACGTGCACGCGCAATGGAATGCATCTGGGTTGTTTGGAATTTGGGGAAGAAGTTGGGGAGTTGAGTTCGAGTACGAGAATTCGTGTATTGGCTCAGAAATGTCTCGAGTAATAGCAGTAACGACTCGAAGCAAGTGAGAGAGGAGGAAACTCGAAGTAAATCTCGAAGTATTCAAGCATCTGGCTCGGGTTATACTTTGAAGTAGAATAGTTGATAAACTTTGAATGAATTACTTCATAGCTTATTGAATTGAATCAGTTTTAAAGAATATTAATCAAATTCTTTTCAAGTAAATTTATTTAAAAGGTTTTAAATAAATTTCCAAGGCTTATTTATAAAGGTTTTAACTAAATTACTTTATAGCTTATTTTAAAAAGGAAGAGGAGGGAACTCGGAAATAGTTTGAAGATTCTCGGGTAGAACCTGGGTTGAACCCGAAGTGAAATTTAAAACAGTTTTCTAAGGTTATATAAAAAAAAAGTTTTTAAACTTTAAGTAAATCAAGATTTAAACTGATTTTAAAGAAAAATACCATCTCTATGTATAATAATGTTTTAAATATTGGGTTAAGAAGTTGTATGATATTTTACTTAAATTTATTAAGTAGAATCTTAAGTTTATTCTAAACTAAATTTTTATATGTAATCAAGTAGTTAATTAAAGAAGTTACATGTTTTTATATTATAATAATAAGTAATTTCAAGATTTATTAGAAATTAATAGGATAAAAGGTTTATCTTAAAGTTGATTAAGATCTTGGAAAATAAAATGATTAATTAAATTAACGAAGTAATTTAAGGAGAAATTAGTTAATTAAAAATAATCATTTGTGGAATTGTTTAAGTATAATTACTTAATGGAAGTAATTAATGGGATTAATTACTTAGGGTAATTAATTAAATTAATGTGATTATTTTAAGACTAATTAATTAGTTTAATTAATTTAAATAATCGTTGGAAGATGGGTTAAGTATAATTACTTAGTGTAATTTATAAATTATAATTACTTAGTGAAGTAATTAGTGGGTAATTACTGGATGTAATTAATTGAGGAATGGTAGTAGTTTTGGGTTTATGACTTTGTGTAATTAATATGAAGGATAATTACTTAGTGAAGTAATTAAGAATTAATTACTTAGTTTAATTAATTTAAGACTTAATTAATTAATTAATGAAATTTATTAGAAGTTAATTAAGTAAAGTAATTAATTAAGGGTAATTAATTACTAAATGTGATTAATCAAGCTGATTAATGAATAAATATTTGATTAATTAGAACAATAATTAATTAAAGAAGTAATTAAGGATCATTATTAATATAATTAATGAAGTAATTAAGGGATTGATTAATTGAGGTTAATTAATCAATAAAGTAATTATAGAATAATTAATTAATGTAGCTAATTAAGGATTAATGTAATTAATTATAGTTAATTAATTAATAGGAGTAATTAAGGGTTAATTACCATAATTGTTTGAGGATAATTACTTTATGTAATTAAAGATAATTAATCAAGGATAATTAATTAAAATGGAAAATTAAAGGATGATTAATTAAATTGTTTGTAATTAATTAATGTTAAGTAAGCAGGATTAAGGGTGATTGAAGTAATTAATTTAATTTGTTTAAATTAAATAGGAATGGTATGACTAATTTATCTTGCTTATGAATGATTGAATATTATTGCATGCCTTAGATTGGTTGATATCTCGGATATGTGATTTGTGATGCTATGTGATGTGATATGTTTGGTTTAAACTGAGATAATATGGTTATCTATCAATGATGAATTAATATACATAGGTGATACCCTGTATGTGAGGTTTTAATTGTGTTTCATTTGAATAATTTGAGATAAAATGATATTGAATTCGAAGAGACCGGAGTCGGGTATTAGTAGATACCCGAAACCACTTCGATCTTTTATAATTTGATATGTGAAACCAAATAGGATGAAGTGAAATGACTTAAGTGAATTGGACCATTTAATCTAAGTTTGGCACTTAAAAATTGATGTGTATAACTTGTGAAGTTGTAAATTGATATGAGTTACCTCGGGTTTGTACAAGTTGTATACTTTTGTATTCATGTTAGATGGGTTTACTCACGCTGGTTTCCAGCCTGACCCGGGTGTTACTTCGATGTAATGCTCGGGTCAAACCAAGTATTATAGATTTTCAGGTAAGGACTTTCTGGAGCTCCGGAGGCGATTTGGATGGCAGGAACGTATTGGAGTGTTTCCGCTGTGATATATATGGTTGTATGTCTTAGACATGTTGTTTTAAAACTGTCCAGTGTTAAGTAAATGTTGTAACTCCGATGCATAAAATGTAAATGTACAGATACAGTATTCTTTTGTAAACTGTTATTATTTGATATTATATTTTGATCCGCTGCAAATGTGAGAACCTGTGTTGTGTTTCTTTTTCTTCTCCTTCTATCTCTTTCTTCGTTTTCTAACTATCTGGGATTTCAGGATCGAAAGTTTCGGGTCATTAAAGTATGGATATGGGATTCTATTTCTATGTATTTTATAGACAGGTTTCCAAGATCTAATAGAGGAAATGAAAGTGTATGGGTCATAGTGGACATATTAACCAAGAGTGACTATTTCATTCTAGTTAAGTCAACCAGGACGACACCTGTTCTAGCTAAGTTATTTATGAAGAATGTAGTTAGACTACATGGAATCCCTAGTAGAATAGTAAGTGATAGAGATTCTTTGTTCACTAGTGAGTTCTCGAAGAGTCTATAGGAGATTTTAGGAACCAAGCTTAAGATGAGTTCCGCTTACCATCCACAGAGCGATGGACAAATAGAAAGGGCTAACAAAGTCTTGCAGGATTTGCTATGAGCTTGTGTGTTATATTTTGGAGGATCATGGGAAGACCATCTACACTTAGTCGAGTTTTCATATAACAACAGTTATTAAACTAGTATATGGATGGCATTGTTTGAAGCTTTGTATGAAAAGCCATGCAAATCTCCCGTTTGTTGGTTAGAGACCGAGGATGGATTGGTTCATGGTCCAGATTTGGTTAGAGAAGCCACAGAGAAGATTTAGATGATCTGAGCTATAATGAAAGATGCTCAATCCAGGTAAAAGAGTTATGCAGACCAAAGACGGAAAGACTTAGAGTTCTTAGTTGGAGATCATGTGTTTGTTAAGGTATCACCGATGAAGGATGTGATTAGACTCGTAAATTAGGAAAGTTAGCACCAAGATTCGTAGGACCATTTTCTATTGGAGAGAGGATCAGGAAACTCGCATACAGAGTAGAGTTATCGAATAGTTTGGCAGGAGTCGATGTTGTTTTTCACGTTTCTCATCTAAGTAAGTGCGTTAGAGACCCAGAGTCTACTATAGCACTGACTTTGTTAGACGACTTAGTAGTAGAACTAGACTTGACTATAGCTAAAAAGCCAGTTCGGATAGTTACAGGAGATGAAAAGTGGCTTAGGAACAAGATAGTCAGATTAGTTAAAGTCCAATAGAGCGACGACGAGAGAGATTGTACTTGGTAAACTGGGAGCAAGATTAGAGACGCTTATCCTGATTTGTTTGATGGCATGTTTTACGTTTATGATTGATTTGTTATGTACCTTATCATAATTTCGAGGAAGAAATTCTTTTAGGAGGGGAGTCTATAACGACCCTAATTTTTTGTAAAATTATTTATGATATTTAATCAGCTAAATTAAATAAAATAATGTGATGACTAGGGGATTGAGATTTGTGATTAACATAGAGATAGCCGTGCCATATAACAAGTACGAATTAAAAAAAAAATAGAAGGGGAAAATAAATAAGGGGTAAAATAGGAAAGTGTATTCTTATACCCTAAACCCTTAGCCATGCTCATTTCATATATTTATTTGCAAAAATTAAACCTAAGAGGACAGCCACCATTAGAAGAACAAGAGGAAGAAAAGCTAAAAGAAGAAGATTAATCAAATCAAATCCATTCAAATCTCAAAGCTAAGGTGAATAATAACTAAATCTCATATTTTCTATTATTTTTGATCTTAAGGTTAATATGAATTATTTTGCCAGGTTATGCCATGTTTTTGGATGATTAAATGTTTATATGTGCTTGTTGATGATTCATGATGTCATATAGATTTTATAATATGTTTTGATGTGGAAACCCTGTTTAATGACATCCAAATGCCTTACAATTTTTTTAGATTAAGATCAGAGATGATATTTTAGATATTCGTCCAAATTGTAATAATTTTTTGAATTTATGTGGATTTAATATTAATTTTTTAATGAAGAAAATGATTATTTGGGTTTAAAATAATTTATGGCAAAATTGTAAATGTTTTGGGTCTGAAATTTATATATGTTAGAAAATATATTAAAAATGATTTTCTAGAATTTTTATAGAATTTTTCTAGATGTTTTAATAGATATATAAAATTACTTAAGATATGGGACTTAAATGTTTTATATATTTATAAAAGGAGAATGGGTATTTTGTAAATTATTTAAATTAATTTCTTATGAAATTTTCACAGCACTTTTGGAAAAGAAAATTAGCAACCAATAATATTTTGATAAATACGGTAGGTTAGTTGCAAAGAAATTCTTTTTAAAGTAAAAATCAGTTTTTACATGCCTTTGGCATGTTTCGCTACTTTCGCCACTAGGGTTTCCGACTATGTACTTCCACCTTCATTACCATTGGAACCAATGTGCGTAGTATCAAGTAATTGGTACATAGCGAATTGGACTAAGGAGAAAGGCATTGGGTCGAACCTAGGGGTTCCGACGGGGTCGAAACGTTGCCTTGCTCTTAATTGAAAACGCGTCTGCTTTGCTCTCGAAGGATATGCTTTCGACTTAATTAGCTTTCGACTGGGTTAAGTGTTTTTAAAGGAATGGTTTTGAATGTGTTGTGCCTTTTTTTTAAGTAAATGATTTCAAAGGGGTAGAAACCCCTAGCTGCCGCTTTGTTATCTTTCGAAATAAATGTTTTCGAAGGGAATACTTCACTTTTAAAAACAAATTCATTTCTCCAACGCTTTTGGAAGATTGGTTTTGATACCATCACTTCTTTACTTAGAAAATGCTTTCGAAAGAGTGCTTTCAACTTAACTGTTTTATGAGCCTTTTGTTCTGTTGAAGGTAGAACCCAAAGGTTTCGAAAGTGATAGTTATAAATGGTTTTGAAAGGATGTTCCACATTTTTATATGAACCCAAATGCTTTCGAAAGGTTTAAATAAATGTTTCGAAGGGGTAGTTTCCCATTAGTTTTGAAAGGCTTAATAGGAAGGTTTTCCAATGTTTTTGAAAGGAAATGTTTGAGTGTTTTAAAGATATGATGTCTAAGGTTTTAAAGCTTTCAGAGGAAAGATTTTTCATTGGTTTATAAAGGATTATGTGAATGGTTTCGAAAGGAATGTTTTGGCCTTTTAGCCTTGGTTATAAAAAAGGGTTTACTTAGTTTCGAAAGGGTACTTTCAATTTTTTCGAAAGGGACACTTTCGATGGGATCAAAAGGGATACTTTCAAAGGTTTAAATGTTTTCATCAACAAAGATTTATGTAAAGTATGTATATAACATGGCAAGGTGATTTGAGTAAAGCATGGAATTTATTTTCCTTGATTAAAGTATGACTTGAAGGTTTAAATCAATTTGAGAAAAAGGTTTTCAAGGAAAATTTAAGGGAAGATTACCCTAAGTAAAATGACTTAGGTATTTGTATGCCAGATGGGATGGTATAGTATAGGGTCATGCCCTATGCATTAGATATTAGACCCTAACTAATTTATTTCAAAATTTCGGTGTATATGGCTTAGTTATGGGTAAGACTAAGATGATGTTACACACGGAAGGGAATATATTTGTACAGAGGTATGTTATTGGTGAGACCGCAAAACCATTAGGATCTGTTGACCTGGAGAAAATAAGTTAGGAATAGACTGTCTAGAAGAGGAGTATCTAACAGATGTTAGACTATTTTTGTATATTGTCTGGTAGGCCCAAGTCAACCAAAGCTTAGCAGTTAGCCAAATAAAACTATAGTGTTCGGACAGATAGTTCATTGTTTACCTGATATGTATGCTTACATAATAATGCCTTAAGTTTTAACCAGTTTTGGTTGCAGGATTATGATTTGCAAAAGATATGTTTTAAAAGGATATTAGCCAGGGGAAACCTGTTTCTCTAAGCGGTGCGGTCTCACTTAATATCAAACAACCGAGATGTATAGTGTTATTCACACCAAGCTTTATGTCTGAGTCGAAGTTTATGTTTTCTGTTTAAACTCTCGGGTGCTCAAAATTGATTTGAGCAGGCTGAGGTTTAAGGATTTTTAGGTTTTAGTAGGTTGGTGAATGAAGCTTCCAAAGGCGAGCAAATGGTTGACAGATAACTATTTAGGAGTTTCTGTTTTTATTTTGTATGATTACGCTGTACTGTAAGTCAGTTATGACTATTTTGTACTCTGGTCAACAAAGTGGGCATCTTTATATGTCGCTCTTAGCGTATTTTGTAATAATTATATTTTATCTAAACTTAAGAAACGTTTGGGATTATTTAACATGGATATGAAAATTTATTTTGAAATGTAATCAGAAAAATGTTTTTAATCTGTGACGTTTTTATTTCATATTTAAGGGCTTCTAATATTATGGATAACATTAACATTACTATATTAGGTGATCAGAAGTTAATACAATGAATGACTGTGGCATCTGTAGCGCTTAGCTTCGGGCCTGCGGATAGGGGATTACAGTTTGAAAAGGGTTTAAATGGAAAATTCCAATTTTCCACCATTCACTTACGTAACATTTTTCCACTACACCATGGGATCTACTTTGGCCCCATTCCTTTTTCCTACCTTCCCAATTATAGTTTACATAAGTATCTTTTATTTTTAATGTTCAAAAAGATTGATGTTTCAAAAGCTATCTTTTTAAATTTTCCACTAATCGACGAGTTATCCTAGAAAACCTTTCACAGACAAAACTTCTTCCTTGTCGATCATCGTATTTATTTTACTACAAATACATGTATGTAATAAAATCTACACTAGTCAACTTTTCGACTATTACCCAATATCAGCATGCGGTGTTTTTAAATTTCTAAAATTTAAATTTCTTAACTTCTAAAATCTTTTCAAAAGTATATATCCATTTGTAAAACATTTCATAAATAAATTTGCCATAAAAACCTCTTTTTTCAATATATTTATTATTACATTTCGTAGACAAATTTCTGCATTTATGATATCGGGGTTTAGCCAACCATCCATCATCCATATCAGACTACTTAATCGTGCAATAAAATTTTAAGTTCTCAAAACTCCTTTTTTCTTATAAATATCAACCAGCATGCATGTCGAATTTTTAAAATTTCATTCTTTGAGGAACAGGAATATTGACCCATTGCTTACCTCTCTGTAATCTTGTCCTTTGTCTTCTGAAATTTATCATCCGAAACATTTCTATTTTTGGAACTTACATTTTCCATTTTGTTGTTGTTTAGTAGTTAGCCAAATAAATGTTCTTAATTTATCATTTAACTTCCAGTTTCAACTATTTTCTTTTCCCTTGCATTAGTTATGTGACTTTATGAAATCTCATTTTTGTTTTTTTCTTAGTTTATCGCGGTCTACCTAGAAAACACGTAAAAACGAACATTTCGCTAAATGCACGCAATCCATTGCAATAACTAATGCTTACAACCCCCGAAAAGAAAAACTAACACTGGAAGAAAACTCATCACTAGTAAATACTACCACAATTAGAATGAACCTTTTTAAGAGGCCATCCCTCAGCAAAGTTCTTAAAATCTTATCCTTCCTTTATTACATATGATGAATAAGGTCTATTCATCTCTTCCATTCCATACCCTATTATGGAATAACCATGCCTCCACTCACTGTAGTGGAAAATGAATACAATCCGTGCAGTCTTCATACTAAATGACAACTAAGCTTGGGGAAATAACCTTTCCCGTTTCCTCTTTCGCTTCCCTAACTTAAGTCTACCAATATCTTCCATGTATGTTTACCATCTCATTACCGTCTGTTACTATCTTCTCTTAATCCTATTCTTTTGATAGTATTCTCAATCCTTGGTATTTTCTTTATTCATAAGCCTCCTACAAGCATATTTCAAAACTTATAGAAGTGCACCTTAATATCATCTTTATGGTTTACATACATATCAACATAGTGTTCCTAGGCTTTTTCTAGTGTCCTCACACTCCAAGGGGATATCCTTTTACTTTTCCAAAAGAAGTCATCGTTATCTCCCTCGTAACCTTATTCTTTTTCCCCCTCAAACCTAGGCACTAATTTTTATCCACTCCATATTCAAAATACTGGTTTTGTCTTTATCATTTTTCTTCAAAAATGAAAACTTTAAAAGAAATTTGAAATATCTAATCCCAAAACTTGTCTTTAAAAGTATTACTTAGAAACTTTTATTAAATTCAAAAATATTTGGTATTTTTAACTCTTTTCCAAACTTACATTTTAAGATTTTTGAATTTAACCTATTCCCTAAATTTAAAAGGGAACGTTAGCAATTCTAAGTTTAAATTCCAATCAGCATTTTCTTTTAAAGATTTTTATTTCATAAAAACATGAGATTTTTAATTCAGTTATTTATCAAATTCTTCTTTCAAAAACTTATTTATTTCACTAAATCATTTCTTCCAAAACATACTTTACATGTTTCTTAAACAGCTTTCATAACATTAAATTATAAAAACTAGATTAGATAAGAACAACTCTCATCCTTTTAGTTCCTTTACATTTCCTACTCTCCCAAACATCTAATATTAGGCAGAGTCTCAGTTATCATAAAAGGGGGACTTTTAAAGGATACCTAAATTAAATGGGCATAACAACGGAAAATGTGTATTATCCTTTGTTTAGATTCTTTAATCAGATTACTATTGTTGTTTAATATAATTTAGTAACACTGCTTCTTATTATTAAACTTAAGGATCCTATATTTTAGTGCATTAGAACTATTTCTCCCTTAAGGGGAACTATCAATGCTATAATTCTTTATGAATCACTGAAAAGAGGATTCATGTTTTGTGTGAAATTACAAGAAATAATATTTCATTTTCTTTATTGAAATAGACAGTGCAAAATATGGGTTTCCATATCTTGAACATCTCTTACTTTGCATTTACATTCCTTATTATTTCAAACAAAACACATTAATTTGTAACTTGATTGATTCATAGAAACTTATTTTGTTATCACTTTTTATTCTAAATGAATTAAAATATGTCAAATCCCAACCAAATTAAAACAAATCAAACCCCTCTTTTATTTATATTTCAAAATTTTCTATTATTCAACTCTTTAACCTAAACTGCAGTAATTCCAACTATTTTGCATTTAAATTTACCATCTTGTTACTTAAACTATTATAGTGTAGCCGCTTATAGCTCATTTTATCTTTTTTTTCTAAACCATTTGCTTATTTCCGATTTTTATACCTTACATATTGTCCACCCATAAAAATATTTTTATATCTTAAAATTTTTCGTTATATAGAAAGATTCATGAGCAATATTGCTCCATTATTTCTTTTCAAAAGAAAATAGCCTTTGACCAAACTTTCCTTTAATGAAATGTAATATATATATTTTCTAACAAAACCTTTAATATTATCAAAATTTAAAAACCATATTTTTTCTCTCATTAAGAGTTCTTTTAAAGTATACAATTTATACTTTCCCTCAATTTTCAAAAATTTCTTATTATTAATTTAGACTTAAAGTGGACATCTGACTGTTCTCTTAAGAACATCCTTCGTTCAATTTCCAATGATCCAAAAAATCCAGTCATAAATTAGGAGTGACCATTTCATACCCTTTTTAGAGACTTCTTCATCTTCCACATTCTATAACATATGGACTTTTATTTTCCTTTATCTGGACTTATTGTACATCATCAGTCGACAATTAAAAATTAGGATCAACAATGATTAAGATGTCAAAGCCTGACTAAGGTGTCAGGTACCATCTAGTTCTAGGGTTATTCCATATGCAAAACTCTATAGATGGAATTCTTAGGATTTTAGCAGATATTGTATTTATATTTATTGTCCAAATACAAATATATTCACTCATTATTTCCTACTTTTTCAGGCATCGACTAACCTAAGCTCTAATACCAAATGGAACGACCCGTACTTCAATGGCCCTAGATTTTCGCTAACACAAATACCCAAGTCCAATAAAATACGGATCGTTCGTTTGGTATCCTACAAAATTGAAAGTATATGAGAGCACTAATGGTAATAACTCACAGCAAAAATAAGAAAATATAATAGATCAATATAATTACTAATAAAAAAAATAGACATCTCAAATGTCAAGGCCTCAGCCAGATAACTGCTCCAAATCAACACTAGCAAGTACACTTCTAAATCCTATGGGTTGTAGCGAAGAGGGGGTCAAACCAATGTTCCAGTGACTAGTAAATTATACATCTTATACATAACACTAATTTATGCTGATTGTTTGCTATTTCATGTTATGTTAGATTTTGTTATTAGTCGTTACGCTTCGTTGCTATGTACGAACCGTATCCATTTATAACATGTAGATCTATGTCTATACAAGTATACATACACACTCCCTCAAGTTTACTAATGGACCTAGATACTATCCCCGCTAGTATCATTTACTTAATTCCTCATTAAAGATCCCTCACCATCGTATCATCGAGGAAATCCTACTGTACGCACCGATGACCTCCAATCCATGACCTTTAGTCCATAAGGTCCTAATGCTTAGAAGATTTTTTCTCATGTACGCAAGCTTTTTGTGCACCCTTATCTGCTTTTTCTAATGGATTTTAGGCTCCATACACCACCACCTCGTCCATGTTTTGAAGGAACCTTTGGCTGGGTTAACTAGTACTGCCCTAATAAATAAACTAACAAACACCTGTGGCGTTGCATAACCTAAAAGAACCAATCCTGGCAAGCAAAAGAGATCAGCTAGGTGAAACCCTATCCTTACTGTTGACCACAAGAGACCGACGACGAGCTCGATAAATATGCAACTCCTACGCTATAGGTACCCAAGTACGCTATCCGTTTCTGTACACTTGTTGCAACTCGTTTTGGTACCTAATCACACTAGACTTTCCGTGCCATGTTGCATAAGTCTGAACTCTGTCATCGTCCATGTAGATTTCCTAGAGCAATCAAGGCAATACCCCTACTTAAAACTTTCAAGTAGACCTAATTTGACTATGCAGTTGATATAATTATAACAGAAAATTTATAATCAAGCAATAAGCACAGTCGAGACCTGGGGGTACCTCTCTAGCACGAAGTCATACACTAACCACCGATCTTATTGATTGAATATGTTTTTAGCATTCCAGCCTAGTCTAGTGACCTTCAGACATTGTTCCATTACAATTATAGCGGAAAATTTATAATTATTCACACCCATCATAAATGCATATCTAAGGCTACTTATATACATATTTCAGACTTATGTATACTTATTCTTCTTTAATTTTCTTTATTGCCTCAACATCTTTTATGTCTGATTTTAAGTCTTTGGTCTTACTATGAATTTATCTTTTGTTTCATTAATTTCATTTACCGCTTGTACGATAACTGGATTTTTGGACATCTGTTAATTGATAATTAACAGGATTTAATTTATTAAAAATAATGATTTGTAAGTTGGACAAATAAAGTTCCGATAAATATCTGGAAATGATAAATCTTTTAGTAAATTAAAAAGTATATATAAATAGATATATGAAAATTTTATAATGTTGAAAATTTTAAATATATACATATACAAATATATAAGTGTGTGTGTGTATATATATGTATATATATGCCATGGGTAGTAGAATATATGGAAATTTGTAAAAGTGTGGATACATATATATATCAAAAATTCACATAAGATATTTCTAATTATAATATATATGTGTATATATATATATTGTAATTTGGAAGCATTGATTTCAATTCAATATAATAATTTTTAAAATATATTTAAAGTTAAATTCTATGTTTTAAAAACTCTAAGAAATAAATATTTATTTATTTAAAGGCATGTTAGCTAAAAATAAGATATAATAAAAGGTTTAAAATACTTTCTTTTAAAATATACAAGAAATAAATATGGTTTGTAAATATGAATATATATATATATAACATAATTAATAAAAAAAAGAATATATTTAAATATTGGATTAGGACATCTGTAGCCTGTGTATGCCATGCAAAATACAAGTGGAAAATGGGTTCCTTTTCAAATTAAAATATAATAAAAATGTTGAAAGAAGAGGCTGTATACAGATCAAAGTTTTCACATTTCCATTTCTTAACTTTCTCTTATCTTCTAAAATAAAAACCAAAAGAAATCAAACTAAAGATAAATCCAAACAACAACTGCAAGTTTCAACTGAGCAAAAGCAAGCAGCAAATTCAAATTTCAATTCAAGTATTTAAAAGATCAGATCAATTCAAGTTGTTCAACATCAAAATCTAGATCAAAGAAGAAAAACTCTATTCTCTGTTAAAATTTAACGGTGAGTAAACTTTTCCTTAAAAATTAATCTGTTTGTTGCCTAATTGAAGTGGAAATGTTTGCATGTAAAAGATTATATATTGCATGTACAAAAGTGTGATGTAATGGCTGTGCATGTCTGTGTATAAATATATATACAGGTCTCTGTTGTGTGACAGTCTCAAATCCACCTAAATAAATCCACATCTTCTTCCCTAAACAATTTTAGGTTTTGATCTTCAAAGAAAAAGTGTTTGTATGGAGATAATAACATTTTTAAAATAATTTCAAGTATATATATTAATAATTCATTTCATAAATGAGAAATTACAATGAAGATAAAAAAATAAGTCAGAAAATCAAATGATTAAATTTCACATTTTGATTTTATAACTTGATTAGTATATGAAAATAAGAATTTTGATGTTAAAATCTTGATTTTTAAGTTTGGGATGGTTGAGATATTTCGAGTTGAACAGAATTGCTAAATTCGCCGATTCTCAATGATCAGCGAAGGGATGAATGGCATGCTTGATGCTGGAGGTGGCTGGCGCGATGAGGATCTTAGGAAAAATGCTTGGAGAATTTTCAAATCATCGTCGTGAGTGTACCATGGCGCTATAGGGTTTATGACCCTATTGGGCTCGTCAAGGTTTGTCGAGGCTATTTCTTTGAATCGGACTTGATCAGGGTATGTGGGATCAATGCGTGGGACTGCTAAGAAGGTTTGGGGTGGACCGGCATGGTTACAGGTGGTCGTGGTCGGCGGCGCGTAACGTTTTTCGTTGATCAGGCTTGGTTCCTGGTAGTGTCGACTTGCTCGATTTTGAGTTGGAGGTGGTTCCAAGCTTCTGGGTAGTTGGGAACGACGGTGGGGTCATCGCCGACTTGATGGTGGTCGGAGCCTTGGTCGGAGTTGACCTGATGATGTGTGTACGTGCACGAGTCTCTTTTGTGTATGTTAGTTGTTGGTGCTTTTGAGCATCGGGAAAGATGGAGGGTTTCTTCGAGTTCATACGCGAGTTTTACGAGGGAGGTGGATGCGTGTTTTAGCTTGGGGTCGTGCGCGAGAAGGTGTGAGTTTGGCTCGGGAATTTTGACCTTGGGCTCGGGTTGTTTTTATTTAGTAAAACATGTTTTAAAAATTAAAAGAAAGCATGAACAAAGTTTTAAAGAAAATAAAATGAAAGGTTAACAAAGTGTTCAAGCAATTATTAAACAAGTGTTTTTTCCAAAGTAAAGTGCGATCAAGTTTGAAGACAAATTTCAATTTCAATTATAAGTCAAATGTTTTGAATTTAAATTGTTTTGATTTAATATAATTATATAATAGGTTAATTATTTAATTATATTCCTAAGTGTTTTCAAGTGAAATTTAATAATGATAATTGAGTACTTAATTAAGATAAAGGGTTTATCTTAAATTAACTAAGGTCTTATATAATTTAAGGGTAAATTACTTAATGTAATTAACTAAAGGATAAATACTTAATGTAATTAATTAAGGATAATTAATTAATGTGAAATTAATTACCTAATTAATCTTGCTTATGGATAAATTAAGTTATATCGAATGCTTGGATTGATGAATATCTCTGGTCTGATAATTTGTGATGCGCTGTGATATGAAATGGCTGGAATGATCTGTTAATAAATGTGAATCATTTATTTAATTAAATATCTGTGATGGACTTCTGTGTGTGTATGTTATCCTGAATTTAATTAAATTGTTTACTTAAACAACTTGGCTTAAAGATGACATTTCAAAGAGACCGGGGTCGGATATCAGCAATATCCAAAACCACTTCGATCAGTAATCTACAATAATTCTTTGTAGATTTGATTTTAAAATCAAATAGGCTGGAATGGAATAAATTAAGTAACATGGGCAATTTAAACTTAGTAATGGTAATTAGATGTTGTTCTGTAAAATAAGTGTTGGCTTTAACAAGATAAGAACTCGTAGTGAGGTACGAGTTGCCCTGGTTTGCAAATAGGTTTTATAACTTAGTATTTCAAATTATATGGGTTTACTCACACTGGTTTCCAGCCCGACTCGGGTGTCACTTTAATGTACTTCTCGGGTCATGCTGAGTATTATAGATTTTTAGGTTAGGACGTTCTAGAGCTTAGGAGGTGAGCTGGATGGCAGGAACGTATGGAGTATTTTCCACTGTGTATTTGAGATTGTATTGATAGTAGTCAGGGACAAGTTGTTATGACTGTCCAGTTTATTTGTGATAATTGTACTCTGATATATTATATTTAAAGTGATAATTATGGCTTCTCGTTGTAAAATGCTATTATTTGATATTATATTTTAATCCGCTGCGAATGTGAGATTCTATGCTGTTGTTTTCTATTTCTTCTTCTACCTCTTTTCTTCCTTTCCCTAACAATCTGGAATTTTCGGCGTTCGATTTGCTTGGCACTTCTATAGTGGACGTACTAGTGTCGAATTTTCAAGGTCGAAAATCCCAGGTCGTTACACTTGTTATCAAAGTTGAAGAATAAGTAAGAACCTTGGCTCTGGTGGGTTTACTCATTAAGGATAGGGTCAATAAAACCCTAGAATGAGTTGAGTGTATTATATATGGGCGTATTTGTTATTTTCTTATATAAAGATTTTAAACCGGTTTTAAAAATGATTTTTATATAAGCCTATATTTTAAAGCAATAGTTTTTCTAATTATTATATATATTAAAGTAATTGGTTGATGATTATTGAAATTAAATAAGAATTAAGTGGTAATATATGTATATATAACCAAATAGGAATTGGATAATATGAACCACGCAAATAAGTTGAGCCAGAAATGGATTCAAACCAGAAAAATAAAATCTTGAATTTGTAGAAGTGTTTTCAGAATGTTGAATTAAGTTACCCTAATTTTATTTTCCAACAAATTATGAGATGATATATAGTGAATTGGTTTCCAGATTGATAATCTTGGTTATTATCATAAAATGATTGTTGTGTTTAATAATGGGATGTTTGTTTTCTAATAATAATTAATGATAAAGCAGAATGAATTTTTTTATGGAAGTAAACATTTCAAATAAGTATAACTTGTAAATTGGAATGAATTTAAAATCATGAAGTTTAAAATTCTAAGTCTAGTAAATTTGGAATTTGTTTCAAAGTGTTAAAAGAAATAATTATTTACAATGTATTTGAATGAAGGAGCCTTGTTTTAAATAGGAGTTGTTTTGAAAATTTTAAAGAAATCTGTTTTGAATTAAAAACCAAGAATGGTTTAAAATTTAAAGTACGACTTGGTGTGCAAATGAAATAAATATGTATATATAAGTAGATATACATAATATCAAGATGATTTGAAATAAACTCTAAGTGTTGAGTTTTGAAATTTTCCTTAAAATGTGATGTGAACCCAAAGTAAAATAAGTTTTTGAACTTATAAGTGGGAAAGGTTATTGATAAGAAATTTAAAATTTGAAATGGAGAATTCAAAGTGAGTAGGGTTGATCGGATTAAGTGAAATTGAGATTTAACTTAGGGAATTTAAATGGTTGGTTTGAATGGGAGAATGTGTGATCTCAAAACAAGTTTGAGTTCTGAAAATTGGCAATGGATGCTATTGATGGATGCTTTAGATAATTAGGATATTTATTACTTTGACTTAACCTGATACCATCCTATTGTTATTAATAATTTATGCAACTGTGACTTGGATTATTTAAATGAATTAAGAAGTGGATTGAGATATTATACATCCATTGCAAAAATTAAATGGAAATAAAAACCTTATTTTTAAAACTATTTAGAAGGTTTTGATTTTTGAAGTGAAATTGTAAGTATGGAATGGAATCACTTTGAACTTAAGAATTAAATGTTAAAAAATAAACTTGCAAACTAAAATTTGTTCAGAATTGGTTTCAAAGTTAGAAGTTAAAATTGGGTAACAAATTAGATTTCGAAGATTAAACTGTTTAAAAAGTTTTGAACTCTTACTTGAATCTTGAAATAAGTAAGTAAAGGTAATTTATATTAACAATTAGGACTCAAAAATTTAATTGTTTAAAGACTTAGGTTGTTAAATTAAAAGAAAAGGTTAATTTGATTTAAGGGATTAAAACAACATTTGAAAATTTCTCGAATATGTATTAATTATGTTGATTTAAAAATTGAAAATAGAATTGGAATTAATTCAAAGGTGGAATTAGAATTGAAATTAGTTCAAATTGAATTGATTTGAATAATTTGGAATTGGGATTGAAGTTGAATAAGTTTAAATTCAAATGGAAATTAATTTGAATTTTGGAAAGGAATTGAAGTTAATTCAAATTGAATCAATTTAAAAGCAAGTGGATTTTGATTGGAAATGGATATTGGGAAAATTGAACTAGTTTGACTCTGAACTATTTTCAAATAATTTGTTTTAAAACCTATTTTCCCAGCTATTCACTATACAACCATTCTTTTTAAAACCCAAACTATCTTATACTTATTTTATAACTATTTTGAAAACAAATTACTATTTTTCAACAATTTTCACATCTGTTTTACAAACTAATCACTACTTTACAACTATTTTGCAATTATCTAACTATTCTACAACTATTTTATAATTACTTAACCATTACAGCTATTTTACAACTAATAACTATTTTACAACTACTTATCTATTTTAAACTTTTCAAGCTATTTTCTAAATTCAAGTTGGTCAGAATGCAAACTATTTAGAATTGAAATGATAACCCAAATGGAAATTGATGCAATTGTGAATTAATGAATAGAAATCAAAATGAATGTGAAGAAAAAGGAAATAGATTTAGCTGAGAATCAATGAAGGTAAATACGTAGGATGTACGTACGCTGTTCTATTTGCATAACGATTTGATCCAGATTCGAGCATAGAATTTCGAGGTAGTATATCCATCCGAGCTGGGATTTTTCACTCAATTTTCGACGGTGAACCCTGAATATGGATATTAATTAGTTCTAGAAATTCTCTATCATAGTCATGGCTATGCAAGGAGAATGCCGATTTCTGATCAAGAAACCAGATATGAGTCCGCACTAGGAAGTCGGGTGGACGATACCAGTCCGGAAGTGAAATTGTGTGATCGAGTGAACGATCAAATTTGATATTGAGTACGGATGATATATGTACATCGTACGTGCTTGAATGAAATAGATATTGAAAATTTTATAAAGAAGTGTAAAAATAATTTTTGTAATGGAAAAGTATATTTGAATATGGTGAATAAAAGTGGAAGTTGGATATCCCTATAACTGAAACTCATTTTATAAAAAGTAAGTAATGTGGCAAATAATTTTTTAAAGGAAATCAAATTTGAGTGTTGATTTGGTGTAAATTAAGTTATATATATTTGATATACGTGATAAACTCCCCTTGTTGGAATTATAACTAGGAGATGTAATGTTTGAAAGTATTTGAATTATAAAAGGGATTTTTATAAGTAAGATGTAATCCAAAGTACTTTGTTTTAGATAAAAGAATAAACTTGTGTGTGTGTGTGTGTATAAATGATTTTATGAGATTGATTTTGGGAAAAAGGTTTGGAAACTCACCGATTTTGAAAGGCTTTTGGTTTTTGGGAAAAATCAATTTTGGAAATGTGGAAAGCCAAGGTAGAAACTATCGATTTGAGATATCGATTTTGTGTAAGGGAGATTTTTATGTGAATCATAAAGAGTATGATTTGAAAGATACTATATGTGTATAGTATAAAATATTTTGAGATTGGTTACGGGGAAAAAGGCGCTCCTAGTTAAATGAACTTCTGGTAGGAAATCCACAGTGCGGTTCTACCTTAAGCCCTAAAGGGGGTTCTAAATTGGATCCTGGGATGAAGTCCGGACTAATTGAAGTTCCTAAGGATTGTGGTTGGGTAGCGAAAGTCGAGGGCGCTGATGCCTACAGAGACATTTGGGTTATGTTGTGACAACAGTGTAACTCGATGTCACTGTGATCTACTGCGCACCATAGCGGAAGTTGAGGGGCAGCGATTGCCTACGGTCTACGTTTGATTTCACCGTGAGGGCGACATAACATCGGTAGACTATGATTTATGAAGACATAGCGAAAGTCGTATGGCAGTGAGTGCCTACAGGCTACATTGGGAACCGACTGATGTAGTTTGCTCTGTGTGGAGAAGTTTCATTCGGCAGTGAAATTAGAGGGCGCTGATGCCTATAGTTACATGGGTTTTTTCAGTCATAGCAACATAAAACCTAAGTGTGGCTGCGATTAGTGGCGGGTTCCATGGTGTAATCGAGGGACGCAGAGGCCTATTGTTTTCTATGGTTTTGCCAGGATGGCGACGTATCATCGGGTTAACAATGACCATGGAGGGAGTGATGATTTCTAAAGCATTCTCACCAAAAATGTTTTCTATATTTTCACAAAATGTTTTCTAAGTATTTTCACTGGATGTTGAAAACGGGTCTGCTAAGTACTTATAGATTTTCAGTCCTACGCCTGATCAACGTATGACCAATTTCTATGAGAACAAGGATGGACTTGTTGAAACATCGAGTTATAGAAAGTATTTTTATAAAGCTATTTTGGTAATATTATGTAGATTTTAAAAGCATTTTTAAAAAAAGGAGTTAAGGGTTAAAAATGTTTAAAGGATAATTTAACTAATAATAAACATTTTAATAAAATTCTGGCTTCGTTCCTTTTCGGGGATGAAAAGTTCTAAAGGGAGGAGGAATGTGATAACCTGGATTTTGGACATCTGTTAATTGATAATTAACAAGATTTAATTTATTAAAAATACTGATTTGTAAGTTGGACAAATAAAATTTTGATAAATATCTCGAAATGATAAATCTTTTAGTAAATTAAAAAGTATATATAAATAGATATACGCAAACTTTATAATGTTGAAAATTTTAAATGTATACATATACAAATATATAAGTGTGTAAAAATATATGTATATGTATATGTATATATATACCATGTGTAGTAGAATATATGGGAATTTGTAAAAGTATGGATACATATACATATATATATATATATATATATATATATATCAAAAATTCACATAAGATATTTCTAATTATAATATATATATATATATATATATTGTGATTTGGAAGCATTGATTTGAATTCAATATAATAATTTTTTAAAAGCTATTTAAAGTTAAATTCTATATCTTAAAAACTATAAAAGATAAATATTTATTTATTTAATGGTATGATAGCTTAAAATAAGATATAATAAATGATTTAAAATACTTTCTTTCAAAATATACAAGAAATAAATATGGTTCATAAATATGAATTTATATATATAACATAATTAATAAAAACATAAGAATATATTTAAATATCGGATTAGGACATTTGTAGCTTGTGTATGCCATGCAAAATACAAGTGGCAAATGGGTTCCTTTTCAAATTGAAACATAATAAAAATGTTGTGAGAAGGGGCTGTATACAGATCAAAGTTTTCACATTTCCATTTCTCAATTTTCTCTCATCTTCTAAAATAAAAACCAAAAGAAATCAAACTAAAGAAAAATCCAAGCAACAACCGCAAGTTTCAACAACTGCAAGTTTCAACAAAGCAAAAGCAAGCAGAAAATTCAAATTTCAGTTCAATTATTTCAAAGATCAGATCAATTCAAGTTGTTTAAAATCAAAATCTAGATCAAAGAAGAAAAACTCTATTCTCTGTTAAAATTTAAAGGTGAGTAAACTTCTACATAAAAATTAATCTGTTTGTTGCCTAATTGAAGTGGAAATGTTTGCATGCAAAAGATTATATGTTGCATGTACAAAAGTGTGAAGTAATGGATGTGCATGTTTGTGTATAAATATAAATACAGGTCTCTGTTATGTGACAGGCTCAAATCCACCTAAATAAATCCATATCTTCTTCCCTAAACAATTTTAGGTTTTGATCTTCAAAGAAAAAGTGTTTGTATGGAGGTAATAATATCTTTAAAAATAATTTCAAGTATATATATTAAGAATTCATTTCATAAATGAGAAATTACAATGAAGATAAAAAATAAGTCAGAAAATCAAATGATTAAATTTCACATTTTGATTTTATAACTTGATTAGTATTTGAAAAAAATGAATTTTGATGTTAAAATCTTGATTTTTAAGTTTGGGATGGTTGAGATATTTCGAGTTGAACATAATCACTAAATTCGTCGATTCTCGACGATCGGTGAAGGGATGGATGGCGTGCTTCATGATGGAGGAGGCTGGCGCGATGAGGATCTTAGGAAAAATGCTCGGAGAATTTTCAAATCATCACGGTGAGTGTACAGTGGCGTTTTAGGTTTAAGACCCTGTTGGGTTCGTCGAGGCTATTTCTCCGATAAGGGTGAATCGAACTTGATCAGGGTGTGGGGGATCGATGCGTGGGACTGCTACGAAGGTTTGGGTGGACCGGCGCATAACGTTTTTCGTCGATCAGGCTTGGTCCTTGGTAGTGTCGACTTGCTCAATTTCGTGTTGGAGGTGGTTCCAAGCTTCTGGGTTGGGAACGATGGCGAGGTCGTCGCCGACTTGATGGTGGTCGGATCCTTGGTCGGAGTTGATCTGATGATGTATGCATGCGCACGAGCTTATTTCGTGTATGTTAGTTGCTAGTGATTTTGAGCATCGGGAAAGATGGAGGGTTGCTTCGAGTTCATACGCGAGTTTCACGAGGAAGGTGGATGAGTGTTTTAGCTCGGGGTTGTGCGCAAGAAGGTGAGAGTTTGGCTCGGGGAATTTTGAGCTTGGACTCGGGTTGTTTTTATTTAGTAAAACAGGTTTTAAAAACTAAAAGAAACCAATAACAAAGTTTTAAAGCAAATAAAAGGAAATGTTAACAAAGTGTTCAAGCAATTATTAAACAAGTTTTTTTCCAAAGTAAAGTGTGATCAAGTTTTCAAGACAAATTTCAATATCAATTATAAGTCAAATGTTTTGAATTTAAATTGTTTTGATTTAATATAGTTATATAATAGGTTATTTATTTAATTATATTCCTAAGTGTATTCAAGTGAAATTTAATAATGATAATTGATTACTTAACTAAGATAAAGCGTTTATCTTAAATTAACTAAGTCTTAAATAAATTAAGGGTGAATTACTTAATGTAATCAATTAAAGGATAATTACTTAATATAATTAATTAAAGATAATTAATTAATGTGAAATTAATTAACTAATTAATGTTGCTTATGGATAAATTAAGTTATATCGAATGCCTGGTTTGATGGATATCTCTGGTCTAATAATTTGTGATGTGCTATGATATGAAATGGCTGGATTGATCAGTTAATAAATGTAAATAATTTATTTAATTAAATATCTGTGATGGACTTCTATGTGCGTGTTATTCTGAATTTAATTAAATTGTTTACTTAGACAACTTGGCTTAAAGATGACATTGGATTCGAAGAGACCGGGGTCTGATATTAGCAATATCCGAAACCACTTCGATTGGTAATCCATAATAATTCTTTATAGATCTGATTTTAGAATCAAATAGGCTGGAATGGAATAAATTAAGTAACATGGCCATTTAAACTAAGTAACGTTACTTAGATGTTGTTTTGTAAAATTAGTGTTGGCTTTGACATGATAAGAACTCGTAGTGTGGTACGAGTTGCCCTGGTTTGCAAATAAGTTTATAACATAGTATTACAAATTATATGGGTTTACGCATACTAGTTTCTAGCCTGACTCGGGTGTTACTTTAATGAAATGCTCGGGTCAGACCGAGTATTATAGATTTTCAGGTTACGATGTTCTCGAGCTCAAGAGGGGAGCTGGATGGCAGGAACGTATGGAGCATTTTCCGCTGTGTATTTGAGATTGTATTTATAGTAGTTAGGGAAAAGTTATTACAACTTTCCAGTTTATTTGTGATGATTGACTTTGATATATTGTATGTAAAGTGATAATTACAGCTTTTCATTGTAAAATGCTATTATTTGATATTATATTTTAATCCGTTGCGAATGTGAGATTCTGTTCTGTTGTTTTCTGTTTCTTCTTCTGCCTCTTTTCTTCTTTTCCCTAACAATCTGGAATTTCTAACGTTCGATTTGCTCGGCACTTCTACAATGGACGTACTAGTGTCGAATTTTCGAGGTCGAAAATCTTGGGTCATTACAGCTTCTCAATTTCAGACATCAATATTGTTGCTACAACATTTATTAATTTAACTTTAATTCTGTTCCATTTTATTTAATTATCAGATGTAGTCAATTTCATTAGATTATTAGGCGTAGTCCATTGAATTAGATTATCAAACTTAATCCATTTAATTTCCCCAGCTTTTTACTCTTGCCTATTAGTCAGCCTTCCTTTTTCATCAGTTTCTGTTTTATTAATTTTTTAGTTACATTCTTATTTCAATATTTCGCCTTTGGGATTCACAATATTTTAATAAATTGGAACTAAACTTCATTAATTAATTGTTACATGGTAAATTTCGATACCTTAGATAAATGAGGGGGTTTGCAATGTTTGTAATTACTATGAATTCTCTTTTTATTTATTAAAATAGGCAGTACAAAATATGGTAATCATCGCTATTTTGTGTAACTCTTTCTTTTATAGGCATATATTTATTCCTTATCATTTCAAACATCGAACATTTGTAAATTTAGACTTGATAATATATGAAAATCTACTAGCAAAAATAAAAATTCCAACAAGCTAAAAGATCACAAAAATCCCAAAAGTCAAATTAACTTTATCCCATACTTCATTTATAACCATCGAATAAAACGAAATCCCAATAAGATCTAAGCCATATGGCCTAAACTAACAGCCGCCTTTAAATCCTTTACACCGACCACTATGGTCAACCACTCATGGTAGACCTATTGTAGGTTACACTCGACCTATGGGCCAATTCAGTGTATTTTGATGCATTTGATTCCTTTGTTGATTTTTTTTCTCTTATTATCAAATTAACGTTAATTAACGCTATCTCTAGACTTAAATATATTTCTCAAACATTAAGGTACCATTAATTTTATCAGTGTTAATCAATCATTGATTAATTTTGAATTGTTTCCTTAATTATATATAATTTCCAACTACAAAAATTCAAGCGCTAATAACTTTTTCGTCTGAACTCCGATTGGAAAAGTTTATATATGAAAATTTATCAGAAAATCAACACGAATCCAATGGTACAAGTTTCTTGGCCAAATTCTAACATTTGTAAAAAAATTCATATTTTTTTATTTATGAATTAATTCTATTTTAATTAATCAATATAAAATCGCAGGGTGTTACAATCACCTCCTGCTAGTCCATATGCACACTCCATATGCTGCTTACACCTGCTATCTAGTCTACTGATTTAAGAGTACCTAAGGTAATAAGAAGCAAAGTATAAAACTTCAAACCAGACAATAGTTTGGTGTGAGCGATAAACAATCTCCATATACTATAAAAGTCGATATAATATATGGAACAGAGGGTATAAGAACCATATTTGACCTATCCCTACAACCAATGAGTTAGCGCATAACATCAATAATATGCTACTTTACAAACATTATAAATGGTACTCCGTTCCAAGTACAATGTCAAGGTGCCTAGTTATCCCTATCCACAATACCTACATCATGTGACATCCCCATAGTAATAAACTACATAAAACGATCATGACAAACATGGCATCCATTGAACGAACCTCATTGTCAGTCAATGTACTTTGGATATACGACAACTTGTATGACCAAACCCCTATTAAAGATTAATGGAAAAATCTCGGTTTTTAATATACTCGGTTTAGCTCAAAGTTGATACTAGATCAAAATACACCGGTCCAGGGTACACGGATGTAAACACACGATTCAGGGTAGCAAAAAATATACCCATAAGTGCACTAACGATAGCCCTTCTTTTAGTACAATAAAAAACTTTGAGTATGAACGATCCCTTAGTGGTTATCTCCAAGCCCTTTCCTAGCTCTATTTAATTTTTATTATTCTCAAGGAACCATTCCCACGTTCCTTTATACCACGATAAAATCAAACACCATTCTATCCATAGGTCACCCTTCCTAGAACCTACCCTTGTACAAAATCATCATGACACCGATCACCATCAAGTCGTCATCATCGGAACACAACTCCTATCACCAACGTGTCATCATCATCAAAATAGCAAAGCCATCATGTCGAAGCATCACAACATCGCTTCACTATCAAAATCGCTCATCGTAGAGTAATAACATCAAGGCCTAGAGTCGGCCGCACGAACAAACCATTACATCATGATCTACGAAACCTCCTCACTGCCCATTCCAATGTTCAGTCAAATTGACCATTATCAATAGTGACAGGCACTGACCACTCTACAGTGGTCCATACCAACCACTTTGGTTTTGGACTTAGTTAAAAATGGATAAGTACAATCCAAATGAAAACATACAACATTTATCTTGAAGTCCAAAGCCCGTCCCAGTCCATCGTCTTATGTCTTCA
The DNA here is from genome assembly GCA_030765085.1 of Allium cepa. NCBI lineage: Eukaryota > Viridiplantae > Streptophyta > Magnoliopsida > Asparagales > Amaryllidaceae > Allium > Allium cepa. The sequence goes on from CM060934.1 coordinate 331,436,706, forward strand.
GATCGGTCGGCATGCATCCTGGTGGCCTTCTACAACTTATCCTGTCCAGTTGGGCTTCCGATCAGTATGCACGAAACCTTAACACGTAGGATATTCCCTAATGCTAAATCTTCGATTAATTGGCATTTTCAATCAAAACAAGCAAACGAGGATACATGCAACCAATAAGCATACACATAAATTTAGTATACACACAACTTGTATAATGCATCTATATCAACCAATGTGGGATTCATATCAAAAATGACCTAAAACTAGCAATTTCCAAAAATAGCATGCCGATGGGAAAAATGTGATATTTGATTTAAAACCATTTTAGAATACTTTTAATTTAATTTATAAAAATCAGACGTGTGTTTAAATATATTAAAATAAATTTTTTAATGTTTGAAATCATTTCAAAACACTGTTTTTCTACTATACTAAAAATCACAGTATAGTGAGAGGCAATATCACTCACCTTAACAAAAGCTGGCCAATCTAATGTGAAATTGTAGAGCTCTCCATTACAAGCGCAATGCAAGAGAAGACATCCAAAATGGACCTCGTATGCAAAAGAAATGGATTAAATATGAATCGAGATTAAAATAGACTATAACTAACTTAATTACCAATCAATCACCTTAACCATTTTCATTATCCTTCTTCCTCCAACTTGATGCCAAGCATGCACAAGGAATCCATCATGATGTGCATCTTCTTACTGTGATACAGAGCTCCATTTCACGAAATCGAATGCCGCCTATGCCAATGCACTCCACTCCGCGTCCTCTCTATAAGGAACACTGCCACTTCAAGCTTGGTAGCCTCTACTCCATCGCGACTTCCTATAGCGCGCTCGTCCATGCCCAAGTCATGATTCATTCCAAGTTATTAGACCTCAAATCGATTATTTTGGAAGAAGCATGTTACAAATAGAAGTCCAACAGTAATCTCTATTTTACCTAACTCGCCCTATATCGTCGCCTTACCCACACCCTAGATGATGCCATAAAAATGTTGAGTGCCTCAATCACCGTCTCACCCTTCAAACCCCACATGGATGCGAAGCTCTCTCCAACATGAGTTAAACGAACCTAATTTCATTGATTTTCGTGGCTTATATCTCTCGATTTAATGAATGAAAGAGTTAGAGAGGAGTGGCAACATCGATCCAGGCACAATGGAAGTGGTCTAGAGTCCTAATTCTACCATATGCGAAGAATCATATTTTTAAACCTTAAATTAATTAATGATTCAATATTTAAATCAATTATTTAAATATCCTATCATTAAAAATATTGGTCATTACATTCTTCCCTCTTTAAAAGGATTTCGTCCTCAAAATTCCCAAGGTATGGAAAATGTCTCCTTACCTATGGGCTTTCAAAGCCTCTCTTTTTCCGAAAAATTCAGAAATGCCTCCTTTGCATGGCTAGGTCCAGAAAAATCCCAATATGTGTGTGTGTGTGTCTGTGTGTGTGTATAGATAGATACACATATCATATCCAAGGCATCCCGTATCGGAGGCATCTCATTTCTAAGGACAGCCAAGCATATGTACCCAAATCTAAACTAAAGATTTCACGTACCTCTTTTATCGCAAGAACATACAATTTAGATGCGAATAAAAACGAGCATACATCCAAATAGCCAAAAGTTGCTTCCATGTACCTGAATATGTACTCAATAAAGGGGATTAGACACAATAGCAACATCATCATGTAAACAAGCATACTAAATCATATATATAGCAATCATCTCAAACAAATATTCTATATCATAAATATCACGCATGTCTAACAATCATCTAAGCATAAGTAATCATATCAAATACCGACAATCAAACGTCAAACAGGCACATATAAGATCAAACATCAAAAAATAACATTCATGCTTATCTTAGCATAGTGGATACTAAACTATCTAGTATAAGGCATCAAATATGATATCCAATATGAAAGCCGACGATAAAATGGAAATATCACCAAACAAAGAGATCCGAATAAGTAGTCCTCATGTCCTTCTTAGTCTCTCATATGCTATCGCCTTTGCTTTCACTCTACTTAACCTTTACTCCTCCACCACCTTCCTCCTAACCTGTCTTGTATCATGTCCTACAATACGAATAGACCTACGTGGTCTCAAAGTTTCTTGTTTAGTCTTGATATCATCTAATCAATTTGGTGCCATATTTCCCAATGCCTCTTGTAAGTTCTCCCAAAACCCACCAGTGAACAGTGGGTTTCAGCCCTTATACTGTTCTTCGACACACCATAAAATTAGACAATCCAACCCACATATAAATCGACCAGTTTGGTTGCTTTCAATTGGACCTAAAGAATACAAATCTAGCACTCTTCATCAATATATCGAGTTTGATACAAACACTATCATATCCACTTTTGGTCCTTTGCAATCCATCGATGGAGCCCATAGATATCTGCTCCCACTACAACTCGAGAAAAAACAATCTCTTATCCATACGGTGCCAAGAATCTCAACCACGTCCACACTGCATCACCTGTACAGACGCTACTCATTCCTCTAACTTATCCATGGTCTCCGCTAGTCTAGTTCACACCTTTGACTAGTACCGATCTGCTAAATCAAAGTAGGTTGACGGTAAAATTAGTCATCATTTTGGCTTTAGCTCACATCGAGTTCTGAAGTCACAACCAGCGATAGACTCGAGCTGAGCTATGTATAACCTTGGGACCTCTCTCCCAAATTAGTATGTCTTCCAATCAAAGCATCAACAAATACATTTCCTTTACGGGCATATAGAAGATGTCAAAGTCATAAGAGTCCGAGATCTCTAACCGTTGCTGCCAACGAAGGTTAAGGTTCTTAACTAATATGGCAATAATGAACAATCCGAACCTCTCTCCTAGTAGACAAAGCCTCTAAATCGCCAACGAACACCATCGCTACCAACAATAATCATAAGTTGGATACTTCCTCCCGTGTGTTTTCAGTCGTCGACTAATATATGCGATAAGCTTACCTTTCGAGATCAATATCGCACCTTTGTTATGTACTAAGGGAAAGTGTGTATCATGAACTCCTCATTCACACTTGGTTCACTCATCAACCCCTCTGTCTGACTCATTAACGCATATCTGCATCTTGCGTCTTAAATAAAAGTCTTGTTCTCCCCTGTCAAATAAGTTAAAGGTGCTGCGATCTCTAAGAAGTCCTTGGTAACACATCTATAATATCCCGCTAATCTAAGAACATTCCTCATATCCTTAACACTCTTGGGTCTATTCCAATCCTGGACTGCCATAACCATCGTCGGATCTACAACAATATACAACCTCAAAACAACATAACCTAAGCATCTCACTTCCTACATCCAGAAGTGATACTTTGAAAATCTCACCATTAATCGGTGTTTTTTCAACACGTCTAACACAATCATCAATTGTGTCTTGTCCTCCTCTTTCGTCCATGAGTAGATGAAAGTATAATCAAAAATCACAAGCACGAACTTACTTAAGTGATCCCTCGAAACATGTTTCACGAGATTAAGAAAGCATGCCAACTGGTTGGTTATGGTTAACCCGAATGGCATAACCAACTAATCAAAAATCAAAGTAGCGCACAAAACGTAGTGATCGATACACTCTTCCTACTTACTCTTAATTGTTGAAACCCCATCGCAAGGTCCAACTGAGAGAACACCTTTGCATCATAGAGCTATTCAAAAAAGCCATTAATAAGAAGCAATGGATACTTGTTCGTTATCTCATTCAACTCATAGTAATCAACATACAACCTCAAAGAGATATCCGCCTTAGTGGCGAACACTATAGGTGCATCTTACTCAAATATGCTCTAACGAATGAACCCTTACCTCAATAGGTCATCTGCTTGCACCTTTATTTTCCTCTTCTCTTTAGGCAATATATACCTTAAAGGCATAACAACTTGTCTAGCACCTCTGACCTTTATGAAAATCAATCCATATATGGTGGTAATCTGGTGACCTTAACGAATGTGTCCCGACCCTCTCTAGCTACATGCATAGATGACAACTTGGCATGTGGGGTATCGAGCAAATATATAAAGCTAACCATCACCTCATTATTAGATGGGCAGCCAAACATTACCTTCCCTTCGTTTTCAGTCCATGTCGTCACCAATAGCCTCTCATAATTGTCCATTATTCCATAACCCTTCAGCTAGTCCCTTCCTAGACTATAATACTGTAACGACACGATTGTTTTGGTAAATTATAATAGATAAATATTTAACTAAAAATGAGTTTTGGAAATTCAATATAAATAGTTTTAATTTTTGAATATCGAAATTTATTATCTAGTAGTTGGTAATGGAATTAAATGGCTTGAGAATAATATTTGTTTTAAGAATCATAAAATTAATTAATTTGAAAATTATTTATAATTGGGTTTAAAATATGAACTTCTAAATATTAAATTAATAAATCCTAGAAATTATTATAATATTGTAAAATAAATAAATAATAATTTAAAAGAAAGTGATTTGGAAAAATAATTAAGTTATATTAGGCTTGTATGGTTTGACCCATAAAGTAAACGAATAAAAAAGAAAGTAAAATATATGTATAAATATTAGTTCATTGATTTATATATTTATCATGGCCCAAACCCAGATTTTATAGATTAAATCCATTTTCTAGACTTTTCCATTTTGTAAGTCTTCTTTCTTTAGTACATAATCATGCAAGTTTCACCTGCTAACCCATCTTCTTCTTGAAGCCAAAATCCACTCTTCATCACCACTTTAAAATTAAAAATCAAATTCGATAAATTACTAAATTCTTGAAATTTTTTTGCATTGATGATGGGAATCTGGATAGTGTCGGTGCATGTGAGTTGAGTTCTTGCATTTGTTAGGGAAAGGAAGTAGTGAGCGTCCATATTCAAGCAACAAGTGGGTATTATATACTCACAAACCTATGTTTAATCGCTAAAATTACCTGCTTATATCCTCAATTTTTGATTGTGTTAATGCTCCCACATCAATGTGCTTTAGAGCGGTTAAGTTTGACAATTTAGTGCTTTGTTGCTCATTAGGAAATCAATCGATGTTGTTACAAACTAAACAGTGATAGGCTAACCAACAAGGGCACCATATCGGCTACAACCAGTAAATTGGTGGTTGATCGATGGTCGACGGTCGACTAGTTGTTTACCGGCGGTCGTTCGATGGCCATAGCAGGTAATGAAAAAAGTAGAATTTCATTCGAGCTCGTGTGTGTGTTTCTGGGTAAATGCTCTCGCTTGTGTGCATTCATGTACTAGAGTGTATGTATCTCCATATTGTTACTTATGTATGAGTGTATCTTCATACTTTTATGCTTTGTCTTGCAGATGACCAAGATATGAATACTTAGTTTTCTTGTGCTAAGTATATTTCATATTTCTAGCTATGTTGTTTATTGTTTATTTTTTTGTGATTGTTTGGATACCTATCCATGCAAAGTTGCATATCTCCCATGTTTTGGCATTACTAGCTTGATTAATTTGTAGTATCTTTGTATCTTGTACAATACTTTAATTTTTGTAAAGATAAATATATATTCTCCATATTTTTAATCTCTTATGTGAATGAGCAACAAATAAGTTTGAAATTTCTATAGTTTATAGTTTTAACTAACGCGCGCACACACACAGAGATATATATATATATTCCATACATTAACATACATAAAGTTCTAACGTATATTTATACTTTGATTTTATATATTGAGGTAATAATAGTTTAGAGTTTATTAACTTAATAAAGTAAATTTAAATGGTATGATTTAATCAAGAAATTATGAAATATTTCTTTGTTGATATTGTATGGTTATCAAAGGATGTTTTATAATATTGTAATATTATATATATAATTAAGTTTTCTAAAATTGGGTTTAATTAGTCTTAAATGTAAAAATATAATTTTTATATATGACTATTTAATTTATACAAACCCAATTTGGGTTCCAAATCAAAGAAAAGTTATTTTCTAATACTAGTTGTGAATATTAAAATATTAGTTTATAAATGATTGAGTAATTAGTTATTTATTATATAGAGAGGCTAATATTTAAGTTTAGTTGATTTTCTAATAAAATAAGAATATACATGAATATTTATTATTATTCCATTCTAAGTATTAATTTTGTTATATTGAACTATAGGTTGTAATTGATTTATTATTGAATGTTGATTAATTTTTTCAGTTTTTACTTATCCTTTTGATTATTCTATTTCACTTGTTTTCTGATTTTACTTCTTTTATATATTGAATTGAATTCTATGAATGATACACCAGCGATTTAGTATGATGCGGTAATGACATCCTTGTTATGATTTTATTGATATTTATTTTATGTGACCAAAAATTAGAATAAACGGCTTAGTGATACGATCTGGTATTGGACTTTCGGTAACACTTTTCCAGTTATTCTTTAGACTTGTCATATAGAATGCTGAGGGCGAATGTTCTATGTGAGCACTGAATAAATAGATTAGGCGGTGGCATGAGACGCCATTGTTTTATTTGTTTAGTTATTTCTTTGCTCATGGATGACACTCAATATGAGGGTTTTTCATATATGATACCCGTCGTGTTGAGTATTGAAGTCACATAGTGACTTATATGTAGATCTATGCATCGCCATTGAATATATTATATTTGTATATCTACCTTGGTCCAGCTTCTTTTATGTTTTGGGAGCGAACCAGATTGGCTAGAATCCACCCTAGCGGCCCACTCTTGGGGCCACATCCTCGATCCATGACCCTTTGTTTGATATATTATATTTAGCTGCGCATCACGAGGTTTAGGTTAGGTGACCCATAGGGTGGGTGTCCATCATCACAATGTTTTAGGTTAGGTGACCCTACGAGTAGGGACCTACAACACTTTTGTTATGTCACATAGGCCAATAGTCTATTACCTACAGTAGCAAAGTAGGGTCATGACCGAGGCTAGGTGTTGACGAGCCACTAGTGGATATGTGTCATGATGTCCATTGAGTAACTAAAGACTATTGGAGCAATCCGGTTAAATGTCCATTGTCTCCTAGAGCGGGCATACAGCTATCATTCTCCTATCCAGTTTCGGTTCGCATGAACTATTGTGATAGGAATGGATCCAACTACAAGCATATAACATAGTAGAACCTAGGTTCCTGGAGCAGGCATATGGCCATTAGTCTCCTATTTTAGTATAGTTCATATGTGGTATATAGTTATATATAAGATAAGATTACACCTGAGATGGTGCCCATAGTTAGTCAACCTTGTATCCTTCTTAGGCAGACGGTGTAATCTTTACAGATAGACATCCCACATATTAGTGTTTATATTTGGATATTGTTATGAACTAGTTCGGGTTTATCTTATTGACTTCAAAGATTCGATGGTGATATTTTATAATATGAATTGGGAGATATTTGGGTAATGCTTCATGCTAGCCAATATACTTAGTGATATCTCATTTATTGTTATTTTCTAGATTTACATGATAGTTTCTGAAAATATATGATTCACCCATTTGTATAGATTAAGTGATTTCTGATGTGATGTGTTTCTAAATGGAGGATGTCACCTTTTGATATGGATTTTAGTTATTTTGGTGATGTAATGCCTCGAGAATTATTCTATAATTATGTATATAATTTGACATTTTATCTAGTAATTTAAGTATCTTTGGTAGTGATATTATATTATAATTCCTAGTTTATATCATATCACCTTTTTATGATTCTTAATTAGACATAGTCTGACCCGTGTATTATTTTATGATACTTGGGTCAGTCCGAGACATTTTAGGTACAGGGATAATACAGTAGCATTTGTTTACTTTGGCTTATATGGGTATTATATTAGGTTGATTACCTGATATTTGTATGATATTAATTCACCATATCTATATATATATATATATATATATATATATAATTAACAGTTGAGTTCCATTATATTCTTATAACATTATTGTATTATATATTATATGTTATCGCCGCGATGACTCTGTATTTTCTGTTGTTCATTGTATATTGTGTATTGTTTTGTACTAGAGGTACACGTGTCCCTTACTTTGTACCAATACAATGTACGTATAGATTAAATGTTTATTTGATGTTTTAATACGTATTGGTGTTAGTCCAAGGAATATTCGCGTGTGTACCCCATATAGCCTCATTCTCTATATCATCTGGCATTATTCCTCTATAATACTCTTGGATAGTGTAGATATAGAGGTAGGGTGCCATAAGTTGGTATCGAAGCAGGTTCAGAACAATACATTATATATAAGAGACACGAGTCAAGACCTTGGATGAGACTTAGAGTCCTTGAACCTTGGGTGAGTTAGGTAATTTTCTGTAATAAGTAATAGTATATTATGTATATAGGATAATTACTGGGGTAATCATCAAGGGACGTATAATTGACATTACAAATATATATGTTAAATTATATAATTAATTTTTCTTTAGAATATGAAGTGGTTGGAATAACAAGGATGAAACGAGTTAGTCCAACGAATAGTATTTGTATTTATTTTTTTTGGATGATTTGATATTGCATTGCAATGTTTGATTTGATATTAAAGTTGAGTTTTGATTTTCTTTATCAGAGTGTGCTGCGGGATTATTTGTTTTCGCTAAGTACTTTTATATAGTTTCTTATGGTTATCGGATAATTTGAAGTTACGGGAAGTGAATTTGATTTGAAATTTATGTTTAATCATTAAAGCTATGAAGCGAATTTAATTCTTTGGTTTAGAGTTATAGTAATTATAATTTATGTTTGTTTAATATTATGAATTGCTTTTTAAAATTAATTGTTGAGTGATATACATATAGATATATGTGTTTGAAGACTGTTTGAAAATGTATTAAAAAATAATTAGTATTTGGTGAAAGCAAAGGTTTATTATGTATACATTTAGTTGTTATTATTATCAAATAATTTTAGTAGTAAAGTGAATGTTTTAGAATTGTGTGGAAAGTATATGTACCAAAAGTAAAGTATTAAATAAGGATTTAGAAAATTATTTTATTGGAACAAGTACATTTTATAAATTGTGAAAGTAATACTTATAGGTTTTTAGAAATAAAATTATGTTAACTTGTACGTTGAGTTTGTTAAGGATTTTGGTCGATGCGGGTGCACAAGTATTCAATAGAAATTCTTAAACGCTTGAACGAGTCATTTGGACACGATGATTTAGAAAGATATAAATAATTTGTGGAAGATTAACGTATTTTGGAAAAGAGCTGGATGTTTAAAAAGGGAAATTAAACAAAGTAAGTTATTTTGGTAAATTGGTATTTGAGGTTTATATTGGAAATTGGAGTTTATAGCTATTATTTTGGCAAATGATTTATAAAAGATATTTTACATGTTGCATGTATTTTTAGTGATATTACAGCCATTAGATATTAGGGCACAACTGTGGTCATTGGCGAGGTAGTATTGATTATGTGGTCAATATTGCCGCCAATTGATGTTAGTAATCACTGTAAGTGATGGTGAGGCAATATACTTTATTTTATAGTATTGTGAACTTGTGAATATAAGTATATATATTCAATGGTGTTTTTATGTATATGAGGTATAAATGTTATAAAGTTTAGGGGTTTTAAGATATGGATATGTATGAATGTATGTGTGTGTACATATAATTTAAGATTTATTTTCATAACGAGTTCATTAAATTGAGAATTATTTTGATAAGTTATATATAATTATATTTGAAGTGTTAAATTTTGAGAATAAATTTAGAATTTTCCTAAATTTCATTTAAAGAAGTAAGATATTTTTCTAATTTGTGAAAAGAGTTGGAAAATAGAAGTTGAAATTAAATTTTAAGATATGAACTGCTTGAAATTAAGAAAAAAAGATTTTTACTAAAATAGAAATGATGATGTTAGTAGAATAAATTTATAAATAAGATTATGACTTTAGATAAAAAAAATTGAAAATTATTTGAAAAGGAATTTGATTTAAATTATATTTGAATTAGAATATAAAGAATTTTGGAAAAATACGTGTAAAGTATGTAATATTTGAAAAGAAATTTATTTAAAAGTGGGATTTTGAGACTTTAGAAGACAAATCTACATTAAATAAACATTTTTGTATTTAAAATTAAATTATAATATATATATATATATATGATATTTGGAAAGGAAGTTAGCTAAAATAAATAGTTTTGGAAATTTGTAAAGTAATTTTCTTTGGGGTAATGTTTTGTAAAATAAATTTAAATAGCGTGGTTTAGTTTTGTATAATTGGATGGTTATAGATTCTTCCTCACAGAAATTGCGAGGACACAATTTTGTTAAGAGGGAGTATGTAATGACCTGAATTTTTTGGTACATAATAATAATAATCAATTTTAAAATTAAAAATTAGTTTTTTAAATTTAAAATAAATAGTTTGAATTTATTTTTAAATATTGGAATTTATTACAAGGTAATTCGTAATGGAATTAAACGGTTTGAGAATAATTATTTGTTTTAAAAATTATAAAATTAACTAGTTTGAATTTGTTTAATATTAGGTTAAAAATATGAAATTTTGACAAATACACTGATAGATCCTAGAAAATCTTATAATATTGTAAAATAAATAAATAAGAATTTAAAATAAAATGATTTAGCAAAATAATTAAACTATATTAGGCTTGTATGGTTTGACCTATTTGTACCAAAATTGGGTACAACGCTCGTCGGATGTAATTAAAGAGATTACAATGAAGAAATTAAATGGAAAATGAGGCTAATCTAACAATCGCACTAAGAAAAGTAAGCAGTAATAGAAAAGGACAAGAATTTATAGTGGTTCGGCGTTGTAGCCTACGTCCACTTTGAAGATTTTGATGTTTATTGATGATTCTCAACTGATTTACAACGGTACAATAATTAGTAATCAACCTACAATGGAGTTTCAATAGAGCAGCAGCGTAAAAGTTCCAAAAGTCCTCTTTTAATTGGCATAGGGGTGCTATTTGCAGGAGTAGATCTGGAAATATCTGCCTCAAATCTCGGAATACCCTTTCTCACACATAGGTTGGACCATATGATCGATTTTGAGTCGTTTGGGATTGATCCTGATCAATCCATACCCGCTTCGTATCGATCAAGTATTGGCCCAATAGGGCTACGATCGATCATAGGCGTTCTTGAGTTGCTATGCAAACCTCTGTGAAAATTTCATGGCATTTGAACTTGTAGTTTGAGAGATATGATCAATCCAACATTGGATTTTCTAGTTAGGCTGAACTCTTTGTATTGATACGTGTGTATCGATGGACTTCGTATCGATGACGTGGCACGAATGTTTTGTTGAGATCCATATTTCATGCTTAGAGACCGTTTCCTTTGGTTCGACTATGGCTTTCATATCCATTTAATGCCATATCTTTCGTATCGATGTTAAACTTTTTCCTTTGTATTGATGCTAGGCCTTCGTTTTCATATCGATCCATGGTACTTCTCTTCGTATCGATCAAGTGGGTGATCGATATGAAGCATGCTGCTATTGGATAAAAGAAACGTGACCGGTCTGTGGGATGTTGAAATCTATTGAAATTTCGATGGATACGAAATGGATGGATGCCGAGTGATGGACTTGTGCTTGTTTCATATCGATCTGGATGGATATGAAACAATGGATATGGGTTGATGGATACAAATTTGATGTGTCCACATGGATCTTGATCGATCCATAATTTAGGCATACGTACACCGATTGATCTGAAATTTGGAATGTTGCCATTCATGGCCTTGCTTGTCATACAATGCTAATTGTAACTTGATCCTGACTTGGACCATGCTTGCCCGAATCCATCATGGACCGGTAGATAACTGATCTCCAGGGCGGATTGTTTTCAATCTCTTGTCAAGTTCTTGGTGTCACGGCCTTGCCAAAAGGTGGGATAACATGAACTATGAAGTAAACAAAAGAAAAACGTAAGTAATACACACACACATATATTAATTTACCCATTTTATATATTTATCATGGCCCAAGCCTAGGTTTTATAACCTAAATCCATTTTCTATAATTTTCCATTTTGCTAGTCTTCTTTCTTAAGTGAATAATCACGCAAGTTTCACCTCCTAACCCATCTTATTCCTAAATCCAAAACCCACCCTTCATGACCACTTTAAAATTAAAAATCAAATTCAATAAAATTTATATATGTGCTTCTTGACACTTGTTTGTATCGATGGCGAGAATCAAGTTTGGTGCAGTGCATGTGAGCTGAGCGTATGCATTTATTAGGGCAAAGAAGTAGTGAGTGTTCATACGCAAGCTACAAGTGAGTATTATATACTTACAAACCTATGTTTAATCACTTAAATTTCTTGCTTATATCCATAATTTTTTATTGTGTTAATGCTCTTACATCATTGTGCTTTAGAGTGCTTAAGTTCGACAGTTTAATGGTTTGTTGCTTATTAGGAAATCGATTGACGTTGTTACGAACTAAATAGCGATAGGCCAACCTACTAGGGCACCAGGTCGATCATAACCGGTCGACCAGTGACCGTAGTAGGCAATGAAAAAAAATAGAATTTCGTTCGTGCTCGTGCATGTGTTTCTAAGTGAGGGCTCTCGCGTGTGTGCATTAGTGTACAAGAGTATGTGCACATCTTCCTATTGTTGTTCGTGTATGAGTGTGTCTTCGTACTTTTATGCTTTGCTTTATCGATGACCAAGATATGAACACTTGGTTTTATTGTGCTAAGTATATTTCATATTTCTAGCTATGATGTTTATTGTTTATTTTGCTATGTGTGTTTTGCTACCTATCCATGCAAAGTTGTATATTTCTCATGTTTTGGCATTATTGGCTTATTCCAAAAATATTTAATCCCTATATCTTGTATAGAACTTTCATGTTTATAGAGATAAATATATGTTCTCTATATTTTTAATCTCTTGTGTGCATGAGCAACACAATATGCTTGTAAATTTTTGTAGTTTATAGTTTATATATATATATATATATATAGAAATATGATTTTCCATTTAAAGTAATGTAAGTTAAGCATATTTAAAGTTCTAATGTATATTTATACTTTAATTTTATATATTAAGGCAAATATAGTTTAGAGTTTATTAACTTATTAAATTTAAAATGTATAACTTAATCAAGAAATTATGAAATCTTTCTTGGTTGATATTGTATGGTTATCAAAGGATATTTTATGATCTTGTAATATTATATATATATATATATATATATATAATTTAGTTTTTCGGAATTGTGTTTAGTTAGTCTTAAATGTAAATATAAAATTGATATATGTATAATTTAGTTTTACAAACCCAACTTGGGTTTCAAATGAAAGAAAAGTGATTTTCTAATACTAATTATGAATACTATATTATTATTTAATTTCAAAAGATCGAGTAATTAGTTATTTATTGTATAGAAAATCTAATAATTAAGTTTAGTTAATTTTCTAATAAAATTGAGAATAAACACATATGTTTATTATTATTTATTGTTATATTGAATTATAGGTTGCAATTGATTTATTGTTGAATATTGATCCATTTGTTCTAATTTTACATGTCTTTTTTATTATTCCTTTATACTTGTTTTTTGATTTTACTTCTTTTTTATATCGAATTGAATTATATGGATGATTCACCTTTGATATGGATTTTTTTAATGATTTAGTATGATGTGGTGATGGCACCTTGTTTTGATTTTATTATTATTTATTCTGTGTGAAAATAAATTAGAATAAACGGTTTAGTAACACCGTTTGATGTGGGGCTTTCGGTAACAATTTTCTAGTTATTCTCTGGACTTGTTATATAGAATACTAAAAAGCAAGTGCTATGCGTGAGCACCGAATAAATGGACTAGTAACACGTGGTGGTATGGGATGCCATTGTGTTATTTTTTTAGATATTTCTTTGCTCGTGGATGACACTCAATACTGCAGTTTGTTTTATGTGATACTCTTTGTGTTGAGTATTGGAGTCACGACGTGACTTATACATAGAGGCCTGCATCGGCTATTGAACATATTCTATGTGTATGTCTATCTTGGTCCAGCTCCATTTACGTTTCGGATATAAACTAGATTGGCTAGAATCCACCGTAGTATCCTAATCGTGGGGTCGCATCCCCAATCAACGACATCTTTGTTTGATATATTATATTTAGATGTGCATCACGAGGTTTGGATTAGATGACGCATAGGGTAAGTGCCCCACATCACAGAATTTTGGGTTAGGTGACCCATAAGGAAGGTGCCCTACAGCCTATTTGTTATGTCGCACAGACAGGTATTCTATAACCTATAGGACAAAGCAAGGTCATGACCAAAGCTATGCATTGACAAGCCCTTGGTGGATATGTGTCATAATATCCATCGAGATAACTGAAGACTATAGGAGCGGATCTAGTTAGGTGACCCTGGGCTCCTGGTGCGGGCATACGGCCATCGGTCCCTCGTCTAGTTTCGGTTTGCATGAGTTAATATGATAGGAACAGATCCAACTATATAGCATACACATAGTAGACCCTAAGTTCCTGGAGCAGGCATTTGGCCATCAGTCTCCTGTTTGGGCATAGTTCACCTATGGTAGATAGGCATATATGAGATAAGATTTTACCTGAGACTGTGTCCAGAGTATAGTCAACCCCGTATCCTTCTTAGGCAGATGACCTATTCTTTATAGGCAGACATCCTACCTATTATTGTTTATATTTGGATATTGTTATGAGCTAGCTCAAATTTATCTTATTGACTTTAGTGATTTGATGATCATATTTTATAATGTGAGATTGATATATATTTAGATAATGCTTCATGCCAGCCCAATATACTTAGTGATATCTCACTTATTGTTGTTTTCTAGATTTATACGATGGTTTCTAAAAATGTATGATTCACCCATTTGTATAGATTATGTGATTTCTGATTTGATATGTTTCTAAATAGGTGATGAAACCTTTTGACATGGATTTGAGTTATTTGGGTGATGTATTGCCTTGAGAATTATTCTATAATTATATATATACTTTGACATGCCATCTAGTAATTTGAGTATCTTTGGTAGTGATATTATATTACACTTCCTTGTTTATACTGTACTACCATCTTATGATGCTTGATTAGACATAGTCTGACCCGTGTGTTCTTTTATAATACTCGGGTTAGTCTGAGACATTCTAGACATAGGGACAATACGATAAGCATTTGTTTACTTTAGGCTTAGTGAAGTATTATATTAGGACGATTACGTGATATTTGTATGATATTAATTCACTGTATGTATGTATATAATTGACAGTTGTATTCCATTGTATTATTATAATGTTATCATATTATGTATTATATGTTATCGCTACGAATAACTCTATGTTCTCTAGTGTCATTGTATATTGTTTATTGTTCTATCCTAGAGGCACATGTATCTGTTGCTTTTAACCAATACTGTGTACGTGTAGATTAAACGTTTATCTAATATTCTAATACGTATTGGTGTTGGTTCAAGGGAATATTTACATGCTTACCCTATATAGCCCCATTCTCCATATCATTTGATAATATTACTTTATAATACTCTTGGATAGTATGGGTATAGAGTTGGGGTGTAAGTAATACTGAGCCTAGTTAACCCAAAACAGATTAATAACAAACCAAAAAACATCCGTGACTCGATAAGGCTAAGTCTAGACAAACCTTGTATAGGTTGATTGAGCCCCCAACAAGGTTTGTCATAATTTGAAGTCAGTCAACTATCTCGGGTCTTAATCCCTATCTGTCTACCAAATAACCAGATATAAAGGAATATGAAACTCTGCTGTCAAATAAAACATGTATGGAACACCATAAACGAAAAGCGTACCTCAGATAGTAATCCATTTTATTTTCTCATTCACTAATGGAGCACTTGATGAAATGGGAATGGCATTCAAAGCATATGCCTCCATTACTAGCCCCTACTTAACTGGTTTGGGATAGTCCATCTGACAAGGTATAGGCTCTCAAGTTGTAGAGCCTTCAACTCCTCAAAGCTCTCATCAATATGATTGATCAATCGCTTCCTAAGATAATTGCTCAACCCAATAATAAATTTTCCATTCTTTCTGAGTGGAGTATCAATGAAAGATAGACCATACTTCGATAGCAAACCGAATTCTGCCAAATACTCTGACATAGATATATTGCCTTACTTTAAACCGATGAACTTCCTAACCAACTCCGACATTTATAAAGTTGAGATAAATTTTCTTCGAATCAAAATATGAATCGATTCCAAGTAAATCGATCCTCGAGAGTCGAAGCTATAAGGGCACTCTACCAGTTTATTGTTCATCCTTCGAGTTATTTAAAGGTCAACTTCTACCTCAAGCTGTCATCTAACTCCAAGTCATTGAAGATTACTTCGCAAGTACCCTTCCAGTTTTGCACCTTAATAGCTAACTCTATTCCAAAGAACAGTCTTCCTCTAAGACTCCAGGTGTTTGCACTTGAGCACCATAACTATTTGGATCAACTTGAGCATTCCAGATAAATGATCTGCATCATCCCTATGTATATATATTGTCAATCAGGGTTAGTGGCCTCCGATCCTCCTTACTCCTCTACTTCGGAGATGGAGTCAGTAGCATCATTTCTCGTATGCCAGATCATTTCAAGTCTACAATAAGGATGATTAGTCTCTCATAAAGAAAACTGAACAATAGTGCTTATGCGTGCAATACAACTTATATACTATATACTACTATATAGTTTTGAAAACCAAAATATATAACAAATACACAATTCCACTTATATAGGCATACTCTAGATCTAACCTAGTGCGAAAACTCCTACCCTACCTCTACTAATTATGGTATCAACTCAGATTAATCACGTAATCTAAGCTCTGATTCCAAGCGTGACAACCACCCTACACCTTCAATGTTCATATAACCGAATAGTACGCTGACGGTGCATTCGACCGATATAAGATGATTGTCAAGGGATAAAAAAGAAGTAAAGAAGAGAAACATAACAGAAGATAAAAGAAAGAAAACATCAAAAAATCACAAAACCTTTCATATATCTCATAATGCATTGAATAAAATATAATAGTCATCATAGATATATAACAGTCGTAACTATATAAACCAAAGAATCAAAGTGCACAGGCTCATACAGTTATACAAAATAGTAATAGAGTTTATACAACGGATAAACACACTCATCTGGTAAACTATCTCTAATAATAGTAAGTCAAACACTATCACATCTCTAGGGCATCACACATCGAAATACGCAATAATAAACCCAAAATATAAGTATGAGAAAGCATCGCCTCCTGCTGGTCCATCTGCACACTCCATATGCTGCTTACACATGATATCTAGTCTACTCATTTGAGAGTCTATCTAAGCTGATAAGAAGCAAAGCATAAAACTTCGAGTCAGACAATAATTTGGATTGAGCGATAAACAGTCTCAAAACACTACAAAAGTTGATACTGTATATGGAATAGATAGTGTTCGAACCATACCTGACATGTTCCTACAACCAAAGAGTTAGCAGACAACATCAATATTATGCTACTCTACAAACACCATAAAGGGGTACTACATACTAAGTACAATGTTGGAGTGCCTATATCTCTATCCATAATACCTACGTCATATGACATCCCTAGAGTGATAGACTATATAAATAATCATGGCAAACATGGCATCCATCAAACAAACTTTCGTGCCACTCAATGTGCTTTTAATATATGATAACTTGTATAACCAAACTCCTATCAGAGATTAATGTAAAAATCCCAGTTTTAATATACACGCTTTAGCCTAAAGCTAATATAGACCCAAATCCACTGGTCTAGGGTATATGGATCCAAACAAAGTACACATGAGTGCACTCACAATACCCCTGCTTTAAGTACAATAGAAAACACTTCGAGTATGGACGATCATTACTACAAAACAGGTCATTTGCTTCGGCTTTTTCCTCTATTGCTTTGGTTTTTTCCTCTATTGCTTCGGTTCAACAACTGAAGAAAACGCAGACGACGCAACATGCCTAAATCTATTGCTTCAGCCGTCCAACCAAAGCAAAAATGGTTTTTTTCTTTGGTTGTTACTAACAACCGAGGCAAAACATTAGTTTTTTGCTTCAGTTGTTTTTAATAACCGAAACAAAAAGGGAGTTTATGGCTTAAAAAAGGGGTTTCTTGGCTTCGGTTGGTTGTTGCTTACAACCAAAACAAAAGTTCCCCCTCTTTAAAAAACCTAAAGCGAATCTACTATATATAACACCACTTGTTAAATCAGTTTAATTAATATACAAAATATGTAAAATATAACAAAGGCAGTAGTTGTTTTGGTTTTTTGCTTCGGTTTTTTAACAACCGAAGCAAAAAAGGGGGTTTATGGCTTAAAAATAGGGACTTTTTTGCTTTGGTTGTTGCTTACAATCGAAGCAAATGGACCCCTCTTTAAAAATATCTGTATTGAATCTACTATAAATTGCACCACCGATTAAACCAGTTTTATTAATATACCAAAAAATTTAAAGTATAACAAAGACAATAGCTTAGTAAATCTAATATAGCAAAAGTTGAAACTTCAACTTGATTCTTATATCATTCACTCACTAAGAATAATCAGTTTAAACAAAACCACAAGGTAAATTAAATTCAAATTTAATGCACCTACTGTGGTAAAAATATATACAACAGAGCATACCTTTACAATATGATGCATCAAATAAAGCATGTATTTTCTTTTCATGAAGAAACCTGTTCAAAATTAGCTATCATTCCTTGTATGACTACTTTCTACTATAATTTCATAAGTTCGAATTAGATCGTTTCATTAGGCTCACTAGAATACCAACTCCAAGTCTTGTAGTAACGACACTTAGAGATACCTGAGTGGATATATGGTAACCAGAAAGTAAGTTATAAGAATTAGAAAAACAAAGATTAAGACCATATTAGCATTTTGATAATTAGCATATATATTTCCATAGATTCAACTTAAAGGTATGAGTTTAATTTTAAACATGAATTAATTGCTATTTTCCAGAAAATAAAAGAATAGTAGTTTTCCAACAAACATATACTAATTGTTAAGTTGTAGCTTTCTTAAATTTAGCTATAATTTTTTCCCACTGGCCAAAACCATTGTTTAAATCGCCAAACTTATTAATTATTAACAAGCGTAATACCCGAAAACTAGCTTTAATATCTTTAAAATGGGAATTTTTTCAAGTGTACAATGTGATTCTTTAAGAGACTATATAGGCATTTGGAAGTGTAAAATGCGATTCCTGAACCAGACTATATATTACAAATGTATTAACTATGGCTAATAGCAAAATTATGTATATATATACACATATTATTCATTATATCACATAAAAAAATAGAGACGCAATAAGCCACATATCTTGTTACCCTTCGGTATAGTTGATGTGCCATTACCGCATAAATTTATAAAGTGCTATTGTTATATGAAAATAGAATGGAAGGGAAAATGGCACCATGAGATAATCTAGCTTTATATTTGTAGTATAATTTTAGCATCAACATTAGAACTAATATTAATTTATGTTTGCAAAGCCCATGAGCTTGGTCTGTTAACTAGTCATGCATGCAGTTTTGTTATTAGTCATCAAAAACTTGGATGAATAAACTATATATTATAAGAATGAAAATGAAACTTTTAGCATATAACTTATTATGACTTTATAACTGCTTAATCGTCAGAATCCTCATATAAAATAAAATCATTATAAACACACGTTAAGGATCAAAACAACCAATTTATGCAACAATTAGGAAGAAAAGGCACCGCCCATGTGGCTTTTCTAAGGTGTTGCTTATGGGAACCAATTTTATCCTTAAATTTTGTTTTGATTTCTAAATTACTTATCAAGTTTCCTAAATCGTAACTTATTTTTGTTCCCATTATTTTCCCACATCCCATGACAAATGTTAGATATGTTATATTACAACTAATTATTTCATCAACAAAATCACTGGTTGTTGTAAAACTAAACATGTTAAATGTTTGTTTCACAATAGAAAAATAGGTTGATCCCAAGTCAAACATATTAATATACCATTTAGTCGATACTTACGACACTTTTAATTTCTAAAAAAAATAATCGTTGGCAAATTACTTTGAAAGATACTCAACATTGGAATATAAAAATAATAAAATAGTGATATGTTTGGATTTTTGAGTGCAACAGAAGTGGACATATTAAGAAATTATTCCTAAATCAACAAAATAACCTGAAGTTGAATATAAAATTAATAGCATATATACTAATTATTTTTTTGAAGTTGATTCATCTTAGCTGACATTATATAATCATAATTCAAGGAAACTGAAGTTTCAAAATATGAGGGAAAATAATATGAGGGAAAATAATAAAGTTTATTATGCATTAAAGTATATTTTAAAATAAGTTATCATTGGATGTTTAAAAACATATACTCTCTAATGATCTAAAGAAAGTAGATACTTCTAGAACTAAGTAATTGTAACGATCCAGAATTTAACCAGTTTAAAATATACTATTTAAAGCGATTTTAAATGTAAAATAAGTAATATTATATGATTCAAACAATATTAGATAGGATTTGGAAAGAGAAGTATACACAAAAATAGTAACATTTGCCTATATCGACAAAAGTGACAAAATGTTGATTTTAGAAAAGTAAGTTTCAATGATTAAATAAATTATTTTAATTTATTTACGAGTATTTATATTTTTAAATAACATTATATAAATTTGTTTTTAAATTTGTTTACATAAATAAATAGTTTAACTAAAATGTCAAAATACGACCGTAAAATATTTTTTCGAAAATCAACGTTTTGTAGATTAAAAATTATCGCAACGTCGTCGCACCTTTATTTTTTATATAAGAACATATATTAAAATAGTATAAGTATTAATTAATTCACCAATCAAGTTTAATTTTACTAAACATACTTAGAAAATTCTAGAATATAATTAAGAAAAAGTAAGCACAAAAAGACAAACATGTCATTTCAAAGCAAAAAGTAAACATCAAATCAAACAAAATATAATTATTATATTCTTTTCTTAATACTTAAGTGAAAATGACATAAAGCATGATTTGAAATGGCGATGGTAAGTGTTACTTTGCTTAAAATGTAAGTAAGAGTATTTTGGTCTTTTTACAAAATATTATTTTAATCCAACACTTTTTCTATAAATAAGCATCCACCTTCTCACTTTTTTTCACTTCCCTTTTGTGACGACCCATCTTTCATTACACAAAAAGACGCATCATTAATAATAAAGAAATAGGTAAAAATAGAATAGACAGAAGAAGGAACTAAACAATATTAGAATCCCACAGTGGAAACGGAACAAAATATAATATATCACATAATTATTACATAGTCATTACACCAGAGTTACAAAGATTACACAACATTTCACATTATATAGTTTTAAAGGTCTGTCTATCCATTACATTCCAAGATACAATAGTCAAAAGACACTACACAGTGGAAATAGATAGATAGAGCTACGCTGGGACTCCTGCTCCAAGCTTTCCAAAATTTGTCAAGCCAAACCTGATCACTTGACTACTCATAAAAATTTGAGTACTCAAGAGTTTAAGAAAAACAAAAATAAACTCCGGGTCAGACATGGATCTGGTGTGAGTAAACAATTAAGTTGTTTAACTTGAAAAACCTTTGAAAGAAAAGGTATCTCGTAAGACTCTCCGCCAATAAATATGGACAAGTTTTTCCCTTACGATAACCAAAACATTCGATAGGAAATCTGGTTATATTATAATAGTGTCTAGGGTTTTCAAATAAATATTTACATAGCTGAAATTGTTACATTATTAAACAAGCCACAAAATGGGTTATACAATCAAGTCCGAGATCATTTATTGAAAATTGGATTCCATACAATGGTAGGGCTACTGGGGTACCACCCGTCACAATACGTGGCCTAGATCACCGTACCAAGGATCCACCCTAAATCTTCTACAACACAAGGCTGGAGCTACCCCTTACAGGATGGTCCGAATAAGACAACCCGCGATTGTAGCTAGCAACCGCCCACACATCAGAAATAAAAGAGACTCTAGACAGGGGAAAATCTTATTCCACTTGGGTGCTACCCACTTAGCCTTGCTGCATCTCCCCGGTTTTAGCCATTCCGGTTGATGAGGCTTGAGGCTATGATTACCTTTAAAGAATACATCTTGGAATGCTCATCGTCCTCCATTGACAATGATCTGATAGCATTCATCCATACAAGTTCGTTCCGAGTTCGAACGAAACCGAAGGCATTATCTCATTACACTCATTTTAGAACCACCCTCAAAATTAACGACAATAACCCCTGCACTCTAAATCTCCATCTCGATCTTCACTTTGAGATTCCACGACCTATCGTTTAACTTGGATCGATGTGGTTTTCGGATAATCAAATCTGATATCCGATCCTGGTCTCATCGAAATCCAAACGTTTCTTACATGCCAAGTTGTTTAATGTTTAAACAATTCAATTCAATACTTGAATTCACACAGCATTCATCACAGATAAATAACATACATTTATCACAGATATATCAATATCACATCACAGAATATCACGAATTATCATTCAATAGATATCAATCAATCTAGACATTCTATTCAAACAATCATCCACAAGCAAGAAATTAATCCATATTATAATTAATTTAATTAACTTAAATCAAATTAATTACTTAAGAATTAATCACCTAACCCTGCTTAATCAATCATTAATTACAAACCATTTAATTAATTGATCATTCCTTAATTACCTTACAAACTAATTAATTAATCTTTAATTATAGATTAATTATTAATTAATATTCCTCAATACAAATTAATTAATCCTTAATTACCAGTTAATCAATCCTTAATTAACCATTAATTAATCCTTAATTACCAATTGATTAATCAATCAATTAATCTTTTAATTATAGATTAATTATCCTTTAATTATTAATTAATAAACCCTAATTATTAATTAATAAAACTTAATTACAAATTAAGTACTTCTTAATTACCAGTTAATTAACCTCTAATTCTTAATTAACTAATCTCTAATTACTAAATTAATTTATCTTAATTACTTAATTAATCTCTAATCACAAATTAATCAATCTTAATTACTCAATTAATTAATTCTTAATTACAACTTAATTAATTAAGCTTTAATTATTAAGTAATAATCTATAATTATCAAATTAATAGTCCTTAATTTGTGTTAATAGTCCTTAATTACAAATTAATTAACCTCTAATTAATTAACTTATAATCTTAGTTGTTAATTTATCAACACTTAATCATTAATTAATTAAATTGATTATTCTTTATTAATTACTTGATTAATTTAATTAATCTTAAAATATCAAACCTTAATTAACCTTTAAGTTAAACCATTATCTTTATAAATTACTTAACTATCATTAACATTTTTAAAAACATTTTATCTTTATACTTAACTCACTTAATTAAATCATGTAGATTAAGTTTTAAAATAAAATAATAATTTAACTTAACAAATTAAAGTTAACAAATCATAACTTCCTTTAATTAAATAACTTAAAACATTTATCAAGTAATAGTTTGAACAAAATTCAATTTAAATTTTGAAACTTGCTTTTGTAAAACCTTCAAAAACTTTTAAAAACTATTTTAGAACTTGCTTCGGGTCTAACCCGATAGTTATTCGAGTCATGCCCAAGAAAAATCACCCTTCCCTTTTTTTAAAATTTTTTTGTTAGTTAAAAACTTTAAACCTGGAAACATGTTAAATCTTACATACTACTCGAGTTTTTACTGGAGTAACCCTACCCAAATACCCTAGCACTCTTTCGAGATCACTCACTACCCAAAAACACTGACACAAAACTTCACCGTGCACCTGCACAGTGCAACGGTGAGGCTCCGATCACCCTTACTATCACCGCCGAGTCGATGATGACCCATCCTTATGATCCCAACCATCGAAAGGTCTCCACAACCATAGAATCGAAATCGAGATGACATATGAAATAGGAATAGGAAACTTCAACCACGAATCCAACTCGTCCAAGCAAATTCGACCACTAGAGGTTACCAGCCTCTGACCACAGCTCCACCGAAGCCAGACGCTTCCATCCTCCATCCTCTAATCAAACTCGATGCTATAGAGATGATGCAATGATCCAGTTACCAGACTCGACTCAAATTAGGGTTTAAAACCCATTTCAACCCACTGCCGCCGCCACGGTGCTCTACTCACCCATTTGATATTTTTGCGTAGACCACAAGGCTTTCCTCCATGTCCAGTGATGTTCCCGACCAACCCAAGACCACTTATCACTAGAAAACCCTCAGAAACCACCTTCTGGTTAAACTAGGTTTACTCACTCGATACAACATTTAAAATCGTGATTTTCATTTTAGAAATCATATTTATCCTGAGTCGATTTAATTTATATAATTGAATCAGCAAATTGCAACTTTTGATTTTAACATGTTTTTAAAATTTGCTAGTGTATTTCTTGATTCCAAAAGATTTTCAAACTTAAAATACTTGAACCTGTTCTTAAAACCTAGATTATGTTTAAACTAAACTATCTTGGTTGAAATCCAAAGCTTAATAGTGAACATATAAAAAGATTTGAAATTTTTATCAAATTTATACTTTGTAAGTTGAACAGAGACACACACAGATAAATCACACATGCACCCAGGTTTCAACATTCATATATACATGTATTCAGATTTAAAACAAATATGCATACATATTTTCAGACATACATCACAAGTTCACTTTTAACATCTATCACATGCATCAAATCTAAAGGTGTTTTATGTTTTAGTTTACTCACCAGTATAGATGTACAGAGAGCATTAAATAGCTTAAAACTTGAATTGCTTAGAACTTTTGAAACTGAAATGCTTTGTTGAACTGGAACTTGATGATGAGATGATTTAAGACTTTTGATTTCAGGTTTGCTTGCTTTGTTGATCTTTGTTATAGGCTTTGTTTGAAAATGTCTTACAGATTTTGCCTTCTGATTTGTATAATGTTTACAGGGTTTTGAACTCTCTTTGTTTTGATTTTCTGGTTTGAAAATAATTTTACAGGTTGAGTTTTCTTTGCTTTGAAATGAAAAAAATAGGAAAATAAATAAAAGAGAGTAGATAGTAGTTTATATAGTGTTAATTAGGATTTATTTAAAATAAAAGAAAATAAGAACAAATTTGTGACACTTTTTAATTTCCTTAACATTTGTCATTTACACCATTTAATCATATTACACATGTTATTAACATGATCTCACCATTCAACACTTGTAATTATTCATTTTTATATTATATTAAAAAGTTAATATAAAGCCTTTATATTTTTTTCCTATTAGATAAGTACTTTTATAAATAAAATCTCTTTAAAGAAAATAATATAAAGAAAATTATATGCTAATAAAAATCTTATATACATATTTTTAAATCCAAAATATTTTTAAATATGTATCTTTTGAAATTTTCAAATTTAAATCCAAATTCAAATTCAAAATTCAATTTTAAAATCCAATTTAAAATTAACTTAAATATATACATATTTAAACAAACACAAATTAAATTTGAAAATAATTATTAAATTTAAAAATCTATTTATATCTATATTTAAAAACATCACATTATTATTTATTGTTTTGAAATAACAATTTTACCAATTTTAAATAATTAATAAAGGAGATTATCATATTTTAATTGTTTGAAATTCCGGGATATCACATTCCTCCCCCCTTAAGTGAATTTCGTCCTCGAAATTTAAAACAAAAGATAATCCAAAACTTTTATTTTGTTTCAACAATTCACGCGTACATATTAGTCATACACTATCAACCAAACAACAATTCATCCAAACAAACAATTCATCCAAACAAAGATCACTAACTATCCGGGCACAATTTCGGATAAGCTTTCCTAACACTATCCAGAGTTTTCCAGGTACAATCTCTAGAATCCTCGCTCCACTGCACCTTAACTAGCTTCACCACCACACTTTTGAGTTGCCTCTCATCTTGATCAACGATCTGGACTGGATGCCTGACAACGGATAAGTCTGGCTCGATCTCTAAGTCCTCTTGCACTTCTGGCTCCACAACAAGAGATAGGTCATGCACGTATTTCCTCAGGTGAGATACGTGAAAAACATTATGAATCCCAGCCATTTGGACTGGCAATTCAATCCTATAGGCCACAATACCAATCCTTACAAGCACTTGGAACAGACCAATATACCTTGGAGCAAGTTTTCTATCCTTCCATATCTAATTGCTCCTTTTATCGGGGAAACTTTGACAAAGATTAAATATCTGATCTCAAATTCCAATTGTCTTCGTCTCTTGTCCGCATATTCTTCTGGCGATCCGACGCTGCTCTCATTCTCTTCTTGATAAGCTCTACCTTCACAGATGCCTCTCTGATCAGATCTGGAACAAGAACAAGACGATCTCCCGACTCTCCCTAACATGATGGGGATATACAAGGTTTCCCATACAAAGCTTCATAGGGTGCCATCTTCATACTCGCCTAATAACTGTTATTATACGAGAATTCCACCAAATGCAGATGGTCCTCCCAAGATCCACCAAATCCAAAACACAAGCCCTCAGCATATCTTCTAGAATTCTATTCAGCCTTTCTGTTTATCCATCGGTCTGGGGATGATAGTATGTACTCAACTCAATGTCAAACTCGTACCCAAAGCTGTCTGCAAAGCCTCTCAAAATTTTCTAGTGAAGATAGGATCACGACCACTAACAATGCTGACTGGAACACTATGCAGTCGGACAATCTCTCTTAAGAAAATCTCAGCCGAAGATGCTACAATACGGGTTGCCTTAACCGGAATAAAATGGGCGCTCTTGGTTAACCGGTCAACAAATACCCATGTTCCTTCATTTCTCTTTTTGATCCTTGGCAAACCGCTGACGAAATTCATGGAAATCATTTCTCGCTTCCAATTAGGAATTTCCAAAGGCTGTAACAATCCTACGATCTTCTGCTGATCACCTTTCACCTACCGACAAATCACACATTCATTGACGAAAGCAGCAAATCCTTATTCATGCTCGGCCACTAGAAGACTCTCCTCATATCCTTATACATCTTTGAAATCCCTGGGTGGATACTCAGCCTAGATCGATGACTCTCTGACAGAACTTTTTGCATCAAATCCTTGAAATTCGAAAACACAAATCCTTCCATTGATCCTCAATGTTCCTTGCCATCAATCTCAAAACCGGAACACTGATCATTCTTGACTCAAACCATCCACCTCTGGCACACATAAACGTCCGTGAAGACCTCAAACTTACTCTTCCCATTAGGAATAGCTAGAACAGGCGCACTACTCAGCCTTGCCTTCAAATCCAAGAAAGCCTTTTTATATACGGGGTCCACTTAAACTTTGCTCCTTTTCGAGTCAACTTGGTTAAGTGCAAAGAAATCTTAGAATAGTCCTTGACAAACTTCTTGTAGTACTCTGCCAAACCCAGAAAACTGTGGACTTCTGTCAGAGTCGGCGGCTGCTTCCACTCCTCAATAGTAGCAACCTTAGCCGGATCTACGGAAATACCCTCACCAGAAACAATATGCCCCAAAAATCTAGCTACCGATTTCCAAAAATGTCATTTCAAAAACTTAGTCTTCAAAATAACCTCCTCAAGGTCTCCGACACTATTCCCAAATGCCGGTTGTGCTCCTCTTCAGACTTGGAGTAGACCAAAACATCATCGATGAACACGAGAACGAACTTATTCAACACATCCCAAAAAACTCAATTCATCATATCCACAAAATAGGCAGGAGCATTGGCTATCCCGAAAGGCATAACTAACCACTCAAAAAAAACAATTGGGTCCCCTAAACGCAGTCAAGGGGATACTGTCCTCAGGTACCCTTAACTGATGAAAACCAGAAGCTAAATCTAACTGAGAGAAAACAGAAGCTCCATGGAGTTGATCAAAAAGATTGTCTATACGGGCAAAGGATACTTATTCCTAATTGTTACCTTACTCTACTCCCGGAAATCCACACAAAATCTCAAAGACCCATCCGTCTTGGTCATAAAGACTACGGCGGAACCCCAACTGGAAAAACTAGGCCGGATTAAGCCTTTCTCTAAGAAATCTTGGGTTTGCTTCACCAGATCTTCTCTCTCCTTCGGCGCCATCCTTTTACTGGGTTGAACAACAGGTACTACTCCTGGAACTAAATCGATCCGAAACTCTATCTCTCGATGAGGGGGCCAAACCTTTCACTTCCTCGAAAACATCTGAAAAATCTCTAACCACTTCGATGGTCTCTACGCCGTCTAGAATTGCCTCAATTCCATGCAGAAGATTGCTCAAATGAACTCCGAAATTATCGCAAATCGTTTTTGCGATTTTTCCCAACTTAGACTCCAAAGACACAATCCTCTCTTCACACATCAAGACAACCTTATACTTATCTAACCAATCCATACCTAGAATAAGATCAAACCCTTTGAAATCCAATGCAAAAGGGTCGCAAGCAAAAAAACTATGAGACAGATAAGAAAGCCTTAGGTCTCTACGGATCTTATCTAACTTGGTTACTCTGCCTATAGGATTAGATACAAAGATAGGACGGTCAACCAAACAAGGAGAAAGATCAAACTTCTCTAGAATTCATGTTGGAAACCCGAACAGGTAAACCAAAAAATTTAGATAGATATATAGTTATATAAAAATTACAAATACATGCTCTCAAGATAGAACTACTCCAGAGCCTAGGTATTATCTCAACCTATGCTCTGATACCAACTGTGATGACCCGCCTTTCATTACACAGAAAGACACATCATCAATAAGAATGAAATAGGTAAAAATATAATAGATATAAGAAGCAACTAAACAATACCAAAATATTACAGCGGAAATGGAATAAAATATAATATATCACATAATTATTACATAGTCATTACATCAGAGTTACACAGATTACACAACATTTCACATTAGACATTTATAAAGGACTGTCTATCCACTACATTCCAAAATACAACAGTCAAAAGACACTACACAGCGGAAATAGATAGATATAACTACGTTGGGACTCCTGCTCCAAGCTTTCCAAAATTCATCAAGACAAACCTGATCACTTGACTACTTATAAAAATTTGAGTACCCAAGAGTTTAAGAAAAACAGAAATAAACTCCCGGTCAGACATGGGTCTGGTGTGAGTAAATGGTTAAGTTGTTTAACTTGAAAAACCTTTGAAAGAAAAGATATCTCGTAAGACTCTGCGCCAATAAATACGGACAAGTTTTTCCCTTACGATAACCAAAACATTCAATAGAAAATCCGGTTATATTATAATAGCGTCTAGGTTTTCAAATAAATATTCACATAGCTGAAATTGTTACATTATTAAATTCCAGCATACTAGCCATAAAGTGGGTTATACAATCAAGTCCGAGATCACTTATTGAAAATTGGATTCCATACAATGGCAGGGCTACTGGGGTACCATCCATCATAGTACGTAGCCTAGATCACCATACCGAGGATCCACCCTAAATCCCCTGCAACACAAGGCCCGAGCTACCCTTACTAGATAGTCCGAATAAGACAACACCGCGGTTGTAGCTAGTAACCATCCACACGGCCGAAATAAAAGGGACTATAGACAAGGGAAAATCTTATCCTACTTGGGTGCTACCCACTTAGCCTTGTTGCACCTCCCCGGTTTTAGCCATTCCCGGTTGATGAGGCTTGGGGCTACAATTACCTTTAAAGAAAACATCTTGGAATTCTCATTGTCCTCCATTGACGATGGTCTGATAGCATTCATCCATACAAGTTCATTCCGGGTTCGAATGAAACCGAAGGCAATATCTCGTTACACTTATTTTGGAATCATCCTCAGAGTTAACGACAATAACCCTTGCACTCTAAATCTCCATCTCGATCTTCATTCCGAGATTCCAC
The DNA here is from genome assembly GCA_030765085.1 of Allium cepa. Taxonomy (NCBI): domain Eukaryota; kingdom Viridiplantae; phylum Streptophyta; class Magnoliopsida; order Asparagales; family Amaryllidaceae; genus Allium; species Allium cepa. The sequence goes on from CM060934.1 coordinate 331,466,715, forward strand.
GACCTACCGTTTAACTTGGATTGATGTGGTTTTCGGATAATCAAATCTGTTATCCGATCCCAGTCTCATCGAAATCAAAACGTTTCTTACAGGCCAAGTTGTTTAAGGTTTGAACAATTCAATTCAATACTAGAATTCACATAGCATTCATCACAAATAAATCACATACATTTATCACAGATATATCCAATATGACATCACAGTATATCATAGATTATCATTCAATAGATATTGTTATCCCACTTTTTGGCCAAAATTGGAATATCAACAAATTGACAAGGAATGATGGATATCGGGATTAAAGATTGATTGGAATCAAGGCTGCAATCGATGTCGTCAAAATTTGGTTGAGCTCCAATCGGGGCAAAATCGATTGGAGATGATGATAAGGATTAGGAAAGGCTATGTTTCAAATTTCAGGTTAATCGGAGTTCGTATGAAGGAGATATGATCGATGCAAGGTAGGAAGAACATACTGTTCGAACCCATCGGCACGCAAGGATGGTTCGAATCGATCAGGGGTTGCATTCGTATCGACACCGTTCGTGTCGATACCATTTCGAATCGATGTCGTTCGTATTGATTGGCGCAGGTTCGGCTCAGTGAAGTTCGCATCAGGTGTTGGTTCGACTCGATAGTGTTCGAATCGATCGAGTTACTGGTTCGACTCGATAGGCTCGTATCGATCAGATAGGAAGGCTAGATGGATCTCGATTCGATGGAAACAAACCCAGAGTGGTAGCAAGCATGTGGAGGTTCTTCGAATCGATGTGCTTCGTATCGATCAGGATGGGTGCAGATGGCGCATTTCGACTCCATGCCTTTTGCAAATCTCCTTCGTATCCATCAGGTAAGAGCTTCATTCGTATCCATCAGGTGAGGTCTCATTCATATCCATCCTTCACGACCACTTCGTATCGATGTCCTCCATACTCGTTTCGAATCGATCAGCTCACATGGGATCGATACGGAATGAACTCCTGGAATCGATGCGAAGAGAGACACGAGTTAATAGATGCGAGCATGCCATTGTGAAGTTATGGATATGGACGAAGCATAAAACATGGATGCAAGCCCACGTCTCCAGGAGAGGAGCGTTCAACTCGGCACATCAAGTGGAGTCAACACGCCGCATAATTCGAATCGACCCGAGAAGGTAGCGCCACGTCATTGCACGCACGTTCTTCAGATGGAGTCGAAGGTGATGGATTCGAACTGGTGGATTCGAAGACGACAGCCAGTGAAAAACCCAAATTCGAACCGATCATATCTCCTACACCGATGATCCAAATGCAATGAAATTTTCACAGCAGCTTGCATGCAAGGTAAGGAATGTTCCTGCCAAGTTTCAGCTCGATTGGATCATTTCTTGATGGATATGAAATCACTTCGTATCGATCACAGATCGAATCGAAACTTGGTGGGGTCGGTCGCGTGAGCCCACTCACGTGCCAGAAAAAGTCTCCCGAAGTTTGAACGAGATCTGAGCCTCCTACACCTATAAATAGCACCCTGAAGCCTACAGGATAAAGATCTTTTGGCTATTGAACGTCCAGACTCTGCCGGATTCATTTCTACACTTCGATACTGCTATTGCATTGGAAATTCTTCATATTTAATGCTGTAATCATCTGTTATCATCAAGGATAATCAATAAAAGGATAAAACTTTGGAGTGGACATAGGCCGGAGATAGCCGAACCACTATAAAACTTGTGTCTTTGTTCATTATTTCTGAATTACTGTTTGATACTTGTTGAGATCTGATATTTGTGCTTGAATATCATTGGTTTGTGTTCATACACTGGTGCTTTCACGGTATTTGGGGTTTGTGGCCAATTTTGGCACAAACACTTTGGTGCTTTCACTGAGAACGACGAGCACCCGCTACATCGGATTTGAAGTTCGGATTAGAAGACTTTGAGGAGTTTGAATTTGAAGACAATGACTAGGCAAAATAGTAGAAGGCAAAGGGTTGAGAGAAGCCAACAGGAAGGAAGTCAACAGGCATCCTCCGGAGTCAGGGAAGGACAGGCTTCAATCTACATAACCCGGGATAAAATTGAAGCTATGGAAAATTCATTGCAGGAGAAATTGTTGAAAAGTCAACAGCAAATGATGCAGACTTTCTTTGAGCAAATGAGAGCTGCAGGGGTGCAGAACTTAGGAACAGCTACAACGGCTGTGGATATGGGACAAGGAACTAGGGTTGTGGAACCCAATGGAGGACGGGATACGGAGGTAGAAGGCAATCAACAAGGGCTTGTGGGCAGGCCCACGAGATCCAACGTAGGAGGACCTCTGAAAGGAGTCCAACAGGCTAGGACCAACATTGCTGAGCCACATGAGGAATATGTGCCGGAATTCCCTCGGGGGCATGGGGGGCAACCCCCAACAGACAATATTGAATTAGTGGAGATCATTCGAAAAACTGTGCGAGGTGGTTTGACCAACAGAGACTTGGAAGGAGTGAACAGGAGTCCGTTCGCTCGGGAAATAAGGATGGCTCAGAATCCACCTAAGTTCAAGCTACCTAACGTGGACGTGTATGATGGTAAGGCAGACCCAACCGATCACTTGATGAGGTACACCAGACACATGGAGGTGCTGGGGGCATCATAGGAAGTAATGGCACGATGCTTTCCTTTGTACTTGATGGACTTAGCTGCAATGTGGTTTAGGCAGCTGGGAGAAGGATCTATCAGGACTTGGGGGAATTGGTGGAAAAGTTTTTAGGACAGTTTCGGGTTCATGTCAAGAGACCGAAGAACGTGATGACACCGACATCGGTAAAACAGAGGATGGATGAATCGCTGAGAGCTTTTCTAACTCGATTCAGTGTGGCAGTTGCTTCGGTGGATCGGTCTAATCCATCGATGGTTTTGATGGCGGCAGTATCAGGAGTCAGGGAAGATTTGGATTTCAAGGTATCTTTGATAAGAGATCCCCCACAGGATCTCGATGAGTTCTTTCACGAGGCAGAGAGGTTCCTTCGGCAAGAAGATGCGAGTATGGATCTAAAGTTGAAAAAGGTTAATGCAACTGAGGAGAGAGGACCATCCAACAAAGGTTCGGATAAAGACAAAGGAAAATGGAAGTTAGACGATGATTCTGGAAAAGATAGGAAGCGATGGAAGGATCCGAAGTTTTCCACATACACAGGATTAAACGAGACGCTGGAGCGAATATACCAGGATACTCGAAATCGCCTTCCCTACCGAAGGCCGGCTAGGAGGGAACTATCAGAACGGGAGAGGACATCAGGAAGGCATTGTTTCTTCCATGACTTGGATGGACACGACACCAACAGTTGCAGGCATTTAAGGGATATAATCGAGGAGCATGTCAGGAAGGGGCTGTTGCCACAATATGTCGGAACTCGGAATGCAATGGCGGAGCAGGAGCAACCGCCGCCTTCCTCAAGCCACGATTGTGGAAGGCCCAGGAATGATGGTCGATTGATCATCCACTGATCAGGATAATGTGAAATAAGTAGCGATCTACTGGCAAGCAACCAAGTCATTTACACATGTATGGGGACGGAGATAGGCCCTAGGCATGCTCTGAATGATGATAAACTGCAATGCTATGGTTTGTGAAATTTATCTTTTGCTTTTGGATTGAACACTGTTTTTATTTTTGGATTTGGTTTTGGAGTTTGGATTGAACTCCTGGTTTTGCTTGCTTTTTGATTTGGATTTTCCTTTGGATGATTGTTTTCAGTTTTGGATGCTGGTTTGGATTTCTGATTCTTTGGTTTTGATTTGGATTTTGGGATTTGGATTCTGGATTGGATTTTGATTGGATTTTTATCTGGTTTTTGGTAAACGGTCGTTGGGTATGGATTATGCCTGGCAAGGGGTGAGTCACTTTGTCCCCACGTGGTAAATTGACTCATTCAGGTCGTCGAGTATGGATTATGCTCGGCAAGGGTCCGGAGTGACCAGGATTTGGCCTAGGACTTAGGCCCTGTATTATCAAATGCAATTTTCAGGTCGCTGAGTATGGACTATGCTCAGCAAGGGTCCGGAGTGACCAGGATTCGGCCTAGGACTTAGACCCCATATTATCGATTATTGTTTTAGGTCGCTGAGCATGCACTATGCTCAACATGGGTCCGGAGAGACCAGTACTCGGCTTAGGACATAAGCCATGGCTTTGTACAGCGTCTAGGGACACTGGACCACGGTCGTCAAGTGTGGATTGCGCTTGGCAAGAACCCGGAGAGGTTAGCTCAACGTCCAGGGACACTGGACCAAGGTCATCAAGTGTGGATTACGCTTGGCAAGAGCCCAGAGAGGTTATGGGTTCGGATATCGACCCGGAGAGGTCCTGGATTCGGTTATTGGCTATTGGATAAGGATGGATTAGGACTCGAATGTCGAGTTCGAATGGATATGGAATTTGCTAAGGCTTTGGTTATTGGATTTGGAATCGGACATCGACTCGGAGCAGTCGAGGATGACACGCTCTGGCGATATGGCTATGGACTTTGGATATTGGAATCGGAACTATTCAAAACACGCCTTCTTATCACAAGGCATGTTTTGGGGGGCAAAGTGTTATCCCACTTTTTGGCCAAAACTGGAATATCAACAAATTGACAAGGAATGATTGATATCGGGATTAAGGATCGATTGGAATCAAGGCTGCAATCGATGTCATCGAAATTTGGCTGAGCTCCGATCGAGGCAAAATCGATTGGAGATGATGATAAGGATTGGGAAAGGCTATTTTTGAAATTTTAGTTTAATCGGAGTTCGTATGAAGGAGATATGATCGATGCAAGGTAGGAAGAACATACTGTTCGAACCCATCGGCACGCAAGGATGGTTCGAATCGATCAGGGGTTGCATTCGTATCGACACCGTTCGTGTCGATACCATTTCAAATCGATGCCGTTCGAATCGATTGGCGCGGGTTCGGCTCAGTGAAGTTCGCATCAGGTGTTGGTTCGACTCGATAGTGTTCGAATCGATCGAGTTACTGGTTCGACTCGATAGGCTCGTATCGATCAGATAGGAAGGCTAGATGGATCTCGATTCGATGGCAACAAACCCAGAGTGGTAGCAAGCATGTGGAGGTTCTTCGAATCGATGTGTTTCGTATCGATCAGGATGGGTGCAGATGGCGCATTTTGACTCCATGCCTTTTGCAAATCTCCTTCGTATCCATCAAGTAAGAGCTTCGTTCGTATCCATCAGGTGAGGTCTCGTTTGTGTCCATCCTTCACGACCACTTTGTATCGATGTCCCCCATACTCGTTTCGAATCGATCAGCTCACATGGGATCGATACGGAATGAACTCCTGGAATCGATGCGAAGAGAGACACGAGTTAATGGATGCGAGCATGCCCTTGTGAAGTTATGGATATGGATGAAGCATAAAACATGGATGCAAGCCCACATCTCCAGGAGAGAAGCGTTCAACTTGGCGCATCAAGTGGAGTCAACACGCCGCATAATTCGAATCGACCCGGGAAGGTAGTGCCACGTCATTGCGCGTGCATGCTTCAGATGGAGTCAAAGGTGATGGATTCGAACTGGTGGATTCGAAGACGACAGCCAGTGAAAAACCCAAATTCGAACCGATCATATCTCCTACACCGATGATCCAAATGCAATGAAATTTTCACAGCAGCTTGCATGCAAGGTAAGGAATGTTCCTGCCAAGTTTCAGCTCGATTGGATCATTTCTTGATGGATACAAAATCACTTCGAATCGATCACAGATCGAGTCGAAACTTGGTGGGGTTGGTCACGTGGGCCCACTCACGTGCCAGAAAAATTCTCCCGAAGTTTGAGCGAGATCTGAGCCTCCTACGCCTATAAATAGCACCCTGAAGCCTACAGAAAAAAGGATCTTTTGGCTATTGAACGTCCAGACTCTGCCGGATTCATTTCTACACTTCGATACTGCTATTGTACTGGAAATTATTCATATTTACTGCTGTAATCATCAAGGATAATCAATAAAAGGATAAAACTTTGGAGTGGACGTAGGCCGGAGATAGCCGAACCACTATAAAACTTGTGTCTTTGTTCATTATTTTTGAATTACTGTTTGATACTTGTTGAGATCTGATATTTGTGCTTGAATATCATTGGTTTGTGTTCATACACTGGTGCTTTCACGGTATTTGGGGTTTGTGACCAATTTTGGCGCAAACAGATATCAATCAATCCAGACGTTCTATTCAAACAATCATCCACAAGCAAGAATTTTTAATCCATATTATAATTAATTTAATTAACTTAAATCAAATTAGTTACTTCATAATTAATCACCTAATCCTGCTTAATCAATCATTAATTAATTATAAACCATTTAATTAACTAAACATTCCTTAATTACCTTACAAACCAATTAATTAATCTTTAATTATAGATTAATTATTCTTCAACTATTAATTAATAAACCTTAATTATTAATTAATATTCCTCAATACAAATTAATTAATCCTTAATTATAAATTAATCAATCCTTAACTAACCATTAATTAATCCTTATTTACCAGTTGATTAATCAATTAATTAATCTTTTAATTACAGATTAATTACTTTAATTATTAATTAATAAACCCTAATTATCAATTAATAAAACTTAATTACAAATTAAGTACTTCTTAATTACTAGTTAATTAACCTCTAATTCTTAATTAATTAATCTCTAATTACTAAATTAATTAATCTTAATTACTTAATTAATTAATCTCTAATCGCAAATTAATCAATCTTAATTACTTAATTAATTAATTCTTAATTACAGCTTAATTACTTAATTAATTAATCTTTAATTATTAATTAATAATCTCTAATTATCTAATTATCTAATTAACAATCCTTAATTACAAATTAATTAACCTCTAATTAATTAACTTATAACCCTTAATTAATTCAATTAATTATTCTTTATTAATTACTTAATTAATTTAATCAATCTTAAATTATCAAACCTTAATTAACCTTTAAGTTAAACCATTATCTTTATAAATTACATAACTGTCATTAACATTTTAAAAAATATTTTATCTTTAAATTTAACTTACTTAATTAAATCACGTAAATTAATTTTTAAAATAAAATAATCATTTAACTTAACAAATTAAAGTTAACAAATCATAACTTCCTTTAATCAAATAACTTAAAACATTTATCAAGTAATAGTTTAAACAAAATTCAATTTAAAATTTAAAAACTTGCTTTTGTAAAACCTTCAAAAACTTTTAAAAACTATTTTAGAACTTGCTTCGGGTCCGACCCGATAGTTACTCAAGTCATGCCCGAGAAAAATCACCCTTCCCTTTTTTTTATAATTTTGTTAGTTAAAAACTTTAAACCTGGAAACCCGTTAACTCTCACGTACTACTCGAGTTTTTTCTCGAGTCACTCTACCCAAATACCCTAGCACTCCTTCAAGATCACTCACTACCCAAAAACACTGACACAAAACTTCACCGTGCACCTGCGCAGTGCAACAGTGACGCTCTGATCACCCTTGCTATCACCACCGAGTCGACGATTACCCATGGCTAGCTGGAAGGCTGGAGATGCGTGGAATGGTGTTCGTCCATGGCAGGAGGAGAACGACATGGAGGGGATGAGCTTTTTCTATAAACTATTGCTACAAAAACTTATTTTTCTTGAAGCACAAAGGGAAAAACCCGAAGAGACAAAGAGAAGACGAAAACAAATAGAACTGATATATATAATTTCTCAAATGAAACAAATGAATAGTAGAAGAAAGGAATACGAACACAATAAATATAAAATAGTGGGAATAGCAAGAGTTCTGGGAATTGAAAAAGGCAATAGGCCATTGGTTAAAAGACGGTGGAATATAAAAAGGTAAGGAAAACCAAAAGGTTGTAAAACGGTACCGACATAGTCTGACATTTTATAGATTTCACCATCCATCGGACGTCGAAACACACATACGAATATACCATAGAGATCAGCATGACGAGACGATCTAAATGGTATACAGATATCAGTAGTACAATCGTCCTATCAAAAGTCAATAATCGGTACCGAAAAATGCTACAAATATGTCAAAAATAAGATAAACTGAGCAATGACTGTTAAAATTTGGAGAAACGAAATATGACATCTCACTTAGAAGATGATTTACAAATTTATTATATTAAAATATTCAGGTTTGAAAAACATTTTGTTGTCATCAAATTCTAACCGATATAAGTTTAAATAAAATCACACAATAAAATAAATTTCCATGTTATAAATTGAAAATTTATTATTTTCTAGGTTTAATTAGACGTATTCCAAATATTAAATTTTTATTTTCAAATTTTATTATTTAAAATTTCACAAAAATTCATTTGATTAAATAAATAAGACCACTAAAATTTTCGGGTCGTTACATCTGCTTACCCAACTTAGATTTTCATTTGAAGAAATAGTTTGTTACAACTCGAAAATTAAGCTATAATAATTATTTAATGAATTAATTAAATGATAAAATAACTTTGTGAAATTATCATAATTGAGCCAAGGGAGTTGCACCATTGTATACATAGTAATTTCCTGTCAATTTCCATACATAGAACGTCGGAATCCAAGGTAGAACGAAGAAGATACGAATTAAACAAGAAATTAGAACAGAAGAAAAAAATACAGGGGTAGGTTGACACATAGGTTGATCTACCCACTGCCTTGGTCGACCAGCATGTCGACCTAGCAAGAAAGGTGGTCGACACCTAGGTTGACCTGCCTTGTTTAATGAATGAAGAATTTAATTCTTCGTTCCTGTAAGCTTCGGACACGTCATTTTGGGTTATTTCCTATCATCTGGTGCGTCCATGCTTCCATTCGACGGTTGCTGTCTAGCCTATGACATGGTTGTACCAAATTCAATCTCCAAATCCAATGGTCCGAGATCCACAAGTGCCACTATAAATAAGACCCTAGGCCTAGCTATTTTTCTCATTCTATATTTTCTCCATTTGGGTTCACCTTCTCAGGCAGGACCCTAAAAGGAATAATTTTTCGAGGAGAAGATCATTTTAAATTAAAAGATTCAATACCCTCAAGTGGATCCGAAAAGACCAAAGGAAGTGCTAAGGACCACAGGTGAGTGATTAATAATTATTTTAGATTTTTAAGTAATTTAAAATAATAAGGTTTCCAATAGTTGTAGTTTTTCTACAATTTTGGAATAACCTTTTTTACCAGTTTATTTTAAGTTTTAGATTTATTTTTCAGTCTATTTCCTTTTAGCTATTCTTTTCAGTTATTTGTAGTTAATTACCGTTAATTATAGATTTTCCATTTATTTACAGTTATTTACAGTATTTGTAATTATTTACTGTTATCTACGTTGTATTTACATCTTTTCTACGTTGGGATTTTCTTCTTTAATTGTAAGTTTCTTTCTATTTTTCCTTTTTACGCGAATGGAATAGAATAGATTAAATTGCGAATATGGACTAAATAATAAGAACACTGAAATTACAGAAAATAAGATGTAAAATGTGAAGAATGCAATAAATTGGACTTGGGCTGAATTTAAGCCTAATTATGATGTGTAACAATGATTAAGAAGAGTAAAAAGAGAAAGTGGCCTATTTTTATACTTAGACTTTGGGTTAAGTTAATAAGCAATATTATAAAATAAGTTATAATTAGACTTAGAACTGAAAAGGCTTATTTTGAGACTTAGAATAAATTAATAAGCAAAGACAACAAGGATAATAGTAGAGGCTTATTTAAACAATTTATATTAAGTTAATAAACAAAAGTAGGACCTGTACCAACAACATTCCTTATTTTCTATGGACACGGATGTCTCATAATAGCCTGAAGTGAGATGAGGGCATGCTTATGCTATTTAGGGTAGATAAAAGGTCAATAATCATAAGTCCAAATCATGGGGATTTGGACAAGAGGCGCAACTAGGTTTTGTTTGACAGGGACCAGTACCAACAACATTCACTATTTTTTATGGACACAGGTGTCTCACTATAGCCTGAAGTGAAATAAGGGCATGCTTATGCTACCTAGGGTAAATAAAAGAGTGAGCAACAGATAATGTGAACCCAACGGTGGTCGACTTGGTGCAGGGGATATAATTCGCTATTGAGTTCCAAGCGCTTAGTAGGTGCCTTTTGTAGGCACTAATGTCTAGCTCATAGTAGGCACATTAGTAGAAGGCCGATCAAATGGTAGAATTAGGACTTCAACCTAATTAAAGTAGGATTGGAAATTCAGCCTAATCAAAACAGTTATCTAAGACAAGTGCAAACAATCGAAGTTATCCAATCGAATTAATCTAAGAGTTAAATTGTATTTATTTACAGCTTTACCTTTCCTCCTATTTCTTTATTTCCTTTTACATTAAACTGTTGCAAAGTCTATTATTTTTACCTTGCTTGAGAATACTAGTAATCATATCATTTACCAGACTTTTAGTCTGACCCGCTCCTCTATTTTCTTCTTTTTACCCATAGGCCAGCAAGGGTAAGAACGATTGATTATAGGCACTTGGAGACTTTAGTGGTGGAGATTTTCTCATGTATTCCTTTTCTTCACTTTCATTTTTTAGCTTATTTGATGTACTGGTACTTTTTGATAAATAATTTTGTACTCCGATTTTTATGAAACCGAGGTTATGATTTTCATAAGACATGTATTGGCATTTTGAGACATCTTATGTATTTGGTTTTATAACTCTATCTTATGAAGTTTTATTTTTGGTAAATTGTTGCTTTTATTATTTCCGCTGTTTTTATCTATTTTGTCTTGTGAATCTTAGTCTCTTTAAGTTTTAGCTATACCTACAATGCAGCACATTTTTTAGTGTGTCCTTCTGGGTATACTAAGGGGTATTGGGTTTTCATTTGGTATTAGAGCCTAAGGTTACAATATTCCTAATTTTTTTTAAAGTAAAGTAGTTTTAAAAATAACTTGTTTTAAAAGTATTTTTCAGAAAGGAACTCTTAGAAGTAGTTTTCAAGTATAAAAGAGTTTTTATAAAAATCCCCTCAAAAGTCTAGCTCAATCTCCCTTCGTCTTTCCTAAATTCTCTTTTCTTTGCGTAGAATGGCAGATGCCCCTAATCTTCCCGAGGGTATTCCAGTCTTAGGCTGGTTTTGTACGTATCTACAAGCCACGACTCTAGAGGTGCACAGGCAAGTGCCCAATCCATTACCAGCGGGTGGGAATCCCATCAACTACCTGCAGCAGTTAATTTCTCTAAGCTTTGTATGGATTTTGCGAATTTGGAAGGAAAGACCTTTTCTAGTACGGTGACTTTTATGGAGGCGTGCGCTTGGTTAAGGAACATAGAAAGGATAATATTAGGATTGGAGGATCAGCAGTGGGTTCAGCTACCATCTTGGCAGCTGAAAGAGGAGGCTTCTTATTGGTGAGAGGTTATTGAGTTGGAAGGAAGAGACGTTAATTGGAATGGGTTCCAGGAGAAATTTGACAGGAAGTTTTTATCTCAAGTAGAAGAAAGTGTCCAGTAGGAGAAGTTTATTAGCTTGAAGCAAGGAAGTTTATCTGTGAAGGACTATATAAACAATTTTAATGAGTTGTCACGGTTTGGAATGGAGTTGATGAATATACCACACAAGAAGGCTATGAAGTTCACGAAGGGATTAAATCAGCCCCTTCAAGGGTTGTTGTTGACTTACGTATCGGTAGGATCTACCTACGAGTCACTGGTGGAGATGGCGCTTATGTCTGATGCAGCTAAGGAGGGGGAGTCCGAAGAAGTTGTTAAGTCGGAAGGTCTTAAAAAGAAATGGTGGAAGAACAGTATAGAGAAGAAGAAAGGAGAAGGCCGTCAGAAGAAAATCAAGAAAGGAGTGAAGTGATATAATTGTAGGCAACCCGGTCACATGAGTAGGAATAGTCCCCAGAAGTTGGGCAAGGAGCGAGTGTACCGACAACGCGGATTCAGGCATTAGATGCAGCACCATCCAGCAGCATTCCAAAGATAGGTACGAAAGTCACTGTGGAAGGTTTGATTTCTATTTTTGATTTTCCCATTCAGACTCTTTTCAATTCTAGAGCATCACACTCTTTCATCTCTAGTTCTTTGGTAGATTGTTGCACTTAGACATCTCTTTAGTAATAGACCCCATTGTAGTTTCAAACCCCATAGGAGGATCGGCACACTTGTCTATGGTTTGTAGGGGTTTGAAAATTTTATCTTAGGCGTAAAATTTGATTGTGACGCCTATGTATTGGGATTCTCGGGGTATGGGTTGATTTTGCGTATGGATTAGCTATCCATATATGGAGCTATATTAGACTACGAGAGGAGAGTCGTTAGACTAGAGACAGGCAGTGGTAGGACTCTCAAGGTTTTTTGCGACCTTCATGGGTCAGTTATGTTAAGCTTCCTTTTTTCCCTCGATTCATCATCAGCAAAGTTAGATTCAGTTCCTGTCATCAGATATTTTTTGGATGTTCTTGAAGAGTTTAGGGACTACCCCCTAAAAGAGAGATTGACTTCAAGATTTATTTGACTGAAAATGCTAAGCTAGTAGCGTTACCCGTGAGGCACGTGGCACCTAGGGAGAGAAAAGAATTGAGCAAGCAAGTTCGTGAGCTTTTGGAGAAAGGTTTTATAAGAAGGAGCATATCGGAGTGGGGAGCACCAATCGTGTTTTCTACTAAGGTGGATGGTTCCCTTCGACTTTGTGTAGACTATAAAGAATTAAATAAGCTTACGAAGAAGAACCGTTATCCACTTCCTAGGATAGATGATCATTTTGACCAGTTGGTTTGCTCTTCGGTATTCTCTCAACTTGATTTAGCCACTGGATTTCATCAGCTTAAGGTCGCTAATGATTGCATTAATAAGACCGCATTTAGGACACCTGACAGATTCTTTGAGTGGTTAATCATGGGTTTTGGGCTTACCAACGCTACAGGCTATTTTGTAGATTTAATGAGCCATGTTTTTTGAGATGTCCTAAATAATTTCGTGGTGGTATTCGTAGATGACATTTTGGTGTTTTCCAAGAGTATGGAGGAGCATGCTTTCATTTAGAGGAGGTCCTTCGCACACTTTGTAATCATCGATTGAGGGCAAAGTTTTTGAAGTGTAACTTTTGGCGAGAGGAGGTATGTTTCTTCGGGCATGTAGTCTTGAGAGAGGGTTTGGCTATTGACCCCGCTAAGGTGATGACAGTGCAAGATTGGAAGGCCCCTAAGAATGTTACCGAAGTTAGAAGCTTCTTAGGATTGACTGGCTATTATAGAAAGTTCATTAGATATTTTGCCAAGGTTTCAACACCACTTACTCGCCTCACTAAGAAGAACAAAGCATTCGTGTGGGACATGGATTGTGAGGATTCCTTCAAGAAGCTTAAGAGAGCTCTTACTAGTACGCCAGTGTTAGTAGGGCTGTCAACGGATGCTTTCGGATACGGATAGTGCCATATCCGTATCCGTATCCGAAATCATTTTCGGATATCCATATCCGTTTAATTTTCGGATATCGGATATCCATATCCGCTAAATTTTCGGATACGGACGGATATTGGATATTTATCCGCTCCACCAATAATTGATAAATTTAAAGGTATAAACGAAAAAGTTTAGATCAACATAAGACATTTTTTGTACTATTGTTCATAAAAAAACAAAGAAATAAAAAATATGGTGATAAAACATTGTTTTATACTAATATATGTATGTGTATCAAAAAATATTCAAAAGTTAAACACTCATAGCCCTATTTTCCTATTTTAAATTATATAAATATGCATCAGTTAATCGGACGGATATTTTTCGGATACGGATACCACTATAACCATATCCGTATCCGAAAAGCTTTTCGGATATCGGATATCCGTATCCGCTTTTCGGATAATGGATATTTTTCATATTTTCGGATACGGATTCGGACGGATATCGGATTTTTCGGGTACCCATTGACAGCCCTAAGTGTTAGTTTTAATCGATGGAGCTAAGCCATTACAGTATACACTGATGCATCTGGGATGGGTCTAGAAGTGGTGTTGATGCAAGAAGGGAGGGTAGTATGTTATGGAAGTAAGCAATTAAGGACGCATGAGAAGAACTTCCCTACCCATGATTTGGAGTTGGTTGCTATAGTTTTTGCACTCAAGTCTTAGAGGCATTACTTGCTTAGAGAAAGGTTTGAGCTTTTCATTGACCATAAGTCATTGAAGTACCTATTCTCACAGAAGGATTCGAACTTATGGCAGCAACGATGGATGGAGTTTTTGGCGTCGTACAACTTTGAGATAACTTATATCCCTAGCAAAGGAAAGGTGGTTGCGGATGCATTGAGTAGAAAGAAAGAAACCCTTAGTCCTTTTTCGTAGAGCAGAGGAGCGTAGAGTTTATTTCCACTTTTGATTTTAAGCCCTCCACAGACTTTACCCTTGGATTATTAGTAGCTTTTAAGGTGAGGCCTATCCTTATAGATCAAATTGGCTCGAGGCAGCGAGAGGATTCAGAGCTTATGGATATTATGGATAATATTAGCCAAGGAGAGGTCCAACGTAATTCCATTGATGGCAAAGGGTGGCTTAGGAGAGATGGAAGGCTTTGTGTTCCCCACATTAAGGTATCCCCGCTAAGGAAGGTGGTAAGGTTTGGATCGAGTGGGAAGTTAGCCACCAAATTTGTAGGACCATTCTCTATTGTAGAGAGAGTAGGGAAGAGAACATATCGAGTGAAGCTCCCAAAGAGGCTCGCAGGAGTGCAAGACATTTTCCATGTTTCGAACTTGAGAAAGTGCTTACATGACTTGGCGGAGGTTGTGGAGCCTAGTCAGTTGGAGCAAATGGAAGTAGAAAAGGAAGCATCGGTTCATCATATTCCTATGAAGATCATTGGACGAGACATCAAGAGACTTAGGAATAAAGAAGTTCTGCTAGTAAAGGTGCGGTAGGGAGATGATGTTGTAGAAGCTACATGGAAGGCTGAAGAGAAGATTCGTACTTCCTATCCTCAACTTTTCGATAGTAAGTTTTAGAATTTCCTATTTCCATATTTAGTTTTGAATAGGTTCTTTCCTTAATTATCCTTTGGGAGGGTAGAACTTTGGATTTAACCTATGGATGGTAAGATTTAATGTAAACATGTCATTAGAACATCTTATGTATGATGGATGCTATTGGTTGCAAGTGTATGCTAGTAGGTGCTAATGGACGCATATACTTACACTAGGCACTATTATCCTTTAGGGATCGGCCTAACTAGGACATTGGAGCATATGCATATGGAAGTGTGTGTATTTGCATTTTTGTTTTATTGGTTGCTATAAATGGATGGCCGACTTATAGGCTGTATAATTTGGTTCTTTGTTCCTTTGGTTTGTGACATGTTTCTAGCTTGTTTTTCTTTCTATCCTGTTCGATTTTGATGATGTTTTCATGATGTTTTGAGAGCTATGGTGCCTAACAATATGCTAGCTAAATTTTGAGAATTTGATATTCAAATTTGAATTGAATTTGAGTTGAATTTGAACTGAATTCGAACTGAATTTAAGTTATTGGTTTTGAGACAAGATATGAGATTTCTGAGATAGTGAATTTGTGCTCTTTATTATTTAGGAGAAATGGTTAATAGAAACCATCATATTTTTATTAAGATTCCGTCGATGATATGGGGCGTCATAGATTGGTGGATTACCACATGATTATTGCATTTGGATTATGATTGTCGCACGCATATAGAACTATCAATTCTTATTAGGGAATTTTCATTCATTTGGATACATGGCATGGACATGATTGCATAAAAGGAGGTCGACAGTATTAGTGGACCGCCTAATCTTTGCATTAGTTAGAGACATTGACATCATACTAATTGCATAAGTATCATAAATCGCATTAAAAAACTTAAGGACAATGGATATAATGGATGATGATTGAGTAGTTGGTTGTAGAACTTGGATGTAACAACCCGAAAATTAAGTTATAATAATTAATTAACAAATTAATTAAATGATAATATAAATTTGTGAAATTATCAAAATTGTGCCATCGGAGGTTCACCATTGTGTCCGTGATAATTTTATGGTCAATTTCCATATATAAAACGTTAGAATCCGAGCTAGAACAAAGAAGATATGAATTAAACAAGAAATTAGAAAAGAAGATACACACACACACACACATATATAGGGCTAGGTCGACCTGCCCACTGCCTAGGTCGACCGGCATGTCGACCTAGCTAGGAGGCGGTCGACATCTAGGTCGACCTGCCTTGTTGAATGTTAATTCTTTGTTCCTATAAGCTTCGAACACGTCGTTTTGGGTTATCTCCTCTCATCCGGTGCGTCCGTGTTTCCATCTGATGGCTCCTATCTAGCCTATGACATGGTTGTACCGAATTCAATCATTCTAGAATTTCTCTCTTTGGGTTCACCTTCTCAGGCAGGACCCTAATAATTTTCCGAGGAGAAGATCATTTTAAATTAAAATATTTAATACCCTCAAATGGATCTAGGAAGACCAAGGGAAGAGCTAAGGACTACAAATGAGGGTTTAATAATTGTTTAAGATTTTTGATTAATTTAAAATAATAGGGTTTTCAATAGTTGTAATTTTTCTACAATTTTGGAATAACCTTTTTTACCAGTTTATTTTCAGTTTTAGATTTATTTTTCAGTCTATTTCCTTTTAGCTATTCTTTTCATTTATTTGTAGTTAATTACTATTAATTATAGCTTTTCCTTTTATTTACAGTTATTTACATTATTTATAATTATTTACTGTTATCTACGTTTTATTTACATCTTTTCTATATTGGGATTTTCTTCTGTAATTGTCGGTTTCTTTCTATTTTTCCTTTTTACACGAATGTAATAGAATAGATTAAAGTGCATATATGGACTAAATAACATGAACCTGAAATTACAAAAAATAAGATGTAAAATGTGAAGAATGCAATAAGTTGGACTTGGACTGAATCTAAGCCTAATTATGATGTGTAACTATGATTAAGAAGAGTAAAAAGAGAAAGTGGCTTATTTTTATACTTAGACCTTAGGTTAAGTTAATAAGCAATATTATAAAATAGGTTATAATTAGAAATAGAACTGAAAAGGCTTATTTTCAGACTTAGAATAAATTAATAAGCAAAGACAACAAGGAAAACAGTAGAGGCTTATTTAACCAATTTATACTAAGTTAAAAAGCAAAAGTAGGGCCTGTACTAACAGCATTCCATATTTTATATGGACACCGGTGTCTCACAGTTGCCTGAAGTGAGATGAGGGAACGCTTATGCTGTTTAGGGTAGATAAAAGTTAAATAATTAAAAGTCCAAATCATGGGGATTTGGACAAGGGGCGCAACTAGATTCTGTTTGACAGGGACCAGTACCAATAGAATTCCCTATTTTCTATGGACAAAGGTGTCTCATTATACCCTGAAGTGAGATGAGGGCATGCTTATGCTGTCTAGGGTAAATATAAGATCAAAAGAGGTAGCAACAGATAGTGTGAACCCAACGGTGGTCTAGCATGCGGCCTCTGTGCAGGGGATATAATTCGCTATTGAGTTCCTATAGTAGGTGTGTTTCATAGGCACTGGTGTCAAGCTTACAGTAGACACATTAGTAGAAGGCCGATCAAATAGTAGAATTAGGACTTCAACCTAATTAAAGTAGGATCTATAATTCAGCCTAATCAAAGTAGTTATTTAAGACAAGTGCGAACAATCGAAGTTATCCAATCGAACTAATCTAATAGTTAAATCGTATTTATTTCCAGCTTTACCTTTCCTCCTATTTATTTATTTATTTCCTTTTATACTTGAACTGCTGCAAAGTCTATTATCTTTACCTTGCTTAAGAATACTAGTAATCACTATCATCCACCAGACTTTTAGTCTGACTCACTCCTCTATTTTCCCCCATTTTCCCCATAGGCTAGCAAGGGAAAGGACGGTAGACTACGGACACTTAGAGACTTCAGTGACGGAGATTTTCTCATGTTTTCATTTTCTTCATTGCCATGTTTTAGCTTATTTGACGTACTGGTACTTTTTGAGGGATAGTTTTGTACTCTGATTTTTATGAGACCGAGGTTATGATTTTCATAAAACATGTATTGGCACTTTAAGACATCTTATGCATTTGGTTTTATAGCTCTATCTTATGAAGTTTGATTTTTGATAAAATATTGTTTACATTATTTCCGCTGTTTTTATCTATTTTTTCTTGTGAATCTTAGTCTTTATAAGTTTTAGCTACACCTACAATGTACCAAATATTTTAGTGTGTCCTTCTGGGTATACTAAGGGGTATGTGGTGTTTCATAGTTGATATGACGTTGAGATTCGTCAAAGTTCAGAAGAAAGATTCAAAATCAAGTGGTCATCGACCCAGTTGTTTCAATATCAGAAGAATAAACATTTCTTTCAGAAAAGAATTGGGAGTTCAAGAAGAATAAGTACCTTTCCAATTGAAGCAATCGGAACAGTAGAAGCTATAGGATAAGACAGATGTAAAATGTTATTCTTGTGTAAAAAGGACAATATGCAAACAAATACAGAAATACCAATAGAGGACAACCGAAGAGGTGTTATAACTGTAATGAGATAGGTCATATGTCTAGGAAGTGTACGAATTTAAACAAGAAAACTCAGGGAAAGAAATTTGCAAAAGAAGGCCCTATACTTCCATGTCAAATAAGGGAAAACAAGCCTCAGTCCTAGAACGCACTACTTTATGGTATGGATTATATTATTAGATTTATCTTCAGTACAGGCACATCACATTCATTTGTAACGAGAGAATTAGAAGAAAGGTTAATGCCTCTCTTTTGGTCACTTCCCTTTGTGTAGCTAATCCACTTGGTCAGTGTGGTGCTCTAAGAATAGAGTGCAATGATGTCATGATTTGTTTATCTAGGCATTCTTTCTTGTGTGAATTGTTTGCTATGAATTCTTTGTAGTATAGTATTATTATAGGAATGAACGGGCTTGAACGATATCAAGCTCAATATTTCTCTAAAAGATAATTACCCATTAACATCCCGATCATGTAGAACAAATTCTTATTGTTCTTGAATCATCAATTGCTGATTCGGGATATTCTTTGTTTTCTTTAGAATCTCAAGGAGATGTGTAATAACCCATATATTAATAAGTAATTAGTTATAAGAATAAAGGTTTAAAAGATTTAATTAAGGGATCAAATAAGAAACATATGAATCAAACAAGGCAAATATTTATGGAGCACTTATTCACTTATTTTGTAAGGGATTAAATTAATAATATGTAATTATTAAATGAAAACTCAAGGGAGTTTAATTAAATGATATATAGTTGAATTCAACCGTGTATAATGGGAATCGATTTAAATACGTGAATAATAAAGATTTGGTATTAAGGTAAAAAATTAGTATAATGAGGAAAGGAATGATTTTCCAAATCAAAACCCTACCATATATATGCCACTAAACATATACCTCTCCTTGTATATTAATTCTCTCTTAAAATTAAAATAAAGACAAAAACCTTAACAACCATCATTACTAAGAATAAAAGAAGAAAAGAAGAAGAAAAGAAGAAGAATAGGAGAAAAGTTTCAAGGAAACTTAAGAAGGTTAAAGATCAAGCGAAATCCTAAGTCCTAAAGTGAGTAATATCATTTCTTTTTTAGGTTGTTTTCATTTGTACTGATTGTGACTTTGATTTTCTATGATAAAGTTCATATAACTTAGGTTATAAATGATAGATCTTGATTAAATGAATATTTTTGGTTGAAATAACTTTACTAGAGGATGTTTATTATTCCCTACCCTAATGACTTTGAAATACCATGAAAATTCAATATAATGTATGCAATTGGTTACTAGAGATGGATTTTAATTTTGACAAATATCCAACATCAAAATATTTTGTTTTTAATTTTTATGAAAATCCATGTACAAATTAAATAAGAGAAGAAGGCTTAAGAATGGAAACATTGGTAAAATGTGCTAAAGAATTTATTTTTGAATTTATATAATTTTATAAGTATTTTCCTGATCTTTACCATTTCTAAAAGATAAATATGAAGCCAAAACTAAAGAATAAGGCAATTAATACCTAATTACGCATGTACATTTCATGACTAAGTAATAAGGGGATAAGATCCTTTAAAAGTGCTGTAAAAATATAATAAAGGACACTACTACTAAATAAAAGTGGAAGTGGAATGAATAAGGAGGCGACATGTTGAAAGACATGTGCATATTTAGTCAGAACTATAGACGTGGGCAGTTAGTCATGTAGGCTTCAATACGTGTACTGAAGTGGGAGACTAGCCAAAGGTGTTATACTGAGAGTATAACACCCGAAACCTAAAATAAAATAAGAAATAATAAGGAAAAAGTTCTAAATAAATAAACTAAGCATGAGCATAGCCAAAAGCGATGATCGGAGGAGGTTCCAGATATGGGCGATAACAGAGGAAGATTACCAAAGTGTTTAAAATGAGAGTTTGTAAATAAGGCTACAATAAGACGACACCTGGGAGTAGTGGTTTGATAGTTGAGACCTTTTGACTTTCATGGAGAATCAATACAAAGACCAATTTGCTTTTGGAAAGCTAATGTTGAAACCAAGGCTCAAGATGGCCTAAGACAGTACTTAGAATTTCTAAAACAAAAGTCGTTGTGAAAATTGGACCGAGGCTTAAGATAGCTAAATATAGGTTGGGAGCCTGATTAAGCTACAAGAACAACTAAATCCAAAACCTATTAAATGAGAAATAAGGTGAAGTTCAAAAAGTTAAAGATAACTAAGAAGGAAAGAAGTAAAACATATAAACAATGTGGGTATGGAAGGCTATTGATGTGGGATGGGGATGCTCGCTTGAATGCACATACTTTAAGAGGTAGGGCTTAGCGTTCAACTTTCGAAGGGGCATGGGATGTGAAAACCTGCACCTCCTGACGCATCAATCAAAAGCCTACGGTGACTTTTTGTATTTACTCGGAATTTTTAACATTTGAACGGGAATATTTGATTTGCTTAAATATTCAGATTTGATTTGAATTTAATAAATAATAGGAAAATAAAATTTTAATATAACAACTCCATTTTTGATGACATTTTTTAGTTTAATTTATTTGATTTTTCCATAATTTTAAATATAGAAAATATTTAAATTATCATTTGACGATTTTTGGGCAAACAGTAGTACTTTTATGAGTTTACAGAATAAGATAACCACTGTATATTACTATTTTTTTCAGATCGAGTGAATTTTTTGTGAAAACATATTTTTGTTTTGTCGTTCGTGGTTCATATGCGAATGAAAATCTATGCGAGATGCTTGAAATTACAAAATAAATATATCCAAACACTTGAGATAATTCAACACACACACTTTCTTTTCCCTCTTTTCATGGTTCCATCCAGATTTTCCCTATAAGTTCAAAACAAAAAAAGAAAGCTTTTTAATTTTCAAAAATCACAATCAAAAGATCTACCCAATTAAATTTTTTAGAACAAGTTCTTTGAGCTCGTCCTGCCTAGATCTACGATAACGTACCCATTTTGATGGTTGCGAATGTATTTGGTGAAGTTCAACAGCATTGACATGAGTATTAGTGAACTAGGATTGGTGATTGTTGGAATTGTGTGTTTAATGGAAAATTTTCTATCGAGTTAGAAAACAGCCGATAATTTTGAATTAAAATAACCGCAAGCGCACGGCGTACTATCGTAGTACGTGGCGAATATGGGTCGATCCATAGGGAAGTGTTAGAAAATCTATATTCAATCAAACTAACCAAAGTTGAAAAAATGATTAGCTAGAAAATGTAAGAAAAATGGCAAAAAAAGTGATAAAAATATGAGAGTAGAAAAACAATTTAGAGATAAATTCACTCTCTAGATCACATGGATCAACAAAAATGAAATTATGATCTCTCTTTTTTGGTCATTAGTGAGTTTAAACAATGTGTTTATTATTAGTATAGCTTATTTGTGCTATTAATTAGCTCAACTTAAGCCATCAAACTATAACACACACCTTAACAACTTACTAACTCTCATGAAAATGACAACAAAGTTGCAAATGAAATTTATTTTAAGCATGGCTTGTTAACTATTGTTTAGAAATATAAGCCATCAAATATTGATTTAAACATTCACTTCTTTGGCATAATCATATATAGATGAAGAGGCAATTTGTGATTCATATGACTAAGCAAAGCCTAATTGTTTTGAACAACATAAGCTATCAAACTCAATACTAAGCACAAAATTACATAAACATCATTTTTCCATGAAGCAAAAAAAAAGAGCATAACATCAAAATATTGCATCTACATACTAGAGAGCTTCATTACCCCTAAATTGAAGGGATTAGGTTCTCATATTTGTTATCATGTCAACAAATGTAGCATGCAACATAGAATAAAAAGAAGAGGAAAAAGAGAGAAAAATGAAAAGTAATACTAATATACTTTCATAAAATAAAATCTACTCTACTTGCATGAAAATAAACTAACTACTAACAAGAAAGTAAAAGAAGCATGTAAAAGAAAAGAGAGCACTAATTAACATGACATAAAAAATAGAAAGTTACATGAAAATAAAAATGGCAAAGTAGCCATCGAAAAGAGAAAGAGAGATTTCTTTTATTTGATCTAAAATAAACTAAAGAGAAGGAGGCCTAAGAGAGACTAAAAGAAGAGGAGATTACATGAAACAAAAGGGTATCTATACATGTATGAAACCCTAATTAATATTTTTGGGGAATGCCCAAATTGCCCTTAAGGTAGTGTGGTGGCCAAGTTATCATTAGCTTCAATAATCACCCACTAAGTGTGCATGAAAGTCTAATGGTCATTAGCATGTGGATTAGCTTCTAATTTGTACATGAAGGAAGGTGGATAGGTGGGGTCCTCCATGATCTTGGTTTTGAATTATTTCCATCTTCATTTGTTCTCTTCACTTTGTGCATGCATATCTTCATGAAACCACTTGTAGTTTCCATCCCATTTTCCTACAAAATAATATAGAAATTCCCTATTAAATTTTCTCAAATTAATATATGCACAAAAATGACCAATTTTACCCTATATGAAGATGAATATGTGACAATTTGAAAACAATTTGAATTTTGGTTTAAACAAGTTAAAATACCCGATATGATCATTTATTTAATTTAATTAGATTAAATATGGTGGTAAACATATGCACATTATCATATATTTATCCTATGGTGTTTCTTCAAAAGTAAATAAAAAAGAAAAAAAATTGGAAATTTTTTTCGTTTGTTTTTGTTTTTGGGTTTTTTGAAAGAAAATGCAAAAAGAAAATAAACCATGAAAAATTAAAAAATGAAGATGAGTCTCCCCCCACACTTGATTTTGACCGTGTCCCCACAGTCAACCCATGAAAGGAGAAAAAATAAAAATAAAATAAAAATGTACTATATTTATATGAAAATGAACGGTATTTACACGAGATCATAAAGTATATCGTTAAAAAGTAAATGAAACGGTCTTCCAAAAACCGATTCATTTATCTCGTCAAATATGCGAGACACGGCTTAAGCTCAGAAAACCAAACCATAAAAGATTTCGAAGTTGAATGTGGATTTGGAAAAACGAATGTTATTTTATTGAAAATCGTACTAGTTTTTTTATTTTCGATGATTTTTGGTGTTGATAAAACAATTGGTTGACGTTTAAGTTTATTTTCACCAAATTGAAATTCAAGCTCTTCATTGAAAAATTCTTCAAAATTATTGATTTCAAAATCAAAATGGTGATTTAAATCTTCCCCTTCAAAATTTGACAACTCGTTTCCAAAAAGTCCAAAGAAATCGTGTTCGTTAAACTCATCTTCCTTTGTTGGATTATCAACAACTTCATTGCTGTGACGACCCGTGTTTCTACCCCCAGAAAGTCCGTATCGTCTTGAAGAAAGAAAGGGGTGAGAAAATAGAAAAGATAGAGAAGAAAGAACAACAACATCAGAATCTTACAGCGGAATAAATAAAAAATAATAGATCACATAACTATTACATAGTTTTACATAATATACAACATCAATCAGATTTATACAGATAATACATCACATACTAGACAGTTATAAACACCTGTCTAGTTAATACAACTTGTTACACGAAACAACACAGATAACTCAGAGATACCAACACAGCGGAACTATATATATATACAACGCTGAAGCCTCCTGCTCCATTGCTCCTCCAGAACTCGTCGAAGCTAACCTGAATCCCTTGGCTACTCGTAAAAATTTGAGTACCCGAGAGTTTAGGAAAAACAGAAATAAACTCCAGGTCAGACATGGGTCTGGTATGAGTAACAGGTTAAAGTTGCTTAATTTTGAAAATCCTTTGAAACAAAATGTATCACGTAAGACTCCCCACAAATAAACATGGGTAAGCTTTTACCTTACGCTAACCAAAATATTTGATAGGAAATTCAGTGATATTATAATAGGTCTAGGGTTTTCAAGTAAATAGAAAATAGCCGAAATTGTTACATTCATTAAATTCCAGCTACTAGCCACAAAAGTGGGTAATACAATCAAAACCATTGGCACATATTGGATTGTGGATTCCATGCAATGGCAGGGCTACTGGGGTACTGCCCGTCACAGTAGTGGCCTAGATCAACGTACCGAGGAGTACGCCCGCTCCCCTGCAACACAAGGCCGGAACCATTCCTTACTGAACAGTCCCGAACAAGATAACCTCGGTAGTTGTTGCAATCAACCGCCCACACAGCCGAAAAGATAAAGGGATATCTAGACAGGGGAATATCTTGTCCTTCTTGGGCATGACCCACCTAACCTTGCTGCACCTTCCCTGTTTTAGCCATTCCCGGTTGATGAGGCTTGAGGCTGCGATTACCTTTAGAGAATACATTTCTTAGAATGCTCATCGCCCACCTGACGATGTTCTAAAAGCATTCAATCCATACAAGTTCGTTCCTGTTTCGAATGAAACCGAAGGCATTATCTCGTTAAAGTCATTTTGGAATCACCCCCAGAGTTAACGACAATAACCCTTGCACTCTGAATCTTCATCTTCACTTCAAATACACGACCTATCGTTAATTTGGATCGATGTGGTTTTCGGATGTCTAAATATGGAAACCCGATCCCGGTCTCATCGAAATCCAAAAACGTATCTTTTAAGGCAAAGTTGTCTATTTAGTCTTAAAAGTTTAATTCAATATTATCAATATACATAAAGATAGATAATTCACAATATCACAGTAGATAATCACATCATCATCATAAACATATAATATATATCATCATCTCAATCAGATAATAAATATTATCATACTTAAACCATACATCCATATCACATAGATATTACTCATCTCATATCTGAATTCACAATCATCAAATGAAATATCAATACCATTCATCCATAAGCAATAATTTATAAATCGCAATCTATAATTAATTTAAAATGAATTAAATTAACTACTTCTATCTCTAATTAAATTAAATTAAATTAAATTAAATTAATTACTTCATCTATAAATCTTGCTTATACAACCATAAATTAATTATAAATCAAATTAATTAATGATCCATTAAGTATTCATCTTAATTTAAACACCCTTGATTAATCATCTTCTAATTACAATAAGTAATTAGTTCTTCAATTAATTTCACAAATTAATTATCCTAAATCATTTATAGTAACTAACATTTAATTACTTCATTTATTAATTAAATATAATTAATTACATTTATTATTAATTAATTACCTAAATAAATCACCACATTATTAATTATTCCTTAATTAATCCATTATAAATTACATCATTAAATATATTAATTAATGATTCTAATTATATTTAAATTAATTAGTTTATTTAAATTAATTACATTAAATAAATAATCTTTAATTTAACACAATTATTAATCATCCTTGACTAATAACATTCCAGTAATTAACTATCCTTAATTACGAATATTGATAAATTAATTATCCCATAATTAATTATCTCCATTAATTAATCCTTTGATTAATTACACAAGTAATTATCCAAATTACTTCATTAACACATCATCTTCCACTAAATTTATCACATTAATTAATTAAATAATTAATCCTCAGTTAATTATCTTCATTAACTAATAACATTTCTTAATTTACTTCTTAATTAATTTCTAGTTATAAATTAATCTAAATTATTAATTTATAAATTAAATACATAAGTCATTCCTTAATTAACTTATTCATTTAATCATTTAAACATCTTAATTATTCCTAAGATAATTTATTTCTTTATTAATATTAACATCATTAACATTAAAGTGTATTAGAACATTACATTTTAAATTTAAATTCAAATTCCATTTTTGAATTTAAGATTCAAAATGATTATAATTTAAATTCAATTTATAATCTTTTAAATAAATGTAAATAACATTTATTACTTACATATGAAACTTATATAAGTAAAGACCTTTAAATTCAACTACTTAAATCTTTGTTTAAATTTAAATTTTCGAAATACATTAATATTTAACTTGCAATTTTCAAGTTAAAACAATTTATTTACTTTCCATTCAAAAAAAAAATTAATAAACGAATTCTCTCAAAATACAGTTAAATTTTTATTTGAAACAAATTTACTTTTCAAAACTATTTTATTTGAACTTATTTTTAGAACATTCATATTTAAAAACTGATTTAAGCTTTCAGATTTGAATTCTAACTAAACTTGAATTCCATTAATTTATCTTTAATTTAAAACTTTGATTTAAACTTCCTTTTAAAAACTTGAATTAAAAACTTGATTTTCAAATCCAAATCCATTTTAAAACCTTAAGATTCAAATGTTCATTTGAAACTATACTTTAAATCTTTTGAATTTAAATCACAGTTTAAATTCTGTTTTCAAACTTTAAATTAATTTAAAATTTGAAAAAAAAACTGTCAGGTTCTAATATTAAAAAAAACTGAAAACCTTCTTTTTAAACAATTTAAAACTTTTAAGATTTCAAAGCCATTTTGAATACTGACTTCATCTAGATTTAAACTTAGTTTAATTATCTGTTGTACATTTTTAACTCAGGTTTTAAATTTTTAAACTTATAGGCTTTAAAACCTGTAAACAAAATCTACCCGAGCCCTAAGCAAAAACACTTCGAGTCAAAAGCAAAATAAACACGAGCCAATCCTTAAATAACTCGAGTAAAATTCGAGAAACTTCTCTCAGCCAAACCCAGAAACATCAAACCCCACAATGTTCGCCGTGCACATGCACGGAGGCGGCGCCGGGCTCTGGCGATCGAGACCACCCCCTTCAAGTCGCAAATCGCTCCAACGTTGACCACGAATCAACGAACAACCCTATTGCATTGTCGATCAAAATCGTGCATAGCTCAATAATTTTCGGACCCATCACCCACTCACAAATGCGCCTCGGCATGGAAACTCCGACCCCCAGCATCCCCGCCCCTTCGCCTACACGCTCATCTATGGCCCAGGCACCACCCCTCTAAACCCGGTCACACTCGACGCTACGACGAAGTCATGGCGATCAAATATGTAAGCATCAGTAAAATTAGGTTTAGAAATTAAAAATCATGACCGCTACCTCCACCTGCTTCTGATCATCCACCACCCAATTTTCCTGGCTTCTCCAGTCACTTCTCCACCTCCATGAAGAACCACAGCCACTCCAATCAACTGTGTTGCCAGAGGCAACCTAAAATTCCCAAATTGATCAAACCTAAAATTCCACTACAAACCTTAACTAAAAAATAAAATTTTAGTTTTAAAAATCCTAATTTCAGATAAGAATTCAATTTATAAACCTGAATTAATAATTTAAGATGTTTGAAATTTCACTCATATCAAACATTTGCTTGTTCCTTAAGTTTTTACAGAGCATTTCTACCTTGCAAACTGAAACACAAATTTTAACATTTGCTTTATGATCAAACAAACCCATCTTGTTTAGATACTAAGCCCTATAAATCAATATATCAAGCAGAGATGATTTTTGAAGTAAGATATGAGCTCAAGATTCATAAACATGATGGTCTTACAGGGTATACAACATGCAGATATTTCATCTCACAAATGCACAGAGAAATGAACACATAAATATTCCAACAAATATTTTTAAGCATTCAAGTATTGCCATGCAACAAGTTTAAAACTTAAGTTATTTCAAAAAATGTTACTCACCTTTGCTTGAGAAATGACAGAACACTTTTTATTTGAAAGTCTTTGAACTTTAAAACTGAGAATTGATTTTCTTTGATCTTCACCCAAAATCTTCTTGCTTGTTGTTGTATAAAGCTTCAGTTTATATCAATGGAAATGCTACTTGTATATTCAGGTTTGCTATGCTATGTTGAACGAATGAAAATAAGGATAGATATAGAGGAATTTGTACAAGGGTAGGTGATAACTGGGTTAGCAAGTTTGCAGGTACAATTATTTGTGTTTTGTTTTATCAGGCAAGATTTTATCAAATGGGGGCTGAGATGCTTAATAAGATTTCGAATTGACTTAAGTTTGTGCTGAGATGAAGCTAATGTACTATATGTTTTCTACTAATACTATCTTATGTTCAGATATTTTTACATTTACTTTGCTTTGTTTCTTTGTTCTTGCATAACTACTTTTACAGGCTATCTTCATTTTTTTTACTTACCTGGAAACATTTCTAAACTTTACAGATAACATACAAATACAAGCCCGGTTTGCTTTCATTTTTTTAGATACATAAATATTTAATTTACTTTTTCTTAGCTTTGCATTCCTTTCTTGCCTGCATCTTATTTTTACTTTGTTTATTTCTTTTTACTTGTACTTGCATATATTCTTACAGGCAACATACTTATGACTTTGCCAGGTTTACTTTTATTATTTTGTCTTATGCCTTAGTTTATTCTAGTTATTAGTTATAAATTTTAACTTACGTATTAAGTTCTATGCTTAGTTATGCTCATGTACATATATGAAGTTGTTTTAGTTACTTGTATTGGTTTGTTACTTAACATATGTGCTTCTTTTTATTTTTCTTTTATTTTTGTACTTGTTAATATAAATAAGGTTTATTTTAATTTAACATTTTTAAAAGACTTACTTTTAATCTTTCAAATTATAGCTTTCTCCAAAATACACATATATTTAGATAAATTGAAATAGCAATCTCCTTTTGTAAAAATATTACATTATTGATATTGTTTAAAAATAACTCATTATGAAATTATCACTACATAAATAAATTACTTACTTTATCAACTATATTTAAAACAAAAACAAAACAACCTTTGTTAAATCATTTAAACAAATTTTAATCTTATCTTGAGTATATTTAAACCATATTCTTTTTATCAAGCTATACTAAAAAGAAAATAAAACAATCTTTTTGTTAACAAATTTTAAATTTAACTTAGGCTAGAATAAATTCTAACTATTAAACATTTATGTAACAACCCACATATTTGTCGATTTTTATATTTAAATATTTAATCGATACTCGGAAGTTAGTCCGAAAAGCTACTTTTTGCATACGGTTGAATTAGGACTCGGGACCACTCCCATTGAGTTTAAAATGCCATTTGTGACCTTTTTGAGCATAAGCTTCGATATGTTTGGAGAAAGTTGAATTTTCCTACTTTTTACTTAGGGCTTTGGTTTGGGCTGAGCCACTTATGTATTCAGTCCCAACCCCTTCTCCTCTTCATCTCTTCATTCCTCATATACTCAAGCTTTTATATTAATGGAGAGTGGAAGAGGAAATTAAAACTCCAAGCCCTAGTTTTCTTTTGCAAATCAAGTTCTAGCTCCAAACTAATAGGAGAACCCATTGGTAAGCTTCTTTTCTTCCTCTCCAACTCATTCTCTTATCATTTCAGAAATTCCTAAACCTAACTTTGGGAATGTTCTTCTTTTAAAGCTTAGAATCAAGCTTCTTGAGTTGAATTTGAAGAGTGGTTGACTCTCCTTTTGCTTGCAAGCTTCTTCTTCTTCATTTGTGTGATTTCAAAGGTGAGATTTTTATCTCACATCTTAGTCTATAATTATCTTCGATTGTTGGGTATGAATTCCTAACACTTACTTTTGTGCAATTGATTTTGGTTTGGATTGATTTGGTGTATATTCCAATTTTTGGTGTTTTGAAATCAAAATCTATGAAAATCCTATTATGGATATTTGGACATTGATATTTGAGGCGTATCGAAGAGCCGTTAAGGCTGGGTTGACGTTCGACGTAATTCCTTAGTCGTTGTCGCTCGATCGATCGCTTTCGGTATCCCTTTGGCCATTTTTGGCCTAGGTTCAGGGAATGCCCAGAACCCTTCATTCAGACGTCTGAAACGTAATATTCAGACGTCTGAATATTGTTCTGGGAAGATTTCTATTCCCAGATTCAGACGTCTGGATATATGATTTCAGACGTCTGAATTGGTTCATTTGGAACCAGAAAGGAAATAGGCTAAAAAGTGCCTATTTCAGACGTCTGGATTCAAGGATTCAGAGTCTGAATTCTGTCTTTGGAAAATATTTATTTTCCAGATTCAGACGTCTGAATCCTTGATTTCAAATGTCTGAATCTGCACTCTTTTTGCCTATTTGCATATTCGCTTGAGAATTCCAATTTAAATCGATTAGTGATGATCCTATTTGTTGTTATCATTTATTATGCCTTTGATGACTCCTTTTTAGGGATTTTTGAATATCCATTTCGATGGATTCTTTATCGGTTTCTTTGGATTTATTCACATCTTCGTATGTGAATTTTAGTGATTGATTATTCCTACAATCTTCTTTGTAATTTGTCACTTTAAAAATATAAAGGTTTTCTATACTAGTAGTAAATATCAAAACTCTTTCTTCAAATGATTTCAACACTATTTTATTACAAAGCTCGTTTTCTCAAACCGACTTCTAATCTATTAGTATATACAAACCTTTACCTCACTCGTATGAGAAATCTAATTAAACGGCTTAGTAAAACTAGTGGTATGAAACGCTAGCGTTTACTTCGTCGGTTAATTCTTGGACTTGTTCGATTGAAACTCTTGTGACAATTTTCTAGTGGAGATCTACAGTTTGTTCGTAAATATTTAAGTTAAGCAAGTGGTTATGGGAAATGAAGCTAAACTCATATATTTACTAGCTTAGTGTAATTGACACTTCTCGTTGATCATGACGATCATCTTTGTGATTTAGACTAGCAATGTGCGATGTCTCTTTGTCTGCGAGGGAGACTAAACCCCGTTTTGTGGAGTTTCGACTCAAATTGGTGGGGTAGCAACCCATGGTCTTCGGGCCGTTTGTGGAGCTTCGGCTCAATTTGTGATGGTTAGCAACCATGGAATTAGCGTTCCATTTGTGATACACGTGTTGGTGAGCTTTATGCTCCCGTTTGTGATAGGCCTTCCCCCTTTTTGTGATTTCTGGATTTCTTGAGATGATTTCTAGAATTTGTGTTTCACCAATTTTCATGATTTTCATTGATAAGTTTTATTAATATTTGTGCATTGGTGAATTTGTGTGTCATTGACTTTTGTGATTGACATTGACATAATCGTCAATATTTGTGGTTTGATGAACGAAATAAGGAGTGTGACATTTCTGTGATTCTTGTGTAGATTTTGTGATATTGATTAATCTCTTGTTGATTTTCAATTACTTATATATACCACAGCTTGGCAT
Organism: Allium cepa; assembly: GCA_030765085.1. Classification (NCBI taxonomy): domain Eukaryota; kingdom Viridiplantae; phylum Streptophyta; class Magnoliopsida; order Asparagales; family Amaryllidaceae; genus Allium; species Allium cepa. The sequence goes on from CM060934.1 coordinate 331,498,349, forward strand.
TGTGATTATTATGTGTTTAGTCATATCTCTTACTCTATATCGTTTCATCTGATATTTATAGTTAGACTGATCCGTTTATTATTTTCTTATTAAATAATACTCGGGTCAGACCGAGATGTTACAGGTGCTTCAGCTTGACTTCTCTCTTGGGATTGATTTCTCTGACTTTTGGTTAACTACTTAGATTAGTAGTTTTTGGATTGTATACAATTGAGATATAGACTCCATGTTGTATACTTATTCTTTTGTGTAGTTCTTGTAACTATTCTTTTGGGTTATTGCGGATCTTTTTAGACCGCTACTCTGAAATACACTTTCATGTGTTAGTTATATATTCATATCTTCTTCCGCCTTTATGATATGAATTATCTGTGACTGATTTGTGTTAGGTTTATTTCTATATTTGTTTCTGAAGATTATTATAGCCACTGTGTAGTAGCTTTGTGTTTGTATCGGTATGTTGGATTTCCTCTCGAAATAAAATGCATGCTACACTATCTGACATATCGGTGCTCGCGCAAAGAAATTACGCGGATGGTCGCTCCTCAAAAGCCTTGTTCTCCGTGCCAGTTGACAGCATTACACCGTAGTGTTCTTGGCTAGCGTGGGTATAGAGGTGGGGCGTCACAATTTATCTTAAGTATTTAAAACCATATAGATATCTATTGAATAGCTTAATACTAAATTAAATCAAATTTTAAAGTTATCAGAAATATTAGAATTAGAAAACATGTCTTTATTAGTTAAATTTAAAACAAAGATTAACTATTTACAATATATACAAATATATAGATACATATTGTAAATAGAAAATAATTAAATTAGCTTTTAAAAGATAAATTATCAGTTAAATATTTATTTAAAAGAAGATTATTAAATCAATTCAAATCTTATTAACAATTATTATCAAATTAATTTAATTTTTACACAGATTATTAAATTTATATTGCCAAAATTTTCGGGATATCACATTCCTCCCCCCTTAAAAGAATTTCGTCCCCGAAATTTAAATCAAAGGTAATTTAATAATCCAATTAAAGATTTAAATTTTAAACACATGCATATATCAATCATATGCTAATAATTATAGCAACCAATTTATCCAATCAAACAAATCTAAATATCCAGACAAAATTCTGGATAGAATTTTCTCGAGTTTCCCCAAATATAAATACCGAGATACTCGCTCTACAGAACCCAAACAATCAATACTACTAAGCTACAGAGCTTCCACTCATCTAGATCTAGAAAACAAGACAAGATATCAGACTACAGATAAGTCTGAATCAACAATCAAAACTCCCTGAACTGCTGATTCTACAACCAAAGATAGATCTTACACGTACTCCCTCAGAGATACGTGAAACACAATGAATCTCAGTTATCCAAATTGACAATTCAATCCTGAAGACCAAACACTTATCCAAAATCAAATCCCCAATTTCAAAATCCAAATTTCTCCGTATCTTATCCACAAAAATCTTCGGACGATCTTGTACTGCCTATATGTTTCCTGATCAGCTCAACTCTTGCTGATGTCCTTAGAAACAAACTGAACCAAAGGCAATCCAACAAAATGATCTTTCCAAGATCGACCAAAACTCAAAACACAAATTCTATTCCTAATTGGAAAACAGAACTCACTTCTCTCATCCGGAAAAGATAAAACAGGTGCACTCCAATCTGGCCTTAGATCCTGAAAAATTTCCTATAGAACACTCCAATCCAAACACTGCAACATCCAATTGCTTCCAAACTAAAACAGCTACCACCATGCTTCCACTGCGCAACTCTGAGTGAACATATGAAAATGCTGAAGTCGAACACAGACTGGGCAACACATCTCAACATTAGGGTTTCACAGATCAAAAAGAAAACTCAGAAGTTCCTCCAAAATCCGAGCTACTTCACCAAACTCAAAAACCATCCTATTACTAAGCTGATCTATCGGTACCACTTCTGAAATCTAGTTGATACCAAACTCAATCTTCAGATGTTGACCAAACTCTGACTTCGTGAAAACATCCAGAAAAATCTCTGAAACATAAGAGAACACTCAAACTATCGGAAGTCACTTTTGCGATCAATCCAGCCTAATTCCAAAGAAAAACTGTTCTCTCTTTACAAATCAGAACAGCTTACACTTATGTAGCCAATCCATCGAAGAAATGGATCTACTCTGCAGATTCTAAACTCCATTGCTGACTCAGAAGCCAAAGACTACTTAATCCAAAGCTCTTCGAGAAACTCGGACCTCAAAGCAAACAGAAACACCCAGCTGAACACAGCGACAACACAAAAGTAGACACTCTTCCTTAACTTGTTCCAAAGAAACATCTTCGGAGACATCCATGGTTACTATATCTCATCACACAGCTACTACACCTTGATGTATCAAGATATCATGACTTGCTTTTGCCCAACCGACAGATCCAAACTCTAGCTCATCCAAATTTTCATTTCAAAAATGAACTTCGAATCTTAACAGGTTTCCTTCAGAGATTAATGAAATCCTTACACCATCCAAAGCTCACTCGAGACAGTATTAGGTCTACAGTCTCAGCAAATACACTTCCAACCACAATCATTCAAACTCCAACCATTGGTAGTTGTGTTACACACACCACTACCCTATCTACCTTTATAGCTTATTGGAAAACCTGAACAGGTAACCCAACAATAGGTAGAAATAAATATATATATCAAAATTACAAATACGCTCTCTCAAGAAAGAAATCACTCAGGAGCTTAGGTATTCACTCAACCTAGTGCTCTGATACCAACTGTGATGACCCGGGTTTCTACCCCCAGAAAGTCCGTATCGTCTTGAAGAAAGAAAGGGGTGAGAAAATTGAAAAGATAAAGAAGAAAGAACAACAACATCAGAATCTCACAGCGGAACGAATAAAATATAATAGATCACATAACGATTACATAGTTTTACATAATATATAACATCAATCAGAGTTATACAGATAATACATCACATACTAGACAGTTATAAACACCTGTCTAGTTAATACAACTTGTTACATAAAACAACATAGATAACTCAGAGATACCAACACAGCGGAACTATATATATATACAACGCTGAAGCCTCCTGCTCCATTGCTCCTCTAGAACTCGTCAAAGCTAACCTGACTCCCTTGGCTACTCGTAAAAATTTGAGTACCCGAGAGTGTTGGAAAAACAGAAATAAACTCCGGGTCAGACATGGGTCTGGTATGAGTAACAGGTTAAAGTTGCTTAATTTTGAAAATCCTTTGAAACAAAGGGTATCACGTAAGACTCCCCACAAATAAACATAGGTAAGTTTTTACCTTACGCTAACCAAAACATTTGATAGGAAATTCAGTGATATTATAATAGGTCTAGGGTTTTCAAGTAAATAGAAAATAGCCGAAATTGTTACATTCATTAAATTCCAGCTACTAGCCACAAAAGTGGGTAATACAATCAAAACCGTTGGCACTTATTGGATTGTGGATTCCATACAATGGCAGGGCTACTGGGGTACCGCCCGTCACAGTACGTGGCCTAGATCAACGTATCGAGGAGTACGCCCGCTCCCCTGCAACACAAGGCCGGAACCATTCCTTACTGAACAGTCCCGAACAAGATAACCCCGGCAGTTATTGCAATCAACCGCCCACACAGCCGAAAAGATAAAGGGACATCTAGACAGGGGAATATCTTGTCCTTCTTGGGCATGACCCACCTAACCTTGCTGTACCTCCCCTGTTATAGCCATTCCCGGTTGATGAGGCTTGAGGCTGCGATTACCTTTAGAGAATACATTTCTTAGAATGCTTATCGCCCACCTGACGATGTTCTGAAAGCATTCAATCCATACAAGTTCGTTCCGGGTTCGAACGAAACCGAAAGCGTTATCTCGTTACAATCATTTTGGAATCACCCCCAGAGTTAACGACAATAACCCTTGCACTCTGAATCTTCATCTTCACTTCAAATTCACGACCTATCATTAATTTGGATCGATGTGGTTTTCGGATGTCCAAATATGGAAACCTGATCCCGGTCTCATCGAAATCCAAAAACGTATCTTTTAAGGCCAAGTTGTCTATTTAGTCTTAGCAGTTTAATTCAATATTATCAATATACACACAGATAGATAATTCACAATATCACAGTAGATAATCACATCATCATCATAAACAGATAATATATATCATCATCTCAATCAGATAATAAATATTATCATATTTAAACCATACATCCATATCACATAGATATTACTCATCTCATATCTGAATTCACAATCATCAAATGAAATATCAATATCATTCATCCATAAGCAATGATTTATAAATCACAATCTATCATTAATTTAAAATGAATTAAATTAACTACTTCTATCTCTAATTAATTTAATTTAAAGTAAATTAAATTAATTACTTCATCTATAAATCTTGCTTATACAACCATAAATTAATTATAAATCAAATTAATTAATGATCCATTAAGTATTCATCTTAATTTAAACACCCTTGATTAATCATCTTCTAATTACAATAAGTACTTAGTTCTTCAATTAATTTCACAAATTAATTATCCTAAATCATTTATAGTAACTAAAATTTAATTACTTCATTTATTAATTAAATATAATTAATTACATTTATCATTAATTAATTACATAAATAAATCACCACTTTATTAATTATTCCTTAATTAATCCATTATAAATTACATCATTAAATATATTAATTAATTATTTTAATTATATTTAAATTAATTACTCTATTTAAATTAATTAGATTAAATAAATAATCTTTAATTTAACACAATTATTAATCATCCTTGACTAATAACATTCCAGTAATTAACTATCTTTAATTACTTATATTAATAAATTAATTATCCCATAATTAATTATCTCCATTAATTAATCCTTTGATTAATTACACAAGTAATTATTCAAATTACTTCATTAACACATTACCTTCCACTAATTGCATTCAGTAATTAACATTAATTACTTCCTTAAGTAATTATGCTCCATTGAATACACTAAGTAATTACACTTATCAATTTATCAAATGATTTTCTTAAATTAATTAAACCAAAATAATTAACTTAAATTAATCATTTTATCAAAATTAATTACAATAAGTAATTAATCTCTTAATTACTTTTATCAAGTAATTACATTTAACCATTTACAATAGATTATCTAATTAATCTAATTAATTTTCAAAATTTATCACACTAATTAATTAAATAATTAATCCTAAGTTAATTATATTCATTAACTAATAACGTTTCTTAATTTACTTCATAATTAATTTCTAGTTATAAATTAATCTAAATTATTAATTTATAAATTAAATACATAAGTCATTCCTTAATTAACTTATTCATTTAATCATTTAAACATCTTAATTATTCCTAAGATAATTTATTTCTTTATTAATATTAACATCATTAACATTAAAGTGTATTAGGACATTACATTTTAAATTTAAATTCAAATTCCATTTTTAAATTTAAGATTCAAAATGATTATAATTTAAATTTAAATTTATAATCTTTTAAATAAATGTAAATAACATTTATTACTTACATATGAAACTTATATAACTAAATCCCTTTAAATTCAACTACTTAAATCTTTATTTAAATTTAAATTTCCGAAATACATTAATATTTAACTTGCAATTTTCAAGTTAAAACAATTTATTTACTTTCCATTCAAATTTTTTTTAATAAAAGAATTCTCTCAAAATCAAGTTAAATTTTTATTTGAAACAAATTTACTTTTCAAAACTATTTTATTTGAACTTATTTTTAAAACATTCATATTTAAAAACTGATTTAAGCTTTCAGATTTGAATTCTAAGTAAACTTGAATTCCATCAATTTATCTTTAATTTAAAACTTTGATTTAAACTTCCTTTTAAAAACTTGAATTAAAAACTTGATTTTCAAATCCAAATCCATTTTAAAACCTTAAGATTCAAATGTTCATTTGAAACTATACTTTAAATCTTTTGAATTTAAATCACAGTTTAAATTCTGTTTTCAAACTTTAAATTAATTTAAAATCTGAAGAAAAAAACTGTCAGGTTCTAATATTAAAAAAACTGAAAACCCTCCTTTTAAACATTTTAAAACTTTTAAGATTTCAAAGCCATTTTGAATACTGACTTCATCTAGATTTAAACTTAGTTTAATTATCTGTTGCACATTTTTAACTCAGGTTTTAAATTTTTAAACTTACAGGCTTTAAAACCTGTAAACAAAATCTACCCGAGCCCTAAGCAAAAACACTTCGAGTCAAAAGCAAAATAAACACGAGCCAATCCTTAAATAACTCGAGTAAAACTCGAGCAACTTCTCTCAGCCAAACCTAGAAACATCAAACCCCACAATGTTCACCGTGCACATGCACGGAGGCGGCGCCGGGCTTTGGCGATCGAGACCACCCCCTTCAAGTCGCAAATCGCTCCAACGTTGACCACGAATCAACGAACAACCCTATTGCTTTGTCGATCAAAATCGAGCATAGCTCGATAATTTTCAAACCCATCACCCACTCATAAATGCGCCTCGACATGGCAACTCCGACCCCCAACATCACTGCCCCTTCGCCTACACGCTCATCTACGACCCAGGCACTACCCCTCTAAACCCGGTCACACTCGACGCTACGACGAAGTCGTGGCGATGAAATATGTGAGCATTAGTAAAATTAGGTTTAGAAATTAAAACTCATGACCGCTGCCTCCACCTGCTTCTGATCATCCACCACCCAATTTTCCTAGCTTCTCCTGTCACTTCTCCACCTCCATGAAGAACCACAGCCACTCCAATCAACTGTGTTGCCAGAGACAACCCAAAATTCCCAAATTGATCAAACCTAAAATGCCACTACAAACCTTAACTAAAAAATAAAATTTTAGTTTTAAAAATCCTAATTTCAGATAAGAATTCAATTTATAAACTTGAATTAATAATTTAAGATGTTTGAAATTTCACTCATATCAAACATTTGCCTGTTCCTTAAGTTTTACAGAGCATTTCTACCTTGCAAACTAAAATACAAATTTTAACATTTTCTTTATAATCAAACAAACCCATCTTGTTTAGATACTAAGCCCTATAAATCAATATATCAAGCAAAGATTATTTTTGAATTAAGATATGAGCTCAAGATTCATAAACAAGATGGTCTTACAGGGTATACAATATGCAGATATTTCATCTCACAAATGCACAGAGAAATGAACACATAAATATTCACACAAATATTTTTAAGCATTCAAGTATTGACATGCAACATGTTTTAAACTTAAGTTATTTTAAAAAATGTTACTCACCTTTGCTTGAGAAATGACAGAAAACTTTTTATTTGAAAATCTTTGAACTTTAAAACTGAGAACTGATTTTCTTTGATCTTCCCCCAAAATCTTCTTGCTTGCTTGTATAAAGCTTCAGTTTATATCAATGGAAATGCTACTTGTATATTCAGGTTTGCTATGCTATGTTGAACAAATGAAAATAAGGATAGATATAGAGGAATTTGTACAGGGGTAGGTGATAACTGGGTTAGCAAGTTTGCAGGTACAATTATTTGTGTTTTGTTTTATCAGGCAAGATTTTATCAAATGGGGGCTGAGATGCTTAATAAGATTTTGAATTGACTTAAGTTTGTGCTGAGTTGAAAGCTAATGTACTATATGTTTTCTACTAATACTACCTTATGTTCAGATATTTTTACTTTTACTTTGCTTTGTTTCTTTGTTCTTGCATAACCACTTTTACAGGCTATCTTCATTTTTTTACTTACATGGCAACATTTCTAAACTTTACAGATAACATACAAATACAAGCCTGGTTTGCTTTCATTTTTTTGGATACATAAATATTTAATTTACTTTTCCTTAGCTTTGCATTCCTTCTTGCGTGCATCTTATTTTTCTTCGTTTATTTCTTTTTACTTGTACTTGCATATATTCTTACAGGCAACATACTTATGACTTTGCCAGGTTTACTTTTATTATTTTGTCTTATGCCTTAGTTTATTCTAGTTATTAGTTATAAATTTTAACTTATGTATTAAGTTCTATGCTTAGTTATGCTCATGTACATATATGAAGTTGTTTTAGTGACTTGTATTGGTTTGTTACTTAACATATGTGCTTCTTTCTATTTTTATTTTATTTTTGTACTTGTTAATATAAATAAGGTTTATTTTAATTTAACATTTTTAAAAGACTTACTTTTAATCTTTCAAATTATAGCTTCTCCAAAATACACATATATGTATTTAGATAAATTTGAAATAGCAATCTCCATTTGTAAAAATATTACATTATTGATATTGTTTAAAAATAACTCATTATGAAATTATCACTACATAAATAAATTACTTACTTTATCAACTATATTTAAAACAAAAACAAAACAACCTTTGTTAAATCATTTAAACAAATTTTAATCTTATCTTGAGTATATTTAAACCATATTTTTTTTATCAAGCTATACTAAAAAGAAAATAAAACAATCTTTTTGTTAACAAATTTTAAATTTAACTTAGGCTAGAATAAATTCTAACTATTAAACATTTATCTTAAGTATTTAAAACCATATAGATATCTATTTAATAGCTTAATACTAAATTAAATCAAATTTCCAAGTTATCAGAAATATTAGAATTAGAAAACATGTCTTTATTAGTTAAATTTAAAACAAAGATTAACTATTTACAATATATACAAATATATAGATACATATTGTAAATAGAAAATAATTAAATTAGCTTTTAAAAGATAAATTATCAGTTAAATATTTATTTAAAAGAAGATTATTAAATCAATTCAAATCTTATTAACAATTATTATCAAATTAATTTAATTTTTACACAGATTATTAAATTTATATTGCCAAAATTTCCGGGATATCACAATTGCGTATATCATTTTCAAAGTCCAAAGTTGTTGTATTTAAAATTTTAAAATCAAAAAAAGGAAGATCAAATTTTAAATTTTGTTCCACGCCCTCAAAAGAATTGATATAACAACTCAATTACCGTGTTTTCGACAACTTCATTAAAATCGGCATTTTCAATTTCAAAAGTTCATATTTGAAAATCGTCAATTTTAATAAGATGGATTATTGTTTGACTCGTCACACATTGGGATTTGGTTTTGTTGTTTCATGTATGTTTCAAACAACAAATCCATGTGATTATTGTGAATTTCGTTCATTTGCTCAACAAAGTCAAATTTGTAATTATTAACTTGAAAATTTTCACTTTGAAATTGTTGAGGACAAAAGTTTTCAATTGTATCGTGGTCGAGATTATTGTCTTTGCCAAAATGATTGAAAAGTGGATCAAATTTTCGTTTTAATTTTGAAATTCATTTTGGAGTTTGAAATTGAATTGGCATTGGCTATAATCGAAATCGTTTGAATTTTGAATTGAATTTAAATTTTGCAATCTTTGACTCGAGTTATTACACAAATAAAAATTACACAAATCATTTATCATTTGATTTTGTTGTGTAGAGATTTCAAGTAGATGAAATGCTATTTTCGAGATTCGAGGGTTAGTCATCGTTTTGAAAACTTTGTTGTTCAAAATTCGAATTGTTTAAAGAAAAGTTGTCGTTAAAATATCCATACAAATTTGGAGTGAAATCATATGGATTATACTGATTTTCACAACTAGTGTAAAATTCAAGTGAGTGGGGAAACTTGGACATTTTCAAGAATGTTTTTGTTTTTTTATAAAGGAAAAATATTTACAGATAGAATTTATTTTTCAAAATGGAAAAATGATTTTTGTTTTGTTTTTTGATTTTTCAATTTTTTTTTGAAAAGATTTTAAATTTTTTTTTGGATTTTTGATTTTCTGAAAAAACACTAAGCATTTTTTTTTTGGAATTTTGATTTAAAAGTTTTCAAAGGAAAAGGAAAAAAAAACTAAGTTAAGAAATATTTACAATTTTTTTCGCTTTTTTTAATACGCATGAACTAATGCAACTAAATGAATGCAAGGTTATAATTACAAATTATTTATCCTAAGCTAACCCAAAATTGTATAATTACACTTTGTCTTAAATCAGCAAGATAGTTCTCAGCCATGTAATGGGCAGGGGTTATCGGTGCACCACGAATCATCATAGTAATGCAGCCGAAGGTTTAAGTACCTTCAAAGAAACAATTAAGTAAAATATTTACAAATCACCGTAATATTTATAACTTATTATTGCTCTGCCGTAGCTTAGACACCAAGAAATTAAATTGTTCCAAGAAGACAATTTGTCAATATACAATTAAGTGTTATCGATGTCTAATCGTTATTATTAATCAAATTCTAAGATGAAATGCAAAGCAGAAATTAAATGTGCATTAACAATGCAACTATGAATGAATTTTTTTTTTGAATTTTATTCTTCTCAAATGCAAGTAAATAACAATGCAAGGCAAACAAAAACGATAGATATATACAATGCAAGACAAATAAAAAGAAAATTATAAATAAGTAAGTAGTTATTATTTTGCAATCTCAGCAAAGCAAGCAATTTATTTTAGCAAGCACTTCTGCAATTCTGCTTTGGCAACCTGAAATAAATAAAAAAAATTGTACACTTTTTTTATATGTCAAAGAAGAATCTAAACAAATTAAAAACAAATTTTTTTTTGTTTTTTTGTTTTTGATTTTTATATGTGTGTAAGAAACTAAGAACAAGTGAATCTAAAACCAATTTATCATAAACTAAAGCAAATATTTTTGTGGTTTTTTTTAATAAACAAAGTAAACAAAATAAATAAATAAAAAACTTAAACAAGCTTACTTTAAAACAAAATAAAGTCTGACCCAACAAGAAAAAAAACTTGAGAAAAAAAATGTTTCCGGCCCTACAACATTCTTCGGCCTTCTCAATTTTTTTTCCCACACCCTTTGATAATAGAACAAAAGCTCACATTCCTCAAGTACGAAATGAATTCTCTTGCCTTCAATTTCAAAAAAAAAAATCAGCAACTTTAATTTTCAAACCAAATTTAAATCAAAACTCGATACTATTTTGGTTCGGTTGTGAATTCGAATTGCAGTGTGGTTGCTGAAGAGTCGCGATTCGTGGTGGAGATTGGGGCTCCATTTTGGAGTTATGATGTTGAGTTTCGATTTGTGCAGCGGTGGAATTCAATTGCAAGTGAAGGTCGATGCTATGTGGACAGACATGGTCGAGCTACGTAGTTGTCGTGGTGATTGGGTATCAAGGTTTGGGGGATTTTGGTTGCAGTGTGGATTGGAAGAGGCCAAAATTTCTAGCTTTGGAGTGCTGTTGGTTTGAGGGTAATACCTAGTTGAACTTTGTGGGATGAAGGTTCGTGAAGAATTACAGAACTGGTGGGATGTGTCTGTTGCTGTCAATGGAGTAGGATGGTGATTAGGAAGGAGCAAAAAGAGCAGAAGTTTGAGATACAGCATCAGAAGATGGTGAATTGATGGTCGAAGCAGTGGTTAGATGAGTGAATGCAGGAGCTTGCAATGGGGGACAGGGAGCTGGCAGTTCGTTGTTTGTTTCTGGTGAATGGCAGTTGTGATTTTTTTTTTTGGGTATGTTGTCAGGAGATGGTGGGTGGTCAAGGGGCTAGGCGGTTGCACTTGCAAGTTGTTTGATGATATGGTAGCAGTTTTTGGTTGAAGTTGTATTGATGGTGGTAGTGCACAGACAGCAGTGTTATGGAATTGTGACAGTGGTAGTTGCAGAAATGTTGTGATAATGGAGTTTGTTCAAAGGGGTTAGCAATGTTGAAATGTAGCGTGAAGTGTTGTTTTGAATGTTGTATTGGTTGAAGGGTTATTGTTTTGCAGCAGAAGTTGGAGTCTTGACTTTGAAGAGGAAATGAGAGGAAAAAAATATGTAAGAGAAAATGGCAGTTTGTATTATGCAGTGGTGAACTATTGGTAGGAGAAGATGGTGGCTATGGTTTTGAATGTAACTGCAGTAGCAAGTGGTCTGTCTAGGCAGAGATTGTTTTGACAGTAATGTAAGAGATTGTGCACTGGCTGTTGTTGTGTAGCTGCTGACTGGAGAGTAAAGGTTGGTTGAACCGGTGGTTGTGAGAAATGCGGATTACGGATCTTAAGGCTAGAATTAAAACTAGAGGGGGGAGGGGGTGAGTAGTGTTTTAAAGAATTATTAAATCTTTTTGAGTTTATGTTAATTTGAACACGAATGTATGCAATATTCAGACACAGATATTATCACAGAATCAAACACAGATGCAGAAATAAAGTAAAAGCAATAAAGGAAAGAACACACCGGATTTTATACTGGTTCGGAGTTATCCTACATCCAGTCCCGCACACAAGTACGGATTTCCTTTCAAAATTAATTGTACAATTACACCCTCGATTTCAAGGCCACGAGGTACATCCCTTCAGATTCACAATCCTTCGGGTGGAGATACTTGATTTTAAGGGCAACAAGTTCACCCAATTGATTTCACAGGCAACAATCACACCTTTTCTCGCTTGATTGATTTCACATGCTACAATCCCACCTTTTCTCGTTTAGTTTATTACAAAGAAGCCTATAACTCTGAATAGCACCAAGATCTTGTTGAAATAGTGATTGAGAATCAAACCAGAAATGATCTAGTTAGATTCAATAGTGATTTTGGTAGAGTAATGGTAAAAATATATATAAAGAAATGTGGAAGAAGAAGAGAAGTGAAATCAGAGAAAGTATAAAATGAAAATTCATTTAAATCTGCCCTTATTTATAGTAGAACAACAACCATGTCCACTCGCGAAAAGATATGACGAATGGACATTTCTTTTGAAATTCAAAATTTTAAAATCAACCGCCACCTTGTCGACAAGGGGTCCTAGGGGTTGTCGACAAGCCTAAGGAAATTTTGGTAATTTTTTTTTCTTTGAAAATAACTTCCATCTTGTATTAAAACTATTTTTAAACTTTATAAATATACTTAACTATAATTAAAATACATAAAGAGAATAATATTTTGATATATATAAAATTGTACTATAATTTTATATTTAAATCTAAGTATAAATATTAAAAGTTAAATATATTATTATTGTTAAAAGATAGTTTAAAACCAAGGATAATTTGATTTTGAAAATAAAGATTACTTTATGGCTAAAAATATTTAAAACCAGGATAGATGTTTTTTATTCTTTTAAAAGGAAGATTTTGAAATCATTTTGAAAACAAGATATAATTTTGTAAAAAACATTTGAATAAAAGTTAGTGGATACAAAACAACGTTCCACTAGATTTTTCGTAGGTTCCATCCTACTTAGGGTTCCATCCTTTTAACAGGCTCGAAGTGAATTCCATTCTACGAATAAATTTGATTTTAAGATGCTAGTTCTTTTCTAGGAGTTTTAACAAAATTCCTAATTAACTTACTTATTATTGAAATCTTGAACTCTTTATAATCTTGATACTCATGAGTCTTCAATCTTGATATCTTGAATCTCTACACTGTACAGTCTTTATTCTTGATACATGCATGGTTAAATCCTGCATACATATATATCTAAACTGTAATGTTAGTATTTATATTTATAATCTTATTCTATGGTTGTTGTCATCAAAACCATCATCTCAAGGACTAACAATCTCCCCCTTTCTGATGATGACAACGATTGTTTATAAAATATTACTTCTATCTTAATAACTCCCCCTAAAACTAATAGCTCCCCCTTAATCTATGCCTAACTATCATATTTTATACTTCTCCCCCTTTGTCATCAACAAAAAACTAACTCCAAACTATATAACTCCCCCTTAATCTAATACTATATTACATGTGATTATAATGATAGTATTATCATAAATAATCATCACTTAAATCTAAATCTAAAACTTAGTCCTAAATTACCAACTATCATAACTAAGAATCTATATATGATAATACTTATAATAGCGATAGTTGTGAGAAATTAAATATAAGAACACAAATTATTTATTAATTATATATATTGTTATATTTACATTTTCGTAGAGAACGTAAGAAAGAACATACAACAATAGGAAAGAGAGAAAAGAAACTAATGTATGTCCTTGAAAATGGGAGATCTATGAATCGAACAATTTGGGTAGTGGAAACAGAAATTTCCACGTTGTTCGACTAGATTTCCATCCTTGTCAAAGCACACTTGGCCAACGCAAATGACTTTGTCGTCATCTTCAGCGTGCTCTTCTTCCGTGAAGGCTTCTTCATCTTCATCGCTGTCCTCTTGCACTTGATCTCCTGAAGAGTCTTCGTCAATCAAGATCGGATTAGCGTGATTGTCCATTAGAAACTTTTACAAATTTATATGAATTTTTCCTTGTCGTTCTTGTTCTTTGGCCATTCTAAGTTGCACCACTTGAATTTCAGTCATTAGTTGCAGTGCATCCTTCAAGGAATCTTCCATTTTCATCACTCGTGCAAGCATAGTTCGTTGAAATGGTCTAGAGGAAGGAGAAGGGAATGAAAAAGTTGAATTTTTGTTTGATTTGGCAGAGGAGGCCATTGTTTAAATGTTTTCAGAAGTTAGAACAGAGAAAGACTAGAGAGAATGATCAAAATTTCGAAATAAGAAGAAAATATAACCACTTATTTGAATTTTGATGGGAAAATTTCAAAAAAAAAAACATTACATGTCGACAAGGGTAGGAGGGGTTGTCGACTTGGTGCTTGATATTTTTGCTATTTGATTTATTTTGATTTAATTTTTATTATATTTTATTATTTATATTTTATATTTCAGTTATTGAACAAATACCTAATTCTCTTTTTAATTTAATAAATATAGATTCATTTAAGGGTTTTGTTAAGATATGAGCAATTTGGTTCTCAGAGTTGATATAATCGAGAGAAATTACTTCCTTCCTTATATTATCTATGAGAAAATGATGTCTGGTATCAATATGTTTAGTTCGAGCATGATGAGTAGTATTTTTGGATAAATTTATTGCACTAGTATTATCACAATAAATTGGTGATTTTGAGATATTTAAACCAAAATCTTTTAAAGTTTGTTGCATATATATTACTTGAGAACAAGCCAAAGCAGCAGAAATATACTATGCTTCAGTTGTTGATAAAGAAACTGTCTTTTTCTTTTTACTAAACCAGGAAATCAGAGAATGCCCTAAAAAAGTGACAAGTTCCACTTGTACTTTTTCGGTCTGATTTACAACCAGCATAATCAACATCACAGTAAGATATTAAATCAAAAGAATCATTTTTAGGATAAAATAAGCCATAATCAAAGGGTGTGTTTAACATATCCTATGATACATTTTACAGCTTTGAAGTGGGTCTCTTTAGGTTGGGATTGATATCTTGCACAGAGACAAACACTATGCATGCTATCAGGTCTACTAGCAGTGATATAGAGTAGTGATCCAATCGTTCCTCTACATAATTTTGGATCTACATCTTTTGAGAGATCTTCTTTACTTAGATACTCATTGGTTGCCATGGGAATGGGTTTTCCACTTGCAATAGTCAAACCAAATTTACTAACTAGGTGTTTAGCATATTTTTTTGGACTAATAAAGATACCATTATCTAATTGTTTTATTTGTAATCCTAAAAAGAAGTTCAATTCACCCATATGACTCATCCCAAACTAATTTGTCATTATTTCAGAAAATTCTTTATTCATTTCAAAATTAGTTGATCCGGAAATGATATCATCAACATAAACTTGTACTAGTTGAATATCATTTTTATTTCTTTTAATTAAAAGAGTATTATCTACTTTACCAATTTCAAAATTTGATTGCAATAAGTAAGATCTTAGTCTATCATACCAGGCTCTAGAAGCTTGTTTTAGACCATATAGAGCTTTCTTAAGTTTGTAAACATGATTTGATAATTTTTCATTTTCAAAAAGTGGTGGTTGTTCAACATATACTTCCTCTTTTACAGATCCATTTAAAAAGGCACTTTTAACATCCATTTGATATAATTTGAAATTATTATGATTTGCGAAAGCAAGTAGAATCCTAATGACTTCTAATCTTGCTACGGGAGCAAATGTTTCATCAAAATCTATTCCTTCTTCTTGACAATAACCTTGAGCGACTAACCGGGCTTTATTTCTAACAACCTCTCCTTATTCATTCATTTTATTTTTATAAAGCCATTTAGTTCCAATTATAGTTTTATTTTCAGGTCTAGGAACAAGTTCCCAAACATCATTTCTAGTGAATTGATTTAGTTCTTCTTGCATAGCCAAAATCCATGAATCATCAGTTGATGCTTCTTTTGGATTTTTGGGTTCAATAGTTGATATAAAGGCTACATTACTCATTTTACTTAGTTGATTTCTACTTTTAACAACAAATTGCATATCTTCAAGTATATTTTCTATAGGATGATCTTTTAAAAGTTTAATCTTTTTATTAGGATGATTAATTTCATTATTAGTTTCAGTTGACTCTTGATTTTGAGTGATTAAATCCTATTCATCATTTGTATCTTCAAGATTTTTGAGATTTTCATCGAATGAAACGTGCATTTTTTCTTCGATGGTGTTAGTTCTTAAATTAAACACTCTGTATGCTTTACTTATATTAGGATATCCGATAAAGATACCTTATTCGGATTTAGGGTCAAATTTATCTAGATTATCTTTTGTATTTAAAATAAAACATTTACTTTCAAAAATTCTAAAATAAGATACCTTAGGTTTCTTTGAGTGAAGAAGTTCATAAGATGTCTTATCAGTTAAAGGTCTAATTAAAATTCTATTTAAAGTATAACAGGCGGTAGCAACTGCTTCTGCCCAAAAAATACTTTGGTAATTTACTATCTGAAAGCATAGTTCTCGCACACTCTTGAATCGTCCTATTTTTACGCTGTACTACGCCGTTTTGTTGTGGACTTCTTGGAAATGTAAAATTGTGAGTTATTCCCTTTTTATTGCAGAATTCCTCAAACTTTTCATTTTCAAATTCACCACCGTGATCACTACGGATGGATATAATTTTTAGAGAACGTTGATCTTGAATCCTTTTTGTAAAGTTCTTAAACATTCAAAAGTATCACTTTTATGTTTCAAAAATATTGTCAATGTAAATCTAGAATAATCATCTACAATTATAACAATATATTTACTATGATTTATTGATAGAGTTTGAGATGGACCAAATAAATCAAGATGAAGTAATTCAAGAGGTTTTGAGGTTGAAATCATATCATTTAATTTAAAGGAACTTTTTCTAAGTTTTCCTAATTGACATGCATCACATAGACTATTCATTTTAGGGAGACCTCTTACTAGATCATGTTTTGCCAGTCTAGATAAGAGCTTGAAATTCAAATATCCAAATCTCTTATGCCAAATCCAAGGGTCACTTATATTTGCCAAAAGACATAAGTTATCATTTGAAACTTTCATACTAAGAATATAAATATATTTTTTTCCTAATTCCCTCAAATATTATGGTTGAATTATTATCTTCAATGTGACATTTATCTTTTTCAAATTTAATTTAATATCCTTTATCGCAAAGTTGACTAATACTTATCAGATTATGTTTTAGATTCTAAACTAGCAAAACATTAGTAATGATAGGAGTTTCAGAGTTACCGACTTTGCCGATGCCAATCACATATTCTTTTGAGTTGTCTCCAAAGTTAACCAGTCCACCATCTTTGTATATTACATCATTCAACATATCTGGATTGCCGGTCATGTTTCTCGAGCATCTACTATCGAGTATTCATTTATTCTTTTTGATCTGCACAATTTGTCCATTGTGGATTGATTCCTCAACACCCATAAAGCATGTTTCCTGCACATCATATAATTTTGGTAGACAAATTGAATTTGAATATTGATTATATGCATACTCAAGAGGCAATGATGATCTGAATATTTCTAAACTAGTATTAACAAGTTTTTTAAACATAGCCATTTAAAAAACAATTCAAAAATCATATTATGAAACTTTGAAAACATAGCTCTGATACCAAATGTGAGAAATGCGGATTACGGATCTTAAGGCTAGAACTAACACTAGAGGAGGGGGTGAATAGTGTTTTAAGGAATTACTAAATCTTTTTGAGTTTATGTTAATTTGAACACGAATGTATGCAATATTAAGACACATATATGATCACAGAATCAAACACAGATGCATAAATAAAGTAAAAACAATAAAGAAAAGAACACACCGGATTTTATACTGGTTCGGAGTTACCCTACATCTAGTCCCGCACATAAGTACGGATTTCCTTTCAAAATTAATTGTACAATTACACCCTCGATTTCAAGGCCACGAGGTACACCACTCCAGATTCACAATCCTCTGGGTAGAGATACTTGATTTTACGGGCAACAAGTTCACCCAATTGATTTCACAGGCTACAATCACACATTTTCTCGCTTGATTGATTTCACAGGCTACAATCACACCTTTTCTCGTTTAGTTTATTACAAAGATGCCTATAACTATGAATAGAAGATCTTGTTGAGATAGTGATAGAGAATCAAACCAGAAATGATCTAGTCAGATTCAATGGTGATTTCAGCAGAGTAATGGTAAAAATATATATAAATAAATGTGGAAGAAGAAGAGGAGTGAAATCAGAGAAAATATAAAATGAAAATTCGTTTAAAACTGCCCCTATTTATAGTAGAACAACAGCTATGTCCATTTGTGAAAGGATATGATGAATAGACACTTCTTTTGAAATTCAAATTTTTGAAATCAACTGCCACCTTGTCGATAAAGGGTCCTATGGGTTGTCGACAAGCCTAAGGAAATTTTGGTAATTTGTTTTTCTTTGAAAATAACTTCTATTTTGTATTAAAACTATTTTAAACTTTATAAATATACTTAACTATAGTTAAAATACATAAACAAATATAGAGAATAATATTTTGATATATATAAAATTTTACTATAATTTTATATTTAAATCTAAGTACAAATATTAAAAGTTAAATATATTATTATTATTAAAAGATAGTTTAAAATCAAGGATAATTTGATTTTGAAAATAAAGATTATTTTGAGGCTAAAAATATTTAAAACCAGGATAGACGTTTTTGATTCTTCTAAAAGGAAGATTTTTAAATCATTTTGAAAACAAGAAATAATTTTGTAAAAAACATTTGAATAAAAGTTAGTGGATACAGAACAATGTTCTACTATGTTTTTCATAGGTTTCATCCTACTTAGGGTTCCATCCCTTTAACAGGCTCGAAGTGGATTCCATTTCATAAATAAATTGGATTTTAAGATGCCAGTGCTTTTCTAGAAGTTTTAACAAAATTCCTAATTAAATTACTTATTATTGAAATCTTGAACTCTTGATAATCTTGATACTCATGAGTCTTCAATCTTGATATCTTGAATCTCTATACTGTACAGTCTTTATTCTTAATACCTGCATGGTTAAATCCTGCATTCATATATATCTAAACTATAATGTTAGTATTTATATTTTACAATCTTATTCTAAGGTTGTTGTCATCAAAACCATCATCTCAAGGACTAACAGTGGTCTGGTGACAGTTTGAACGTAGAAGAGGCAGTGGGAAGGGGATGCAATGTTGATATTGTGGATGTTTATGCAGTTGCTAGTAACTTGTTCGACAATGACGGTGATGCGATAAGGCAACGAGGAGTTTATACTGTGATACTGTGATATGCAATGTTGAGTTTATACGGTGATGGTTGTTGATGAACTGTTTGATGTGGAGTAAGGTATACTGGCAGACAATGGAAGGTGGAAGTGATAGGAATACAGTTGAAGTGAGCAGAAGATGTAGACGATGTGGGTTCTGCAATGTGGAGACTGCTATGTAGAAATGTGGGATGACAACGAAAATGGTGGTAGCAAATTTTGATTGTATTGGAAGAATTGTTGGAAGAAATGAATGGTAGTTTGGTGATTGTATGGCAATGATACTTGCAAGGTGGAGTAGGATAATTTGTATGTTGTGAAGAAGTGGGTGTGGTGGGAAGGATATAGTGGACAGAAGTGGAAGGCAGTGGGGAAAATGGGGTTAAGTTGAAGTTCAATGATCTGCAAGGAGGAGGAGTAGTCAGGAGGTATAGAAGGCAATCGAGGATGAAAGTTGTAAAATAGAAAAGAAAGTTGTTTGTAATTTTTTTTAACAAAAAAATAAATTTGTAAATGATCAAAAGAAAATGAATAGAAAGAAAACTTATTTTGGGAATGAAATTGTGGATGCTCTTTTTCTTTAAATAGAAATGTATATGAAAATGCAAATAAAAATGGCAACAAGAACTAACAAATGCAAGCACATATCACACTTTTTTTAAATACAAACACACAAAACAAACAAATAATCAAATCAAACAAAAATAATTCGAAGAATAGAAAATCAAAACTATTCTCCAGCAATAGCGCAAAAAACTTGTTTAACGGCAAATTTTCTGTTACGATCCGTAAATTTAACTGGTTTTAATAACGTTATTAACTGAAATTTTGTGAAATTTTAAATAATAAAATTTTGAGATAAAAAGTTGATATTTGGAATACGTCTAATTAAACAAAGCAAATGGTATATTTTCAATTAATAATATTGAAGTTTATTTTCTAGCATAATTTTATTTCGATTCAAATCAGTTAAAAATTAATGATAATAAAATGTTTTCCAAACCTGAATATTTTTATACAATAAATTTGTAAATCATCTTCTAAGTGAGACATCATATTTTATTTCTCCAAATTTGGGCTTCTGTTGCTCCGTTCATCTTGTTTCTGACTGATTTGCAGCTTTTTGGTACCATTATCGACTTTTGATCGGATGATCGTACCACTGATATCAGTATATCTTTTTGATCGTCTTGACGTGTTGATCTGCATAGTATATTCGTTTGTGTGCTTCGAAGTCCAGGTGAAAACGAAATCTATGGAACGAATTCTGTATCGGTTTCGCATTTTAACCTTTTCAATTCTGAGTCCATCCAACTTTCCACCGTATGATTCCTATCGTCCGCTTCCCTATCCTATATAAATTTACGCAGGGTATGAGGGCTTGGATCAGCGGACGGTTTTATTGTACCCTTCTCAGGAGTTTACCGGCCTGCTGGGTTCTTTTGGGTTTTAAAAAAAAAGCTTTCCACCGTATACCTTGAGCCAATTTTATTGATAATCAACTGATGTGGCTGTCATTCTTCCCAATCCCAACTTTTGGCTTACTGGTTTCCGATGTCAAATATTTTTTTGCTGGTTCACATATTTTATTTCTTGGTCTCATCTTCATTGAGAAATGAAATGAAAAACATGTTGCGAGCAGATTTTCCCCTCCTATTCTCTTTCCCCCTCACTTTGGCCTGCAAACACCAAGCTCACGCATCAAGGCCTCCTTCTCTTCATCCTTTCTTTTGTTCGGCTATGCCTTGAGAAGAAAAAATATATTTAGTGAAACGTACAACCGGCCCTTGCCTATTCACCCCACCATAACTCCAGCCAAGACACACGAGTTTTGATCCAACCAGACAGCCGTGCTTTCACACCCCTTACTTCGTCAACAGCCTACCTTAGCTAGCACGAGCCTCCCTTCCAATGCCATAATCCAGCAACCACCACTTGAACTTCGGCCTCAAGCCACCTCATGCACGACAGCATCCCCTTTGGCGCAGTTTCTCCTCCCCTCTTCTCTTCTATGTGTAGGTGATTCTTTATATAGATACATATATTTTCCTTTGTACAAATTTTTAAAGAGAATATATTAATATATAAGTTTATTAAAAAGGGTTCGAAGGTTATGTACATCTGTCTGAAGCTATACGTGCTAATATTTATGCGTGTATATCTATCTATATTATGTGTATGCATGTTTATTATAAGAATATTTTTTTTAAAAGTACACGTATATATCTGTTGTATATATATATACACAATACTGTTTGAGTATGAATGTACTACTGTGTTATATATATATAATATATAGTTTTCTAAGTTATATATATATTTCTTTATATTGATTTGGGAATTTTTGAAAATTTCATGGAGTGGTGTTATAAATGTTTTTCAGTTTTTTTATATTCTTGATTTCTTATTTTATATAGTGTTATTTTATATATCGTGATTTGTAGTATGGTTATATTTGCAACTATCTATAGACTAGTCTATTTGAAGCGTTATATATTATGAGTCTTATATAAATATTAGTTTATATATATTCTCTGTTGGGTTTACAGCTATATTAATAGGTTATATATATTATGTTATTTCAGTATATCTAAATTTTGTAAATATATTGGTTTTACATATTCTATTATTTGTATATATGAGCCAGTTTATATATATGGGTTATGAAGGTTAGTTCACGAATATATACATATATACAGTTAACTATGTTTCAGTTTATATGGGTTTCGAAATGTACATATCTAAAATTTTGTTATGTAAGTGTTGTTATATGATATTAGAGCTGTTGTTCACATATAAACTTATATTATTTGCTTTTCATGGGTATAGTAGTACATATATGTATATTATATGAGTTTATATGATCTGATTTAAGCTAATATTTTATTTTAGCGAGATAAGTTTATATATTTTGAAAAATAAAGTTTTGTTTGTATACTGGTTTAAATATATATATATATATAAATATATATATATATATATAAATATAGATTTCATTTTGATTTGTGTTTACGATGTATGTTGATTTCTTTTGAAAATTTAAATATATGTAAAATATCTTGGTCCTCATCGATTCCCATTTATCAATTTTGTTCGTCGTGCCTGCTTTCTGCATCGAATTTGTGCCATCTCATTTTGCTTTGGAATTTGTAGCTTGCTCTGTTATTCAAATCTCTAGCCTCGGAAGGTAAGCAATCACTCACAATTAATGTTCTTATATTTATTAAATTTGATTTCAATTGAAATGACAATTGAAATATGCTGCTGTTAGTTATTTAGATTGCTATATATATGATATTATCTGTATCTCTTCACCTGTAACATCTGGCACCATTATTTGTTATTTATACTGATGATATATGCATGTTGTTATATTATTATCATATCTGTTATCAGTCGGCACGTTCCCTGTTAGTATAGAATTCACTATGAGTCGAAATGATACATAACTGAACGGACTTTAGAATATGAGAAAATCGTTATGGGTTCAAATGATAAACTCAAATGATTTTCATTGAATTGAATTTGATTGCAGGTTGAAATGATATATACCCGTATATATATAAGTTGCGTTTTGAAATGATAAATATTTGTATCACTTGACCATAGGATAGAAAATTATATACAGGCACCGTTGGTCTATATATAAATAGTTTGAAATTGATTTCTATGGTTTTGGAAAAATATGGTTTTTATATAAATATTGATTTTAGATATTATATAAATGCTATTATATATATAGTTAAATTCTTGATTTAAGCTATGTATAAATTTGCTTGATATAAAATAAGTTTAATAATAAAGTTGATTCTATTAACATATAATATTGATAAGTATTTATTTAAATTATATTTTAATATAGAGTTTATAATGATTTTTATAAATTAAGGTTGAGAAGATAGTTTTGAAATTGATTTGAAATTTTATTTAATAAAGAATTATATTTAATAAGAATCTATTTGGAACTTATTGAAATTGAGATTTTAAAAGAACATGGTTTTATAACTTAATTCTGGTTTAAGGTGATTTAAAGGAATATATCAAGTTTAAATAAATTGAAGGAATTGTGATATCTCGTAATTTCAATGAATTTAAAATGTGATAATCTACTTATTAAATTATTTTAAATTGATAAAATTGTTATTTTCTAATATAAATAACCAAAATAATTAATTGTGTGATGTTTTTAAATATAGGTATGAATGGATTTTAAAATAGAAGTATTATTTTTGAGTGAATAAGGTGTTTGTTCATATATAGATATTTGAGATTGATTTTAAAAATAGATTTTTAAATAAAGTTATTATTGTCAAATTTAATTTGTGTTTGTTTAAAATTAATATATATATATTTGAATTGATATTAAATTGAATTTGAATTTAATTTTGGATTTAAATTTGAATTTAAAGAATATATATCTTGAAATTATTTTGGATATAAAATATATGAATAAGTTTTTGTTTAAAATGAGATTTATTTTCCTTAAAAGAATATTATTTATATAAATTTGGAAAGTGTTTATTTAATAGTAAATAAATACAAAAGGTTTATATTAACATCTTAAAATAAATTAAATATATTATATATGATTTTATTTAAATTAGAATTGGTTTATTCTTTATTTTCTTTTAAAGATTTTATTTATATAAATTTAGAAAGCATTTATTGATTTAGAAATGTATTTATTAATTAAGAAATTAATATAAAAGTCTTTAATATCTTTTAAAAATAAATAAAAATGAAATTATTACAAGTGTAACTTTTAAAAACCATGTTAAAAACACATGTAAGGTAATTAGCTTTAATGTGACAAGTGTTAGCATTTGTAAACAAGTGTCAAAATTTATTTTTGTTTTTCTTTTATTCTAAATAAATCCTAAAATACATTATATAAGCTTGCATCTTCTTTTCTCATCTCTTTTCTTATTTTCATTTTTAAGTAACAAAGAAAATTTCACCTAAACTTCATATATAAAACCAGATCAAACCTAAAAACCTTCCTCAAACTGAAAATCAAAACTTTCCCAAACTCAGATCAAAACAGTCCTCAGATCAAAATTTAAACCCTGAAATCTTTTTCAAATCAAAAGCCTAGAGTGTTATGCCTGAAACCATTTTCAAATCTGTGAGCAAACAAAGCCTGCAACCTTCTATCAAAGAAAATCCCTGATCAAACTAAACACTGTAACTCAGAACCTATAATCAATTCCTCAAACCAAGAGCAAATCCTGTAAACTGCTTTGTACTCAAGCCTGTAGCAGATTTTCAAAGCATGTCTATGTCAAAGTATTTCCTTCAACAATGCAAAATTTCAAGTTTTCAAAAGCTTTAATTAGCAACATAAAGTTTCTAGTGTATTAATCAAAGTAGTAGCTAAAGCAACACAGTTTTCAAAGCTTCCCTGAAATCAAGTCTCTGCCTTTTTAAAAATCAGTGAGTAAACTTTTTATTTTAAAAGTTAAGTAAATATAAAGCTGTGTTCGCATATTTTTGTGATGATGATGCTTGCATGTATATATATGAGTATAGTACCTATGCGTATGTTTGTGATAAGGTGTGCATGTGTGATGCCTTTATGTTCTTCTCTGTTCTTGTTACAGATTAATATAGTAGATCAATAATTCATTTCCTCTTCCTTTGATTTCTGATAGGGATTAGTTTGCAAACAATAAATGTTTGTTTAGTCCTAAACTAAGTCTTAATATGTATTTAAGTAAAATATTTAGAAGATTGTCTGAAAATAGGAAGGCAGTAAAAATTCTTTTAAAACATGTTCAAAATAATCATTTTAATTTGCTATTTCAGGATCATATCTTGAATCTACTTCGGAAAATAGGATTTTTGAAACAAAATCCTAATATTTTAATTTTGAAATGATTGTGCATTCCGGGTTTGGAAGGAAAGTGGTTTTGAGGCAATTTCCGGTAACTGGGTAATCTAGGGTGGTCGGGATTTTGGGTAGAGGAAGAGGAAGGATCAGGGAGTTTGAAAGAAAATAGTCAGTGGGTTGCGTGATCATCGTGGCATCGGCGGCAAGTAGATTTAGGTTTTAAAACCTAATTTTGGTCAGGTCTGGTAACTGGAGCATTGCGAGTCCTTTGGGTGATCGAGTGACATCGGGCTCTGGCATTGGTTGCGTGGAAGTGTGGCAAAGACGTGGTCGGGGTTGCAGCTGCTCAGATGATCGGAGGCGTGGGATCGAGGGGAATTCTGGTGACGTTTTGGGGTTCCAGTTCATCTACATGGCTCGATTTTGGTTAGAAGCTTATGCAAGCGATTCGAGAGTCTGGGTCGAATGTCTGGATGATGGTCGTTGTGTTGGAGGTTACGGCGGTGGTCATCGCCGTCGAAATTGATTGTGTAGGTACACAAGGGAGATTGGATGTCTATTGTTTGGGTTGGGGTTTCAACTCGAAGGTAGGATCATGTATTTGGGGATGTGACTCGGGTTTATACTCGAGTGATTTGTGGAAGATAGGCCTGTAGGTTTTAAAACTTTTAAAAAATATACCTAAGTTTTGAAATAGACGGGAAGATGATGTTTTACTCGGGGTTAGACCCGAGAGGTCTTCGGGTTTGACCCGAAGTACAGTGATAAGCAGTTTTTAAAATGTTTTAAAATCAATTTGTTTTTGAAATTGAAATTTAAATCTAGTTTAAACCTTCTTATTTAAACTTACTTTTTTATAATGGTTTTCTTTAACTATTGATTAAGAAGTTTTGAAAATTTGATTGATTTAAATTTTGTAATTTAAAGTAATTTTAAAACTTAATTTAAAATGAAAATTTAAGATCATTATAAAAGCAAGTTTTAAAATACAAATTGAAATTAGTTTTTTAAAACTTCTACTTGATAATGTTTTAAGTTATTTTAAGGAAGTTATGTTTTGTTAACTTTAAAATTATCAAGTTAAATGATTATTTTATTTCAAATCTTAATTAAATGATTTAATTAAGTGAAGTTAATTTTAATGATAAGATGTTTTAAAATGTTTATGGTAATTAAGGTATTTATAAAGATAATGTTTTATCTTAAAACAATTAAGGTTATAATGTCTTGAGATTAATTAAGTTAATTAAGGTAATTAATTATAATTAACTAATTTGATTAATTAATTATAAAGGATTAATTAAGTAATTAATTAAGAGTAATTAATTGGTTTAGTTAATAAATAATTAAGGATTATAAATTAATTAATTAAAGGTTAATTAATTGTAATTAAGAATTATTAATTAATTGATGACTAGAGATTAATTAATTGAGTAATTTAGTAATTAAGTAATTACGAATTAATTAATCAAGTAATTAAGATTGATTAATTTAGTAATTAGAGAGTTAATTAAGTACTTAGAGGTTACTTAAATAATAATTAAGAACTACTTAATGTGTAATTATGTTTTATTAATTAATAATTAGATTTTATTAATTAATACTTAAAGAATGATTAATCTATGATAAAAGATTAATTAAAGGTAATTAAGGATTAATCAATGGTAATTAAGTATTAATCAAAGGTAATTAAGGATTAATCAATGGTAATTAAGGATTAATCAATGGTAATTAAGGATTGATCAATTGGTAATTATAGATTAATTAATTTGTAATTAAGATTACTAATTAATAATTAAGTTTTAATTGGTTAATGATTAATTAATTAATTAATTATAAGAGTAATTATGGATTAATTAATTTGTATTAAGAGATATTGATTAATAATTAAGGTTATTAATCAATAGTTAATGGATAATTAGTCAGTTAATTAATTGATTATAAAAGTAATTAACGATTGATTACTTTGTGTTGAAAGCGATTAATTAATAATTAAGGATTATTAATTGATAATTAAAGGATAATTAATCTGTGATAGAGATTAATTAATTGATTGACAAGATAATCAAGGAGTGATTAATTAATTTGTTTATAATTAATTAATGATTGGTTAAAGCAGGATTAAGTGATTAATTCTTAATTAATTAATTTAATTTAAGTTGATTAAATTAATCATAACATGGATTAATAATTCCTGTTTGTGAATGATTGATTGTGTAGAATATCTGGATTGGATGATATCTATTGGATGATATGTTGTGATATTCTGTGATATGATGTTTGATATATCAGTGATAAATGTGTGATATTTATCTGTGTTAATTTCTGTATGAATTCAAAGTATTGAATTGAATTGAATTGTTTAACCTTTAAAACAACTTGGACTTTAAGATACATTTGGGTTTCGATGAGACCGGGATCGGGTATCAAATTTGATTATTCGAAAACCATATCGATCCAAGTTAAACGTTAGTTCGTGAATTCAAGTGAAGAACAAGTTGAAGATCGAAGTTTAAGAACTATTTGTCCTTAGAACTCTGAGGGTGATTCCAATACGAGTATAGATAGTGCTTTCAGGTTCGAGATGGTGTTTCAGAGTGCAAGGGTTATTGTCATTTGCTCTGAGGGTGATTCCAAAATGAGTGTAACGAGATAATGCCTTCGATTCCGTTCGAGCCCGAAACGAACTTGTATGGATTAAATGCTTTCAGAACATCGTCAGGTGGACAATGAGAATTTGAAGATAGATATGTTCTATAATGGTAATCGTAGCCTCAAGCCTCATCAACCGAGAATGGCTAAAACAGGGAAGGTGTAGCAAGGCTAAGTGAGTCCCGCTCAAGTAGGACGAGATTTACCCCTGTCCAGAGCTCCCTTTTTATTCGGCAGTGTGGGAAGTTGGATCTGCAGCCAACTGCGGGGTTGTCTTGTTCGGGACTGTTCAGTAAGGAATGGTTTCGGCCTTGTGTTGCAGGGAGTTGGGAGTGATCCTCGGTACGTTGATCTAGGCCACGTACTGTGACGGGCGGTATCCCAGTAGCCCTGCTATTGATGAAAACCCATTCTTCCTACATGCCCTTACGGTTTTGATTATATAACCCACTTTGTGGCCAGTATGCTGGAATTTAATGAATGTAAAAATTTCGGCTATTTTCTATTTTTTGGAAAACCCTAGACCCTAGTATAATATCGCTGGATTGCCTATCAAATGTTTTGGTTAGCGTAAGGTAAAAACTTACCCATGTTTATGTGTGGGAAGTCTTATGTGATACCTTTGTTTTCAAATGATTTTAAAAGTTAAATAATTTTAAACCTTTTACTCACACCAGAGCCACGTCTGATCCTTAGTTTATTTCTGTTTTTCTTAAACTCTTGGGTACTCAAATTTTTATGAGTAGCCAAGTGATCAAGTTTTGGCTTGATGAATATTGGATAGCATAGAGCAGGAGTCCAGACGTAGCTGTATCTATCTATTTCCGCTATGTTGATGTCTTGGTCTGTTGTATTGGGATGTAATGGATTAGACAGATCTTTATAACTGTATAATGTGAAATGTTGTTGTATCTGTGTAACTCTAATATGTAAATGACTATGTAATATTATGTGATATATTATATTTTATTCTGTTTCCGCTGTGAGATTCTGATTTTATTTAGTACTTTCTTCTATCTATTCTATTTCTACCTCTTTCTTTCTTATTGATGATGCGTCTTTCTGTGGAATGAAAGGCGGGTCGTCACAGGAATATTCAGTTATTTGAAATTTGGGGATTATTTAAATGATTTTGGATTTTATTATTTGAATATTTCAAAGCTAAATAATATTAAGGAAAATTTGATGAATATATGAAATTATCGAATTTATTTTTGAAATTTTGGGACATGAAAGCTTTGAAATATATTGAGATTGAAACGGTTTATTTTATGGTTCAAATCTGTATTTGAAATCGATATATTTGGAATGGTTTATTGAGAAACTGAATTAAATTGAAATATATGATTTGATATTTGATTAAGTTTGAATCTGGAATTCGAGTTGATTTAGAACTGATTGGTGAATTTGAGGAACTATTTATTATATAAAGTATTTTAAATTTTATTTAAACTATTTATATATTTTAATTTATAAAGTATTTTAATATAAATTATTTTAATATAACTATTTTTACATATAACTCTTTTATACAAACTATTTACTTTACAAACTATTTTATCATATATTATTTAATATCTAAACTGTTTAAGTGGTGGAAGTTATGTTTTTCAAAGTTATGAATTTCAAAGTATTATGTTTTGAAAGTGTTATAATTTCATGTGTTTAGTTATGGACTTTGAAAATGCTATGATTTTGGAAATGAATATATTTGAAATGGAAATGATATCATATTGTTTTGGTTTAGAAAGGGAAATGATTTCGTATTTTTATGGTTTTGAAATGGAAATGATATTTTGGTTTTGAAGTATAAACTATTTTAAAATGACCACGGTGTTATAATAACGTTTGACTGTTAAAGAGAACGGGATTGGAAGTTGTCATACTCTCTGCCAACTCTGAAAACCACTTTAACAACCGTGTACGCGGTAGAGATTCTAGAATGAAGTAGGATGGTGGCGACGTTGTATTGAGGTATATATATGGACCCGACTCTCGTGAGTTGGCATAAGGTGGCTAAAACATGAGCGATTCCGAGCCAATGAGGTAGCTCCTCTTATCCGACACACTCCTTCAATACCATTCTATTACTTTGTGATTGACTGGGTGCACCTTTGATTTTGGGAGTGTGGCTCGAGGTAGGCGATATTGGCTGCTATGCGTTACCACCAGTCCGGATGCGTAATTGGTATATCTGCCCTGGCATTGCCTATTTGTGCCATGTCACCTACCCTAGCATGCCTTCTACGAGTTTGATTTGTGTCATACCTATAAAGTATCCTCTGGCATCCTCCCGATCTGGAGGTATTACGGTACTGTATAGACTATTGGCACTGTAAGATGTGTTAAGGGGGATGTGGGTAACGCCTTAATGCTATTTTTAAATATATTATACTTTACTTTAGACATTATTATAATAGCGTATATTACTACATAGTGGATAGTTTAACGGATCCTTAGAGGATGGTTATCCCAAACATCCTTTGAGTTGCTTGTATTTCAGTTGATATTTCACTTGAGTTGGATTTATTGATATAAGAATGTTAATCCTAATTCGAGTGTTTTGTGCTTTGTTTTACGCTCGGGTCAGACTGAGTGGCTCAGTGTTCGAGACTCACCTTCGAAGTTGGAGCTTCGCTTGGAGATCCATCTATCTATCCAGCTTTTAGATATTCAGTTGATTTCAATGATGTATTCTGGTCTTGTTTTGACTATTGTATTTGAGACTTCTATTATATCTTATTTAACTTTGTTATATATATAGTAGTTCATGAACTACTATTCTCTTGTTTCCTCTGCATTATTGTTATATTACTCCGTGTGTGTGATTCTGTGATTTATTTATTTACTATATATGCTAAGTTTTGCCAAATATAAATTAACAACTTGATATTTTGAGCAATTCAATTTCGGCGTGTATGGATGCGAATGGTTGAAAATACCAGACTGTTACATTTTCTATTGAGTTAGAAAACCGCCGATAAATTTTGAATTAAAATAACCGCAAGCGCATGGCATACCATCGTAGTACGTTGCGAGTATAGGTCGATCTGTAGGGAATTGTTAGATTTTAAATCCCTATTTAATCAAATTAACCAAAGTTGAAAAAATGATTAGCTAGAAAATGTAAGAAAAATGACAAAAAAGAAAGTGATAAAAATATGAGAGTAGAAAAACAATTTAGAGATAAATTCACTCTCTAGATCACATAGATTAATAAAAATGAAATTATGATATCTTTTTTTGTCATTAGTGAATTTAAACAATGTGTTTATCATAAGTATGATTTATTTGTGGTATTAATTAGCTCAGTATAAGCCATCAAACTATAGCACACCCCTTAAACCACTTACTAACTCTCATGAAAATGACAATAAAGTTGTAAATGAATCTATTTTAAGCATGGCTAATTAAATATTGTTTAGAAATATAGGCCATAAAATTTTGACTTAAACATTCACGTCTTTTCCATAATCATATATAGATGAAGTGGCAATTTGTGATTCATTTGACTATGCGTAGCCTATTTGTTTTGAACAATATAAGCTATCAAACTCAATACTTAACACAAAATTACATAAAAATCATTTTTCCGTGAAGCACAAAAAGAGAGCATAACATCAAAATGTTGCATCTACATACTAGAGAGCTTCATTACCCCTAAATTGAAGAGATTAGGCTCTCATATTTGTTATCATGTCAACAAATGTAGCATGCAACATAGAATAAAAATAAGAGGAAAAAGAGAGCAAAATGAAAAGCAAAACTAATCTACTTGAATAAAATAAGATCTACTCTACTTGCATGAAAATAAACTAACTACTAACAAGAAAGTAAAAGAAGGATGTAAAAGAATAGAGAGCACTAATTAACATTGCATAAAAAAAGGAAAATTACACGAAAATAAAAATGACTAAATAGCCACGGAAAAGAGAAAGAGAGCTTTCTTTTATTTGATCTAAACTAAACTAAAGAGAAGGAGGCCTAAGAGAGACTAAAAGAAGAGGGGATTACATGAAACATAAGGGTATTTATACATGTATAAAATCCTAATTCATATTTTTGAAGAATGCCTAAATTGCCCTTGAGGTAGTGTGGTGGCCAAGTTATCATTAGCTTCAATAATCATCCATTAAATGTGCATGAAAGTGTAATGGCTATTAGCATGTGGATTGTCTTCTAATTTGCACATGAAGGAAGGTGGGTAGGTGGGGTCCTCCGTGATCTTGGTTTTGAAATTTCCATCTTCATGTGTTCTCTTCACTCTTGTGTATGCATATCTTCATAAAACCATTTGTAATTTCCATCCCATTTTCCTACAAAATAAAACAGAAATTCCCAATTAAAATTTTCCAAATTAATACATGCACAAAAATGACCATTTTACCCCTATATAAAGATGAATATCTGACAATTTGAAAACAATTTGAATTTTGGTTTAAACAAGTTAAAATACCCGATATGATCATTTATTTAATTTAATTAGATTAAATATGGTGATAAAAATATGCACATTTACGAGCACATCATTGTGGTCGACGGTTGGATGAGGCGAGTTTGGATTTGAGTTCGGCGTAGAAAATAGCACCTTATGCCAAATATTATGGTGTGTGGTGCCCTATTGGAGAACATGACTTGATGGTGTGGCATGGGAAGGCTATCAGGTGGGGGAGTGTCTCGTTTTGCCTGGGGAAGGAGGAGATGATGCTGTGGTTGCTAAGGAGTCAAGTTTGAGTTAAGGAGTTCGTTGGCGCTATCCATTCGCCTATCCATTGATCGGAACTCCGTATCATCTTAGTGGCATACACAGTGGACATGACAGATGGTTATTTGGAGGGAGTTCGATTTGAGAAGAAGAGGGATTTGTTTTATGAAGGTTAATTATTTTAAATTAGGTGATTAGCGCATAAATTAATAAAATTAAAATCAAAATCTTATAAATTGTGTTACTTTTCCATAGGAGATTTAATCGAGGTAAGATTTTTCTGCATTGTGCTCATAATGCCAATAGCTTCACGATGGAATAAGTTTCATTGAAATTTAAATAAGTGAAATTTTGGACAAAAGTCAAACGACGTTCGATTTTAGTTCAAACTGGAACGCCTAGGCGTCCATTAGAGTTTCAGTGAGTTAAACTTGCCTTTTTGGATAATCAGTACGATATATAGTAGATAAATTTACAGTTTGTGTTTGGATGAATTATTAGTTGGTTTGGTTAAATATCCGGTTTTCTATGCGATAGACATATAAATTGAAATACAGAGAATTTTATAGAGAAATCCGAATTTCTCGACATTGTGATTTTCAATTTCCAATTATATGCATATTTGATTTTATTCCAGTATATACCTATTATATTGAAGTTAAATGTCAAATTTTGATATTTTAGCCATATAGGATGTGACATTGACGCATGTTAAAAATTGAACCTTTTAAAAGAAAGGGATAGTAATAGCATTGGTTAAGTGCTATAGTAACTATTGGTCTCGATGCAGTATTTAAAATATACTATTAATTGGTGTTTGGTTTGGAAATGGTTTTCGATTTGAAAAGCATTATTACTATGACTTTTTGGATTTTCTATGATATTTTGTTTAAAATTAGTTTTCGTACTTGTCTATTTTACTTTTAATTTCTTTTATTTTCATTTTCCAATTTATATATATATATATATATATATATATATATGTATGTATATATATGTGTGTGTGTGTGTGTATGGAAAATTTCTTAAGATTATTTTGGAAAATATCTATTTTCATAGAAAAATTATTATAATAATAAAATTTTATTTTAAAGAAAATAAAAAGGGGTTTATTATTATTTTAAACTAATTTTTGTTTCTATAGGGAGATAGAAATATTTAGAATAAATATTTGTGAAACATTTTATATAAAAATGTTGTAACAAAAGAACAAATTTATAAAGTGTATTTTATAAAGGAAGAGAAATTTATAAGAAATATATTATAGATAAGCGGATCAGTTTATAAATGGTATCTTATAATGGGAAAATATTATCATTTGATTACTAGAGTAATAAATCACATTGCTGAATTTATTGTAATATAGTGAATGACCGTGTTATGGAAAGTGTTTGAGTTTTATAGTTGTATTTAGAGTCTGATTTTATATGTGGGGTTTGTTTTATAAAAGAAGCTTTGTAATTACATTCGAAAATTTATAAAAAGGAGTATAATATATTAATTTGGAGTTTTATAAAAGAGCTGTAAATAAATTTGAGGATTTATAAAAATATTTTTATAAATGATATGTGATAAATGAAGTTTTATCAAAGAGTTTTATAAATATTATAAAGGATGTTTATAAAGGAGCTTATTAAATAAGTTGTGAAGATTTATAAAAGAAGGTTTCTAATTATGTTTGGATATTATAAAAAGGGTTTATACTTTACAAATAAATGTTTATAAAAGGAATTTGTAAATTTAAAGAGTTTTATAAAAGCTTTTTATAAAAAGTGATTTATAAAAAAGACCAAGACCCGATTTCCATGAATGATCATATTAAAGTACGAGGGTATGGAAAATGTTCTTTTCATACTTAATACCAAGTTTCAATGAAAACTCGCCTCTATCATGAGAATTAAGAACATGTATCGAGCCAAGGATAGTTTTCTAACTTATCTGATTTGATTGCTAATCGACGGATAATACTGTTTGATATCAGGAGGCGGTGGTAAGTATTTTGGTTTATACAATCCATCCACATACACTGTAACACCCCGTAAAATGAACCACAAATAAATAAGTTATATTAAATTAAATATGATAAGGGTTGGATTTGTAAATTTTACAAAAGTTAAAATTTGACCAAGAAAGTTATTCTTTTCCATTCGTGGTGAACTAATCTGTTTCCATATATAATATGCTGACAACGGAGCTCAAATGAAGAAATTATGAGCATTTGAAGTTCTCAGATTACAATTATTTAGTTTGAATTCAATTTCAAATGAGAATCAAATTTTGGGTTTAAATTTCCAAATTTAACTTGGGGGCTACGCAAATGTTTAATTAATGCATAATGTTAAAAAGTTAATTAGGAAATAAAATAATATGGAAATGGAAATAAATAAACAACCTTGAATAAAAGGAGCCGTCGGCCTGAATATGTCAAGTGGTCGACTGTTGTAGTCGACCACTCGCCCAAGGGCGGTTGGTCACTTGGCAACAGCAGTTGCCATTGGTAGCTAGGGTTTTAAGTTATGTTTTATTCGGTTGTACGCTTAAGATTTATCTATTTCTTACCTACTTCCATCCTACAGTTCTGGTGCATTTCAATTCCTATAAATAGAACCCTGTCCTCTTTACTTTTATTCATATTATTTTGGAGAATACGACAAAACTTAGCCATTGCTATCTCTTTAATAAGATTTAGAAACTCCTTAGAGAACTCTGGTATGGATTGGCCTTATTTATTGTTTGTTTCTTCTTATTTCAATCTTTTCTTATCCCATTCTCCTCTACCTCTTCACTGTTATATGTGTACATATAAAAAGAGAGAGATTCTGAAAGAGATCGGTAGGTTACAAATCCATTTAATTGAATCTAAGGCTAATATGTGAGTGGAAACCTTAATATTTCTTTCCAGCAATTGTTTAGTGTATTTCTTTTGGATTTAAATATGCCTTACAGATTTTGGGTTTTCACAAACAAGATAGATAAAATCCCCCAAAATTTCTTTTGATTTTTTAAATGTTAATTCTATGCTGAGATCCTCAATTATTTATTTGAATTTGATAAATTTCTTTTGTTTATCCAATTTTTGATAATTTCATAGTATATTCCACTTCTCCTTCTTCCTTGGGTCAAGTTGTGATCCTTCGATAAAATAATGGGTTTAGATTCAATTTCTATTCGTATACACCACTTGTTTTTAGCTATTTCTTTATAAAGAGAGGAGTTGAATAGGATATGAGGTTTAGGTTGCAATTTCTTATTGTTTAAGATGTCCCATTGAATTGGCGTGATAAACAGAGTTTCTATTTTATTTACAAGTCTGTTATTGCTGTTTTGGTTATGATTATTTATTCTTTATTTTTGACATTAGAATTCTAAACTTATTAGAGTGTAAAATCCGTGTGTTAAAACTTATTAGGGGAATTATTTATTTCTATTTACATAATTTACATATAAATATTGTGTATATGACATAGTTAATTATGCATTTACTTACATTTATTTCCCCCTTTAGGAAGTAATTAATTTTGAGGGGAAAATAAGAGGAAACTCTTATATAGCCTAATTATTATTTTAAGACGTAATAAAGAAAATTCCTTATAAGTCCTTTTTTATGAAATGGTGATATATATATATATATAGTAATTAATTTATAGCTAAGTCATAGGGATGTGAGGTCAATAGAGTTACATGATGGAAGTCCTCCCTTTACTTTGAGGCTACCAACAACTGTGTACACTTTAAATGATGTGAGTTATCCTTATGATAGATATTTGTAATGACGTGAGGTTAGTTCCAAATTCTATAGTGTAAATTTGCCCAGCTAATCTGGCTATCAGTTCCTATGAATAGTGGACTAATGTGGGACATCATTATGGGTATGGGATATAAGATGAAGAGCTTACTTTGGGGTTTGAGGTTTTAAGTGGTTGACCCATCTTTTTCCCCAGATGAAGTATTAAATGGCTAAGGTGTTATGTTAGTTGGTATCTCGACATGGGTCCGCTTCTAGAAATAGGACTTAAATGATGGGGTCTGCCTATTTTCCACTTGAAAGTATTAAGTGGCCTATGAGATTCCATGTAATGTTAGTTAGAGAGTACTGTTGAGGAGCACGCTTCTGGAAATAAGTCTTAAATTACAGGATCTTCCTATTTTCCAATAGGATGTATTAAGTAGATTGGGTACCGTCTCTCATGATTTTAGCTATTTATAACATATGATTGAGATATGTGGTCTACTTCTGGAATGGAAAGTATTTAGTGGTTGGACCCGCCTCCTTTCCTTATAAAGAAGTATTAAACGACTTCAATGGTTTATGTTCATAGACATATTCTTATTTTGAAATATACTACCCAAGCACTGAAAAGGTAAGACTCGAGGTTTTTATCCATCAGACACTTATTGTTCTGGGTCCCTCCTCATTACAACATAGGTCAAGGACGGAGTGATGGCAGTGACGATGCTTAAAGATGGACGGGCTTTGCTAGTAGCAGTATTTATTATTATTTGCTTGTTGTGTACCCATGGATTTAAACAGTTCTTGTAACGAATATTATATTATGGTTTTATGGGATTTTGCGTTATGACATTTTTATGGTTTTGAAATAAATGGGCACACTTTACTATTTTTTTCCATCCACTGTGAGTTCTAAAAGTCTCTTCATGGCTATACAATGTTATTTCTTTCTACTACCAATGGCTTGCTTTCGAATAGATCCATGATTCGATGAGCTTTTTTTGGGTCGAAATTTACGCATGTTCTAGGCTGGGTTGTTACATTTGGTATCAGAGCCTTAGGTTACCCAATCAACGGAGAAAAACTATATGTACGAAAGGTGTATTTGTTATTTTGAAAAAGGTTTTTTAATAAGAATTTTTAAAAGAATTCTTAGTATACACACCCACCTATATCCTCCCTCTTCTTGAACATCAAGACACACACTAGGTAATTTTTTCTTTACTTTAAGCATGTAAATACTGTCTTACGAAGTTTTCACTAAAGGTTCAACCTACAAATAGTTGAATGGTTGATAATCAATCTTCTTTCGAACAAGGGTACCCTACCTGCGGAAGGCCATCCATTCATGGAATGCTCGAATAGTTTAAACAGTACCTTAGGACTATCGGGCAGATTCCTATTCCTCCAGCTACACCGCTAGCATCCACTGCCCCGGCCGCTGATGCAGCACCCCATCCTACCAAATTTCCTAAGCTACATAAGGACTTCCTTAATATGGAAGGGAAGACATACTTTGGAACTGAAGGATGTTTAGAAGCTAAAGTATAGATTGGTAATTGCGAGAAGTATTTAGAGAGCTTGGTCAGGATGATCAGCTAAGAAGAAGAATGACAGCTTGATACCTAAGGGAAGGAGCTTTGGATTAGTGGAACTTTGTGACCGAGACATCTAGGTATGATATTCTCTTGGGATGAATTCAAGGACCGATTCGAGATGAGATTCATATTCAGGGTAGAGGTTAGCTTGCAATTGGAAAAGTCCATTCAGCTGAGGCAAGGAGATTCTACCCTTAAGGAGTACATAGCTAAATTTACCGAATTGGCTAAATTTTTGATAAGCCTAATAGACACACTATGAAAAAAGCCATGAAGTTCGTGAAGGGCTTAAATTCCCTGCTAAGAGAAATGTTGTTGACCCAAGTACCTATGGGGTCCACATATGAGATGTTGGCAGAAACGACAATGTTGCACGTGACCAATAAGGAAGATAAGAGACATAAAGAGAAGTCCACATGGACCTTAATGTAAGAAGTGTCTAAGAAGGGGAGCTTTTGGGCCAATAAGAAGTCGAAGTGGAAGTTTAAGAAGGAAGTAAAGGTGTATAAGAGATGCCAAAGGAAGGATCGTAAAACTAAATATTATAGGGTTAGTCTGATGAAGGAAGCCTTTAAAGGAAGGTGTGTTTACTGCCACGAGGAAGGGCATTGGAAGAATCAATGTCCTAAAATGGCTAAGGAAGGACCAAGTAGATAGGCATATGCTATTGAAGTTGTCTTATTGCCAATAAGCCAACAAGGGACTAAGGAAAAGCTGCTCTAGAAGGTATAACTCCTATTTTTTGGGTTACTATTCATATCCTTTTTGACTCGAGGGCATCAAATTCCTTTATAGCTTGGGATGTTTTAAATTCCTTAAACCTTAAAACGTATATGGTCAACAGCCCAATAGAGGTTTCCAATCCTATTGGGGGTTTGACCTATCTTTCTCATATTTGCAACGACCTAGTGTTAGACATATTCGATGTTGATTTCATATATACTGCGTACATTCTAAATTTTGAAGGGTATGGACTTATATTGGGTATGGATTGGTTGTCATATTATAGAGCCATTCTTGATCATGATAAAAGGGTAGTACAGTTATGGTGTCGCAGAGGTTGTGACCTAGAAGTTCTTTGTGCACCTAAAGCTTTAGTTGAGTTAAGCAATTTATACTCACTAAATCTATCTGTTGTTCGAGAGCCATTATCTGTACCCGTAATTTGTGGATATCTTGATGTCTTCGAGGAGGTCTCGGGTCCCCCATCCCATAGGGAGATTGAGTTTCAAATCGATTTGGAGAAGGATGCAAGACCCATTGCTCTACCATTGAGACATATGGCCCCCAAAGAAAGAAGGGAGTAAGATAAGCAAATCTTAGAGCTATTAAGGAAAGGATTCAGTCTATGAATACTTCTGAGTTGGGACCCCTATTGTTTTTTCTACTAAGGCAGCTGGTTCTTTGAGATTTTGTATCAATTATAGGGAGTTGAACAAGTTAACAAAGAAAAATAGGTACCCTCGACCTAGAACTGATGACTTATTTGACTAGCTTGTAGATGCTAAAGTCTATTCCCGATTTGTCTTAGCAATGGGATTCCATCAATTGGGAATTGTAGAGGAAAGCAAGCCAAAGACTGCATTCTGTATGCCAGATGGAGTCTATGCGTGGGAAGTAATGCCTTTTGGACTGATGAATGCCCCAACATACTTTGTGGATTTGATGAGTAGAATATTTAGAGGGCAACTTAATAAATTTGTCGTGGTGTTTGTTGATAATATCCTAGTTTTCTCCAAAGGAAAGAAGGAGCACGAGGACCACCTTAGAGAGGTATTGGAGACCTTAAGGAGAAACCAACTCAAAGCCAAGTTTTCTAAATGTCACTTTTGGAAAATGAAGTTTAGTTCCTTTGGCATATTGTTTTAGAGAAAGGATTGGCGGTGGACTCTACTAAAGTGGAAACTTCCCAAGAATAGAAGATCATTAGTAATACATCGCAGATTAGAAGTTTTCTAGAGTTGGCAGGCTATTATAGGAAGATCATCAAGAGCTTTGCACAAATAGTAGACCCTTTAACCTAATTGACTAAGACGAATCTAGTTTTTATTTGGGACGATAATGCACCAATTGCATTTAAGAAGCTTAAGGAGTCATTGGCTAGTGCACCGATGCTCACTATTCTAGATGGAACCAAGCTTTTTATGGTTTTCACAGATGTATGTGGCACAAGATTAGGAGCGGTTCTTAAGCAAGAAAGGAAGGTAACCTCCTACGCCAGTAGACAACTAAAAGATCATGGAAAGAGGAATCCAGTGCATGGTTTAGAATTGGTAGCCATTGTTTTTTCCTAAAGATGTGGAGGCATTATCTCTTGGAGGAAAGGTTTGAGTTATTCACCGATCATAAATCACTAAAATACCTATTTATCGTAAAAGATTTGAGTCATAGGTAGCAGAGTTGGATGAAGTATGTAGCATCCTTTGACTTTGGTACTCAATATATCCCTAGAAAAGGGAATGTAGTTACCGATTTCCTTAATAGGAGACACGTTACCTTAAGTGTTATGTATGAATAGAGATAGTTGGAGTTTCTCTCAAATTTTAATCTCTAACCGTCAACAAAACCCGTCCAAGGTTTTCTATCAGTTATGGAGATTAAACCAGCTTTAATGGATCATATAGGGCATGAGCATGTAAAATATGTGGAGTTAGTAGATATTTTGTAAAAATTAAGAAAATGAGAGCATTTTCCACATGGTAGGAGGTACTTAGTTGATGGGAAGGGATATTTAAGAAGAGATGGACATCTTTGCATCCCAATGATTGATGACTTGATGAGAATGTGCTTATGGAGTGTCCCCACTCAAGGATGACCATTCATCCCGGAAGGGCAATGAGGCTATTTGGATTATTGTAGATAAATTCACCAAGAGTGCTCATTTTGTTTCAATTAGGAAAACTAGAACTAATATCTCTCTCGCCCGGATTTATATTAAGAAGGTAGTTCGTCTTCATGGAATTCCAATAAGCATAGTCAGTAATAAGGACCCCTTATTCATTAGCAAGTTTTGAAGGAGCCGACAAACAACTTTGGGAACATTTTTGAACCTTAGCACGACATATCACCCACAAACTGACATACAAAAAAGAGAATGAATAGATTTTTGAAGAACTTATTGAGAGCTTGTGTCTTGGTTATCAAAGGACATTGGAAGTAGCATTTACCTTTGGTTGAGTTTGCGTATAATAGTAGATATCAAACTACAATAGGTATGGCCCCTTCTGAAACAATTTATGGACGACCATGCAAATCGCCTAGTTTTTGGGAGGAAATCATCGACAAAGTATTGCTTGAACCTGATTTTATCTATGATACCATAGAAAAAGTAGAGTTGATTGGGTAAAGGATGAAGGTAGTGCAATGCCGTCAGAAATCTTATGCGGATAATAAAAGGAAAGAACTTGAATTTGAGGTTGGAGATATGGTATGTGTTAAAATCTTCTTTTTTATAAATTTTTCTAGATTTGGAAAGTCTAGAAATTTGGATCCTAGATTTATTAGGCCATTTAGAATTTTGGAAAGAATCTGAAAATTCACAGTGTAGAACTTCCTGAGAAGTTGGCAGGAGTC
The DNA here is from genome assembly GCA_030765085.1 of Allium cepa. Classification (NCBI taxonomy): domain Eukaryota; kingdom Viridiplantae; phylum Streptophyta; class Magnoliopsida; order Asparagales; family Amaryllidaceae; genus Allium; species Allium cepa. The sequence continues at coordinate 331,540,084 of CM060934.1, forward strand.
CATATGGTTTTTCACGTTTCTCATCTTAGGAAATACCTTTAAGTCGCCGCTAGTAGAGTAAAGCCCGATCAGTTAGGGTATTTTGAGATGGAGCCGACAATACCCCATGCCACCACATGCATTGTGAAGCATGGTTCTAGGGGACTCTGCAATACAAAAATTAAGTTGGCCCGTGCACAATGTGGGGACAATCCGGCGAAAGCACATGGGAGAGCGAGGAGAAGATGAAAAACACTCACCCAGAACTTTTTTCTTTCCATTATTTGGATTTTTGGTTGCATGGCAATTGCTAGATAGGATGGTAGGAAATGTTTGCTACACTTTTTCACAATCACTTTACACTCAAATAGATTTTTTTCTTCATGTTTTGGATATTGCATACATACTTGCATGGCATGATTACATACTCACGATAGGATTGAGCATATTTTACCATGTTCGCGGTACATAATCACATTGCACTATTAGTTGAGCAGATGGTTGTGTAGAGAACTTGGTTGTATAATATCGATATTATTGCGAGTTACGCTGTTTTCCCCTTTGAAGATTTCAGGATGAAATCCTTTTAACGGGGAAGAATGTAATACCCCATAAAATGAACCATAAATAAATAAAGAGAATTAAATTAAATACGATAAGGGTTGGATATGGAAATTTTATAAAGTTGGAGATTTACCATGAAAGTTACTCCATTGCGTTCGTGGTGAAATTCTGATCGATTTCCATATATAATATGCTGAAAATGGAGTTCAAACAAAGAAGCTATGAGCAAGTGAAGTTCTCAGATTTAAATTAATCTAGTTTGAATTCAAATTCAAATGAGAAATCAAATTTGGGTTATATTTCAAAAATGAGGTTGGTGGCTAAGTAAATGTTTAATTAATGCTTAACATTAAAAAGTTAATTAGGGAATAAAATAATACGATAATGGAAATAAATAAACGACCCTGAATAAAAGGAGCGGTTATCTAGTCAACTAAGGGCGGTTGATCGCTTGGCAATAGCAGTTGCTAGTGGCGCTAGGGTTTTAAGTTATGTTTTATTCAGTTGTGTGCTCCAGAGTTACCCGTTACCTACCTACTTCCATCCTACGGTTCTCGCATATTTAAACTTCTATAAATAGAACCCCTCATCTCCACTTTTATTCATCGTATTTTGAGGAATACGACGAAACTCTGCCATTGCTATCTCTCTAATAAGATTCAGAAACTCCGTAGAGAATTTATGCAAGGAATCAACTTATTTCCTATCTATTTCTTCTTTCAATATTATATTCTTATCCTATTCTTTTTCAATTATTCTGAATGTAATGAACATATATACCTTTTCCCTATTGTGTGTGTATGTCAGAAGGGAGAGATTCTAGAAGAGATCGGAAGGCAACAAATCCATTTGAGTGAAGCTAAGGTTAATCTGTGAGTGGAAACCCTATATTTCTTTATAAAATTTTTTTTAGTGTATTTCCTTTGGATTTGAATACGCCTTAGGGATTTTGGGATTTCAAAAATAAGGTAGATAAAATGCCCCAAAATTCTTTTATTATTTCCAAATGTCAATTCTATGTTGAGATCCTCAATTATTTATATTAATTTGACGGAATTTCTTTCTTTTACGCAATTTTTGATAATTTCATAGTCTATTCCACTTCTCCTTCTTTCTTGGGTCAAGTTGTGATCCTTCAATAAAATAAAGGGTTTAAATTACGAACTTTATTCATAGTTTACACCACTTATTTTCATCTATTTCTTCGTAAAGAGAGGAGTTGAATAGAATATATGGTTTAGATTGCAATTCTTATTGTTTAAGATGTCCCATTGAATTCATGTAATAAATTAAGTTTCTATTTTATTTACAAGTCTGTTACTGCTGTTTTGGTTATGATAATTTATTCCCTATTTTGGACATTAGAATTCCATGAAATCTTGGGAAATTGAAGAAAAAGGACATGTAATAATAATTGGTTATAGAATTGACATTTAATGCTAGTTTAGAGCGTAAAATCCATGCATTCAGAATTTATTCAGCGCGAATATTTATTCATTTCTATTTATATAATTGACGTATAACTATTACTTATATGGTGTAGTTAATTTGAAATTTATTCACATTTATTTCCCCCATTAGGAAGGTAATTGATGTTGAGGCGAAAATAAGAGGAAACTCTTATATAGCCTAATTATTATTTTATGGCATAATAAGAATGATTCCTTGTAACGCCATTTCTATGAAACAGTGAGATGAGAGTGCGTGTGTGTGTCTGTATGTCGTAATTAATTTGTGGCTAAGTCATAGGGATGCAAGGTCAATAAAGTTACATGATGGAAGTCTGCCCTTCATTTTGAGGCTTTCAGCAGTTATGTGCACTTTTATTGATGTGAGATATCCTTATGATAAATATTTGAAATGATGGGAGGTTAGTTCCAAATTCTATAAGGGAAGTCTGCCTAGCTAATCTTGCTACCAGTTTCCATGAATAACAGAATACCGTGAGAAATCATTATGGGTAAGGGCCATAAGACGAAGGGCCTGTTTCGAGGTTTGAGGTATTAAGTGGCTAAACCCAACTTTTACCCCAGGTGAAGTATTAAATGGTCAAGGGATTATGTTAGGTGGCATCTCTACAAGGGTCCGCTTTTGAATGTATGTCTTAAATGAAGGAGTCTACCTATTTTTCACTTGGAGGTATTAAGTGGCCTATAAGATTCCATATGATATTAGTTAGATAGTACCATAGAGGAGCACGCTTCTGCAAATAAGTCTTAGTTGACGGGGTCTGCCTATTTTGCACTAGGAAGTATCAAGTGGCTCGGGTACCATCTCTCACATTACTAGCTATTTATGACGTATGATTGGGATATGGGATCTTCTTTTGGAATGGACGGTATTAAGTAGTTGGACCCGCCTCTATTCCTTATAGAGAAGTATTAAATAACCTTAATGGTTTTATGTTCGTAGACATATTCTTATTTTGAAATATACTATCCAAATACTGAAAAGGTAAGTGTAACGACCTAGAATTTGACCACTTTAAAATATACTATTCAAAGTGATTTTAAATATAAAGCATATAACATTTTTTGATTTAAATAATATTAGATAGGACTTGCAAAGAGAAATATACACTAAAATAGGAATAGTTGCTTATAACGACAAAAGTGACAAAATCCTATTTTCAGAAAAGTAAGTTTCAATGGTTAAATAAATTATTTTAATTAATTTATGAGTGTTTATATTTTTAAATAACATTATACAAATTTATTTTTAAATTTGGTTTATATAAATATATTATTTAACTAAAACGTAAAAATGTGACCGTAAAACATTTTGTCGAAAATCAACGTTTTGTCGATTTAAAGTCATTGCAACGTTAGTGCATCTTAATTTTCTTATATATGAACATATATTAAAATAGTATAAGTATTCGTTAATTCACTAATCAACTTTATTTGTACTAGACATACTTATAAAATTCTAGAATGTAACTAACAAAAAGTAAGCATAAAAAGACTAAAGGTGTTATAAAAGTAAAAAAGTAAATATTAAATCAAACAAACATAATTATTATATTCTTTACTTAATATTTAAGTGAAAATGACATGAAGTAATGAAATGTGATATTAAGTGTTGAAAAAATTAGTTTTCTTAAAGTATAAGCAAAGGATATTTTGGTCCTTTTACAAAATAATATTTTATTCAAAACTTTTTTCTATAAATACCAACCACTACTTTCACAAATTACACACACTTTCCATTCTTCCTTTTCCTTTTATAAGCTTCTTCTTCTTCTTCTTTAGGGCTTTAATGGCTTCCATGCCTTTCTTAAAAAATTCCAAAAGCGTAACAAAGTTATGCCAAAAATAATCGACTAAAAAGTATATCACTTAAGTCAACTTCAAGGTAGTAAGTTCCATCCATCCACTCAAGGCTGTGCCCACCTAGAAGCCATCTCTACCTCTTTTCATCTCAACTTCTAGGATAGCGGAGCTATAGTCGAATTTCAGGAAGTTTCGAGAAATAGTAGCGAAGCAATTGTCAAATCCATAGTGGCAAAGTTAGCAAAATTGGTAGGAAGTATGGTTTAGATCTAGAGTTCCTTGCCTTAAATTTTGACGGAGTGGAATCCAAAGTGAGTTATTTCTTCCTTTAAGTTCATTAAAACCATTACTAAGTTGAAGGAGCTTTAAGTGTTAAGTGTTATTTGAAAATTCTTGTTGAATGCTTGTTTATTAAGTTTGCTAATAAAATGGTTTGATTTCCTTGTTTGACTATGTTTAGATGGTTAATTAAGTATTTTAAAATTTAGAAGTTAAATACTTAATGGGGTATGCGGAAATGACTAGCACACGTGTTTCATCTATGAGATCCACGGAGACTTGGACGAGGGACGGAACATGTCGAAGGGAAAGCCCGAATGCTCCAAAATAAGTATCAAACTGTTTTAACCCAAGATGAAATAAAATATTATAAATCATAGAATGTGACATTAATTATCATTTATAGTTGTGTTTATTTTATTGATTGATTGTCAAATTAGGCTCGACGAGTTTATGGGAACTAATTATTATTTATTGGTTATTAACTTTGCTCCACCAGTTTATGATCAATTTATTTATCCATACACATGGATTGGGCAGAAAATAATTACAAGATAACACCTTGTGATTTATTTCACGATTTCACTAAAAGGTGTTTAGCGATAATATTGTTTCATTTAAATTGTTATAATTAATTATAATAATTTGAAGTCAATGGAATTGTTTTGAATGTTGGTTTTCATAAATAAAAGTTTATGAAATGTTCAAATAAATAGAAATATTTGAAAATGAATATTTTGAAGTTATATTATATAAAAGTGATTTGTATAATGGTTTTATAAAAACGTTTTATAAAACAAAAAGGATTTCAAGGACTAAACCCGATGGTTTTAAGATGATTTTTGAAAGGATTTGGAAATGGATATTATTATAGATTTGAAGTATCTATAATTATTAGTGCAAATGATTTTTCCACTTCGGGATATAAAGATTTTGTTATGTTACCGACGATTCTGGTAACCCATAACTAAAAGTGGGAAAGGGAGGTGCAGATGTTCTACAGCCTCAGTACAGTCCGCTCTTGTTGTACAGAGATATACATATCTACATTTATTTTCGGAAGGCTAGGACCTAGTTGCCTTGTTATGGCTCGAAACCTCCCGATCAGGTAGCATATAGTTTTATATACTTGTATATTGATATCGTTTCAATAAGGTGATTTGTTTTTAGATCCTAAAATTAAAGACTAGTTTGAATATAAAAGATATATATATTTTAAAAGTTTTGAAGTAAGAATTCGGGAAAAAAGTCCAAAGAGATAATTTTGGTAAAGGTCATTAGATTTGAAAATTTTAAATGTAAAGATTAATCCTAAGTGGGTAGTTTTGGGAATTGCATATTTGTTTGTTGCATCGTAGGCTCCACGAGTCCTACTTGGGATAGGAGAACTACGTTGGCTTGATCCTGTAACAAATTGGGTACCCAATGAGATAGGGGTACGTAGGTAGTCACAAATGGTAGTGACGCAGCCCCAATAATAATACAATTTTTTTTGTTTTTCATTTGTTATATATCGTGCATTGATGTACTTTTCCTGCTTACTATTTTATTCCATATTTGACATGTTTATTGAGTTAGAAGAAATGACTATTGCTGTCTCTCTCATCAGAGTTGTGCAGCGGTAGATATATTTGTATTGGTATTTGGTATATATTAAAGCACACCTAGTAGATTAAATTCATTACTCTGATAATTTGTAAAATTGAAATTGTATCCTATACATTTTATAGTGTTGCGTATTTATCAAATATTGTGTATTAAATTGGTGGTTTTCATTCGTACTTTTAGACCGAACGGGTTTCTCCATGATTCTTACTGATGCAAAAACCCGGGTCGTTACAGATGGTATCATACCTTAGGTTAAGTGCCTAAGTAAAAACTTGTCTAGGTTAGTAAATAAACCAAGGAATTTTAAAAATGAAACTATCTTAATTTGACAAATAAAATGGATAGGGTAGGCACCGTACCTCTAACCGAGGCTATGGGTGATATTACTATTTTGGTGTGCTTAACTTTCGTTAATTGTTGTTTTTTCATTATATTTTTCCATCCTTGTAATTTCGAGGATGAAATTCTTTTAAGTAGGGGATGAAAGTGACTATGCTATAGGATCATGTAATTTGGATAAATTACTTCTGCAGAATATAAACTAAGTAAATAAATAAAACAGTAAAGTAAATGACACTAGAGATTTTTATACTGGTTTGAAATCCAGTTTTGTGTCCAGTCCTAGACTCCTTCTAGAATTAAACTTGCAACCCACACTTAAACCGGAGGAATAGGTTTACACCGCCTAAGTAACCGAACTGGACTTCTACCCCTTAAGCAACCGAATAGGACTTCTACCGCCTGAGCAACTGAACATGACTTCTTCACAAATAAACAAAAGTATCCTACTATAATGTGCTCTTTAAATAGCACTGATAAGTCAATAAAGTACGATCTTTCTACTTCTTCTTTATGATATATAGTGTAATGTGCTTGAGAAATGGGGAAGACAGAGTGATCAAAGATCAGAGATTATATGCAGTTTGAGTGCATATGGAAAATAGAGAATAAGAGATAAGAATTCAAGAATACTAAAATCAGTTAGGTTAATTGATTGTTTGAATTTGAAACTCTATGTATATAGATTTAAAAGTTGCAATCTTTCATGAAAGAGAACACTGAAAAGAAACGGATGCAACTGTTAGATTTAAGACGTTTCTCTTCGTTGAAGAGAAATGTATTTTCATAAAAACTAGCCGTTATAAATAATCAGCTGGCTAAAACTATAATTCAGCCTTCTGAATTTGTTAAATTCGAAACAGCAAAGAAATAGGCATTTTTTGGCCTAATTCCGCCGTCTGAATGAACCCATTTAGCCGGCTGAAACTTCATACTTATTTATGCTTTGTTTCAGCATTCAGTCGTCTGAATGGTATGATTCAGCCGGTTGAATTCTGTTGATAAATAAGAATTACCACAGCTTATTTGGTTAGAGCACTTGCCTTCTAAACTAGTGACCCGGGTTTGAGCCCTGCTCCATGCAATTTTTGAAAACCTGGTTTTTTATTTAAAATATGAATATATATGTGCATATACTACTTTGAGAAGATTTTAACATTTGCAAACTTGACACTATATGACTAATAATACTTTTTTATCACCTTCTTCTTTTCTCTATCGTGTATATCTCTTCTTGTATCTCCATATACATATTTTCATCCTCTTTTGTATTGTGTATCTTCATGTTGAAAGTATTTGCTTGTTCTTTTTATACTCATAAACCTGCAAGTTAGCATAGAGATTCTTGGTATAATTGTATAGTTGTTGTCATTAAAATTTAACAATAGAGGTTCTAACATTCTTCCCCTTTTCGATGATGACAACTATACAATTTTTAAAAAATATTCGCTCTTCATATAAAATAATCACCTAAGTATAACATCTTCCCCTAAGTATAATATCTCCCTCTATCAATATGTATATCAATTTCTCCCCTTTTGTCATCATCAAAAAGATTGAGGGAATATAATAAATTTAAACAGCAGGATAAATCCAATACGAATTTTGGAGGTAATAAAATAGATTTTACCTTATTTGCTGAAGTCCATATTTCATTGTAAGCACGTAATTCCATTAAATGTATGGAACGTCCTTTAAAATTCCAAAATCTATCCTTCTCCTTTTGTTTCTCCAAGTACCTACAATAAATAATAATAATTTTTAGTACCAACTTACAATGTTAGGGTCTGAGGGTTAAGTCTTGTGGCGATCCGGGATTTTGGCAATATTATTTTAATAAGTATTTAATCTAATTAAATAAAATACAAGCCTGTCATTCTTAAAACAAATAAGACTTTTTGCCATTTACCATTTATTTATACATACATACATACATACATACATACATACATACATACATACATACATACATACATACATACATACATATATGTATTGTGAAGGAAGCTTTGATTTCAAAATTCAAAATAAAATCTTTCAAACATATTTAAAATGAAATCTATCTTATTCAATTAAATTAATGCTCTACCTTCTTAACATTTAATTTAAGTATATGCAGATGAATGTAATATAGATAATAATGTTTAAAATAAATTCAATCCTATCAATATTAAATATAAGTATAAAAATATATGAATATAAATTTAATGTTGATAGTTAAACATTAAATAGAAATAAAAAACTAAGGATTTATGTTAGTAATAAATTGTATGATTATATGGAGACATAAGATAATTCTAGAAATATACAACCTATGATATACATGTATATGCAAGGCAATAATAAAGGAAAAAAATATCTACATACAAAATCAAATGGAATACATGTGTGAATATAAGAAAAAAAATACAAAATATTTACATACAAAATATCTATGTACATATAAATTAAAATAAAAGATAATAATGAGGCAGTAAACTTGTAAGGAAGCATTGCATTTAATACCATCATCTCAGCACAAAACAAGTCATTTCAAATGTGTAAAAAGTCATTCCAGTTCAATAGAAAATCTGCTTGGTCAAAGAAATGAATATAATCTTGTACAGCAAGCCTCCCTTGTAAACCCTTTTATATATGTACATCCTTCTTATTCTAGTTCGTTCTCAAAAACTAAACAAACTTGAAATAAGAAAACATCGCCATTTTACAAACTTAAACAACAATTCAACTAATCAAGCAGGAAGATCAAAGAAAAATCAAGATTAGTAGCTTCTAGAATTTGTTGTCTGCTCAAATCTATTTTTACAAGTGAGTAAACCTTTCCAAAAACAGTTTGATTTAGACTTAACTTGAATGCATTGGTTTATGTGGAAGTGCTTCATCCTGAAAACTTATGAAAATTTATATGTATGTTGTGTGGGTATATCTGTTTATATATAATTCAAGATCCCGTTCTCTGTTGCTGCACAGTCCCTGATTTACCTTCAAAAATTCAAATCTCTCTATTAAGAGAATATTAGACTTTGATATCTAAATGAAAGTTGTTTGATAATGTATGATGATAGTTTTAAAATAATTTCTGGGTTTAAAATTCAACAAATTATTTTTTAAAATGAAATAACAATGGAAATGTATATATATGATAAAAATTAATCAATTCAATTTCTGTTTTGAATTGCATGAATGAATTAGTGAGGGAAAATATGATTTTTAGTATGCATTTCATGATTTTTAGATTGTTAATTTATGGGAATTGTCGAGATGATCATTTTGGGCATCTTTGGTAATTGTCGATGATCGGCATGATGGGGATGATCGATTTTTTGTCTGGAGGTAACCGGGGAGCGGTCGATCTCAGGAAAAATGAAGGAAGTGATGTTTGATCATCGTGGTGATTGCGGTGGATCAAAGTAGGGTTTTGTAATAGGTTTTGGATCATCGGAGTGTCGAGGTTGTTACGACAGCTGTGAAGCATCGGAGTGGTTAGCCTGGCTAGGGATGCAAGCTGGAAGGTGTAACGAAGTTTTGGGAAGGATGGCGAGGCTCCTCGTTGGTCGGAGGTGTTGGAATAGTGGAGTTCTGGCCATCGCGTTTCTGTTTGGTCGAGTTTTAACTCGATTTTGATTCGTGGGTTTTGCGTGCGATCTGGGTGCTGTTTCGTGGTCGTGTGAGTATGAGTGGTTGTCGAAGGTGGCCGCAACGATCACTGATGGCCAGAGGCGATAGTGCACGTGCACCGTGTGCATGATGAAGTCTGGGATGATGGGCTTGAGGGAAGCTTGGGTTTTCTCGTGTCATGCTCGTGTTTTTCTGAAGTCTGCTCTAAGTATTATTAAGTATAGGTTTGGGCCAAATTTTGTTACAGGTTTCGAAACCTGTCAGTGTTCTGGATTTTGAATTTAAACTGAATTTAAAAATGAAAAACAAGTTTTAATCAAAATTTTGAAGTAAGTTTTAAAGTATGGATTCAAAATGAATTTGAATCCTAATTTTTAAATGAATAAGTTTCATAAAATGAAATGTCTTTAACAACTTAAAATTGTTAAAGTATTTTATAAAATGATCTTAAAATCCGAAAGTAAAGATTTAAACAGAGTTTAAATATGGATTCAAGTTTAGTTTGAATCCTGGTTTGAAATAAAATAAAGTTTTATCTTAAAGATAATTAAAACTTAATGTTTTATATTTCATTAAAGGTAATTAAAGATTTATCAAATATTTATTAAGGGTTGATTAACTGTTCAATCAACTAGTGATCAAGGATTAATCAAACTGAACTTAAGGATTGATTAATGGTTTAATCATTTGATAATTATGGATTAATTGATTTAGGTTAATTATAACTATGACGTTTAATTTGGGTAATTACATTAAGATAAATTAATTTGTGGTATTAATTAAGTATAGATGATTTCTTATTAGGGATTGATTAATTAAGGGTAATCAATTTAGAATAATTAAGTAATAAGAAATTAAGAGGCTAATTGCTCAATGTAAAGGAAAAAAATTATGAATAATTACTTAGTGAAGTAATTAAAGGAATTAATTACTCGGTGGAATAAACTAAGTTGATGTGGTTAATTTTAGTTAATTAATTAAGTTTAATTAATTAAAGGTAATCATTTGATGTTGGGTTAAGTATAATTACTTAGGGTAATTAATGAGGTAAATTTACCTAAAAAAGAAATTAATGGATAATTACTGGATGTAATTAATAAAAAGGAAATTACTTGATGGGAAGTAATTACTCAGTGCTTCTGTGTTTGGGTGTATGATTTATTTCTTTGTTTGAAATTAATCAATGTTGAGAAAGCAGGAGTTAATTGTAATTAAAGTAATTAATTTAATTCTTTGGTGGTTAATTGAATTAATTAGAGATGGTGTGGTTGATAAATCATGCTTATATAGGACAGGTTGGTATTTCTGATATGAAATGTTTTGTATGATATCTTTAGTTTTGTATAGTGATAGTGTAGTTATCTATCGATGATGAATTACTATGTTAAAGTTGGTATCCTATAATTAAAAATCGAATTGTATTTCACTTGGATAACTTGGGTTAAGATGACATTGGATTCGAAGAGACCGGAGTCGGGCATTAGTTAATACCCGAAACCACTTTGTTTCTTTAAATTTGATATGTGGAATTAATAGGCTGAAATGGAATGATTTAGGTGGATTAAATTAAAGTTTTGGTACTTAGAAATTGATGTGTGAAATAGTGATGTCTATAACAACTTGTGAAGTTGTAATTTGATATAAGTTACCCCGGGTTCATATAAGTTGTATGCTTTTGTATTCCATGTTAGATGGGTTTACTCACGCTGGTTTCCTGCCTGACCCGGGTGTTACTTTGATGTAATGCTCGTGTCAGACCGAGTATTTCAGATTTTCAGGTAAGGACATTCTGAAGCTCAGGAGGCGAGCTTGATGGCAGGAACGTATGGAGTGTACTCCGCTGTGATTTATTATAGCTTATCCGGGGCAAGTTGTTGTAACTGTCCAATGGTTGTATAAAGGAATGTAACTATAATGTATTTAAGTGTAATTAACTAATACAATTTTCCTTGGTATAACTGCTATTTTATTTAATGTTTTATTTTGATTCGCTGCGAATGTGAGAATCTGTGTTTGGTGTATTCTGTTTCCTTCTTCTTCTTCTTCTATCTCCTTCTTCTTTTCTTAACTATCTAGGATTTTCAAGATCGAAATTTCTGGGTCGTTACATTTGGTATCAGAGCGAGGTTAAGCGAGAACCTTGGCTCTGTTGGGATTACACATTAAGGATAGGGTCAATGGTACCCTAGAATGAGTTGAGTGTGTGTGTGTGTGTGTATATATATGAGAGCGTACTTGTTATTTTTATATAATGGTTTTTAAGGTAAACGATTTTTATATAAGTTTATATATACATCAATAATTGGTTGTTGGATATTGAAATTAAATAAGAATTTAAGTGGTAAATATATATCCAAATGGGAATTGAATGGAATGAATCAAATCATATAAGGAGAATTAGAATTAAATTTGGTTTCAAACTAAAATAAAATAAAATGGTTATTGTATCAAATACTGGGACGTTTGTTCCCTAATAATGATAAAGCAAAATGGAATGTGTTAAGGAAGTAAACTTTTAGATAAGTATGACTTGTAAATTGAAGTGGGGTTTTCAATTGTGAAGTTAAAATCCTAAGATTAAAAAAAAACAACATTTGAAATTTGTTTTCAAATTGATAAAAGGGAACGATAAATAATATTCTTCAGAATACTTTTGAAAGTAATCTTATTTTGAAATAAGAAGTTGTTTGAAACTTGTTTGAAATTAAAAACCAAAGCTGTTGACACATAAGGTATAACTTGGTACGCAAATATATATATATATATATATATATATATATATATATATATACCGGAGTAAAAGTTGAATCCTTCTAATTTGGTCTAATTTTTAGATTAGGAAGTCTCTCTAGAATTCAGTCCTTGAGAGAGATGACTAAGAATGAAGAATGGAAGGTTAGACGCAGAGAGCAAAGAACAGCTGCACGTAAGAATCGAGAAGAAGAAATTCAAGAGGATGAGAAACAGGTTAAGGAAAGGGTTGAACCAGGGCCTTATGATAATGTCACCTGCTACAGATGTTTCAATAAGGGACATTACGCAGCCAAGTGCAGTAAAACAAGGGAGGAATTGAAGGGTACATTCCAACGGTTTCGTTCTGAGATCTTGTGTTTTAAGTGTCATAAGAAAGGACATTTCTAAATCATTGCCCTGAAGTGAGAAAGGCGAAGCGTAAACCAGTTGAACCGGTCAATGAGTCGACTATTTGCTATCATTGTAAGAAGGCGAGACACATTGCTAGGAATTGTTCCGAGAGGCAGAAGAGGAGTAAAGCTGTGGAACGTACTGTTGGAGGCGTGAAGGTTATCCAGGTTGATGACAGGGTAGAAACATTTTGTGGTAAATGTTATAAGTGGGGACACCCTGTTGAGAAGTGTATGTTCGGGATTTGCCCTTTGGAAGGAAGTCCATAAAAAGGATTCTAGTAAGAACATTAGGGCTCTATTCTTTCCAAACCTTTAGGTAATAGAAAGGCATCTAGATTTATGACTTCTGTAAGACTCTTATTTTAGATAAATGTATGTCATGTATGAACTACTAGTATGTAGTCAATTAATGTATGGAATATTTTGTGGTAGAACTAATGTAAAATTTTCTTTATCTATTGAGAATTGGACTCAAAATTAAATTGTTTAAAGATTTAGATTATTGATTTAAAAATAAAGGTTAATCTAATTTAAGGGGTTAAATCAACATTTGGAAATTTAGCTCGAATTTATACAATTCGAGATGGTTTAAAGTTGAGATTTAGATTTCATTAGTTTAAACTGAATTTAGTTTGAATTAATTAGAATTGAAGATAGATAAGTATAAAATTCAGATGGAAAATTTGAATTTGATTAATTTGAAATAAAATCAAAGATTTAATGAGTTCAAATTCAAATGGGAATTGGGACTAATTCATAGAAATTGAAACGATTTAAAATTGAAGTGGATTAAATTTGAAATTAGTCTAAATTAATTTGAATAATTTGGAATTGTAGTTAAAGTGAATATGTTTAAATTCAAATGGAATTTGATTTGAATTTGGAAAGAAATCAAGATTGATTCAACTTGAATTGGGGTTAAATCAATTTCAACGGAAATTGAAATTATTCAAATTGGAATTGAGTCGATTTAAATGGAAGTGGAAATTTAAATTGAATTGATGGGGAAGTGAACAGTTTTGACTCTGGACTATTTTCAATATAATTGTTATAACATAAACTTATTTTTCCAAGCTATTTAATATATACAATCTTTCTTTTTACCAATCCAACACATTTTATCCAATTCAATTTTACGTTCATCCCGTAAAATCCTTTCCATACTTTAAAAATAGCTCCGTTTATTTTAAACATATTTTCCTCGAAATCACTTTCAAACATACGTTTAAAATATTTAAAATAAGCTCTAGAAATTATTTAAATGAAAATAATACTTAAGGAAATATATAGGGGTTTCCTAAGTATTTTAAATAAAATTTAACTTTTAAAAGAAGGTTATTAAATCAAATATTCATATTAAAATTTCCTTTTGAAAACTTAATACTACTTTACCTTTTTAAAAATAATTAAATACCATAATTACTTACTCAAATATTTGCTTTTAATTAAAAACATTTTAAAATAATATTTCTTCTAAAAATATTCTAAACATATTTAAACTGCAAATTTATAATTTGAAAGCTTTCTCAAAAACAAAATAAAATTTCTAGGAGAAAGCACACTTCCCATTCTTTAAAATAAATCTCGCTATTATTTTTAACAATTCTCAACCCCCTTTTTAAACCACAAATTCAAACACTTCCTATTTTCAACCAATTACTTGAATTTAATTCCTTTTAAATTCTTTACTTAATAATTTCCTTAGTTTCTTTAAATCCGATTTATTTATTTATATTTAAATTTCCCAGGTTGCATTCATCCAATCATAGTACAACAGAATTAAATATCCAATTTATCTATCACAGTAAATAAACAGAGCATAGTATAACATGATCCAAAACAATTTTATCATAGAATATAAATGTGATATTTTACCGAGTATAAATAAATTTCTATTTGTGAGGAATCCAGTTGGATCCCTCCAGCCTGTTTTCTCCGCATCCACAGATATTAGCACAACAATATATATCGATTCAATTTGATAATAATTATTATATTCAACCAATCAAGCAATCATTTAGATATTGACTATTTAAATTAACCAGTATTGTAACGACCCAGAATTTTTGATAATTAAAATTTGAATATTTAATTAATTTTAAATATTAATAAGTGAATTTATAAGTCGAATAAATTTTTATTTGAATTATTGGATTTAATTGAATAATTAAATCGATAATTTAATACGTTAAATTACGGAAATAATTGGAAATTAAGTTAAATATGATTGAAAATGATTTGTAAAATTTTATTTTATCATATTGAAGTTAGAAGGATATTTTAGAACTTTTAAAATCGAATTAAAAGTTAATTTGTGAAAATTGAATATTTTAATATTAAAATCGACTAGTGAAAATAGTCAATTTTTGAACAGTCTCAGAATTGAACGAAACTAGTTCCATTGGATCCGTAATAGTTAGTTATTACCGGATTTCAAATTTCGTGTCAATCGGAGTTATCGTTTGATCGTGGCAGCTCGAAACGCATCGAATTATTTTTAATATTAATTTGGCGAGTTAAAATAGCCATTTTTCAAAAAGTCTCGGATTTCGACGAAACCAGTTTTATCGGATCCGTAATGTGATATTATTGTAAGGTTTCAAATTTCGTGTCGATTGGATTTACCGTTTGTCCGGTACAAATTAAAACGCCTAGAAATCGATTTAAATCGGTTTAATTTAAATTGAACGTTTGTAGCCATAACTCGCACAGATGTTCGAATAAGCTTTCGAAACCTGTTCCATTGTGTCCGGAACGCGGGATAAACTCTAGGAACGTCAGTTTCGGTGCGTAAATCGGAGTTCGGAATTTCCGGATGAATAGTGTTCGTTCGTTCTCTATAAATACACCCACCCCCTTCATAATTTAGAGAAAAAAAAATAAAAACCCTAATTTGTTTGCCCTAGCCGCCACTACCCTATTGAATGGCCAGAAATTTATGATCTTCATCCCTCAATCTCTTTCAATCTACAAACAATTAGAAGAAACTTTCAACACGAAAGTTGTAGAGGGCGACGTGATCTTGAAATCCATACGGTGATGATGGGGTATGGCGCGACGTGGAGGGAGCCAGGGGGGTGCGTGCGTAGGCTGTTCACCTTCGTGCGCGAGCATCAAGGAGTGGCCGAGCATGGAGAGGTTAGGGCCGAACCTAGAGCAAGCTATGGCCTTCGACATGGAGGTAGTTGATCGATGTGTAGTGGCGTGAGGCAGCTCGAATTCCTAACCCTAAATTGATGCTATGGGTTCATGTGCGTTCGGCCTCTTTACTGGAGATGTGCGTGAGTTTGGGGAAGATGGAATGCACGGCTGAGATGGGTTGGTGTTGGATCCAAAGGCCTGGATTGCATAGGTCTAAAATTTGTTAATTAATGTTGTAATTATTATATTAAAATTTGTGTAAACTTCAAAAATCAATAACTTTTTCATACGAGATCGAACACGCGCAAAACCAGTTGCGTTGGAATCATATGGACGAGCACTACGCGATGGAATTAGATTGGAGTCGTTTGGAGTTAGTGAGAATTTTGGGTAAAATTTTATTCGAAATAAATCGCTAAAACGGAATTTAAAATCAAGGTGAGAACTTCTCACTCAATCGAATCAGTTTCGATTTTATTTTAAATAGTTAGATTTAAAATGTTTGAATGCATGTTTGAATGATGATTGATACCTATTGATTGTTAAAATAGGCATTATACGCCGTTAGTAAGCGGATGTTATTTATTAAAAACATATACCGCGAATATTTCATAAACAGTGAAATTGGTATTATAAATAATATCAATATATATATATTGGCATATGTATATATTGCAGTTGTTGATTCCCCGCATTTTTTAGCGGATGAGACCCTATTGCACCGTTATTAAGCGGATAATATTTAATAAGAACATATACCGCGATAATTTCGTACTGGAACGGAATTGGTATTGTGCTAATGTTTGTGGATGCAGGAAAACAGGTTGGAGGGATCCAACTGGATTCCTCAACAGTATTTATTTGATTTCAGATATTTTGATATTTGATGGATTATCATATCGATATATGATATCGTTGTAGTCGTGATTGACTATTTGGTGTGTAGCATCATTGGACCAAATTTGGAATTTTAAAATGATTTCAAAGTGATTTTTTTGAAAGTATAAGTTATAAAATAATTTTTGGAATTGATCCATGTTAAATAAATAAACGTTATAATTTTTATGTGATAAAAATTATGATTTTTGAGAAATATAGTTAAAAGCTGATTTTTGAGAATATGATGCTAATGATTTTATAAGATAGTTTAATCGGGATTTTAGAATTATT
Source organism: Allium cepa (assembly GCA_030765085.1). Taxonomy (NCBI): domain Eukaryota; kingdom Viridiplantae; phylum Streptophyta; class Magnoliopsida; order Asparagales; family Amaryllidaceae; genus Allium; species Allium cepa. Next base: position 331,557,200 of record CM060934.1, read on the forward strand.
GTGAAAAGTTTAAATATAGGATTTATAAAATTTAATTATTTTATGAATCAGAATGGTGAAATAATAAAGGAGATTAAAGACGTTTTAAAGAAAAATATTAATTGATTTATATTAAGAGATTTTTAAATGGACATTTATAAATTGAAATACTGACATTATAAAACGAGTTTTTATAAGTGTTTGAATGAAGTGAAAATGAATTTTTGTAAATGAATGGAATTCATAAAATTATAAATGGTGAAGTTATAAATGAAATTTATAAATAGTAAGATTTATAAATTATGTGAAATTATTAAAGAATATAATTTGGATAAATAATTGAATCTTATAAGTTATAAGATTCATAATTATGAAGTTTAAAGGAATGATTTTGTAAACAAATAATATTATAAGTATTTGACTTATAATATGAACCTTTGTTTTATAATTGAGTTATAAATCGAATAGGTTAATAAAGGAATTTATAAAAGGAAGTTGTTATAAAATAAATAGAAATGGAGTTTATAAACGTTGTTTTATAAATTCGCAAGCGACTTATTTTGAAAAGTAAATTGTTGAAACCTATAAATGGAGTTATATTCACGTTTTTGAACTGTGAATAATCCTTTGAAATAAAATGAATAAAATGATGAAATTTGTTAACAAAGAATATTCACGTTTTTGAATAGTGAAAAATATGTTAAAGAAAGTGTTTGAATGAGATGTTTAAATGGAATTTAAAACGATCTAACGATGTTTTAAAATGTGTTGAGATTCGAAACCATAGATTTCAACATTTATTGTTGAAATAGACGTTTTCGAGAAATGAAAAGGAAATAGTGGACTATAACACTGTTGTTATAGTAAATGATTTCCGAAAGGAAATGTTTTGTATAGTATTGGGATTTATATATCTATTTTAATTTCGAATCCCTATACTAGTGATTTTGGGTTGTCGTAACGATGTTTTACACAACATTCGTTTTGGCCCAAATAAATATGTTTAAGAGAATGATTTCCTTAAAGAATGAAATATATACTTAATCTCGATTTAAGTATATTGAATATTTTCCAAGTGTTGAAAATAAATGGAGTTGTGAATTACTTATTAAATAAGTATGGAAATGTTTTTCCAATATAAAGTGAATATTAGAGAATTTATCTTTTTGAAGATAAATTAAAAAGGAAATTTGAAAATGAATAATTGAAATCGTATATTCATAGATATTGTGAAATATAAATTCACTATGGAATTTATAAAAGAAAGTGGAATTTGTTTAAAAATAAATATTGATTTATTTTTGAAGTGTGAAAATTATATATCTTATAAAGATATTTTGAAAAATAAATAATTTGGAAAATTATTTGGAATCTGGTGATGTTGTGCATATCCATTGATAGTTCAATAACCGACTATCAATATTTCCCTTTGAATGGGTAATTGATGTGATTTGTTTGAATGTGAATGCCACACTTATTTTTGAATAAGCGCTCACTATTCGGGTTAACCGGGAAAGAACCATGGGGTCGTATAACCCATTCCGAATATGTGATGCGTCGTTGTGAATTGCATTTGAAGATCGGTGTTGAAGACCCGGTATTTGCAAAAGCGATAGGATGACCTGTCGATTGTCTCTGCACTGAGTTGCAACGGTATATAGACTCCCTAAGTGATGGGAAATCCGATCAGGATTATGAATATCCGGATTGCAAGGACTTCTTTGTAAGTGCCTTCGGTTTTGTTCGATCCCGGAACAGACTTGTATGGATTGTATGTCTGACATTACAAGTTGAGATATAAAGCCGATTTCTTTCAAATATATTTCTGTTGGTGGCGGAGAATTTATTCTTTTAGCTTAACACCCTTCTCTGAGACGTACGAGCTCAGAGGTTATATAGTTGAAGTTATCAGCGATATATTCCCAATTTGGTAATGTGACATGCTGAGTGTTGCTGTAAATGATCATTGTTATGATTATTGTGATAGGATCGTTTATTTGATCGTCTATCTTGGTAATCATTGTGTCGATCATTTGTTGACCCAAAGCATGGCTTTTGTATAAAGTATGTTTTTGTGGACGTGACTTCGTCGAGCCTCACACCCCGTGAATGGTCAAAACAGGAAAGAAGCAGCAAGGTTATGAGGGGTAGCGCCCTTTAGGATGTGTGCATTTCCTTCTGGAAAAGGGTGGTATCATGGTATGGAGCCTAGATACTTACTCATGTTGAAAACACTTTGTTGTGATTGTGTGAATTGATTACGAGCGCTCGGTGAAAAGGTCCCAAAGGACCGGGGGATGGCATATTCGGTCAGTTGTTACTCAGTTAGGGGTAACCCGACCTTGTGTTGGTAGAGATCCGGTTTGGTTCTCGGGGATGTCCATCCAGAGGCATTCTCATGTGGCAATGGGAAGTTCCTTGGCCTGATCATTCGTTGGAAATCCAATTCCCAATACGAAACTTGTACGGTATTAGTTGTAGAACCTGCCATTTACTTATGGTGGTCACCACTGTTTGGATGGTAGCTATAGTAGGCATAGTTCGAAATGTCTATGTTGGCTAAGATTTATATTCTACTTTCAAAATGAATTTTTCCTACACTATACACTAATAATAATATCAAATGTTATTTTAAATGCGTATCAAGCATCTTTGACTATCATAAGGAGAAATCTTCTCTGATTCTGCGTTTGCATTGTGTGTGTGTGCGGGAGGCCTTATGGTAGTCTCATTTTTAAAAGCATTGCGAATTGACTTTTAAAAAAAATATCTCTCTATTTTGATTTTAAAAATAAATAAACTGTTTTGAGTTCTCACACCAGTCACATGACTGACTTGGAGTTTATTGTTTTCCTTCCTAAACTCTGGGTGCCCACCAATTTCCACAAGGGCAGTCAAGAGTTAAGGTTTATCAGGATATTCTGGATATTCTGGAGTTGCTGGAGGCAAGATGGATGGCATGGCGTATTACTAGTATATAGTATTTCTTTTTCCGCTGCACTGTTGTTGTTGTTGTTGTTGTTGTTGTATACTCTGATGATATGATGAAATGAAATGTATAAAATGTAATAACTGATATAGTTCTTTGTTTAAAGATTATTCATTTATTATTATATGTTGTTCCGCTGCGAATTGTGAGATTCTGATGTTGTTCTGCTGTTGTGTTCTGTTCCGTTCTATCTTTCATTTTCTTTTCTCTATGTTTTCTCTCTATTTCTTCTAAATTTCTATTTTTCTTTTCCCTCTATTCTCTATTTTCTTTTCTCTCTATTTTCTACCTTCTTATCTCTTCTTCTTTCTTTTTTTCTTTTTCTTAAAACCCATAACTATTCGGTTTTTCGGCAACGAAAAATCGAAGCGTTACATTTGGTATCAGAGCTTATGGTTAAGCGACAACCATGGTTCTGTTGGGTATTACTCATTAGAGATGGAGTCAGTAGTACTCTAGAATGAGTTGAGTGTAATAATAGCTATGAGAGCGTATTTGTTAGTGAATATAAATTGTTTTATATTGTGATGATTGGTTTATTGAGTGGCATATGAACTTTCGTCAGCGTGGTCTGTCAAACTATGCCGAAGGGGTTTCTAAACACTTGAATAGAACAATTCGGCACAATATTGATTAGTATATTTTATATATGAAGAAATAATTTTTCAGAATTATTAAAGTGTATATAAGTTGATTGTTTAGTTGTTTGAATAATCTAAATAAAAGAATAATTGTATAAGCAAAAGAATTATAAGAATTGAATTATAATTAATGTGATTTACAATTTTGAAATAAACTTATATACATAAGAAATGAAACTATATGAATATGAGTTGTAAATAAGGGTGAATTTAAAGTTAAATGGAAATTTACTTTAGAATTGAAATCTGAATTTATTTACAAGTAGGAATTTAAGTTATGTAAAACTAAGTCATGTTTAAATGGAATATAACTTAAGTGATATGGAATGAAGTTGATATTAGTATCAAAGTAAAATAATAAAATTAATGGATTGAATGTAAATCAATTAAATGTAAATTTAAGTTGATATGGAATAATGGATATAAGTGTTAATTCATTAAAATCTAATGTTATTGGAAAGTTGAATAATTGAATGAAAATCAATTTAGTTGAACCAATTGAAAGTGAAAGCGTTAAACCAAATAGAATGAATATAAGAAAGGGAATTTGGTTGTAATTAATATACATTGATTGTTATATGGTTGTTAGATGATTGTATAAAATTCATTAAGTGTAAATGAAAGTAAATTAGTGAAATTTGAAGCTATGAAATAGAATTCAAATTGAAAGTAAATAAATTTGAAATGAAATTAATTTGAATTGAAAGTGAACCAACTTGAATATGAATTAGTGAATATAAACTAATTGAGAATAAATGTTAGTAAAAACATCAACTGTGAATGAATCGAATGTGATTAAATTGAAAACCTATTTCATTGGATATTAATGAGAATATGAATGAATATTTATTGGTTATGGATGATAGTTGGTTGATGTTTGCATTTGTTGCTTTTACTACATTTGATATGTTGACATATATAGTTATTATGTTGCTATATGTTGTGTATTGATACTATTGTCTACATGCATGATTCTCATGTTGTTTTTTGAGTGTTTAGTAGGTGCGGATCGCGTTTGCTTCGCATTTGGAGCTCGCTTTCGCGCTATATTAGCCGTATATGCTCGCTAATAAAATATAAGGTACATATCTCGGATTACATACCGTACTTTTACAAATTTTTCCCTTCGGGATGCCTCATTACTTGATGAGATGTATATTTGTGATATATATACTGTCATTTTTTTTCGGATCGAGCCGCGCAAAGGAGACTATGGCGAATTTTTCCGAAAATTTAAGGCGTTAGAAAAAATTTGAGAAAATTGGAAAATTTTGAAAACTTTAACTTTGATTTTGAATTGAAAGTTAAACAATAGTAGTTGTTTTTGAAAAGATAACTAAGTATGATTTGAAAACTTAGTAAAGTTATTATAAAATGTTTAACTATGAATTTTGGAAAGTTAATAAATTCTATAACTTTTCTTACTTAATAATTTCGAGGACGAAATTCTTTTAAGGGGGGAAGATTGTAACGACCCAGAATTTTTGATAATTAAAATTTGAATATTTAATTAATTTTAAATATTAATAAGTGAATTTATAAGTCGAATAAATTTTTATTTGAATTATTGGATTTAATTGAATAATTAAATCGATAATTCAATATGTTAAATTATGGAAATAATTGGAAATTGAGTTAAATATGAATGAAAATGATTTGTAAAATTTTATTTTATCATATTGAAGTTAGAAGGATATTTTAGAACTTTTAAAATCGAATTAAAAGTTAATTTGTGAAAATTGAATATTTTAATATTAAAATCGACTAGTGAAAATAGTCAATTTTTGAACAGTCTCAGAATTGAACGAAACTAGTTCCATTGGATCCGTAATAGCTAGTTATTACCGGATTTCAAATTTCGTGTCAATCGGAGTTATCGTTTGATCGTGGCAGCTCGAAACGCATCGAATTATTTTTAATATTAATTTGGCGAGTTAAAATAGCCATTTTTCAAAAAGTCTCGGATTTCGACGAAACCAGTTTCATCGGATCCGTAATGTGATATTATTGTAAATTTCGTGTCGATTGGATTTACCGTTTGTCCGGTACAAATTAAAACGCCTAGAAATCGATTTAAATCGGTTTAATTTAAATTGAACGTTTGTAGCCATAACTCGCACAGATATCCGAATTAGCTTTCGAAACCTATTCCATTGTGTCCGGAACGCGGGATAAACCCTAGGAACGTCAGTTTCGGCGCGTAAATCGGAGTTCGGAATTTCCGGATGAATAGTGTTCGTTCGTTCTCTATAAATACACCCACCCCCTTCATAATTTAGAAAAAAAAAAAACCCTAATTTGTTTGCCCTAGCCGCCACTACCCTATTGAATGGCCATAAATTTATGATCTTCATCCCTCAATCTCTTTCAATCTACAAACAATTAGAAGAAACTTTCAACACGAAAGTTGTAGAGGGCGACGTGATCTTGAAATCCATACGGTGATGATGGGGTATGGCGCAACGTGGAGGGAGCCAGGGGGGTGCGTGCGTGGGCTGTTCACCTTCGTGCGCGAGCATCAAGGAGTGGCCGAGCATGGAGAGGTTAGGGCCGAACCTAGAGCAAGCTATGGCCTTCGACATGGAGGTAGTTGATCGATGTGTAGTGGCGTGAGGCAGCTCGAATTCCTAACCCTAAATTGATGCTATGGGTTCATGTGCATTCGGCCTCTTTACTGGAGATGTGCGTGAGTTTGGGGAAGATGGAAAGCACGGCTGAGATGGGTTGGTGTTGGATCCAAAGGCCTGGATTGCATAGGTTTAAAATTTGTTAGTTAATGTTGTAATTATTATATTAAAATTTGTGTAAACTTCAAAAATCAATAACTTTTTCATACGAGGTCGAAAACGCGCGAAACCAGTTGCGTTGGAATCGTATGGACGAGCACTACGCGATGGAATTGGATTGGAGTTGTTTGGAGTTAGTGAGAATTTTGGGTAAAATTAAACGTCCGTTTAATTTTGTTCGAAATAAATCGCTAAAACGGAATTTAAAATCAAGGTGAGAACTTCTCACTCAATCGAATCAGTTTCGATTTTATTTTAAATAGTTAGATTTAAAATATTTGAATGCATGTTTGAATGATGATTGATACCTATTGATTGTTAAAATAGACATTATACGCCGTTAGTAAGCGGATGTTATTTATTAAAAACATATACCGCGAATATTTCATAAACAGTGAAATTGGTATTATAAATAATATCAATATATATATATATATTGGCATATGTATATATTGCAGTTGTTGATTCCCCGCATTTTTTAGCGGATGAGACCCTATTGCACCGTTATTAAGCGGATAATATTTAATAAGAACATATACCGCGATAATTTCGTACTGGAACGGAATTGGTATTGTGCTAATGTTTGTGGATGCAGGAAAACAGGTTGGAGGGATCCAACTGGATTCCTCAACAGTATTTATTTGATTTCAGATATTTTGATATTTGATGGATTATCATATCGATATATGATATCGTTGTAGTCGTGATTGACTATTTGGTGTGTAGCATCATTGGACCAAATTTGGAATTTTAAAATGATTTCAAAGTGATTTTTTTGAAAGTATAAGTTATAAAATAATTTTTGGAATTGATCCATGTTAAATAAATAAACGTTATAATTTTTATGTGATAAAAATTATGATTTTTGAGAAATATAGTTAAAAGCTGATTTTTGAGAATATGATGCTAATGATTTTATAAGATAGTTTAATCGGGATTTTAGAATTATTGTGAAAAGTTTAAATATAGGATTTATAAAATTTAATTATTTTATGAATCAGAATGGTGAAATAATAAAGGAGATTAAAGACGTTTTAAAGAAAAATATAAATTGATTTATATTAAGAGATTTTTAAATGGACATTTATAAATTGAAATATTGACATTATAAAACGAGTTTTTATAAGTGTTTGAATGAAGTGAAAATGAATTTTTGTAAATGAATGGAATTCATAAAATTATAAATGGTGAAGTTATAAATGAAATTTATAAATAGTAAGATTTATAAATTATATGAAATTATTAAAGAATATAATTTGGATAAATAATTGAATCTTATAAGTTATAAGATTCATAATTATGAAGTTTAAAGGAACGATTTTGTAAACAAATAATATTATAAGTATTTGACTTATAATATGAACCTTTGTTTTATAATTGAGTTATAAATCGAATAGGTTAATAAAGGAATTTATAAAAGGAAGTTGTTATAAAATAAATAGAAATGGAGTTTATAAACGTTGTTTTATAAATTCGCAAGCGACTTATTTTGAAAAGTAAATTGTTGAAACCTATAAATGGAGTTATATTCACGTTTTTGAACTGTGAATAATCCTTTGAAATAAAATGAATAAAGGATGAAATTTGTTAACAAAGAATATTCACGTTTTTGAATAGTGAAAAATATGTTAAAGAAAATGTTTGAATGAGATGTTTAAATGGAATTTAAAACGATCTAACGATGTTTTAAAATGTGTTGAGATTCGAAACCATAGATTTCAACATTTATTGTTGAAATAGACGTTTTCGAGAAATGAAAAGGAAATAGTGGACTATAACACTATTGTTATAGTAAATGATTTCCGAAAGGAAATGTTTTGTATAGTATTGGGATTTATATATCTATTTTAATTTCGAATCCCTATACTAGTGATTTTGGGTTGTCGTAATGATGTTTTACACAACATTCGTTTTGGCCCAAATAAATATGTTTAAGAGAATGATTTCCTTAAAGAATGAAATATATACTTAATCTCGATTTAAGTATATTGAATATTTTCCAAGTGTTGAAAATAAATGGAGTTGTGAATTACTTATTAAATAAGTATGGAAATGTTTTTCCAATATAAAGTGAATATTAGAGAATTTATCTTTTTGAAGATAAATTAAAAAGGAAATTTGAAAATGAATAATTGAAATCGTATATTCATATATATTGTGAAATATAAATTCACTATGGAATTTATAAAAGAAAGTGGAATTTGTTTAAAAATAAATATTGATTTATTTTTGAAGTGTGAAAATTATATATCTTATAAAGATATTTTGAAAAATAAATAATTTGGAAAATTATTTGGAATCTGGTGATGTTGTGCATATCCATTGATAGTTCAATAACCGACTATCAATATTTCCCTTTGAATGGGTAATTGATGTGATTTGTTTGAATGTGAATGCCACACTTATTTTTGAATAAGCGCTCACTATTCGGGTTAACCGGGAAAGGACCATGGGGTCGTATAACCCATTCCGAATATGTGATACGTCGTTGTGAATTGCATTTGAAGATCGGTGTTGAAGACCCGGTATTTGCGAAAGCGATAGGATGACCTGTCGATTGTCTCTGCACTGAGTTGCAACGGTATAGAGACTCCCTAAGTGATGGGAAATCCGATCAGGATTGTGAATATCCGGATTGCAAGGACTTCTTTGTAAGTGCCTTCGGTTTTGTTCGATCCCGGAACAGACTTGTATGGATTGTATGTCTGACATTACAAGTTGAGATATAAAGCCGATTTCTTTCAAATATATTTCTGTTGGTGGCGGAGAATTTATTCTTTTAGCTTAACACCCTTCTCTGAGACGTACGAGCTCAGAGGTTATATAGTTGAAGTTATCAGCGATATATTCCCAATTTGGTAATGTGACATGCTGAGTGTTGCTGTAAATGATCATTGTGTTGATTATTGTGATAGGATCGTTTATTTGATCGTCTATCTTGGTGATCATTGTGTTGATCATTTGTTGACCCAAAGCATGGCTTTTGTATAAAGTATGTTTTTGTGGACGTGACATCGTCGAGCCTCACACCCCGTGAATGGTCAAAACAGGAAAGAAGCAGCAAGGTTATGAGGGGTAGCGCCCTTTAGGATGTGTGCATTTCCTTCTGGAAAAGGGTGGTATCATGGTATGGAGCTCAGATACTTACTCATGTTGAAAACACTTTGCTATGATTGTGTGAATTGATTACGAGCGCTCGGTGAAAAGGTCCCAAAGGACCGGGGGATGGCATATTCGGTCAGTTGTTACTCAGTTAGGGGTAACCCGGCCTTGTGTTGGTAGAGATCCGGTTTGGTTCTCGGGGATGTCCATCCAGAGGCATTCTCATGTGGCAATGGGAAGTTCCTTGGCCTGATCATTCGTTGGAAATCCAATTCCCAATACGAAACTTGTACGGTATTAGTTGTAGAACCTGCCATTTACTTATGGTGGTCACCACTGTTTGGATGGTAGCTATAGTAGGCATAGTTCGAAATGTCTATGTTGGCTAAGATTTATATTCTACTTTCGAAATGAATTTTTCCTACACTATACACTAATAATAATATCAAATGTTATTTTAAATGCGTATCAAGCATCTTTGACTATCATAAGGAGAAATCTCCTCCGATTCTGCGTTTGCATTGTGTGTGTGTGCGGGAGGCCTTATGGTAGTCTCATTTTTAAAAGCATTGCGAATTGACTTAAAAAAAAATATCTCTCTATTTTGATTTTAAAAATAAATAAACTGTTTTGAGTTCTCCCACCAGTCACATGACTGACTTGGAGTTTATTGTTTTCCTTCCTAAACTCTGGGTGCCCACCAATTTCCACACGGGCAGTCAAGAGTTAAGGTTTATCAGGATATTCTGGATATTCTGGAGTTGCTGGAGGCAAGCTGGATGGCATGGCGTATTACTAGTATATAGTACTTCTTTTTCCGCTGCACTGTTGTTGTTGTTGTATACTCTGATGATATGATGAAATGAAATGTATAAAATGTAATAACTGATATAGTTCTTTGTTTAAAGATTATTCATTTATTATTATATGTTGTTGCGCTGCGAATTGTGAGATTCTGCTGTTGTGTTCTGTTCCATTCTATCTTTCATTTTCTTTTCTCTATGTTTTCTCTCTATTTCTTCTAAATTTCTATTTTTCTTTTCCCTCTATTCTCTATTTTCTTTTCTCTCTATTTTCTACCTTCTTATCTCTTCTTCTTTCTTTTTTTCTTTTTCTTAAAACCCATAACTATTCGGTTTTTCGGCAACGAAAAATCGAAGCGTTACAAGTATTCCAGATGTGAGTGAGTTGAACTCACCTTGGGTTTTCGACAAGCGTTCAAATTTAAATTGAATCGAATGACGTTCGATTTAACCTTAATTTTTACTTGCTCGGAATGATTCCAGAACTGCTCCATTGCGTCGTACTAGTTTCTGCGATTCCGGTGTTGCCAGTTTCGTCCGAATCTGACAACGTGTGCATTAGATATGAATTTTCAAAGTTAAATCACCAATTTAAAAACAATTTCTTTTTTTTACCAAATAACATAACTGCAAAAGCTTCATCTTCCTTCTTGAACGCGCTCTACACGAAGAAACCGAACCCAATTCACAATTTTGGGTTAACCATCGCTCCGTCCTCGATTCACACGAACACGATCTAAACTCACCACGAGACGGCACGTCGCGGCCTTCACCTTCGACCAAAGCCGAGAGGAACTCGGCAGCTCCATTGCCTCGAGACGCACGTGCGAACGGTGGCCCTTCCATCATGATTTGCCGGCCATCTACAACTCCATATTCGATCGTAGCCAATCAACCCGTAGAGTTCGGCGAGCTCAGCAATCTTCCAGTTGGAAGATTTCAAAATTAAGAAATGGATTATGAGATAAATGGAGGTTAAATTGGAAGAACCTTGGCCACTAAACGATAGAGGCGGCGGCTGTAATTAACTAGGGTTTCCTTAAGCAACGTGAATATATATATATATATGTATATAAACAATATTTTAATATTAAAACCATTATAAAGAAACTTTTACAAACAATCTCCAAACGACGCATGACAGGCGTTTGTAAGGTTTTTCCCATGTTCCGAACACAATGGCATGTGTTTCGGAAGCTACTTTGATCATATGCGCGAGTTACGGAAATAAACGATCAATTTTAAATTAAATCGATTAAAGTATTCTCTATGCGTTTTAAGTTGTCGGGGTCAAACGACAACTCTAATTGCTACAAAAATTGAAATCGGATAATATCTAACTATTACGGATCCAATGGAACTGGGTCTCCTCGAATTTCGAGACTGTGCCCCGAAAGGCTATTTTAACTCGTCGATAAATTCGAGCGCTTTTCAAAATTGTCGAAATCACTTAAAATTTCGCCTTTAAATTTTTATTAACTCTATTATAACTCGTATAAAATTTATATTCACATTAGAAATCATTCTGATTCAGTTTAAATCAAAATTCGATTATGTACATTATTATATTATTAAATTCCATTATTAAATTAATATAAAATTCCAAAATCAATTTATCAGCTTCTAATTTCATCCAACAGTCCAACATTATAATTCAAACCCAAATAGACTTAAAATAAATTTTAGAATCTATTTTTATACCAATTTACACCCAGAATCACCAATTATCCCAATTCTAATATTAGATTATTATTATTCAAATTTCAATTAAATTCCCGTATTTGAAATTTAACTAATTTTATTAACTTAGCCAAAGTCTTTTATTTCAAAATTTAAATTATAATCCATATTCAACATTTAAAATGAATTAAATGTTCAAATCTAGTGACCCAAAATTCCGGGTCATTACACTTCTTACATTCTTCATCTTCTTCTTCCTCTTGATTTATGGCTTCCATGCCTTCATAAAATAATTCATAGTCATAGCGAAGTTTTGTTGAGAAATACACTTCCATATTCAAAAATAATTATCGAAATTTGAAATCAATATGGGCAATCGTCTCGTCTTCTCCTTCTATACTCATAGCCACCCTCCATCACCATTCAATCACCACTCAAGGATGATCATCCACACTCTCTAGCATAGGCCGTACATTTCCAAGGGTCGTAGGTTGATTTCATAAGCTTCGGTGCGGTTATAGCGAAGCTATAATCAAATTTAGTAAATCTAGAAACCAATGAAGGCGAGACTTACTCTGCTAGTTTATGTTATATATAATGATATGATATATTTGCTATTTGGATGTGATAATATGTTTGCTGGTTGTGAAAATAAATCACGTTAAATACAAGTTGAATCAACACAAAGGAAATCACTTTCCTATATGAATTATAAAAATGTTAAGGAATAGTTAAACCTATTTAAACATGAATAAAATGGTTTAAAACTGTTTTATAAATATTAAAACTCTTTTTGGTAAAGTTCGAAAAATATTTGATAATGGGGTCAAAATAAGCGCGTCGTGTAACGACAGTTCGTGATTTCGTGCCGTAAAAGTTAAATCAATGTGTAAAATGGAATATAACTCGGAATTATTTGAAAGAAGAATTTTTCAAACTTTTATAAATATAGTTTCCAAATAAAGAAGAAAAAAAAATCAAGATTCTGTTGAATAGAATTTGATTTATGTTCAAATTAAGTTTTTAAAAACACGTGGCTTGGTAGTTTTAGGAACCAAAGCGGTAAATGCTTTAAAATTGATAATTTTAAATCTTTGAAAATATGAAATATAAATATGATAAAGTGTTTTAATTTTTTTTTAAATCAGTATGTAAATTTAAAAGGTGATTTCATCGTTATTTGATGAATATTACAGATTGAATATGGAAATTAGCATTTAGTATGATTAATCTAAAATCTTTGAATCCTTTTTACGCAATACTAAGTCATTTGGGTTTACAATGAATGATGTCTTGAATAACATTGATTTTGACCCACTAAGGGTATGTTTTGGAAATTAGAAATGTTCATGGAGATTGGAATTATACTGATAACCAAATATGGAAATATGTTTCCTAAGTAAAAGATGAAATGTTTTGGCATTTTCAAGGTTAAAAAAGGGTTCAATTAACCGGTATAAAATGAAGCTTAATTATCCCATATATACTGAAAAAGAATATGATTTAAAGAGATTTAAAGAGATATTTTACTAGGATAAAAGATATTGGTTAATTGAATAATAATCACTCACCTACTTGACATATTTATCAATAAATGGTTCGGAGAGGCGGGATCGGATGGGTGATTCCAATCCGAAAACCACTTTGAACCAATATAGGAGTTTGAAAGTGAAGACAATGATTTTGACGACGAGGATCTTCATAACTTAGGGATGTTTGCCAGTAACCTCTGGGGAAAATTTCCATATCATATATGGTGGTAGTAGTGCCTTCGTTTTGAAAATCTTCGATTAGCAAGGACTCCTTGCTACTAATCCTAGGGCTGATACCCAAATAGGGTGTAGTAGGAGAAGTGTTGTATCATCCCCTACTTAGAGGCCCAAAACTAATGGCTATAGATGCTGCAGTCATCCATAGTTATTAATCTTCGGTGATCAAATATGAGGTGTTAAATTCTTTGATACACAGTACACATGAATATGAAAAAAAATTAAAACATCAAACATGATCACATTCCATTTCATGAAATCTCCAATTCATTAATAATCCCACAACAGTTAACCACGTTCAAAGAAAATATATTTATTACAACATACGCCAAGAGCGACATATGAAGATGTCCCCTTGGATGATCAGAGTATATACAGGCAATATAACAAATTTTCCAATACAAACAACATAGCGGAATCAAATAAAAGAGAACTCTAAATAGCTAACACGCCTCCTGCATGTCTTTGGAAGCTTTATACATCTAATAAGGTACCTAAAAACCTCAACTCTCAAACTACTCAAAATCAATTGAGTAACTAAGAGTTTAAGGGGAAAACATGAACTTCATGTCAGACATAAAGTCTGGTATGGATAATAATCTACCATCTCTAACCATTTAGATATCTAGTAAGATCATGCCGCTTGGCGGAACGAGTTTTCCCCTCACTAGTATCTTAAAACCTTTATAAAACCTTATATTGTGCTCCTACATCGACAATGGTTAAAACAATTCAAAACAATATGATATGTTGATATGCAAAACCAAATGAATCAATTCTAGATTACCCATCCCTATTCATTTTGACCAACCATCTCCATTATAGTTTCTAGGATTACTATTAACCTAATAGTTTTCATGGGCTAACTAATAACCGGTAAAATATTTTAAGGACTCCATGTCCAATTACATGGTTTTCTTGGGATCACTATGAATCTATTGGTAACTCTAATATCTTTACCCTTTTCCTAGTTTTCATGGGTTGACTAGGAACCTATTGGAAACTTCAATATCTTTTCTTTTTATCCTAGTTTTCATGGGATGACTATGAACCTATTGACATCTGTCAATATCTTAATCCGAATATAGTTTACATGGCTAACTACAAACCTACTGGCCCCTGCCAATTTTAAATCATATTTTCATGGGCTTACTATGAACCTGTCTTTTTGACATCTTCATTTATACAGTTTTCATGGGCTAACTATGAACCTATTGGCCCCGTCCAATATCTTTTCCTAAACACAGTTTTCATGGGCTTAATGAGAACCTATTGGCCTCTGCCAATATCTTTCTTTATTATTTTGGCATCCTATATTCTGGTCTTCTTGACCTAATAGATGTAATTCTACTCATTCAAGAGTTAACTTAATTTATGCTCACTACTGGGTCAACCTAACTGGTTATTCTACCCTTCCCTAAAATTCAGTTATAAGTCCATTACAATGTGAATATATACATATATGAAGAAGCATACACAATAACTTAGTTAATCCCTTTAACCTTCTAATCAAAGAAAACTTCTTCAAAAACTCCTTTTCAAAATATTATATATTTTTGCTACAGTTTTTATTTCAAAAATGAGATTGGGTTATTTGCTTTGAAAACTAAGGCTATCAAAACCTTCAAAACCTTGCTTTTGATTTCACTGGGTAACCTCCTTCGAAAGCATATAATTTCTTTTCAAAACATTAGGCCCATGCCTTTCGAAATACTTTAAAACTTCTCTTTTGAAACCTTCTAACATATTGAAGTATTACTTAATAACACTTAGAAGCTTAGCTTCGAAACCATTGAAAGTACCCATTTCGAAACCATTGGTAGTGACCCTTCGGAAACCATTGAATGTCCCCCTTTCAACACCATTAGGTTTATACTTAACATATTATTTTGGGTCGAAGTGATTATAAAAGAAAGTATCTCTTTCGAAACCATCCTTTATCATGCAAAAATATTGGGGAAGACATGATGGCTTCGACACCATCCCTTTCGAAAGCTTCACGTCATTTAAAAAAACATTAAAGGACATCATCAAAACCCATTTTGAAGCCATTGCCTTCGAAACCCTTGGACCCTTTCGAAAGCATTTAGAAAGCGGCTTAAAACATCTTTGAAAACAAGCACTACCTTTCGAAAGCATTGATGACTTCAATGCCCTCGGAAGGCTAAAGAACAGCAGTAGATCTTCGACTAGGTTGAAACCCTTCCTTTCAAAAGCATTATTTTATAAGTAAAGAAACCCATACGAAAGCGTACTATTTAAAACATAAGTTGATGGCAATCCCTTCGAACGCATTTAAGAACATATTTCGAAAACATATGCTTCGACTCCTTCGAAGGATTTAATAAAGCAAAGGTAGGTGCTTCTCTTCTAAAACATACAACGGTATCGACCCTATTGGAAGCCATGCTTTCGACACCAAGCCTTTCGCCTTTCTCCAATCCACTATGTACCATCTGGTTAGTATCTTATGTATTGGTTACGGCTTAGTTAGTTTCGACTTGGTTGAAGGCAAAAGCTTTGAGTTGAAAGGTACTTCTAAAGAAGGCGGAACCAACTTTTCTAGGGTAAACCTGATTTAATACTAACTAAAGCAAACACTTTCTAACTAACTTGCCACGTATAAACACAAGATTGGTTACCTTAACTTTTCAAATTCTTTACTAAAATAACTGCCGCTAATTTTAGATCTAAACTGTGGTTAAGCTAACAAATAAGCCCTTCTATTAAGAAAAATCAATATTGCAAAGAATTCCCTCTTCTAAAACAATTTAATTTGCATAGCAAATCAATTAGGAAAAATCCCCAAAAATTCCAGAAATACACGTTAATCATGTTATCTAACATATCAAAATTTCAGACCCAAATTCTTAATATATTTTCTGAAATAAATTTATAAACCCAAATAACCATATTTTCCTTTGAAAATTCATAACAATCTTTCCATAGCTTGGAAAATTATCAAAATTAAAACTAACTCCAAAATCATGTTTTACATAACATAAAAATTTACTATAGCACATAAACATCAACATAAATCGGTTTTGCCCCAAAACCGTATATAAAAAATCATGTTTAAATTAAAAAAATAATAATTCAAGCATATCATCATCCAATTCATCATAAAAACAAATGTAACCTTAAATCGAAAAAATACGATTATATAACAAAATAGAGATGGAATTCTTATTTACCTTGATTAAGATAAGGAGATTGGATTGAGATTAATTTCCCCTAAACTTGAATCCCTAGCTTTTAATTGAATTCCTCTTCTCTTTTCTTTGTTAATGGCCGCCTCCCCTTAATATTTGCATTTTTTTTTTGAATCGTGAATGGAAAAATGAGACGTGAATGGGGAACGAGAATATAAATAAGGGTAAGGGTTTATGTGCGGGTAATTCCTATTATAACCTTATGTAGATTAATTAACTTAAAAACCATTCTTTAGCCATCTAATTAATTAATTGAGTACGAACTTAATTACATTCATTCAAATCCCAATCCTCTTAACATTTACATTATTCTATTTAATTTATCTAACTAAATCTCCTGAATAATGTTATAAAAAATTAAGGGCGTTATAAGTGCCTTCAGTTTTGTCTTGTTCCTAGACAACTTGTATGGACGAGTGTCCGACATTGCATTTCTAAGACCACGTACATTGATTTTTAGAATACACCTGTTTGGTGGTGTAGAAGATAGCCCCTCTTGCACTTGACACCCTTCCTTGATGCATTTGGATTTAAGGGTTGTTCTTTTATGGAAATCAATAATGTGTTATTAGAAATGACAATGTGGCATTCAAAGTGGGATTTGTTTAAAAAAATGTTACCTTAGGCCTCATACCAAAAAAGGCTATAATAAGTTATGCCATAAGGCTATGTGGGTCACACCCATTAGGGTATGACATCACCTTTTCGGATTACCCTCTATATATTGGGTTTGTTGTTTAAGCTATGAGACATCTCAGAGGGGTTGGGAACGACCGTGGTGATTTCATATTCAGTACTATCCAGGACCATTATGTTAGTCACCGAAAAGGGGTAGGATAGTCTTTCTAGATGTAGAGCACTGTCAGCGTGTCCTCCATACATTCCTTTAGAGATGTACTATAGGAAGGTAGTCCCTTACCTGCCACTGTATGGAATCAATTCTCCAATAAGTGCCTTCGAATTTAGTTGTATACCTATTATGCTGGAATTTGATCAATGTAAAAATTTCGGCTATGATTAATATGTACTTGTAATCTAGACACTATCATAATATCACTGGATTTTAGGTAGCAATGTTTTGGTTATTATAAGGTAAAAAACCTTCCGTGTTTATGTACGGCATGGTCTTATGAGATACCCTTATTTTCAAAAATATCCGTGTTTTTGTTTTCTCACACCAGTCCCATAACTGACCCGGAGTTTACTTTATTTTCCCACAAACTTTAGATGCCCTATTTTTTAGGTAGCCAAGTAGTTAGGATTATCATGGAACATTGTGGAGGTTCTTGGAGCAAAAGTTGGAGTTTCCTCTATAGATGGTTATCTATATCCATTTGTAACGATGCAGAATTTTAGTAAATTTATTTTGAAATCTTTAATTGATTTTAAATATTGAAAAGTTAACTTTAGAGATTTAATAAATCGAATTTCAAATATAGCGATTTATTGGATAATTTAATTGTTGAATTTAATAATTGAAATTGTTTAAATAATTGAATCTTGGGTTTTAAGCTGGATAAAAATGATTCCAAAGCTTATTTAAATTCCATTTCATAAGAATGAAGATAATAAAACTTTTAAATTGGATCTACAAGCGATTTAACAGATTTTGAAAATAACTCGTTTTAATTAACATATAAAAATAGCCTTCTAGGGCACTGTCTTGGATTTGGACGAAACCAATTTCATTGGATCCCTAATAGTGAATTATAATATACTATCAAATTTCATGGTGATCAGACGAATTGTTTGGTCGTACGAATTCAAAACGCGTTGAAACTGATATGGAAAATTTAATATAATAATTGGGTTCAAAAATTTATCTTCTGCATATGATCGACTTAAGTCTCGAAACAACTCCCAATGCATTCGGAATAGGGGTATAACATATAGAACGCCAAACGACACACATTATTTGTAGTTCGAAAATTTCGAATGTTTAAGAGCTGGATATTTTCTTTTAAAAAAAGTTTTAGCAATAATATATATTATATTATCATTTCCATACTCAACCCATACCTTCCCATGTTTAGACCATCCCAATATCTCTATACTTAAAAACATACCGACTTTTTTAATTACTTTCAACAAGCTAAAACCAGAGGGAATAGAGGTTTCAAAAACATTAAAATTCAATATTAGATGGATTACCAAACCAAAAATTATGAAACAAACTTTGAAATTCATGATTCGATAAGACTTCCTGTAGATGGAGTTCTAACAGGTGTGGCTGCTATTGGTACTCAACACGGTGCTTGGCCATGTTCGTTTAATAGTTAGGGTTGGAAATCTTGCTTGATTTGGAAGTGTTTAGGCAAAATGGAGTTTATATTTGAGTAAGATAGGGTAATTAGCATTTCGGGTTGAAGTTTGGCAGGTCAATGTGCATTGGGGGTGGTCGCATCATCAAAGCTATAAGGGGAAGTGCCTAGGTGTCGCAATTTCTGGGAAGAGCTCGGCTTGGATTTGATGGTATTATGGAGGTGTAACTTTCGAGGAGAAGTAGTTCTATGATGGTTTCACGGTGTTTAGCGATGAAATGGAGGAGCTAGGAAGAGAGATGGGGGTCGAATAGTGGATGGTGCACTGACATTGCGTGCACATGGAGGGAATTGTTGAGTTGGGGAAGAAGGTGGCATGCTTGTAAATTTAGTAAAATTTTGTAATTAGTTTATTTAATTATTAGTTTAAAATCAACAACTTAAAAGTTTAATAACTCTTTCATACGAGATCCAATTGGGGTGCGAATTTTGTGTTGTGCTCGTAAAGACGAAATCTTCGTAATAGAGCTAGTTGGATGAGTTTGGAGACTGTTGAAATTTAAACTAAAATCAGACATCATTCAATTTTAGTTCTAAACTGGAATTCCTTGGCGATAATAGAATTTTTTGGTGAGTTAAACTCACTTTTTGGTTAACTAGTATGATATATAGTTGATAAAATTTATTGGATGATTGTTTGAATGAAGCACTATATTTATATTAGTTGGATTGAATATTCCTTCCCATTGGAGCAGATGAGACCATATTACGTTCCCGTGTAAGAGCGAACGACCCTTTGTACACAAATCCTGCCTCGTAGCGGTTGATTTATATTATATAATTATAGAACATTTGTGATGCGGTGGGATAGGTTGTTGGGATCCAACGAGATTCCTCGCTATTGTTGAATTGCTTCAAAAATATTTCATTTATATGGATTATTGAAAAATGATCCTGATTATGGTCGTTATGGTTATAACATTATTATATGTTTGTAAACTAAAACCCAGTAGTGATAGAAAATCAATATCGATATTGGTTAATTATTTGGCAGTGGTGGACCTCAAATTAGTGTTTTAAAAATACTATAAATTGCCATTGAGTTGGAATTGGTTTTGAGACAAGAAATGATTTTTAAATCCAAGATTGGGTATTAGAAATATTTTGTTTTAAAGATTTCATGTTTATATTAATATTGATATTTTAAAGTTATTTAATTTTATTAATATTATTTTAATGTATTTAATTATATTAATAATATTTTAAAGTTACTTAATTATATTAATAGTGTTTTAGAGTATTTAATTATATTAATATTGTTTAAAAGTTATTTAATTATATTAATATTGTTTAAAAGTTATTTAGTTATAGTAAGATTATTTTAAGGTTATTTAATTTTACTAGTACTGTTTTAAAACTATTGGTTTACAGTTAATATCGTGTTAAAGAATTTACTAAAATGCAAAAAGGTAAATTATTTCAAGAATAATTATGGTTTGAAATTAGCAACACGGTTTATTAATAAGGTTTTGAATTATTATTATTATTAGTAAAAATGGAAAAGATTAATTATTGTTATTTCATAAATCATATTTCGAAATTATTAGTTATTATTTTTTAAATGTTTAAAGTTAAAATTTTCCTTTATAATGGTTGTTGCTAATAGTTCTTATTATATAATTGTGTTTTGAAATAAAAGATTTTAAATTATTCATGAATTTTTCAGAGACCCATAAATAGAGCTGAAAGACTTACATTTTATAAAGGAATTTATAAAATGGTTAGAAGACTTAAGGAAAGATTATTTACAAGGTTAAAGAATATGTAAATAGTTAGATATTTATAGACAAATTTTAGAAACGAATATAAAGTTATAAAAGGAATTTTATAAATGGTTTTGTGGATTTATAAAGGTTTTATAAATGATTTTAGAAATGTAATTTTTTTTGTAAACGATTGAAATGTATAAAAAAAATTGTAAATGGTCCGGAGATTTATAAAATGGTTAAGGGATTGTAAGGAGTTTTATAAATAATTTTTGAATCGAATTGAAAGGGAAAATCTTTCTTAATTTTATGGATACACTTATACCATTGAGATAAGTATATGGATATTTTTTAAGCATTAAAAATATAGGGATTGGTGAATATATCTTTATAAAAGTATTCTTATATAGTAATTTACAAAGTGGTTTTTATTTATAAAAGATTTATAGAATGAGGATGGTGATTGCTTATGTGTTTAACCAATGTTGGTTTCCGTATGGAATAAAATCCCTGATTGAATGTTTGCTATTCGATAGTTAAATAACCAACTATCGAAATTAGACCCAAACGTAATTTTGGAAATATCTAGGAGAAATACGTGAGTTTTATGGCACAGTCATCTTCGATGATGTTGTACCGTGCGTATAAATCTCGTTTTATTCTCCTAGGATGATGGTAAGGAAATCCATCCACTAATGGTTAGGAGATAATCTCTGATCTAATCTTTGGCTGTTTATTTCCTAAAGAATCGAGGCTGAATTTACCAGGAATTATCGAAAAGTTGTTTCAAAGAGAACGAGATTAGGTATGTTACCCGAAAACCACTTCGATCCCAAGAATGCGTTTTGAAGTGAAGATATCTTGAAGATTATGGAATTGAAGATGAAGCATTCAAGTGTTCGTTCAATCCCAAAACAAACTTATATGGATCAATGTTGATATTGCATTGTTGCCTGGAAGGCAGTGTTAGCATTCCAAGTGGGATGTTCTATATAAAAGGTAAAACGTGTCCTCAAGCCTCTTCAACCGAGAATGACTAAAACTGGGAAATGCAATAGGGCTAAGTGGGTCACTCCCAAGTAGGGTATGATCATCGCTATTATCTCTCATTGTATGCTTTGGGGCCCATTAACGGAGGGTTGATTATATTCGATACTATCCAGTATAGGGTAGCTCGATTCTGTGTTGGCAGGGAACGATAGGTTCGACCTCGGTGTTATTTTATTTGGAGATGCACCATGATGGACAGTACCCCGGTAGCCTAGTCATTGTATGGAATTCATTCTCCAGTATGCGTCGTATGGACTTAGTTTGGCCCAACTATGCTTAAACGTGAGATGCAAGCATTTCAGCTATATTCATATTTACTTTGACCCCTAGACAATATTATAATATAAATTGAATTTGTATGGAAAATGTTTTGGCTATCGTAAGGTAAAAACCCATCCATATTTATTTGCAGCATGGTCTTACGAGATACTCTTGATTTTTAAAGGTTTTCTATAACTGTAAAATCCAGTTGGGTGTGTTTCTCATGGTAATTTTCCAGATTGACTTGGGTGTTATTATTATAATCCTCGGGTCAGATTGAGCATATTACAGATTAGTTTGGATGCTTTATAGCTACAGGAGATGAATTAGAGGCCCAAAGACGTATTCAATAGATGTTTCTTTTCTACTGCTTTGTTGTTGAAATCATCAGCAATTGTGAGGACATGTTGTTATAACTGTCCAAGATGAAATGGTTAGTATACTCTGATTGATGTTTGTATGTACACATATTACAGTTTTGATTTTGTGTAAATATTTGTGGTATATTATAGATTATACGTATTGATGTGAGAATCTATGTTGTTTAGTTTTCTTCTTATCTTCTTCCATCTTTCTTTTTCCCTAACAATCGGGTTTTTCGGCATTCGATTGCTTGGCACGCAATATAGTGGATGTATTAGTTTCGATTTTCAAGGGTCGAAAAGCCCCGATCATTACACCATTTCCACTGCGTTTGTTTCCTATTATTATTAAACATTAGTAGGAACAGAGATTTATAACTGTCTAGGTTGAGATTATGATAGATTCTCATGTATGTACTTAAAATTCCCACTGTAATGATTATACATTGAAATAATATATGTTATTCCATTCCTATAATATTCTATTCTGTCATTATTTTTCTTTTTACCCATGATTAATCCGTCTTTTCGACACTTGGATATTCAGTACATGACTACTGTGGATGTATTACTATTGGTTTCAAAGGGTCGAAAAGGTGGGTCGTCACACTTAGTACCAGAGCTTGGGTTGAGCGAACACTTGAGCTTGGTAGGGGTAAAGTCTCATCAAAGATAGGCCTAGAACCACCCTAGGATGAGTAACTCATTGAAGATAGGGTAAGTGACACCTTAGAATGAGTTGAGAATATTATATATGAGCATGTATTTGTTAATGCTATATAAAAATGATTTTTGTTATGGAAAATTGGTACATGAAATAATTTTACCTAGGATTACATTTTGAATATAATGCAATATCTTTCAAATGATATAGTGTTTGGTTGTTAAGGAAATGATAACATTTCGATATTATTATTGAGTGATTAGTTGTTTGATATAAATATTTAAATATGAACATCTCATGAATTTTGTTTCATAATTTGACTATGTGGTGTTTGATAAATAATAAAGTTGGTTTAAGATTAAAGGAATTTATTTAAGATAAATAAATTTTATGAATGCATTTTATATGTGATTATATAAATTGGATTTACAAAACACTGTTTTATAAAGGGGTTTTTGAGAATATAAATCTTGGGATTTTTGAAAAATCTTATGATTAACTAGTTCGAGTGGCTCGAAAGTAACTAAAATTGGGTAGGAGATGTGTTCGGATAGTAAACACTTCTCTTAAGGATTCCCCTTTTTGTCAAGGGAATATATGATACTATTGGTAGTACGCAGCATTTTTAAGTTACTCGATCTATATAATTTTCAAATGTTAAAAACATAATATGAATCATTAATTAGTTATTATTAATTTTTATCGAGGTGTTTACATTTAATATTGGTTAAAGGGAGTATATTATAATATAACGAGATTATTATAGTTTTAGAAATAAAAGATATATGGTGATATTTTGAAATAATAAAATTGGTATTTGAATTCTTAGAATATTTGATTCAAGATAAAAGTTATTTTAAAAAGAATAAAGGACTATTTTAACAAATAAGTGTTTTGATAAGTTTAACTTAGTAAAAGATTTTCTTAAAGCTTGTTTTATTAAAAGCTGTGTTTTTGTGAAACTTTTAAAAATAATAATTAAATAAGTAGAATAGCTTTTAAAGATATCTTCTAAATAAGGGTTAAAAATATTTAAGATATACAAAAAGGCTTAAAACATTTAGATGGGATTTTATGAAATGTTTTCATAAATAATTTTGAAAAAGGGCTTAGGTGGAAGAAGACATGGATTTTGACATCATTGTCGTAAATAAATGCTTTCAGGAAAGTGAGGAAGACATAGACTATAACACTATTTTATAATAAGTGATTTCCGAATGGAGATATGTTATATAGTATACAGATTTATACGTATCCTATGTTCGATGTTAAGATTTGCGATGGGTAACCTATATCTATTTTTAAATTAAGAACGAGGTCCATTTAAGGTTTGAGAGGTAATGATATACCAACTTGATCAACTCCATTGTTAACTAATAATTAGTTTAAGTTCGACATGGAAAGTTAACATTAGGTATAATTAATTGGATCTCTATACTAGTGTTTTTGGGTTGTCATAATGATGTATTATGCAACATTCGTTTTGACCCAATAAAGTGTGATGTGGAAAATATGAAGCTTTCCTCAAAGATTTTTTTCGAATTTAAGTATACGGATGTATTTCTAAGTGTTGAAATTAAAATGGTTTCTTTGGAAAGAAGATAGAAATTTTTAGCGAATAATTTTTTTAAAGTAATTATATATAAAGACGTATCTTTGTAAAAATGTTTGAATAAATGATAAAAGTTTTATGAAATGATTTCATAAATTTTTAGAAAGGCTAATAAGTACGTATGAGGTATGAAGATCATTTAGTTGCATGATTTTGACCTAAGGTTCAAGTTCGAAACTTTGAGGTGTTCACACTAGTCCGAAAAAGGATTGATCACTTTATTCTTGACGACAAATATTGGTAAGGGTTTATGGTTGGGTACTTGCATTTCCTATCATAGTTGAGAGCTATGAAAGGGAAGCGAGGATTTATGATCATGAAGCCTGATCAGAGTCCGCACTAGAGGATCGAGGGTTCGATATCGTTCGAAAATAAAGTGTGGATTCAAATAGGAAATCGAATTAGATATTGCGTACAGATGATCTGCATACATCATATGGATTTAAGTTTACAAAATAATGTTTTTACCAGGCTTTTGGTTAGGTGTAATTTCGAGGACGGAACTCTTTTAAGGAGGGAAGTCCGCAACGACCCGCAAATTTATCACTTTGATAAATTATATTTATATTTGAAATATTCAAAAAAAATATAATACAAATTATAATGATTTGAACCATAAATAATGATGGTAAACTTGTTTTAAAGGTACATTAACAAATATGGATATTTGGGGGTTTTCATCAAAAAAATAACTAAAATCGGTTTTTGGGAAAATTGTGATTTTCTTAGTATTAAAGCAAATGGAACTGGACACTACATTTATTTATCCATTTAAGCAAGAATATGAAATAAAAAAATATTTTTAAAATAAAATATATTTATGACATCATCTGGGATATCATCGTTTTTATATATTTTATGGAATTTTAATTAAGTTTAATAATCAAAGAATTATTTGAAAATGATAATAATTCATTTTTAATTAGTTATATAGTGATAATAAATTGTTTATAATATTTTTATAAAAATATATACTTCATTTAAAAATATAATAAAAATTCATTACGTTTTGTCAATATAACAACACTTTCTGTAAGCACTTGTTTAATATTTATTCATATGGTTTTATAATTCAAATGTGATAATTTTAATTTATTACTAATGTAAGAAATTATTTTTCAAATTACTTTTACGTTTATATGTAATTCAATCATTAAGTGTAAATGTGACCAAGAATTGGCTTTTTGATTTGCAACGGTTTAACGACTGGAAGTTATTCAAAGTGATCGCAACATTGTTCATGTAACGACTTGGATTTTTGACACCTGTTATTTGAATAATCAACTAAAAATTTAAATACTGAAGTACTAATTTTTATAAGTCGAATAAATAAATTCTCTAATATTGGCAATATTTGAATACGTAAATTCTAGAGGTTATGATTAAAATTTAAATTCTAACTTCTGAAATTGATAAAAGTGATAGTTTTGTATATAAACTTCACATTTCAAATATAAGATTAATTATCTATATGTATGTAAATACAAAAAATATGATGGAAAAAATAACAATAAAGGAATAAATACATGTAAGTAGCTACATATGTGTGTATGTTATAAACATAGTGAATATGTAATAATATATACATAGGAGTCTAAACTTTATGATGACAACAAAATATATAAGTGTAGAGATATACATATGGTTATAAAAATAAGAGAATATGTAAATATGTAAGCATGGACAAAACATGTGGCCAAACAAGTTTACAGGAAAAGTTTATATATATGAATGCATATATATACATAGGGGCATCATGAAAAAATAAATCAAATCACACACAAATTATCAAATCAAACTAAGAAATATAATCAAATTATAAAATCAAATCAGAAAAAAAGTGAAAACCTATACATGTGAAAACTTTAGCCCCCTTTGTGTCTTACTGTCCCATCCCCTCCTTCATATATAGCATACCGTGTCACTGTCGTTTTCCATGTATCTAAGAAAAAAGAAAAGAAAATCTTCCATTAATGTAACGGGCCGATTTTTCGACGCCCGAAAATCGATATCAATACGTCCACTATATCAAATGTCAAACAATAGAATGCTGGAAAACCAAACCATCGGGGTTAAAGAAGAAGGAGGTAGAAGAAGAAATAGAAACAATATCAGAATTTCACAATCGCAGCGGAGCAATATATAATTGATAATGACTAATCTTTGAACAAAAACAACTATATCTGTTTATACATTACATCATCAGAGTTCAACAAAATTCATAGCACACAACTGGACAGTTAACATAAACTGTCCGCACAAAACTGACTATGTAGTTAATTATACACAGCGTAATATTCATCAAATACGTGTGATACGTCTCGCCATCCAGCTCGTCTCCTGAGCTCCACAACATCCTTTCCTGTATCCTATAATGCTCGGTCTGACCCGAGCATTATAGCGAAATAACACCCTAGTCTGTCTGGAATACCAAAGTAATAAAACACACTCAATTGGATTATTAAAGTTTTCAAAATCCTTTGAAATCAAAGGTATCTCGTAAGACCACGCCACAAATAAACATGCCAGGTTATTACCTTACGATAACCAAAACATTTTGATCAAATTCGTCTGATATTATAACGGTGTTTATATAAAGTAAAATAGAATCTAGCTGAAATGCTTGCATCTCATGTTTCAGCATACTTGGGCACAATCAAAACTGTACAGGCGCTTATTAGAGATTGGATTCCATACAATGGCAGAGCTACCGGGGTACTGCTCGTCACACTATGTGGTCTAGATCACCGTACCGAGGATCCACCCAGATCCCCTGCTACACAAGATCGATCTACCCCTTACTGGATAGTTCGAATAAGACCACCCTGCGGTTGGGATCAGCAACCGCCCACACAGCCGAAATAAAGGGACATCTAGATAGGGATGACCTTATCCTAAATGGTTGCAAGGCACTTAGCCTTGTTGCATCTCCCCTGTTTTAGCCATTCCCGGTTTATGAGGCTTGAGGTTAAACGTTACATTTTTAGCACACATACACTTAGAATGCTCATCGTCCTCCTAACGACGTTCTGATAGCATTCATCCATACAAGTCCGTTTCAGGTCTGAACGGAACCGAAGGCACTATTCCTACTACATCCATTTTGGAATCATTCTTAGGATTAGTAGCGATTAGCCCTTACACTTCACTGCTCTATCTTCAACTCCAAGCTCTTGTCTTCCTGACGAAAACGTTCAAACCGGATCGAAGAGGTTTTCGAGAAATTAATCCCGATCCCGCTCTCTTCGAAACGATCAGCGCCTTGGCCAATATTGATAGTCGGTTATTTAACTATCAAATAATATCCACAAACAACCAATAGGTTTCAATAATTTTCCCAAATTATTTATTTCAAAATATCTTCACAAGATATTTTTCTACATTTCAACCCTTTGAAAATAGTTTTCAAATCACTTTTCCTCTCGTGGAATAAATTTCCAACCAATTGTTTTATTTCCCTTTAAAATCACCAAGTCTTAATACTTAAGATTTTTAAAAGAAATTTAAATCACTTTATTCAAAAATATACTTTAAAACACTTAAAATAAAAACTACTAAAACACAGTTATGAAATTTTATAAAAATTTCTCATGTAAAACTTAAGCCAAAACTAAATTAAAATAAAAGTTATTCTATAAGGTATAAATATTAAATAATTATCTTTTATCTCATAATACTAGCTAAATCTTTAAAATAATTTACTTATATAATTAACTTAACAAATATTCACTTTTAAAAAATTTAAAATCACTAAATAATAATTTCTTTTAAAACAATCTTTTTAAAACCATTTTAAAACTTCTAACTTATACTTGAAAATCTGCTTTGGAAACATACTTGGCTTTTTAAGAAAATACACCTTCCATTCCATACCTTTAAAAATAAAACCACTATTTATTTTTGAAACCAATTACCCATTCCTTTATAAATTTCCACCATGAATTTATACTTTCAAATATTCACTGATATCTTATTTCACTTTATAAACCCAGTTCATAAATTCCAAAGTCTCGTCCTCCTTTAAAAATATAGTTTCAAACATTTAATCGATTTCCAAATTTACTCCATTTAAAAATCAATTCCTTTACTTACTCAATTTATTTAAAACCCCATTAATTTCATATTTACTCCTTTATTATGATTTAAAATCTTATTTAAATTGAAAATACCAATTCATACTTTATTTTAAAAAATTCCTTTTATTTCTTCCCTATCATTTAAAACCTGAATTTAAAAATAAATGCTTTAATTTATAAACAATACCACTTAAGCCCTTAAAATTCATTTATTTCCATTTATTCAAAAATCTCTTTTATTTCCATACTTGAAATTTATTCGATAGGATTTTAAAATCAAACATCCTTTCCCAAATTCATTCCTTTAATTATCCAATTTCACTATATTTATTTTACTTAGAATTCCTCTTTTTATTTTCCTTTAAAATCCAATCTTTATATTTTTTTAACTCAATATACCCAAATATATTCAATCAAACTATAGCATTCAATAATTTCAATTTCCAATATAATCAATATAATCCATCATAGATTATCACATAAGTCACATTACTGAATATAAATTAAATTCAACATTTGGGGAATCCAGTTGGATCCCTCCAACCTGTTTCCTTACATCCACAGATGTTAGCACAACAATTTAAAATACCATTCCCGCTTCAAGGTGGGATATCGTGATATAAAGGTCATCCGCTATTATGCGGGGCGCATAGAGTCTCATCCGCTGTATAATGTGGGAAATCAATAACTCCAACACACACACACACTATGTGTGTGTGTGTGTGTGTATATATATATATATAACATATCACATCCAAACTGATAATAAATTATCAATTCAAGCAAACAACCAATAATTTAAATTTAACTATTTAAATTTTAAAAGGTAATCCAAATGAGTGAGATTAACTCACCTTTGTTTTTGTTTTGCAAATCCAACTCAAACCAGTTTGTTTCCTTCACGATTCTAGACCTTGTATAACATTATATGATTTATTAATATTGAACTAATCAAACAATTAATTTCTATTAAATAGATTTAATTAACTAATTAATTAATTTCAAACTAATTTGCTTTTAAATAAATCTCTTAGTAACTAAATATAATTTAGATAAGTTAATTAAACAATTTTATCTCCATAATACGTTATTTTAAAAATAAACTAGTAAATGAAAAATAGGTTTATGTGTATTTATTCTCTTTTGAAATTACATGCACTAAAAATATTAACCTATATACATAAAAGATCTAATCTTTATACAATCTAATCATTAAAACTTACTTATCATTAGAGTAAAATGTTCAAAATAATTTAACCATTGCATAACACTCATGAATTTAATACTCGATTTTTATATGTTTATAATATATACGTATATCACCATACTATCTATTTAAAATTTAACAGTAAGATTTAAAAGGTGTATATAATCATTATATTTTTTTCAAATATATATTTATATATAGGTTAAATAGAATTAAATAAAAATAAAAAGAAATGAAACTGCTACCGTACTGCATATATATTAATTATTGCATGCTTATATATATTTAAATTGAAATATATATGTATATATAAAAAGAAAAAAAATTTGCAGCTATACCTTATACTGTAATTTCTTTTCGGTATATGTGTGTGTGTGTGTGTAAATTAAATAAAAAGATAAAGATACCTTCACAGACTCACCACACTAAGCCCTCAACCTCGATGCCACCATGACCCACTGACGTTGTACTCTAACTCCAACGCAGCCTCGACTAGTCGATTACAAACCCCTACTCCTTCTTCTCAAACCACAGCTATGCTCCAGTTCACCAGCCTCTTCCATCACCGTGAGGGCGAAAACCCTGCCTCGCTCTCCCTTACGTGTGCGAACGCGAGCGCTCACCAGCCTCAACACAGGCCTGCACTTGCGTCACGCTCTCGGCGCCTATACGAACTCGTCGTCATGCGCTTAATCCTCTCGAATCGAGCCGACTTCGATGGGATTTGGATAAGAAGACGACGACTATTTTCTTTTTATTTTATAGGACTTCGATTGAGTTTTATTCTAGAGAAAGAAAATAGAAATAAACGATGGATTTGATTTCGATTCAATTTGAAAATGAGAAAGAAGGGTTTAGCCATTATATTTCTCTTTTGATTTTTTTATAAAAATGTTCTACATGCTTGACAAATGGAGGAAGATAAGGCTTTTAAAATTTTAAAATTTAATGTGTGTCTTTAGGGAGAGCACGTGTCCTAACTGCTATAGTACTTCAATGCAATTTATCATTTATTTAAATTTAAATTCAAATTTAAACCGATTTCAATTCGAAGCTTAAATTTTTTACATCCTATCGAGGCATGCCGCTAGGCATTCATATTGTTATACCCCTATTTCGAACGCATTGGAAGAGGTTTCGAGTCCTAACTTGATCGTATGGAGAAGATAGCTTTTTGGATCTAGTTATTATATTAAATTTTCGATATAAATTTTGGCGCGTTTATCTATCGTACGATCACACGACAACTCCAAATGCTACGAAAATTGAAATCCGATAATAATACACTATTACGGATCCAATGGAACTAGTTTCGTCAAATTCCAAGACTGTGCCTCGGAAGGCTATTTTTAAATATCGATTTAAATGATATATTTTTAAAACTTAACAAAACACTTTCAAATTCAATTCTAAAGCTTTCATTATCTTCAAAACTATTAGTATAAACTTTATAAGCCTTTGAAATATTTTTAGCAAGCATAAAACTGAAGATTCATTATTTTACCCAACTTCCAATAATTAAATTCAAAAAATTTAATTGCTAAATAAATAGTGATATTTGAAATTTAAGTTAAACTAAATTTCAATTATTTAAAATCAAATTAGTATTTCAATTTCAAATATCCTGAAATTCCGGGTCATCACAATTAACATAAAAAGACTGGGTGTTTAAGCTTTAGGAAGAAAAGCAAAGCAGTAATGTTCATCACATTTCAAAAAATAATGAGTAAAACCTTAAAATTTTGTTTACTGGATACTGTGTATGCATCTGTATAGTTGGAAAAATTGAATGAACCTTTGATTATGTTAAGTATTCATGTCCAATAGGTATACATGTCTTATATATGTGTGTTTAGACATGGTTGTACACCTTGTAACTCAAAGAACCTGTATATCATCTCTATTCTTGAAAACAATTATGATTTTTCAACTTTAAAAAAAATCATTATCTCTTTAACCGGTTAATTTTCGATCATGATTCCAAAAGGAAAGTTGATTGTTTTGTAGTGTAGATCATTTTAAAATTTATTTCATTGGATATCATGAAGCATAGAAGAAGAAAAACATATGTTATAGTAAACGACCTTGGTATGGTTGAATTTCAAATATCATAATTCAATGATTGGATTATATGGACGTGTTCACTATTGGAAAACTCGATTTTTGGAGGTGTTTTGGCTATTTTTCATCGCGTAAAGATGGTGGAATTGGAGAATGAACGAAATTGGGCAATTTGGCGAATTCCGACGAGTGGCTCGATTTCGTGACATGCGGTTCGTCGTTGTGGAAGCTTGGGTGTTTGGGAACTCAATGAAAATGGTGCGAGATTTTTTTAAGGCATGTGTGGGTTGGTTGAAGGAAAAGTAGGGTTTAGGATGGATGCTTGCTTGGTATAGGTCACGTGGTAATGGCGAAGAAAAGGGGGAGAATGAGGATTGCGCGCTTAGGAGGAAGAGAGAGGAAGTGGAGGCGAACCTATGGCTGAAATTTAGTGATGGATGGCGATCAGTGGTGGCTCAGCGAGGCGTTTGAATAGGCACGATGTATTCCATTTTTTGGGTTGAAGTTCGAAACTTTAAACATGGGGTTCGATTGGGGTTCCAGGCACATGATCAAGTGGAGATGATTGTCGGTGATGTGTGCGAGTGATCGGCGATAGGAGATTGTTGGTCGAAGAGGCGTGTACGTGCACATATATGTGAAGTGCTTCATGCACTGTGATGATTTGAGGGAAAGGAACAGGGAGGGAGAAGAGGAAGAAATAAAGGATGCGCCAAGTTGAATGACTTTGGGCTGGATTTGTTTAATAGTAAATTAAATAAAAAAATTCTTATTTAATCTTTAAATTTTAAAACTTTATTTCTCCTTCATTTTAAGCCCAATTGACGTGCGGGTTTTTGCATCAAGACCCTATCATCAAATACTTTCATCTAAACTGATACTGTCAAGTTTTCTACAAATGAAACTTTACTGATTTATAATAATCGAAGTGAATAAATAAGTAATCTCTTATCTAATTAATGACCTATTAATTAATCAATTAATTTTAAATGAACTGTTTAATTTGAATTAACTAAAAATAAATTATTTTATTAATCTCTTCAATTGATAAATAATCTGGATTTTAAAATAAAACTTAACTCAGTTAAATTAAATCAATCCAATTCTGATTTGTAAATGGGTTTAATTTTTTTAATCGTTGATCGAAGTTAACAACATATGCTTTGACTAATATTTCTCTTAGATATTGATTCCAATTATCTGTTTTCTATGCCATTAAGTAGATAAACGAATTAATGTAGTAGGAAAAAATGTTGACGCATATTATTGGAAGTAAATCGACTTATATTGATCACTATCTTGGATTTTAGAAAAATGTGATGATTACAAGCGATTTAATTTCGATGGATAGGCCATGATAAAGTAAACATATGGGATGAATTCTCATATGTGAATATTAACACTGATTATAAATTGTTATTCAAAACAACTGAGCCTTTAAAATTTTAGCATTTAGATTCGGTGAGAGCAAGATCGGATATTAGTAGTATCCGAAAAACCACATCGATCCAAAATAAGCGAACATTTTAGAAAGGCAAGGCCCAGGATGGAGATTTCAAAGTGCAAGGGCTTTTTGTCACTTACCATAATGGTGATTCCAATAATGGGTGCAGTGGAAATGGTGCCTTCGGCTTCGTTCAGACCAGAACGGACTTGTATGAACGAATGTTATCAGAACATCGTCATTAGAGGATGATGAGCATTCTAAGTGAATTTGTTCTTGAAAGGTAATTGTAACCTCAAGCCTCATCAACCATAAATGACTAAAACAGAGAAGATGCAACAAGGCTAAGTAGGTTGCACCCAATTAGGGAAAGGTTACCCCTATCTAGAGTCCCTATTAATTCGTGTATGCATCAGTACGGTTGCTGATCCCAACTGAGAGGAGATCTTATTCGGTACTATCCAAGTTAGGGTAGGACGTTCTTGTGCAGCAGGGGATCCCGTTAAGGTACTCGGTGTTATTTTATCTAGAGATGAGCTGTGATGGGTGGTACCCCAGTAGCCCAGTCATTGTATGGAATGCACTTTCCAATAAGTGCCTTTAGTCTTAGTTGTATACCCATTATGCTGGAATTTTATTAATGCAACAATTTTGACTATGTGAATAGTTTACTTGAAAATTCTAGACATTATCATAATATCACTGGATTTTCTATAAAGTTGTTTTGGCTAGTAAAAATCCGTCTATATTTATGTGCGGCATGACCTATGTCTGACCTGGAGTTTACTTTCTTTTTTCCTAAACTCTTGGTACTCAAATTTTTATGAGTCACCAAGTAATCCAGGTTTCTCACGGTGCATTTGGAGGAGTTGGAGCAGGTGGCTGCAACGTTAGCTAGTTATTATCTATATTCCGCTGTATTTGTATCCATATTTTGGACTTGTAATGAATGGACAGGTCGTTATAACTATCTGAATATGGTACCTGTATAATTATGACTCTGATGTATTGTATAATTAGTGACTATGTGATATATGTTATGTAATATATTATTCCGTTCAGCTATGAGATTATGTGTTTCGTTTATTTCCTTCGTTTTCTATCTCTTTCTTTCTACATAATGACTCGTCTTCCGAAGTAAGAAAGACAGTACATCACATATGGTATTAGAGCTCTAGGTTGAGTGAACACCTAGGCTTTTGGGTTAGTATCAATCTTGAGAGAGCGTATTTGTAATTATATATATGTATGTATGTATGTATGTATGTATGTATGTATGTATGTATGTATGTATGTATGTATGTATGTATTCCTGATAATTAGACCAACTTTAATGAATTTTATTAGTGCCATCTTTGGAGTGTATTCCGTCCAAGTTCTAAGTATCATCTTACTATGTCCATGTAGTAAACAACAGGCACTAGAGGAAGACAAGAAAGGGGAGCCAGTTGCACAACAACCATAAATGGAAGAACCCCGAATGTTAGAGGTGGTAGAATAGCTGTTAAGGCCATAGCTCCAATATAGCCTCGAGTAAACTTCGCAACTCAATTCAAATACTTAGTGAGCCTAGGAGGAAAACCTTTCAAGGGTACTAGATCTATCATTAAGGTACAAGCTTGGTTACGCTCATGTGAGAATATTTTCAAAGGTTTGGGCATTTCTGATGATCAGAAGCGAGTCTTAGCATCATGGCATTTGCAAGAGGGTGCAGCTGCATAGTGGGATTCTGTTACGGCAAATGTTCTCGAAGATGAATTTTCATGGGATACATTCGAAGAACAGTTCATGCTAACTGTGGGAAAACTCAATTATATAGAAGTTTCATGGATCTCAAGCAAGAGGACCTGTCGGTGGCTAAATATGAAACGAAGTTTAATGAGTTATGTCGTTTTGATCCTGGACTCATTGATACCGACTTAAGAAGAATGATATGTTTGTATTGGGTATGAGGGAAGTGTTCCATGAAAAGTGACTGCTCACATAAAGGGATCGTTTAGGGATCTTATAGACATGGCCTTGAGGTATGAAGCCATCAACAACAGCACCATATGGCGGTACTATTAATCCAAATTAAAGGAAGTTTAATCCAAATTAGAAGTTGTAAGGAAAAGAAACAAGGGAAAGGTCAAGGAGGTAAACCTAACGATAGTAGGTGTTATCCTTGCAAGCAGAAAGGACATATTGCTAGATATTGTCCAAATCGTAAAGTTCCAAAGCAGCAAAGCGGACCTATTTCTCAAATGGTTTAGAAGGCTCTTTGTTTCAATTTCCATTAGCTCGGGTATATGGTGAAGGACTGCCCACTCATAAAGAAAGTGCAACAACCCAAGGTGTACACTATCAAGAACGAACCGTCAACTTCAACGGATGTGAAAGGGAAAGGCGTCCTTGATGGTACCTTATTTATTAATGGTATTTATGTCAGAATATTATTTTATTCTAGTACCTCTCATAGCTTTATTTCTTTGGAACCGGTAGAGAAATTTCATCTCATTCCTAGTATTGTAGAAAACTCTATTTGTGTATTCAATATCATAGGGGGAGTAACCCTTATGAATATAATATGTAGTGGCGTGCCAATTTCTTATCTTTCTCGTAACTTTTCTTGCGACCCTTATGTATTAGATTTTAAAGGACTTGAAATTATACTTGGTATGGATTGGTTAGCAAAGTATAAAGCTATCCTCGATTACGATGAGAGGACCGTATCTTTAGAAACCAAGTTGGGAAGGATAGCGAAGATAGAATGTTATAACCCCGAAATTCATATATGTAGTTTCTTGCACGTTCTTGTAGCATCTTAAGAAGGATTAAAATCCATAGAGGTTGTTAAAAACTTACCTGATGTTTTTAAAGAAGTTAAAGGCTTACCCTCGCAAAGAGAGATAGAGTTTCGCATTGATTTAGTCCCAGGTGCAAGACCTATAGTTCAACCTAAAAGGAGAATGGCTCCAAGGGAGAGGGAGGAGTTGGTATGTCAAACCCAGGACTTGTTAAGGAGAGGATTGATTAGACCCAGTCATTCGAGTTGGGGGTCTGCTATGGTGTTTGCGTCTAAGTCGGATGGATCGTCAAGGCTATGTGTGGATTATAGGAAGTTGAATAAGTTAACCATTAGAAACAAGTATGCCTTACCCCACATCGACGATCATTTTGATCAACTTCATGGAGCTATTGTATTTTCGTAGATGGAACTAGCTTCTGGATTTCATCAGTTGAGGGCTGCTGAAGATAGTATACCCTTAACTGCGCTTAGAGGCCCTGACTGTTTCTTTGAGTGGCTGGTTATGCAATTTGGGCTAACCAATGCACCAGCTTATTTTGTTGATCTAATGAACTGGGTCTTCTGAGATGTTCTTAACAAGTTTGTGCGGAGTGTTCATCGACGACATTCTTGTCTACTCTAAATCTGAGAAGGAGTATAAACATCATCTGGAAGTGGTGTTGGAAACATTAAGGAGACATATCCTAAAGGTGAAATTTTCGAAATTTCATTTTTGTCAATCGAAGGTAAAGTTTCTAGGGCACATTGTATCGGAAGATGGCATTTCAGTGGACCTAGTAAAGGTGGCGGCTGTTTAGGAGTGGAAGCAACCGCAGACTCCTACGGAGGTTCACAGTTTCCTAGGTTTGGAAGGATATTACATGAGGTTTATTGGAGATTATTCTAAGATTTCCTCCCATTTGACCAAGCTAGCTAAGAAGGGAGAGAAATTTGATTGGACTCCAAAGTGTGAAGAAGCATTTCAAGAATTGAAAAAGAGATTGACCAGTGCACCGGTTTTGGCTATTCCATATGGGAACAATGAATTCGTAGTGTACACAGATGCTTGTGGAGTGGGACTAGGCTCTGTTTTGATGCAGCGTGGTAAGGTGATTGCGTATGCAAGCAGGAAGTTGAAGCCTCATGAGAAAAACTATGCTACGCTTGACCTAGAGTTGTTGGATGTTGTCTGTGCACTAGAAATGTGAAGGCACTACTTGTTGGGTAAGGATCCTTCTATTCCTTGTTTAGTTTATTTTTAACTATTAGAGATTTTGGGAGTAAATTTCTTTCTTAAATTAGGTGAAAATTTTGAGCTCTTTACGGATCATAAACCCCTGAAGTATCTTTTCACCTAGAAGGATCTGAACTTGAGACAACAAAGGTGGTTTGAGTTTCTAGCATCCTATGATTTGGATATTCTCTATACATCGGGAAAGGCTAAAGTGGTGGTAGATGCTTTGAGTAGGAATGTAGTTTTATTGCTTTTGGAGGTTACCCCGACTCTCCTAGAAAGAATAGTAAGCGAGCAAAAAGAGGATAGAAGTTTAATAACGATCATCAGAAAGGTTGAGGAGGGATAATGCACCGGTTTTAAGATTGATGACCAAGGAGTTTTGAGGATGAATGGAAGAATTTATGTACCGAGTGTCAACAATCTTAGGTAGGAAGTTTTGTCAGAATGCCATGGTTCTAGGTTGAGTATCCATTTAAGTATCTCAAAGATGTATAGGGACATGAAGCAGTTGTTTAGGTGGAAGGAGATGAAGAAAGATATCTCTATCTTTGTTAGTAGGTATGTGAGCTGTCAACAGATAAAAGGCGATTAGCAGAAAATAGTTGGATTATAACAACCTCTGGAGATTCCGGAATGGAAGTGGGAGATGATATCGATGGATTTCATCGATGGTTTATCCAGAACTAGAAAGGTGAATGAGGGAGTGTGGGTTAGACTGGTTAACCAAGAGCGCTCACTTTATTTCGGTAAAACCAACTAGAACCGCAGCTTCCTCAGTAGAGATTTTCATGAGGGAAATCGTTAGATCGTATAGAGTTCTCTTAAGTATAGTAAGTGATCATGATCTGATTTTTACCAGTAAATTTTTGGAAGCTTTGCAAACAACCCTAGGAACAAAGTTAAGCTTGAGCACTTCCTACCACCCTCAAAATGACGAGCAAATTGTGGGAGTAAACCGCAT
Source organism: Allium cepa (assembly GCA_030765085.1). NCBI lineage: Eukaryota > Viridiplantae > Streptophyta > Magnoliopsida > Asparagales > Amaryllidaceae > Allium > Allium cepa. The sequence goes on from CM060934.1 coordinate 331,595,890, forward strand.
CTTGGAGTACATGTTAAGGGTCAGCATCTTCGACTTCAGTGGGTCTTGAGAAGATCATCTGCATCTGGTGGAATTCTCTTACAACAATAGTTTCCAAGAAATCATAGACATGGCATCCTAGAAGCTCTCTATGGAAGGTCGTGCAGATTACCAGCCTACTGGGTAGAGTTTGGAGATCGTTTAATCCTTGGTCCAGATATGAAACGGGAAGCGTCTAAGAAAGTCGAACTAATTAAGAGGAGAATGAAGGCAACCTAGGATCATCAGAAAAGCTATGCTATTAAAAGGCGAAGGGATCTGGAATTTGCAGTTGGAGACCTGGTGTTTGTTAAGATTTCTTCAATTAAAGGAGCAATTAGATTTGGAAAAACTGGGAAGTTAGCTCCAAGATACGTCAGACCTTTCCGTATTCTCAAAAGGATTGGTACTCTTGCGTATAAGTTTGAATTACTAGAAAATATGGCATGGGTTCATAAGGTATTCACGTATCTCATCTAAGGAAATACATGCATGATCCATCATTGATTGTAGAACCATCAGTTCAGGCTGATTTGGAGGTTGAACCAAACTTGACCGTAGTCAGGCATCCAATGCATATTGTTGATCAGGATGAAAAGAAACTTCGTAATAAACTGGTGAAGTTGGTTAAGGTCTAACAAAGTGAGGATCCTAGAGATTGTACTTGGGAGACTCTAGATATTATGAAGGAAGCCTATCTAGAATTGATGTCAGGATAGCTAGTGTTGATACGTACTATGTAAATCTGTCTGCTATGGTTGTTAGAATATTACTGATGTATGTGCTTTCCGATATGAATATAAAACTTTTTACTACAAGTTGAATTATTGCTTTGTTTTTAATTTCGAGGACAAAATTCTTTTAAGGGGGAAGGAATGTAACAATCCGGATTTTTGACACTTGTTATTAGAATAATCAACTAAAAATTAAAATATCGAAATACTAATTTTTATAAGTGGAATAAATAAATTTTCTAATATTGGCAATATTTGAATATGTAAATTCTGGAGGCTATGATTAAAATATATATTCTAATTTCTAAAGTAGATAAAAGTGATAGATTTGTATGTAAAATTCTCATTTCAAATATATGATTAAATATTTATATGTATGTATATACAAAACTTTTGATGGAAAAAATAATAATAACAAAGAAATAAATACATGTAAGTTGTTACATATGTATGTATGTTATAAATATAGTGTATATGCAATAATATATACATAAGAGTATAAACTTTAGGATGACAGCAAAATATGTAGGTGTAAATATATACATATGCTTATAAAAATAAGGGAATATGTAAATATGTAAGCATGGACAAAACCTATGACCAAATGAGTTTACAGGAAAAGTTTATATATATGAGTGCATATATATACATAGGGGAATCATGATGAAAAACATCAATTCAAGCACAAAATAAATCAAATGACACACAAATTATCAAATCACACTAGGAAATCAAGTCAACTGTAAAATCAGATTAGAAAAAAGGTGAAAACCTGTACATGTGAAAGTTTCTGCCCCCTTTGTGTCTAACTGTCCCCTCCCCTCCTTTATAAATACCATATTGTGTCACTATTGCTTTTCATGTATCTAAGAAAAAAGAAAATAAAATCTTCCATTAACATAAAAAGACTGGGTGTTCAAGCTTCAAGAAGAAAAATAAACAGCAGTGTTCATCACATTTCAAAAAATTTTGAGTAAAACCTTAATATTTTGTTTATTGGGTACATATATGCATCTGTATACCTAGAAAAGTTGAATGAACCTTTTATTAGGTTAAGCATTCATGTGCAAATAGGTATCTATGGCTTACATATGTGTGTTTAGACATGGTTTTACACCCAGTAACCCTAAGAACCTACATCATCTCTGTTCTTGAATAAGATTTTCCAACTTTAAAACAATCATTATTTCTTTAACCATTAATTTTAGATCATGTTCCAAAAGGAAAGTTGATTGTTATTGAGTGTAGATCATTTTAAAGTTTATTTCGTTGGACATCATGAAGCATAGAAGAAGAGAAACATGTATTACAATAAATGACTTAGGTATGGTCGAATTTCGAATATCATAATTCATTGATTGGATTATATGGATGTGTTTACTATTGGAAAACTCAATTTTTGGAGGTGGTTTGGTGATTTTTCATCGCGTGTGGATGGTGGAATTGGAGGATGAATGGAATTGGGAGATTTGGCAAATTCCAGCGAGTTGCTTGGCTTTGTGGCATGAGGTTCGTCATGGTGGAAGCTTAGATGTTGGGGAACTCATGAAAAATGGCATGAGATTTTTTAAGGCACGTGTGGGTTAGTCGAAGGTGAAGTAGGGTTTAGGGTGGATGCTTGCTTAGTCTCGGTCGCGTGGCAATGGAAAGAAAATGGGAAGAACGAGGGTTGCGCAACTGGGGGAAAAGAGAGGAGGTAGAGATGAACTTATGGCCGAAGTTTGGTGATGGATGGCGGTCAGCGGTGGCCAGCAAGGCATTCGAATAGGCACGATGTGTTCCAGTTTTTGGGTTGAAGTTCGAAACTTTGAACCGGGGGTATGATCAGGATTCCAGGCGTGTGATCGAGTGGAGATGATCATGGGCGATGTGTATGAGTGATCGACGGCAGGAGATGGTTGGCCGGAGAGGCGTGTACATGGACATATACGTGCATGGTTTCATGCACTATGATGACGTGAGTGAAAGGAAAAGGGGGGAGGGAAGAGGAAGAAATAAAGGACGGACTGAGTTGAATTGCTTTGGACAGGGTTTGTTTAATTGTAAATTAAATAAAAAAATTCTTATTTAATCTTTAAATTTTAAAACTTTATTTCTCCTTTATTTCAAGCCAAATTGATGTGCGAGTTTTTGTGTCGAGACTCTATCATCATATAATTTCATCTAAACTGATATGGTCAAGTTTTATGCAAATGAAAATTCAATGATTTATAATGATCGAAGTGAATAAATAAGTAATCTCTTATATAATTAATTATCTGTTAGTTAATCAATTAATTTTTAAATGAACTGTTCAATTTGAATTAACTAAAAATAAATTATTTTATTAATCTCTTCGAGTGATAAATAATCTGGATTTCAAAATATAACTTAACTCAGTTAAATTAAATCAATCCAGTTTTGATTTGTAAATGGATTTAATTTTAGTTTTTAATCGTTGATCGAAGTTAACAATGTATGCTTTGACTGATATTTCTCTTAGATATTGATTTCAATTATCTGTTGTCTGTGCCATTAAGTAGCCAAAAAAATTAAAGTAGTAGGATAAAACATTGACACGTATTGTTGGAAGTAAATCGACTTGTATTGATCACTATCCCTGATTTTAGAAAAATATGGTGATTACAAGCGAATTAATTTCGGTGGACAGGTCATGATAAAGTAAACATAAGGGATGAATTCCCATATATGAATATTGACACTCCGATTATAAATTGTTATTTAAAACAACTTGGCTAAAATTTTAACGTTTGGATTCGATGAGACTGGGATTGGATATCAGTAGCATCCGAAAACCACTTCGATCCAAAATAGGCGAACGTTTTAGAAAGGCAAGACCCAAGTTGGAGATTTCAGAGTGTAAGGGCTATTTGTCACTAAACCTGAGGGAAATTCCAATAATTAGTGTAGTGAAAATGGTGCCTTCGATTCCATTTAAACCCAGAACGGACTTGTATGGACGAATGCTATTAGAACATCCTCATTGGAGGGCAATGAGCATTCTAAGTAATTTTTTTCTTGAATGGTAATCGTAGTCTCAAGCCTCATCAACCGGGAATGACTAAAACATGAGAGATGAAGCAAGGCTAAGTGGGTCGTACCCAATAGGGTAAGGTTACCCCTATCTAGAGTCCCTATTAATTCATGTATGCTTCGGTACGGTTGTTGATCCCAACCATGGGGTGATCATATTCGGCACTATCCAGGCTAGGGGCAGGCCGGTCTTGAGTGGCAAGTGACCCCGACAAGGTCCTCGGTGTTTTTTATCTAGAGATACACCGTGACCGGCGGTGCCCCAGTAGCCCAGTCATTGTATGGAATCCACTTTCCAATTAGTGCATTCGGTCATAGTTGTATACCTATTACGCTGAAATTTAATTAATGGAACAATTTCGGCTATGTGATAATTTATTTAAAAACCTTATACATTATCATAATAATATTGGATTTTCTATAAAAGTGTTTTGGTTAACATAAGGTAAAAACCCATCCATGTTTATGTGCGGCATGGTCTTGCGAGATACCCTTGATTTCAAATGGTTTACAATATTTAACCGTTTTACTCACACCAGACCCATGTCTAACTCGGAGTTTATTTTCTTTTTTTCCTAAACTCTTAGGTACTCAATTTTTTATTAGTAGCCAAGTAATACAGGTTTCTCACGACAAATTTAGAGGAGCTGAAGCAGGTGGCTTCAACGTTAGCTAGTTATTATCTATATTCCGCTATATATGTGTCTGTATTTAGACTTGTAATGAATGGACAGGTCATTATGACTGTCTGAATATGGTAAGTTTATAATTATGACTCCGATGTATTGTATAATTAGTGACTATGTGATATATGTTATGTAATATATAATATTCCGTTCTACTGTGAGATTCTATATTTTGTTTAGTGCCTTCTTATTCTATCTCTTTCTTTCAAAATAACGACTCGTCTTTCGAAGTAAGAAAGATGGTTCATCATAATTGGTATGTCTTGTGCACATATATGACATGTATATATACACACTAACATATACATATAACATATATACATACATTTATATACATACATATCACAAAATATATAAGATATTTATAAAAAGTCAAATGCAAACCACACATCAAAACCTCATAACACACCATCATCTCAACCACATAAAGAGAAAGACAAGAGAGGGAGTGGCCATGCATGTAGAGGGTAGTGGGTAAAGGGTAAGAAGGTATTTTTGCATTTAGATATTTTTACACATTTTTTCCCATAAATACACACATCCTCCTCTCATAATTTTCACATCTTCCTTCTTTTTCTTTCTTACAATCTTCATCTTCTTATTCCTCTTCATTAATAGCTTCTATACCTATAATGTCCCGCCTTTTCGCAAAGTTTAAATCGACGATAAACCACACACGTCAGACTTAAATCATACAGAAGGGCGGATTGCTATGGGGTAAATAAGAAAAAGCAGAGAAAGAAAGAAAAAGAACTAAACAGAATCTTACAGCGGAACGATAAAATATAATAATCAAATATACAGTTCATGAAGCTGTTTTACAAAATATTCGATTATACTTATATAATACGTATCAGAGTTACACATACCAGAGAAAAATCAATAACAATGCAGCGGATCAGTGTGAATGTAGTGGAATACTATAATAACTAATAATAATAAATCATCGTCTTCGTCCTCCAGAATACGGTCTTCCAAATCTTGAAATGCTTAGGCTGACCCGAGCGAATTGAAAAGACAAAAATATTGAGTCAGAACTAAAAGATCTTATGTAAGTTAAATCAATGGTAAATAATATGAGTGGAACGGCGTCGGAGATGTTTACGGGATTTGATATCTCTTATCCAGTGTCTAACATGAGTGCAGTAACTTAAGAGATGCTCGGGATTCACGTCTCCTAAGGATCCGTTAAACTATTTACTATGTAGTAATATTTCGATATTATAATAATGTCTATAGTAAAATAAACTTACTTTAGAATAGCATTAAGGCTTTACATTTTCCACCTTAACATGTAATAGTCCCAGTAGTCCATCCAATATCATAGTCCCTCCTGATCGGGAAGCCACCAGAGGATACCACACGGGCTATGGGAGAAAACCAAACTCGTACAAGGTGCGATATGGTGGGTGACACGACACAACTAGGCAATGCCAGGGTAGTATACCAATTACGCTTCAGGGCCGGTGGTAACACATAGCCGCAGCTACCGCCCTCCTCGAGCCACACCTCTAAATCAAAGAAATCAAAAGTGGCCACCTAATAAATCCAAAAGTCAAAGTATAATATCGAAGGGATGTGTCCGATCAAAGGTGCTACCTCATTAGCCCGTCAATCGCTCCTGTTTAGCCACCTTATGCCAACTCACGGGAGTCGGGTCCACGTATTTACGTCAAAGGAAACGCCGCCACCATCCTACTTCATTCTAGAATCTCCACCGCGTACACGGTTGTTAAAGTGGATTTTGGAAATGGCAGAGAGTATGACAACTTCCGATCCTGGTCTCTTCAACAACCAAATGTTATTATAACACCGCGGTCATTTCAAAATAATTTATACTTCAAAACTAGAATATAATATCAATTTCAACCTATATAAACATGATATCATTTCCGTTTCAAAAACCCAAATCAATATGATATCATTTTTATTTCAAAATATATCTTTTTCCAAAATCATAGTACTTTCAAATCTATATACCTGAACCCCATAGCTTTGAAATATAACTTCGAATACTTAAATGGTTTAAATATTAAATTACTTTACGTAACAAAATAACTTTTTAAATTTCAAAAATAAATTCCAAATATCGACTTGAACCTCTAATTAAACCATTACAATTCCTATATAATTCAAAGCTTTAAATATTCCACCATTTAAAAACTAATTCTTTGATAATTCCATATATATCAAATTTAATTACTATTATTTAGATTCGAAATGTCTACTTAATAAATCCAATATAATTTAAGTAAAACCTTTAACTTCAAACAATTGGATATTCTTTCAATTTAATTAACCTGATATATTCATTTAAGTCAACTTTATATTCATTTAAATCACTCTAAGCCAAATCAAGTTATAAGAACCCCACCCTTTAGATCTCCATTTTATTTAAATTTCAAATCAAATTTATTCGAGTAAAATTCTTAATTAATTCAAATTAAACCAATTTCATATTTATCTTCCAACTTAATTTTTATTTAAGTCATTAAAACTCTATATATACAATATCTTAAACAGGTACTTAACCATATAATATAAAACAATCAACCCCCATGAATAAACTTATTTTTATTACACAAATTTATGCATAGCTTAAATTCAATAATTTAACTATATATGTAAAATAATATTTATGTAATATCAAAATCTAATATTTATTAAACCGTATATTTCTTTCCAAAACCATAGAAATCATTTTCAAAATATTTGTATATATAGACCGATGGTGTCTATATATAATTTTCTATTCTATGGTCAAGTGATACGGATATTTATCGTTTCAATCCATAAATTAAAATAAAAATACGGTTATATATCATTTCAAACCGCAATCCTGAATGAAAGAAAGTGCATAACAATTTGCAGTTTAAAATAATATAAAATACAACATCCATTCATTCAATCTCAACCATCAACCATTTATTACAATCATCATCTAATTTAAACAATAACATCAATATAGAGCATATAATAAATAACAGGTAATTACTGACAATTTATATTCAATAATAAATTAAACAATCTATCTAACTGGCAGTTTATATGCAAAAATAAATTGAATATCAGTTTAATTCAATAAACTAGATTTAACTGGAATGATGATAAAATATACCAAACAACAATTTATAAATTTCAAATTACATCAAAATTTAATTTAACACACATAAGAAATTTTATAAATTGTGAGTGGGTTAAAACACTCACCTTTTAATTTAAATTGAATTTAAAATCCAATTTAAACCCAAAAATTGAATAGTCTCAGGATACATCCAAGCCAGCGTCAAAGTGTCCGGAATTCCAAAACGAACCTAGGGGAGAAAACCGAGAGTGAAACGGACCTCGTATGCAATAGTTATACTCGTTAAACGATTTGAAATTGAAATTAAGAACAATAAAAAAACAAACAAACAACACTCACAATTGCCACGTCATCAGTCCTCTACACTACACGAGCCACAAGCAACGAGAAGAAAAAAATGCCCAGAATCTGAACGCGCCGCCACCACATTCGCCGCGACTCCCCTCTTGCCGCGCGCGCTTCAGGCCGTCTACCCCTAGCTCCGATGCCTCTATCTCGCAATCCTGGACCAGCCAACCCTCGCTCAACCATTACTGCCGAAAATTTGAGCAGCCGATGCTCAAAAACCGAGCCCTAATCGTCCAATTTTCGACGATCCAGTCAATGATTAAACGAACGAACCATACTGATGAAATTCCCTTGGTGTACTCTACAAAACCCGTCAGACAATTTTACGATCGGTCACTGTCCATTACGACGCATGAACGGACGAGAATTGATTGGCGAATTATGGGCAAATGGTGTATCGATTTAAAAAAACAAATCACACCAGAAGATTACGCTCTTCGAGAGCTTCGATATATAATTTTTCTGAATATTTTTGAGGAGTTTGAAATTTTTGCTTTGGATTTGATTTGGAATTGGGTCTAGAATTTGTTTGTCTGCCATTAAGGAGGAGGAATATCTGAATTGTACGTATAGACAAATGAGAAAGAGAAAAACTAGGGTTGATAACAGGGTATTTATAGATAAAGCTGAAATAGAATAGATGGACCTGATTTATAAACGCGCTGAACGATAAATGGCCCGAAAAGCCCGTTCTGACTTCGAAACGAAATTAGGTCAACCCATATATCAAAATAGATGTTTTAAAATATTTTAAATGCAATGGAAAAGGTTTCAAGTCCAAATTCCATCGTATGAAGAAGTTATGTAAAAATCAAATTATTTCAAATTGATTCCAATTGATTTCAATTTCATTGATTTTAAGGTGTTTCGAGTCCGTACGATCAAACAAAAAGTCCAATCGCCACGAAACTTGAAACTCTATAATAATTCACCGTTACGGATCCAATGAAACTGGTTTCTTCGAAATCCGAGTCGGTGGCCAAAATGGCTATTTTTACATTAATTAAATAAATAAAAAATCAATCAATTGAATCCAGTTTTTAATTTCACTTCTATAATCGACAATTTTTATCACTTTTATTTTTCTTAATCATTCACATTAATTAAACCAAATTTAAATGTCAATTTGGAGTTGATTAATTTAACAATTTCAGTGTTTACCTCAATTTCATTGTTATCCCATTTTTTGGTCAAAACTGGAATATCAACAAATTGGCAAGGAATTATGAATATCAGGATTGGAGATCGGTTGGAATCAAGGCTACGATCGATATCGTCAAAAAAATTTTGAACTCCGATCGGGACGAAATTGATTGGAGATGATGATAAGGACTAGGAAAGGCTATGTTTCAAATTTCGAGATAATCGGAGTTCGTTTGGAGGAAATATGATGGATTCAAGGTGGGGAATGCATGTTGTTCGAATCCATCAAAAGGGACACAGTGGTGCTCGGTTCGAATCGATCAGATTCGAACCCACCAGGATGGATTCGAACCCAACAGGTCCGCATCGACCAAGAGGCGTTGCGCAAGGACAGTTCGAATCGATACACTTCGTATCGAATGGCATGGTTTCGGCTTGGTAAAGTTCGCATCGATGGTTCTTCGAATCGATGGACTTCGACTCGATGGAGAGGCATCAAGGTGTATACTGGGTAGTTCACACCGATGGTGGTTCGAATCCATGGGAACTCCATGGATTCGAAGGAGAGGGATTCGAAGGAGGGGAGTCAGCTTCGTGGATTCGAAGGAGATGGATACGAGGGACATGGATTCGAAGGACGTGGATTCGAAAGGGATGGATTCGAAGAGGATGGACTCGAAAGAGATGGACTCGAAGAAGATGGACTCGGAGGATATGGACTCGAAGGAAACAGGCTCGAAAGTCATGGACTCGAAGGAGGTGGCTTCGAAGAGTGTGGGTTCGAACCATTCAGAACGCACGGAACCTTGAACTTGAAACGATCATATCTTCCAAACCGTTGATCCAAATGCAATGAAATTTTTACAGGAGCTTACATACATGTTAATGAATGTTCTCACCAAATTTCAGATCAATTGGATGATTTCTTGATCGATTTGAACCTTACTTCGAATCGATCTTGATGTGGGCCCGGACCTCCAGATTTCGGGCATGTGGGCCCCCTCACGTGCCTGAAGCGGTCTCCTCGGATTTTAGGAAAAATATCAGCCTCCTACGCTTATAAATAGAGCCCCTGGTCATTCAGAAAAGGGGTCGGAGGATTTGGAGAGAGAAAGCACACCCGGACGCTGCCAGAATCATTCCTTAACATCATTACTGCTATTTATTTCAAGTTTTGGACTTTGTAACTGCTATAATCATCTGTAATCATCAAGGATAATCAATAAAAGGATAAAAACTTTGGAGTGGACGTAGGCCGGAGATAGCCGAACCACTATAAAACTTGTGTTTCTGTTCTTTACTTTTGGACTGTTGTTGAATATTTGCTGAGATCTGAGATTTGTGTTTTGAATATTGCTGATTTATATTCATACACTGGTGCTTTCACGGTATTCGGGGTTTGTGACCAATTTTGGCACAAACACTTTGGTGCTTTCACTGAGAACGACTAGCACCCGCTACATCGGATTTGAAAGTTGGATTTGAAGATTTTAAAGAGTTTGGATTCAAGGACGATGACTAGGCAAAATAGTAGAAGGCAAAGGGCTGAGCGAAGCCAACAGGAAGGAAGTCAACAAGCATCCTCCGGAGCTGGGGAAGGACAGGCCTCAATCTACATAACCCGGGATGAAATGGAGGCTATGGCAAACTCTTTGCAGGAGAGATTGTTAAATAACCAACAGGAAATGATGCGGACTTTCTTTGAGCAAATGAGAGCTGTAGGGATGCAGAACTTGGGGACAGCCACGGCCACGGTGGATGCAGGACAAGGAACTAGGGTTGTGGAACCCAACGGAGGACGGGATGTGGAGCCAGAAGGCAATCAATAAGGGCTTGGGGGCAGGCCCTCGGGATCCAACACAGGAGGACCTTTGGAAGGAGTTCAACAGGCTAGAGCTAACGTTGCTGCTAGTGAACCACACGAGGAGTATGTGCCAGAGTTCCCTCGAAGGCATGGAGGGCAACCCCCAACGGACAATACCGGATTAGTAGAAATCATCAGAAGAACTGTGCGAGGTGGTTTGACCAATAGAGACTTGGAAGGATTGAATAGGAGTCCGTTCGCTCAGGAAATAAGGATGGCCCAGAATCCACCTAAGTTCAAGCTACCGAGTGTGGAGGTATATGACGGCAAGGCAGATCCAACAGATCACTTAATGAGGTACACAAGACACATGGAGGTGCTGGGGGCATCGGAGGAAGTAATGGCTCGATGCTTCCCTTTATATTTGACGGACTTAGCTGCAATGTGGTTTAGGCAGCTGGGAGAAGGATCTATCAGGACTTGGAGGGAATTGGTGGAAAAGTTTTTGGGGCAGTTTCGGGTTCACGTCAAGAGGCCGAAGAATGTGATGACATTGACATCGGTTAAGCAAAGGACGGATGAATCGCTTAGAGCTTTTCTAACTCGATTCAGCGCGGCAGTCGCTTCGGTGGATCGGCCTGATCCATCGATGGTTTTAATGGCAGCGGTATCAGGAGTCAGGGAAGACTCGGATTTCAAGGTATCTCTGATACGAGATCCCCCACAAGATCTCGACGAATTCTTTTACGAGGCAGAAAGATTCCTTCGGCAAGAAGATGCGAGTACGGATTTAAAGGTGAAAAAGGTTAGTGCAATCGAGGTTGGAGCAGTATCCAGTGGCGGTTCGGATAAAGACAAAGGAAAAAGGAAATTGGATAATGATTCTGGAAATGCTAGGAAGCGATGGAAGGATCCGAAGTTTTCCACATACACAGGATTGAACGAGACGCTGGAGCGGATATACATGGATACTCGAAATCGCCTTCCCTACCGGAGGCCAGCCAGGAGAGAGCCTTCTGAACGAGAGAGGGCATCAGGGAGGCATTGTCTCTTCCATGACTTAGACGGACATGACACCAACAGCTGCAGGCACTTGAAGGATATAATCGAGGAGCATGTGAGGAATGGACAGTTACAGCAGTATGTCGGAGCTCGGAATGCAACGTTGGAGCAGGAGCAACCACCGACAACCTCTCGCCGTGATGATGAGAGACCCAGGGATGGTGGTCGATTGATCATCCACTAATCGGGATAATATGGAATAAGTAACGAACTATTAGCAAGCAAGCAAGTCATTTACACATGTACGGGGACGGAGATAGCCCCTAGGCATGCTCTGAATGATGATAAAACTGCAACGCTATGGTTTGTGAAATCTATCTTTTGCTTTTTGATTGGACATTACTTTTCTTTTCGGATTTTGGTTTTGGAGTTTGAATCAAGCTCCTGGTTTTGCTTCCTTTTGATTTGGGTTTTTCTTTGGATGATTGTTTCCGGTTTTGAATGTTGGTTTGGTTTTCTGGTTTTCTTGTTTATGATTTGGATTTTTTGGGTTTGGATGTTGGATTGGATTTTGATTAGATTTTCATCTGGTTTTTGATAAATGGTCGTCAGGTATGGATTATGCCTGGCAAGGGGTGAGTCACTTTGCCTGAACGTGGTAAATTGACTCATTCAGGTCGTCGAGTATGGACTATGCTCGGCAAGGGTCCGGAGTGACCAGGATTCGGCCTAGGACTTAGGCCCTATATTATAAATTAATATTTTCAGGTCGTTGAGTATGGACTATGCTCAACAAGGGTCCGGAGAGACCAGGATTCGGCTTAGGACTTAAGCCACGGCATTGTACAACGTCCATGGACACTGGACCAAGGTCGTCAAGTGCGGATTACGCTTGGCAAGAATCCGGAGAGGTTAGCTCAACGTCCAGGGACACTGGCCCAAGGATATTAAGTATGGATTGCGCTCGGCAAGAACCCGGAGAGGTTATGGATTTGGATATCGACCCGGAGAGGTCCTGGATTCGGTTATTGGCTATTAGACAAGGATGGTTTGGGACTCGGTTGTCGAGCTCGGATGGACAGGGAATTTGCTCAAGCTTTGGTTATTGGGTTTGGAATTGGATATCGACTCGAAGCAGTCAAGGATGATATACTCTGGCAATATGGCTATGGACTTTGGATATTGGATTCTGAACTATTCAAAACACGCCTTGTTATCACAAGACATGTTTTGGGGGGCAAAGTGTTATCCCCTTTTTTGGTCAAAACTGGAATATCAACAAATTGGCAAGGAATTATGAATATCAGGATTGGAGATCGGTTGGAATCAAGGCTACGATCGATATCGTCAAAATTTTGTTGAACTCCGATCGGGACGAAATTGATTGGAGATGATGATAAGGACTAGGAAAGGCTATGTTTCAAATTTCGAGATAATCGGAGTTCGTTTGGAGGAAATATGATGGATTCAAGGTGGGGAATGCATGTTGTTCGAATCCATCAAAAGGGACACAGTGGTGCTCGGTTCGAATCGATCAGATTCGAACCCACCAGGATGGATTCGAACCCAACAGGTCCGCATCGATCAAGAGGCGTTGCGCAAGGACAGTTCGAATCGATACACTTCGTATCGAATGGCATGGTTTCGGCTTGGTAAAGTTCGCATCGATGGTTCTTCGAATCGATGGACTTCGACTCGATGGAGAGGCATCAAGGTGTATACTGGGTAGTTCGCACCGATGGTGGTTCGAATCCATGGGAACTCCATGGATTCGAAGGAGAGGGATTCGAAGGAGGGGAGTCAGCTTCGTGGATTCGAAGGAGATGGATACGAGGGACATGGATTCGAAGGACGTGGATTCGAAAGGGATGGATTCGAAGAGGATGGACTCGAAAGAGATGGACTCGAAGAAGATGGACTCGGAGGATATGGACTCGAAGGAAACAGGCTCGAAAGTCATGGACTCGAAGGAGGTGGCTTCGAAGAGTGTGGGTTCGGAGCATGGGTTCGAACCATTCAGAACGCACGGAACCTTGAACTTGAAACGATCATATCTTCCAAACCGTTGATCCAAATGCAATGAAATTTTTACAGGAGCTTACATACATGTTGAAGAATGTTCTCACCAAATTTCAGATCAATTGGATGATTTCTTGATCGATTCGAACCTTACTTCGAATCGATCTTGATGTGGGCCCGGACCTCCAGATTTCGGGCATGTGGGCCCCCTCACGTGCCTGAAGCGGTCTCCCCGGATTTTAGGAAAAATATCAGCCTCCTACGCTTATAAATAGAGCCCCTGGTCATTCAGAAAAGCGGTCGGAGGATTTGGAGAGAGAAAGCACACCCGGACGCTGCCAGAATCATTCCTTAACATCATTACTACTATTTATTTCAAGTTTTGGACTTTGTAACTGCTGTAATCATCTGTAATCATCAAGGATAATCAATAAAAGGATAAAAACTTTGGAGTGAACGTAGGCCGGAGATAGCCGAACCACTATAAAACTTGTGTTTCTGTTCTTTACTTTTGGACTGTTGTTGAATATTTGCTGAGATCTGAGATTTGTGTTTTGAATATTGCTGATTTATATTCATACACTGGTGCTTTCACGATATTCGGGGTTTGTGACCAATTTTGGCACAAACATTCATTGAATTCAGAAATTGTAAATTAAATTTTCAAAAAAATTCATTTAGTTACTTTTCATTCTATTATTCGGACTATTATTGTAAAAAGGATGCAATTTACATTGGTTTGTAGTTATTACATTAATATTCCCAAATTTCCTGTTAACTTCCATTAACGTAGTTTTTAATCACGTTTTACTTCAATGGGTTTAAATCTAATTCAATAGATGAAATAAATGGGTAAACCATTAGTGATTATCACCAATTTGCCTAATTTAGTATCATTCCTACTTTATTATCAATAACAAACATTATAATTACTCTCTAGCATTAATCCTATCATCTACAATCCATTACGTATTATTCTATCAATTGATAAAATTTTGAATCAATTTCCCAAATCTACTAATTTCAATCAATTAAAACCTTACAATTATTGCAATTAAATTAGGATTGCACTAAATTGGTTATTTATCAACTGCCATTAACATTACTACCTTAATTCACATTCAGTTATTATTAATCAATATGTTATTGCATTCGTTAATTAAATTCTTACTCTCATTCATACTTTTATAAGTTTTCCTTTTCCAAACTATATTATAAATACATACAGGACATTCAACTACTATTTATTATTATAAATTCATTAATTAGTTCACTATTTGCCTTTGTTTTCTTATATTCAATTCTTAGCCTAGTATAACAATTTACGTTACTTCATTTAATCGACATTTTCATTTCAATTGTTAATACTTAGCTTTAATTTCCACTTTTGCATTTCATTTTTAACGTTTGCTTCATTATAAATTATAAATTTTTTATTTATTTCTAAATTTAATTTCAAATTCTTATAAATTTAACCAATTTAATTATCAAAATTTACGGGTCATTACAGTCTACCCTACTCAAAACTTTTCGTCCCCGAAAAGGAAAAGAAGGGAAAAGAAGAATTAGGAATCAATATATCTTACTTAAAATATTAAATTTATAAACAAATAAATTTAATAAATTAATTAATTTAAATAAAATATACCAATTTATACCCATTAAATCTTTTATACTCAAATTAATAAAGTTTTGGAAAACATTTTTCAAAATAATTTCTAGGTCCAAAATTTACGTAAAATTTCGGCAAAGTCTCCTTTGTACGGAGAGGCTCGGGAGAAAATATAATATTAAATATAACAATATATGTCATACTTTTCCAAAATAATATATATCCCAACCCGAGAAAATAATATAATAACGCAATAAAACCGTAATCCGAAAAACGTATCTATTTGTCGGGCAATTACGCTTAATTATGAAACCAAAAGCAGTAGCAATTGCTTCCATAACCTGTATTTCACTTACATAATCCAAAAAGGGTTAACAATTATATAAAATGAAATATTTAAAGTGGTTTCAACCATAAACAAACAAATCAATACAAACATCAATCACTTGCAACCAGGCATACAACCATCGCATAGAATCAACACATATCAATCATTCATTCATATCAAACAAAACAAATAGTTGTTCGGGTTCAAACCTTACATTGCACAGAATGGAAAATAAACTACTTAGTGCACCATTTACTCAACAGTCTTAAAAGATGAAACTAAATAGATTATTTATTCATCCAAACACTTTTTAAGTATCCTTGCCCAAACAACCATAAACCAAATAAGCAACAGTTTCAAATAGTAAATCAAATTTATTCTTATTAATTTCATTTCATACATTAGTTTGATTTATTTTTCATTTAATTAATTATTTACCTTTTTAATTTACTTATATTTTCTTATTTATAAAAGTAAATTCATTTACTTGAGTTTAAAATCTTATATTTACAACAATTACTTCCTATTACCTTTATTATAGTAACATTTCAATTTTAACTTAAGTTCACAAAATTTCAACATCAAATTCTTATTTACTAAAGAATTTCATTAATTACTTTCATTGCCTCAAGTTTATTACTTGTATAATATCTATAACATTTTCTTATTAACATTTCAACTTTTTATATCTTTTGGTAAGGTATATCGATTTTGCATTCACATTAGGTTTGAGCTAACCTATAATATGTTGCATATATAATCACATTGCATTTGCGATTGAGTAGATGGCTGCGAAGACAAATTAATTGTATAACATGGTTGTTGAATACGCGTCACATTGTCTGTTTCTTAGGAATTTCGAGGACTTCTTTAATAGGGAAAGAATGTAACACCCCGAAAAATTTATAAGAAATTAATTAATTAATAGTGACACTAAAAATGGTAATTTCGCAAACGTTAGAATTTGACCCTGAAATTTGTAGCATTGTTTATGGAAATTTTCTAAGCAACTTTCATATATAAATATTTACAATCAAGGTTCTAACAAAAAAGTTATCTACATTTGAAATTTTAAAATTGGGAACAATTCAATGCATATATATATATATATATATATATATATAATTTAATGTTAAAAATTAATGTTTAGAAATCGTTAAAGTTAATATATAAAACTAGTAATATATATATATATATATTTAAGGAAAGAGAAACAATCAATGCACGGACCAAAGGCTGGTTGACCGGTTGAATTGAGGCAGCTAGGGTTTGCCAAGGCCAGAACATCCCAATTTTTTTCGATAAAAGATTCTCGATATGATGGATTTAACACATTCTAACTAATACATATAAGAGGCTAGCCCACTCACTTTTATTCATAGGAAAAATGCGAATGCTAACAAGATTTTGCCAGTCTCCTTCCTTCCTAATAAACTTTCTAGATTCAAAAATAAATGATTCTAGCTTTAGGGAAGAGATTAATCAAATTAAATGGAAGAAGGTAGTGAATTCTGCGTATAGTATATTTCTCCATTTCTATTCTTCCCTAGTCTCTGGATTCTAAATCTAATTTACGTACAAATGAATTATTTTATACTGTCCAATTTAAAAGAAGATAACTAGAGGAGGCAATAGGTGAAGGCGTGGAACCAAATCCAAAGGAATTTGGGAAAGCTATCTATGAGCGGAAATCTAAGTTTTTCTCTTTTTAGTAGTTTATGCGGTTATTTTTTTGATTTTATTATGCCTTAGAGAATTCTCTATGCGAGAACTTTAAATCTAAAATCCTAAAATTCACCCATTCTGGAATTGGATGGAATCTTTTTTATTTTATGTTAATGTGTAGAATTTAATCCATTATTATTTGCAATATGAATAATTTATCTTCTATTCAACTTCCACTTCCCAATTTATGTTTGTGATGATAAAGTATTCTTAAAGAATTAGGAAAAAGCGTCTAAAACATGGATTTTTATCCCATCAATGATTTGCACTACCTACTTCCGTAATGAAAACAAATATGAATCCCATTTCATTTCAACCTAATCCATCTAAAAGTCAAATAGAATATAAAGGATTGAAATGATAAAGTTTTTCTCCCATGAAATAGAGGCAACGACTCTACTTTATTAGGGTAAAACAATATGGATGTTTTGATTCCATTTTTAATTATACAAACACAAACCTATGCAATTCTGTTTTGTTTAGCTAATTTAAATTGCGACATCAGCTATTGCATAAACTATGTTTTGGGACCAGGGACTTATATGGATATGGAAATTGGGACATTCAAACTATCTTAAAACCAGAATAGGAAGTGAAAACCGTAGTGTAGAAATACTTTCATGCATGCCCGAGAATATTAACTAGCTAGTCATATATAACATTAAGTACAGATATAATAATAAAGTATAAGTCATAACATACAAAATAAACAGGTTGACAAATATCATCGAATCATATAAGAAGGAAGCTAAGAACAATTATGAAAATTAATTCATAACTAAAAGGCAAAATAAAGAGTTTTCTATATATGGTCTTAATGCGTAAGTGTGGTTGAGGTATGTTATGCATATTATACATATATGTTAGTGTAATTTGGTAAGGTTGAAGAGTGGAAGTAGGACTAAGTTATAGGGATGCAAGGGTAGTTAAAAATACATAGAAGCTGCCCAGCTAATCTATCTACCAGCGGTGTGACTTTGGAACTGATATGAGACATCTCCTATAATAACTATTCATGTTTTACATGAGGTTAGTCCCAATTCAGCAGGGTATGCCTACCTAGCTAATCTGGCTACCCACATCTATGAATAATCGGACTAATGTGAGACATTATAGCTTGTGTTACGAGTCATAGAACAGATATCCCAGATTGGACCTACTTCGAGGATGGAGGTATTAAATGGCTTTTGTAAGATCAAACTCTTTCCCATTCTAGAAGTACTAAATGGTAGGGATTATATTTTAGGTGGGGTAATGGAAATCTCTAGAGGGTGTCCGCTTCAGGGTCAAGGTATTAAATGGCTATTGGATGGTTTGCCTCTTCCCCATTAAGGAAGTATTAAGTGACCTTGTGGGATTTCTTACAATGTAACTAGGAAGAACCAAATAAGGGTTTGCCTTGGAGTTAGGTATTAAAGGACGATGTTAAATGGTCGGATTCTGTATGTTTCCTATTAAAAAAGTCTAAAGTGACTCAGGTTCTTTCTCCCGCATCACTAGGATATGATTGACGGAGATGAGTCATTTGATCCAATATATATTCCATAGTGGCATTGCATCCACGTTATACTTTTGAAGTTAGATTAGAAAATTCCATTGGTCTATATTTGGAGATACGTTATAGAGCTATTCTAGAAGAGTAATTGGCTTACAATTAGAGGTATACTGAAAATGGTATAGTTAGAAATTACGTAAGACATAATAATCATCTAAATGATATAGGCCAATACTATTATGGTAAGACTTGAAATATTCACTCACTAGACATTGTTGTTCTGAATCCCTCCTCATTACAACCCATAGGCTAGGGGGAGCGATGCCGACGACGAAGTATGGAGGAGGTGGTAAATATTGGTGGCAGTATAGCTATTTATTTATATTTATGATTTATTCTAATGTACCAAGATTTTAGACCTATTGATGTTTTATATATTTTGAGGCAATATGTTATGGATATTTGGAATGTTGTGTTTTTGAGATTTGGAAATATGTTAAATGGGTACTATTTTATTATTATATTTTATCACTTCCACTATGAGATTCTATAAGCGTAGATCGATAGCTCTATATATTATTTATTTAATTAATTTTACCAACCAACAGTCAGCTTTGGAATGGACCTAAGGTTCAGTGGGATTTTATTGGGTCGAAAATTAGGCCCATTATAAAGAGGATTGTTATATGAACCTTTGTAGAGGAACTGATAATATCCAAACTAATGGCCGAGAAAGGGTGGTGAACCTAGAAGTTCGTACTGAAGTCGGTACTCAAGTGCCTGCCTTGATTAAAGGAGGAATGGTTGTAAATGTCCTATTTGGCCAGTTTATGACGGAATTGATAAGGCAAGAGCTAGCCAGAGTTGTTGAGCTGAGATAGATAGTGGAAAGAGAAGCAGACATTTCTAAGATGAACAAAGATTTCAGGAGTTGTGGAGGAAAGGAGTTCATAAGGAAAGAGTCTTCCAAAGAGGTGTTGAATTGGTTGTATGTTTGTGAATGTATCTTTAGAGACGAGGATATAATAATGCTCAAAAAAGGAGATTGGCTTCTTATCAATTTCAGGAGGATTCATTAGAATAGTGGGAGGATGTATTTGCCGAAGTCCGAGAAGAAGATATAACCTGAGAGTAGTTTAAGCAGTGATTCTAGGTTCAGTTTATCCCTAAATCACAAAAGAGTGCTTTATGCAGGGAGTTCCTTCACTTGAAGCAGGGAGGGATAACTTTGGCAGAGTACATCCAGTGTTTTAATACTTTGTCAAAGTATGGAAGGAAGCATATCAACATTCCGCTATAGAAAAATAAGAAGTTCATTGAAGGTCCGAGGAAGAGGTTGAATCACAAGGTGATGACTCATCCATTGGCTCTATTCGATATGTTGGTGGAAATTCTGAGGATGTACGATCGCTTGTTTCAAAAGAAGAAGAAGGCAGATGTTAGACCCAAGGGTGGGTCGAAGAAAAGATTTAATTCATATAAGAAGGCGGAATGAATCGGAATAGGGTAAAGGCTTCTAAAGGTGGAGCTCCTTGGCTAAATATGGTAGACGTTACTTGTTTCAGTTGCAGGTCGAAATGGCACTACTCCACTGTGTGTACCCAATCGGAGACAAGGGTAGGGCCAAGTGTTTTATCTATAATAGGCCGGGCCATAAGAAGAGGGATTGCACAGGAGCAAAGCAAGCAAAGGTTTATGCTTTGGAAGGTCTTTTGTCTGGACACACTGCTAAGGATAAAAGAAAGGGTATGCTTGAAAGTATGATTACGATTTTCATTATATCATTTAGAGTTCTGGTTGATACTGGTGCTACTAGCTCTTTTGTATCGAGAGATTTGGTTGATAGGTTAGAATTATACACTGCCTATTTTGTTGTAACCTTAGATGTGGTTAACTCAATGGGTAAGTATGCCGCTCTTGGATTTAGGTGCATTGACCTTGAGTTTTACTTGTGTGGAATTTTATTTGTTTGCGACCCATATGTATTTAATTTTATAGGGTACGGAGTGATTTTGGATATGGACTAGTTAAACGACACGAGGATCTATTGTGAGAATAGGATTATCGCCTTACAGAATCCTAGAGGAGGAGAGGGGATCATGATAGCATTGGATGTAATGCAGGGGAAGTCGGACTTGATATTATGTGCTATGGAAGATTAAGAAGATGATATCAGTAGGATGCGTTTTGTTCGATAATTTATAAACATTTTTGAACCTGTAATGGGATTACCACCAGGAAGGGAAATCGAATTATGGATAGACTTAATTCTAGGGGTGTAGCTTGTTAGTAGACCATCTAGTAGAATGTTGTCCAAGGAGACAGAGGAATTTAAGAAGCATCCAGTAGAACTTGGGAATAAAAGTTTCATTACGTCGAGTAGTTCATCATGGGGAGCATCCATGGTATTCGTAAAGAAGTTGGATGGATCTTTATGGATGTGCATTGATTATTAGAATCTGAACAAGTTAATTATGAAGAATCATTATCGTTTTCCTAGGATTGATGACTTGTTTGATCAGTTGAGTGGAGCTCATGTGTTCTTCCTTGTAGACTTGGCAATGAGTTTCCATCAACTGAGTGGGTAGAGGATAATATTCCATTGACCACGTTCTAAACAAGGTATGGTTCATATGAGTGGTTATTGATGCCATTTGGACTGACCTATGCCCCTACGTTCTTTATTAATCTTATGAACTGAATATTTCACAATCAATTAGTTAGATTTGTGTTGATCTTCATTGATTATATCTTGGTGTATTATAAAGATGAGAAAGGCTATGAAGTCCGGCTTAGATTGTATTGGGCATGTAGAGAAAACACAGGTTGAGTGCGAAGTTTTCAAAGCGAAACTTTTGGAAATTGGAAGTGAATTTTCTTAAGCATGTTATTTCAGAAAATGGACTACCCATGGATCCTTTGAAGATAGAGATTGTTAATGTATAGAGGAGGTCAGATGGTTGTATAGATAAGTTAAAATTTCTTGGGATTGGCCGGCTATTACCGTAGATCCATTAAGGATTTATCATGTATATCAGCACTTTTGATTGAGTTGACCATGAAGAATTAGAAGTTCGAGTAGACCGATAAGTATGCAGGGTTATTGAAAGGGAGTGCGGATAAAGGATCTTAAGGCTAATTTAACACTAGAGGGGGGAATAGTGTTTAAAGGATTCTAAGACTTATATGGACTAATTTAAAATTATGACACAAACAAATGCAGAACTTAATCACAGAACAATCTCAGAATCAAACACTGATGCATAAAGTAAATAAAAAGCAGTAAAGGGAAAGAACATACCAGTTTTTATACTGGTTTGGAGTTACCCTACATCCGATCTTGTACCAAGGCAAACCACCTCATACAAATTTTTACTATACCAATGTCGAGATTACATTCCTCAATTTCTAAAGGCCTTGAGGTACCCTCCTGTCTCACGAGTCTAGGGCAAACTCTCTTGATTTACGAGACTTAAGACTACCCAATTGATTTCTAGACATAACCACACCTTATAGGGAGACTCCATAAACTTTTGATTACAAATTGATCCTATAACTCTGAATAGCACTTTGATCTTTGAGAGAGGGCAGAGAATCAAACGAGAATGAGATTCTAATTTAATTCATTTAAGAATTCGGCAGGATTTCGACAAGATCTTAAAATATGAAAATTATAGAATATGGATTTGTGGAGAAGAACTGAAGAAAATAAGAAATTAGATGGTTAAAAAATTCATTTGTGAAGGCAATTTATAAAGCACCAACGATCATAACCATTCATGAAGAGGTTTGAACGAATAGATAATTCTTTTGAAAATCGAAACTTTTGAATTCAACGGCCACCATGTCAACATGGGGTATCCCATGATGTCGACATCCCTATGTCAAAAACAATGTAAAATATGTTTTGAAAATGGCATTGAAAGGAAAACAAGATAAACCGACTCTAGAGCAAAAACAAAGTTTAAAACAAAAAACAAAGAATATTTTAAGGCTAAAACACCTTTTTTTTAAAATCATTTGAAAAGATAATTTTAAGGATAAAACATTTTGAAAAACAATTTTAAAACTCATTTTGAAAAACCATTTTGAAGTAGTTTTGCAAGCTTCTTCCTGCAGAATATCTCATCACATCAGGACTCAAGAACTTGTACAAAACCAGGATGTTTGTGGGTTTGTAAGCCACTTGTCATAGGTTTGTAAACTACTTATCGTGGGTTTATAAGCCATTAAGAAGGTAGAAATGGGTTCCATCCCAAATGAAATTCGGAATGAAGATTTTCGTGCTATTATGAAGTTTTAACCAAAAAACTAGACACATACCTTGAAATCTTGATCTTGATACTCTAGAGTCTTCAATCTTGAATCTTGAGTCTTTACACTGACCAGCCTTCAGTAATCAATACCCGCATATATATGTATATATATATCCTGCATATACATATCTATCTAGACAATAGTGTTAGTATATATTTTATAATAAGATAAGTTAAAAGGTTGTTGTCATCAAAACCAACATCTCAGTTTCTAACGATCTCCCCTTTTTTGATGATGACAACCTATATTTATAAAATATATATACCATAACTCCAATCATAACTCCCTCTTACTCCATGACTACCCTTTAATCCAATCATAACTCCCTCTTACTCCAAGCCAACTACTATTTTATAACTTCTCCCCTTTTGTCATCAACAAAAAACATCTAACTAATAAATTTCCTGAACTTGATATAGGATAATCAACCATAAAATAGAGTAATCCATATAAGTGTAATAACTGCTGAGTGTGATCATAAGTATAAAAAGTGATCATAAGCATAATCCAAAGAAATAAAATAAATCAATCATTAGCCAATCATATTTACAATAATTATTCCAAACATATATACAGACCATACCAAATAAGTTAAGTCAATCAAGTTTAAAACACACCAATCAAATCAAACAAATAACAAACAGAATGATTAGACATTCCTTGGTACTTCCACCCATCAATCTTCTCCAAAGATATGGTATGCTTTGATGGCATCCCATTCTTCTTCATCTTTGTAGAGAGTGATTGGTGGATTTCCTTCGAGACCGTCCTTGTTAAGGACTGAGATCATCTAATGAAGGGCGTCAAAATGTCTCTCTTGCCCCTTGATCATCTGTATTTGACTCAATTCTAAGTGACGCTGATTACGAAGTATGAATGTAAGAATATTCTTGAATGAAGTGAGAGTTTCTTTAAGATTATCACTTAGATTCTTAATCAGAGAAGCCATAATTCAAGAAATAAGAACATATATGAAAGAGAGTGATTAGAGATGAAGTTTGTTAATTTATTCTGGAAGAAACAGATAAATAGTGGTAGAAAGTCGTTTGAAATGAATAGACATAAGTTAGTTGCATGAAATTAAAATTTGAAAGTGTAACTATTTTCTGCCCGTTGTATGTCGACATGGAGGGATGGTGTATGTCGACATGCCTCTACCTAAAGTGACATTTTTCTTTGTTATGAATATGATGAACAAATTTATTAAACTAAAATTTGTATTATATAAAAACGAGCAATTTCAGAGACATGTGAAGTTGAATAACAGGAAATGAAAGATTCCATTAATAATTCTACTCAACATTATAGAAGATAATATAATATTAACTAAAATAAAGGAAATACAAAGACAAAACTTCGGATAATATGAAATAAAACTAGTTAGATGAAGATGAAGCTTTCTACTAATTTTCCCAAAGAACTTGTCTGTTTTAGTCCAAACCTTATCCATTTTCTTGCTCATTGATCTTTTAAGTGCCTTTTGATTTTCCACTATAATTCTTTGGAGAATGGTCTTGTTGGATGGGTTGGTGGGATTAGTAAGGTATTCAATACTCTCTAAGAAAGTTTCTTGATCTTTCTCTTCCTCCTCTTTAATTTTCCTTCCTCTTCCTCTTCTTCTTCCATTTCTTCCATCCCTTCGTGAGCAAGCCTTTCTTCTTTTTCCGTAAGTGTTTCATAAGGTTGAAACACTAACGGAATTTGCATAAGGGAAATATTGCCATGATTGAACAATTTTCTAGTTATAAATTCTTCCCTTTTGAAATCAACTCCAAAGTAATTAAAAATCCAAGTAAGATAAATTCCATGATATAATGTATTTTCTCCCATATGAAAATTCTTGGGCCTTGGCTCATCCAAAATAACTTGAGCCCAATTAATATCATAATTTCCAAAAATTGCAAAAAGCGCTTTGCAAAATTTCAAAGTCGGGTTGTTGTAGTTTCCCGATCTTGGTATAAGAGTGTGTTGGATAAGAAGATTAACAATTCTTTCTTTTGGACGAAAAAAGCGAATTTTGAATTCAAAATTTTCATCCCCTTCAAAGATGTAATGGAATGTCTCTCGATTATTTTCATTGATTTGAAATTCTAAGAGATTCATTCCGGTAAACTTGCATCCCAAAATATTTCCCGAAATTTCATAATCTAAAACAATTTGTGTTCCTTTAACACTACTCCAAATTTGTCCTTCTTACTCATCATAAAAACCACAATTTAATTTTTCATAAAACATCTTAACAAGATTTGGATAACATACAAAATCATTTTGTTTTGTTATCAACTAAACTAAGAATAGAACATTATTGAAAAAGATTTTCAATTTCATAAGAAGGAAAATCTTCAAAAATAGAAAATTTTCCCGCATGAATTTCACCAAATTTTACATAGTTGATGTAAGCTTTGATAGCTTCCGGTCATTAAAAAGAAAGTTTTTGACAGATTTTGGAACTCTAATGGTGTTAGGAGTGCTTGAAGAGGCCATTGAAGAAGTTTGAGAGGAGTAGAAGATAATGAAGATAAATTTGAAATTTGAAATAAAAGTGAAAAGTGATGATAAAGAGAGTGAGATAAATAGAGATTCTACAGACATGTTCTCTAGTCAAGAGGCATCTTTTCAGAGCATTGAAGTTGGCGAAAAATGAAGGGAAATTCAAAAGTTTGAATTCAAATTTTGAGATCAAATTCTGAGGGGCATGTCGACATAGGGTATCTGAGTATGTCGACATGTGCCTATTGAATCAAAGGACAAGTTTCTATTCCTAATTTCTAATATATATATATATATTCTAATTATATAATTCCTGTAATAACATTAAATATAATAATACTTAAATATTAATAATTTAATATTTAAAATATTATTAAAATAATAATATTTTTGAATTTAAAATTCAAATTTCAAGGGATAAACTGAATTTAAAATTAAAGGAATTTTAAAAAAAAGGAAACAAACAACATTCAAACAAGAAAAATTAATAATAATGTAAATGCGTACCTATTTTTAGATCCATGCTTCCATCATCATCTGATTCATGAATAGCAGTGAAACACAGATTTGAATTATCTATCTTCTTTTCATCGCCATTGGATGATGAGTCTGAGTCATCAAGAGTTGCTGTGTATGCTTTCTTTCTTTTCCTTGACGAATCATTATTTGGAGGGAACAACTGTTTATCTGGATACAGAAAGTCTTTCCCATGATGCCCGACTTTATTACAGTTGTAGCATCTATCATTGTTGATAATTTCTGGAATTCCTTTGATCGCTTCTTTTGTAGTTATTCATTTTTCTATATTCTTTTTGGAGGTTTCTTGTCATGAAGACAACCTCCTCATCACTGTCTGGTTTCAAATCTGTGGTTGTTGCATGAAATGCTAATGAATTCTTTTCCGTAGCCTTGTTTTCTCTTCTTCCTTACAGTTGAACTTCCTGAGACATCAGATTCCCAATCAATTCTTATATTTTCATTAAACTGGTATCATTTGGTTCTTCGATTGCAAGTGTCTTTGATCCCATTCTGGAGTGAGTGAATTTAGAATTTTTCTGACTTGGTCTTCCTCACAAAAGCTTTTATTCAGTGTAATTAGTGAATGAACAATATCTTGAAATCGATTATACATGTCGGAAATGGACTCATTTGCATGCATTTTAAACAATTGAAACCGACTAGTTAATATGGAAATTTTAGTCTATTTAACTTTGCTTGTTCCTTTATGAGTAACTTGCAAAGTTTTTCAGATTTCAAATGCAGACTTACAAACGAACACTCTATTAACTTATCCTTATCTAATGAACAAAATAATATATTCATGTTCTTTGAGTTATTTTGTGCAACACCCTTTCGCTCAGCAGTCCACTGGGCAAAATCGGTAGTTGGTTCAGTATACTCAGTTTGTGTGATATTCCAAGTGTTTAATCATATTGATTGTAAATAAATTTTCATTCTACAAGCCCAATGTGCATAACTACTGCCATTGAAAAATGGTGGTCTGACAGTAGACTGACGTTCTACAAATGAACTAGTGTTAGGGATAACATAACTAGTGCCAGAGTTGACATTACCAGTGTTGGTAGCCATTAAAACAAATTTCAAGTTTTAGATTATGAAAACTATGAAAATCTATGCTCTGATACCATTTGAAAGGGAGTGCGGATAAAGGATCTTAAGGCTAATTTAATGCTAGAGGGGGGTGAATAGTGTTTAATGGATTCTAAGACTTATATGGACTAATTTAAAATTATGGCACAAACAAATGCAGAACTTAATCACAGAATAATCACAAAATCAAATACTGATGCATAAAGTAAATAAAAAGCAGTAAAGAGCAAGAACACACCGGATTTTATACTGGTTTGGAGTTACCCTACATCCAATCCTATACCAAGGCAAACCACCTCATACAGATTTTTATTATACCAATATCGAGATTACTTTCCTCAATTTCTAAAGGCCTTGAGGTACCCTACTGTCTCACGAGTCCGAGGCAAACTCTCTTGATTTACGGGACTCAAGGCTACCCAATTGACTTCCAGGCATAACTATACCTTATAGAGAGACTCAATAAACTTTTGATTACAAATTGATCCTATAACTCTGAATATCACTTTGATCTTCGAGAGAGGACAGAGAATCAAACAAAAATGAGATTCTAATTTGATTCACTAAAGAATTCAGAAGAATTTCGACACGATCTTAAAAATATGAAAATTATAGAATACAGATTTTTTGAGAAGAAGAAGTAAAGAAAATAAGAAATTAGATGATTAAAAAATTCATTTGTGGAGGCTATTTATAAAGCACTAACAGTCATAACCATTCGTGAAGAGATTTAAACGAATAGTCACTTCTTATGAAAATTAAAACTTTTGAATTTAGCGGCCACCATGTCAACATAGGGTATCCCTTGATGTCGACATCCCTATGTTAAAAACAATGTAAAAATTGTTTTGAAAATGGTATTGAATGGAAAAAAAGATAAAACGACTCTGGACTAAAAAAAAGTTTAAAACAAAAGACAAAGAATATTTTAAGGCTAAAACACCCTTTACTGAAAATCATTTGAAAAGATAATTTTAAGGCTAAAACATTTTGAAAAACAATCTTGAAAATCATTTTGAAAAACCATTTTTATGTAGTTTGCAAGCTTCTTCCTACATAATATCTCATCACATCAGGACTCGAGAACCTATACAAAACCAGGATGTTTGTGGGCTTGTAAGCCACTTGTCGTAGGTTTGTAAGCTACTTGTCATGGGTTTGTAAGCCACTAAGAGGGTAGAAATGGGTTCCATCCCAAATGAAATTCGAAATGAAGATTTCCATGCTATTATGAAATTTTAACAAAAAAACTAGACACATATATTAAAATCTTAATCTTGATACTCTAGAGTCTTCAATCTTGAATCAGTCTTAATACTAATCGGTCTTCAGTAATCAATACCTGCATATATATATATATATATATATATATATATATATATATATATATATATATATATATCCTGCATATACATATCTATCTGGACAATAGTGTTAGTAGTTATTTTATAATAAGATAAGTTAAAAGGTTGTTGTCATCAAAACCAATATCTCTGTTCCTAATAGTTATTTCAAGAGTTGAAGAAGTTATTGATGAATGCTTCTATCTTGATCATGCGTGAAGGAAACCAAGATCTGGTAATGTATACCCATGTTTGTGGAGCGGGTTTATAGGCAGTGCGGATGCAAAAGGGCGAGTGATAGCTTATGCATCAAGGCAGTGGAGGCCACATGAAGTCATAACTTCGAATCATGACTTGAAGTTGGCAGTGGTGGTATTTCCATTGAAAAGTTGGAGTTATTACTCATTAAGAGACTGAATTGAGTTATATACGGATCACAAATCCCTCAAGTATCTATTCCCTCAGAAAGAGTTGAATATGAAGCAGTAGATATGGCTCAAATTCTTAGTGGTATATCAGTTTGGGATAAAATACATGCTAAGAAAAAGGAACAAGTTTCCCGATGCTTTGTGTAGGAAGCATAAGAATAAGTGTTAGCCATGAATCAGGAATGGAAGATCTTAAAGACGTTAGACTCTTGCGAGTCATTATAGGCAGAATACTAGATCAAGTAGGGATTTGAGCATGTTATCCATTTATAGGTACATCTAATACTTGCTGATAAGATTGTTGCAAGGAAGAAGAAGGACCCATTGATTGCCAAAGGAACTAGATGATTAGAGATAGGGGAAAATATTGAGAATCCAAAAGGATTTGAGACAGATTCAAAGGGATGACTTAGAAAGGAAGGAAGACTGCTTGTTTTGGGTGTAGGAGACTATCGGAATGAATTCGTGGAAGAAAGTCATTGGTAACTTACCATTCGCCAAGAGGCATGAAGATCTATATTGATTTGAGGAGAGTCTTCTTTTGGGACGAAATGAAGAGAGATAGAACAGAATGTGTAAATTGGTGCTTTACCTATCACCAAGTGAAAGCTAAGCATCAAAAGCTGAGCGGTTACTTCAATCCTTGGAAGTATCGACTTGGAGGCGGGATTCCATATCTATGGCTTTTGTGGATTGGGTTTTTAGGTTAAGGATGGGTAGCTAGCTTAAGGAAGAATATATGAAGAACGTAGTCAGACTACATGGGATGCCGAGTAGTATCATAAGTAATAGAGACCCGTTGGTTTCTAGTGAGTTCTGGAGAAGTTACAGAGTGCATTAGGTATGGGGTTGAACTTGAGCACGGTTTATCACCCCACAACTGATGGTCAAATTGAGAAGGTGAACTGTGTACCTGAGCATTTGCTGAGAGCATGTGTCTTAGATTTCATAGGATCTTAGGAAGATCATTTGTATATAGTGGAATTTGCATATAATAACCAATACTGGTCGAGTATCGGGATGACATTGTTTAAAGTGCTGTATGGTTGACCGTGTAAGCCACTATTTTATTGGTTGGACGTGGGAGATAGACTTGTGTCAGGGTCCAATTTGGTATAGGATGCTACTAGAAAGGTATAAATTATTCATGTTGGGATGAAGGCGGCACAATCAAGGCAAAAGAGTTATCCTGACAAGTGAAGGAAAAGCTTGAGTTCACAATAGGCGATCATGTGTTTGTAATGGTTTCTCCTATGCGAGGAGTTATGCACTTTGGGAAGGTGGGGAAGTTGGTACCTAAAATATAGGACCATTTCTAATAGTCGATCAGATTGGTAAACTCGCATCGAGTCAAGTTACCAAGTAGTTTAACTGGTGTCCACATTGTTTTTCATATATTGCATTTGAAGAACTGTGTGCACAATCCAACTTCGATAGTGGAACCAAGGTTGACAAAAGACTTATCTATATAATCATATTTGACATTTGTGAGAAAATCGAATGGGATATTAAGTCGAGGTATGAAGGAGCTGAGGAACAAAATTTTTTGACTTTTTAGCATTCAATGGAATGATGATAAAGATGGTTGTACCGGGGAGTTAGAGGACAAGATTAGGAATATCTAGCCTGACTGTTTTGGACATTCATTTATATAGTAGGGTGCTTTGTTTGTCTATTTTCTAGACTAATGGGGTACTACTATATTCACATTTGATACGAATGTGTATTAGTAGTTGCACTAATACATTTTGGTTGATGATTGACAATTTACATTAGTAGGGTACAAGTGTAATTTTTTGTACTTATGTGTAATTATATGATGATGACTTAACACTTTCAAGGTGTTACCGTAAATTTTGTTTTCTTTATCGGAATTTCGGGAATGAAATTTTTGTAAGGAGGGAAATTGTAACAACACATTTTTGAAGGGTCCATAATGTGATAAACTAAATTAAAATCAATGATAATAAGATATTATTAAAGAGATTAATAAAATGATTGAATTGCAAGAATTTCCTAAGGGAGATTTAATTAACTAACTGTTAACCACTTTAAAAGGTTAATTGGATTAAACCAAGGGTAATTAAAGCAATTAAGGTTAGCCTTGTTAGTGAAAACAAATAAATAAGTTTTAAATAATAAGGTTAGTGTTAGGGGAGGTGCATTAGTAATAATAGGCAACATGGGATGTTAGACTATGGAAAAATTACTAACCAACTTACATCAGCCTCATTCTCTCATTCAAAACAAATCACTAAAGCTCTAAGTCACGGTCGGCTATTACTTTGCAAGAAATAAGAAGATAGTTTCAAATCTAAGAAGATTATGCTTTCATCTTAAAAGGAAGATCAAACAAAAGTTTTGAGCAAGGTGAGAAAGCTTTCCCTAAAACCTGTCCCTACCTATTTGGCTTTGGATTTGATTAGGTATGAACGTTTTTGGTGATGTTAAAAATGTTCATCTAACAACCGAAAATTAAAGCTATTATAATTAATTCGTTAATAAATCAAATGATAAGATAACTTTGTGAATTTATCGGAATGGAGCCACGGGAGTTGCAACATTGTGTCCGTGGTAATTTTCCAGTCAATTTCCATATATAGAACGTCAGAATCCAAGCTAATATGAGCTAGAAATAAAATAAACAAGAAAAGAAGAAAAAATAACGGGCTAGGTCGACCGAATGGTCGACCCAACCGAGCCCAAGGTCGACAGGTCGGTCGACCTAGGGGGAGGGGCGGTCGACCTCCCGGTCAACCCGCCTACGGGTTTGAGGCGAAGGAATTCCTCCTTCGCCCTATGTGATTTTAACACGTCAATTTCCCAGTTTTACTCAATTTGGTCCCTTCGTGCTTCCATCTGATGGCTCCTATTCAGCCTATGACGTGGTTGCATCCTATTCAATCTTCAAATCCAACGATCTGAGATTCATTTCTACTCCTATAAATAAGATCCCAGCCCTAACACTTTTTCTCATTCTAGATTTTCTCCGCTTGGGTTCACCTTTTCAGAAAGGACCCTAAAAGGAATAATTTTTCAAGGAGAGAATCTTTTTAATAAAAATATTTTAATACCCTCAAGTGGATCCGGAAAGACCAAAATGGAAGAGCTTAGGAACACAGGTGAGTAATTGTAATCATTTTAGATTTCTTTAAGTAATTTAGAATAATATAACTTCCAATAGTTGTAGTTTTACTACAAAATTTCGAATAACCTTTTTGCTAGTTTAATTACATTTTTTAGAATTACTTTCAATCTACTTCTTTTAGTTATTCTTTTCAGTTAATTTTAGCTTATTTCTGTTAATTATAGCTTCTACATTTGTTTACATTATTTTAATTTATTTACTGTTATTTATGCGTTATTTACATCTTTTTCCTACGCTTTGGATTTTCTTCTCTTTTCAGTTTTCTTTTATTTCTCCTTCTTCTTTGCGTATTGATTAGAATAGATTAAAAGTGAATATCGATTAAAATCATAAGAATACTGAAATAATGGAAGATAAGATGCAAACTGTAAAGACTGTAATAAAAATGAAATTAAGACTGAAATTGAGCCTAATTATGATATTGATGTTAGAATTGGACTAAATAATTGGCCTATTATAACTTAGGATTACAACTAGAAAAAAGTATACGATGAAATAAGCTTATTTTTACACTTAGACCTTGTGTTAAGCAATAAGCATAATTATAACGTAGGCTATAATAAGAAATAGAACAGAGTGAGGCTTATTTTAAGACTTAGGATAAATTAATAAGCAAAGAAGTAAAGATAATAATAAAGGTTTATTTAAATAATTTATCTAAGTTAATAAGCAAAGATGAAAGTAGGACTTGTACCAAAAAGCATTCCCTATTAGACAAAGTGGTAGTCTCGCATTAGCCTGAAGTGAAATGAGGGCACGCTTATACTAATAATGGTAGTAATTGGTCAAATAGAAGTCCAAATCATGGGGGATTTGGACAAGGGGGCAACTAGATATTTTTTGGATGACGGGCTAGTACCAACTAGATACGAGGGGCACGCTTATGCTGGAGCATAGGTAATAAGAAGACCCAGTAGGTGGAGCGACAGGTAGTATGAGCATGGTGGCAGTTACGCATGCAACTTCCATCTCGGTGCCCAGTAATCGCTATGAGTTCCAAGGGCTTAAGTATGTGTGCCTTTCGTAGGCACCATTGCCTTCTATGTATAGAGCCATGTAACGTCTAGTCCATAATAAATACTCCATGCGTCTTTCGTAGACGCCATTGTACTTTATGCGTCTTTCGTAGATGCCATTACCTTATGTGTAGGAAGTTATATAGTGTCTAGTCCGCAGTAAGTTCTATGGAGTAGCAGGTCGATCAAAGGGTAGAATTAGGACTTCAGCCTAATTATAGGATCAAGAATTTAGCCTAATCAAAGCAGCTAACAACGAAAAGTGCAAACAATCAAAGTTAATCAATTATGTTGATCTAGTTAATTTGTATTTATTTCCAGCTTATTCCTTCTCTCTATTTCCTTTGTTTCCTTTTATATACTAGAACTGTTGTAAAGTCTATTACTTTTACTTTGCTTAAAGATTCTAGTAATTACTATCATTCACCAGACTTTTAGTCTGACCTACTCCTCCATTTTCCCCTTTTCCCCCATAGGCAATCAGGGGCAAGGACGGAAAACTGCAGTCACTTAGAGATTTCTTCGGATGAGATTCCACTATGTACTTCCACTTCTTTTATTTCAGCGTTTTGTTCTTTATTTGTGCTGGCATATGTTGGGGAATAGTTGTACTTTTGAGACTATGGTTCATAAGACATATATACATGGTATTTTGACATGTGATGTATTTAGTATTTAGTTTTTAAAGCAATTATGAAGTTATGTTCTGAATAAGTTATTTTTTAAATTGTTTTGTTGTTTTTACCTATTTCTGTCTTATGAATCTTAGTCTCTGCTAGTTTTAGTTTATACCTACAATTCACCACGTCTCCTAATGTGTCCTTTCGGGTATACTAAAGGGTGTGGGATGTTACATATGGTTTCAGAGCCTAAGGTTACAGGATTCCTAAAAACTTGTTTTAGAAAAAATAAAAAAATATAGTATTTTTCCAAAAGCAACCTATTTTTTTAGTAGCACAATAAGAAGTATTTTTCAGAAAGAAACTCACATCATAGAAGTAGTTTTTCACGTATAAAAGAGTTTTTGTGAAAATCCTCTCAAAAGTCCAGTTCAACCTTCTTTCGATTCTTTCGAGCCTAAGTTTCCTTTTCTTTGCATAATACGGCTGACTGGTTCCGTAGAGTTACGATACCAAAGGTGCAAGAGCAAGTGCCCAATACAGCTCCGGTAAGTGGAGGTCCCTTTAATCCATCTACAATAGCCAATTTTTATAATATATGCAAGGACTTTGCTAGACTAGGAGGCAGAATGATTTCTGGCATAGAGGATTTCGAGGAGGCACGAACTATTCTGGAGGTTATGGAGCAAAGGTTTAGGATGTTAGATATAGAGGACCTCAGAAGTGGATCAAGAAAAGCGGAAAATGCAATAACTATGGATGGTTTTGTCATTACGCAAGGGACTATAAGAATAAAGCAATGAAGGGGAGGTGTTTCAACCATGGGCAGCTTAGTCATCTTAGTAGAGCTTGTCCTTAGAGAGTGGGGCAGAGAGCAAGAGCACATACGGTGGAGGTACAAGCTTTGGATGTAGCACTTTCCAGCAACGATTCGGATAGAGATAGGAAAATCTCTTTAAAAGGATTAATCTCTCTTTCTGATTTTCCCATTCAGACTCTTTTCGATTTTGGAGCATCACACCCTTTCATTACGAGTTCTTTGGTAGATTGTGTGCACTTAGACATCTCTTTAGTAGTAGACTCCATTGTTGTTTCAAACCCTATATGAGGATCGACACACTTGTCTATGGTTTGTAGGGGTTTGAAATTTTTTATCCATGGTGTAGAGTCTGATTGTGACGCTTATGTATTAGGATTTTTGGGGTATGGGATGATTTTGGGGATGGATTGGCTATCCACATATGAAGCTGTATTAAACTGCAAGAGGAGAGTCGTTAGACTAGAGACATGTAGCAGTAGGACTCTCGATGTTTCTTGCGACCCGTAAGGGTCAGTAATGTTGAGCTTTCTATATTTCCTCGATTCATCTTCATTAGAGTTAGATTTGGTTCCTGTCGTCAAAGAATTTCCAGACGTATTTGATGAAGTTAGGGGACTACACCCTAAGAGAGAGATTGACTTTAGGATTATTTGACTGATAATGCTAAGCAAGTAGCATTATCCATGGCACCTAGGGAGAGGAAGTAATTGAGAAACAAAGATCCGTGGGCTTTTGGGGAAAGGTTTCGTAAGAAGTAGCATATCAAAGTAGGGAGCACTAGTCGTCTTCTCCACTAAGGCAGATGGTTCTCTTCGACTTTGCGTAGACTATAGGGAGTTGAATAAGCTCACAAAGAAAAATCGTTATCTACTTCCTAGGATTGATGATCTTTTTGACCAGTTATTCGGCTCTTCAGTATTCTCCCTGCTTGATTTAGCCATAGGATTTAATCGACTTAGGGTTGTTGATGACAATTAATCGACTTAGGGTTGTTGATGACAACATTAATAAGACCGCATTTAGGACACCTGAAATATTCTTTGATTGGTTGGTTGGGTTTTTGAAAAATGGTATGAAATTTAAATTGGTTTTTGTATGATATAAATTTTGTTAAACTAAGATTCTTTTTGAAGAATTATATCTCACTAGTTTCTTTGTAGATAAACAAAGATTTTAAATATAAAAACCTAGAGGGTATTAAGTATTGAAAACGTAGACTACAACATTTATTGTTGTAACAGACGTTTTCATGAAAAAGAAGGAAGCACAAACTATAACGCTACCGCTATAGTAAGTGACTCCAAAGGATTTTTTTTACATAGTAGATGTGGTTTATTAGTATTTATTTTCAATTAAATTCATACACTAGTATATTTTGGTTGTAGTAATAGTGTTTTACGAAACATATGTTTTAAACCCAAATAAAAATGTATTTTTTAAAGATAATTTCTAAGAATAGAAATAAAAGTGATTTATGAATACACTTATTAATTAATAAGCATAAGAAAATGTTTTCTAGTTATGGATATATTAAAACAGTTTTGAAGATGAGTTTTTTGAAAAGAAAACGTTAGATATTAGAAGTTGTCTATCATAAGAAAATATAATTTAAACGTACTGTAATCTATTGGAATGAAGTGAATAATGATAAAATTTTGTATGAAACCAAATTATAAATAAAGATATTTTGTGCAAGTGATAAGGAATACGTGAAAGAGATATACAAGGTATGAAAAGAACCGTATTTTTTATAACCTATTTTGAAAAATATAAAATAAGTTCCTTGTAATTTCACATAAACATAAAATCCTATTTTAAAGGATTCATAGAAGGTTTTACCATTAATAGCTTCTCATAAGAGAAAGTAGTTCCAATACATTAGGGTGTAGAACTGTTAGGTGTAATAAGAAGATATTTAAAGACATTTTAAAGGATAATGGTTTGGGAAATAATGTAAATTGAAAAGGATGTAAGGATGCAAATCTAGAAACATAAAATGTTAAGCAACCGAGTATTTCTGAATTTAAGAAGAACTTAAAGATAACACTTTTAAGGAAAAAAATTTGGGATTTGAAAATTTAGAAGCCTTAGTTTTTGAAATGAGAGGATAAATATCAAACCAAACTCTTAAAAGTGGAATAGATAAGAATCATTCCCTAAGAAGTGACGAAAAAGGTGTAAGGCTATAAAGGAGACATCAATAATTTCTTTTGGAAGTAATAATAGAGTTTCTAGTAAAGCATATAGGGCACTTATGAGAACATAGGAATGTTGATTCATGTGAGCAGGCTAAAGAAGAACAGTAAAGTGAAATTAGTTAGATTGTAACGCACACATGGTTGAGGACGTATATTCATGATTTTAAAGAAACTTAGGAAAAGAATCTTCCTTTAATGGGATTCTCATCTTTCGAAGTCCTTTATGAAAGACCGTGCAAGTCGCCTTCATGTTGGATAAGGTCTACAGAGGGATTGTCGCGGTTCCAACACAGTTAAGGAAACTTCGAAGAAGATCAGTTTGATTAGGAAAAAATTTGTATTTCATATCTGCATTTCTTTGATAGTAATTTTTAGAATTTCCTATTTTCATCTTTAGTTTTGACTAGGTTCTCTCCTATACAATCAATTGGTAGGGTAGAACTTAGGATTTAACCTATTGATGGTAGGATTTGACGTAAACAAGTTACTAGAACCCGTTATGAATGAAGGATGCAAATGGTTGCAAGTGTTTGCTAGTGATGCTAATGGACGCATATACTTACACTAGGCACTATTATCTCTTAGGGATCGGCCTAACTAGGACACTAGAGCATGTACATATATATGTGTGTGTGCATTTTATTTTATTTTCCATGATTACTATAAATGGATGTTTATCACATGGTTGTTGCATTTGGATGATGATTCTAGCATGCATATAGAATATCAGTTGTTATTAGGAATTTTGGCATTCATTTGGATACATAGCATAGACATGATTGAAGAAATGGAGGTCAATTGAATCAGTGGACCACTTAATCTTTTGCATTAGTTAGGGACATTGACACCACACTAATTGCATAAGTATCATAAGTTGCGTTAGAACAACTTAAGGACAATGGTTGAATGGTTGATGATTGAGTAGTTGATTGTAGAACTTGGATGAAGACACTTAGTTCATTCTTTTTGTAAAGGCCCGCAAATCTGTACCCCTTTGAACTGACAAAATCTCACAACAGTTCTATCCAAAGTGGCACAAAAGTACGAGTCTTCAAGTAAAAGAAGAAAGAGGTAGAAGAAGAAAAAAAGAAAACAAGATCAGAGTCTCACAATCTCAGCGGAACAAAATATAATATATAATAACAGCTTTTAAATACAAAGAAATCTGTACTATATATATACATACATACCATCATCAGAGTACATCAAACATCCATATAGAGACAACTAATAATTGTCCATACACAGCGGAAATAATAGTCAAATACGGAAGTACGCTCTGTCATCAGCTCGTCTCCCGAACTCCTTAGCTTTTAACCTGATTCTGTTTAACTCGGTCTGACCCGAGAATCATATAAAACAACACCCGAGTCAGTCTGGAAAACCAGCATAAGAAAATCACACTCAATGGGATTATTATATTTGCAAAAATCCTTTGAAAAACAAAAGCATCTCGTAAGACCACGCTACAAATAAACATGTTGGGTTTTTACCTTACGATAGCCAAAACGTTTTTATTAAATTCGTCTGATATTACAATAGTGTCTATAGAAAGTAAAATAGAATCTGGCTGAAATGCTTGCATCTCACGTTTCAGCAATAGTTGGGAACAATCAAAACCGTACAGGCGCTTATTGGAGATTGGATTCCATACAATAGCAGGGCTACCGGGGTACCGCCCGTCACAGTACCTGGTCTAGATCAGAGTACCGAGGAGCCACCCTAACTCCCCTGCAACACAAGACAGGAACCATCCCTTACTGGACAGTCCCAAGTAAGATCACCCCGTGGTTGGCGTGACCAACCACCCACTATGCCAAAATAAAAAGGGACATCTAGACAGGGGAAACCTTACTCTCCAGTGGGGGCTACCCACGAAGCCTTTCTCCACCTCCCCTGTTTTAGCCATTCTCGGTTGATGAGGCTTGAGGCTAAGCGTTACCTTTCAAGAACGCGCCCCACCTAGAATGCTCATCGTCCACCTGACGATGTTCTGAAAGCATTTAATCCATACAAGTTGCCTTGGGTCTGGACAAACCGAATCACCGTCTTCAACTCTTCACGGTCTTCATTCTTAATCGTTCAAACCGGATTGAAGTGGTCTTCGGATAATTAAATCCGATCCCGGACTCTTCGAAACGATCAGCGCATTGTCCAATATTGATAGTCGGTGATTTAACTATCAATTTATCATTCACAAGCAATCATCAAATAATTTCCTTAAATTATTTATTTCAAATATCATTCAGAAATTATTTCCATTTTAACCCATTTAAACCAATTTTCAAAGCCCTTTTATTTCCATGAAATCATTTAAATGATTTCTTATACTCACTCACATTATGATTTATCCTTTGAAAATATCCTTTATTTTCTCATTCCTTCCTCAAAAATCAATTTACACTTTCCTTATAATTTCTCAAACTCACTTTCTCCACTTAATAAGATTTCTCCTAAATCCTATCTCATTTAAATTAATTTGCTTACCATCACAAGAGGATTTTAATTGGATTTTAAAACAATTTGAAAACATCTATATTTATAAAATAAGAAGTATAGTTTTATACAAATTATGGTTCGAATATAATATTAAAGTTCATAAAAAATTCAAACTGGTTTTAGAAAATTAGAGTTTATTAATAAATATTTTCCAAGCCTTCAAAGTAACTAATTCGAAAATATTTTACATTCAAATAATAGTATATAAATTTTTTATATAGTATAGTAATTTAAAAAAATTCCCTATTAAAATAAATTTATAATTTTGGAAAACCCAATATCCATCTATAAGTGCCTCTTGTCTAAATTCACACTTCTTACTTCCGGAAATATTCTACTATTTCCGTTTCAAACAAATTTATAACTCAATATAAGATTTCTCCATGACTAATCTTTTCCCATATTTACTGGTTTCTTCCTTTCCATTTATAAACCCCGTTTATAAATTTGATAAACTCCCCTGAGTTTTCCATTTATTTATAAAATAATTTTATTCAAAAATTTCTTCTTTGATAATTTTATTTCTCAATAAAAGTTCATATCATTCCTTAATAATTCATTCCTTAATAAAATTCCTTTTTATTCCATATAGAATTCCCTTTTTATCTCTTAATAAATCTTCATTTTATTCCCTTAATTAGAATTTCACTTTTATACCTTAGTTATTAATCTATAAGTTAAATTGTCCAAAACTTAACTTTAACGAATTTTAAGTATAACCAATGTAATAAATATTCTTTTAATTTTACTTAATTCTCAATAGAAGTAAATCCCAATCCTAAATAAATATTCTTTTAATTTAAGTTTCATTTAATTTCCTTTAATTAAATTATTTATGGTATTTAAAAATTACCAAATTCCAATTCCCATGTTATTTAACACTTAATAATTCAATTCGCTTGCAATTCCATATTATTCCATCTAACCTGCCATATGAACAGATATATAGTAAATAAATATCTTTAAGGAATCCTGTTGGATCCCTCCAACCTGTTTTCCCTGCACCCACAGATGTTAGCACAATAACATATCAATTCCACTTTCCAAGTGGGATATCACGGTATATGAGTTTATAATATCATTCAGTGAATAAACTATTATAAATCATCCAAACACATCCAATGATTTAAATTTAACATTTAAATTTTATTTATGGCATCCAAATGAGTGAGAAAAACTCACCTTTGATTTTCAGTTGCAATCCACTTCAATCTCGATATAGTTTCTCGATTTAGACCTTGTATAAGCAATTATTTGATTTTATTAACATTCGAACAAATCGATTAATTATTTATTGTTTATATAAATTTATTTTAATCTAATAATTTAATTTTAACAAGTGATATAATTTAAATAAATACTTAAATTTTAAACTAATAATTTCCTTTTAAAAAAATCCTTTAGTAAATTAAACAATTTAATCACTAAATCCACTATTTAAAATGAAATTTAAAACATGAATATTTATTTCAGTTTTCTTCTTTGAAACTACTTATACCAAATGACTTATATTTATTTTAGAAATCTAATCTTTATATATGTTTTTTTCCTCAAAGCTTATCTGTATATGAAAACCGTACTGTAAATATCAAATTAAATTAAAAATTTGAACTTACTTACCATCAAATTAAAATGTTATGAAATTAAATTGCCTACGATATATTCTTAAAATTTACAGTAAGTTAAAAAATATTTACATTAAATTTTACAGTGGTACACGATTTAATTTCTTTTTTTTCTATCTGTGTATACATATGCATTTTGGATTTAAATTCATAAATAAAATCACAATTACCTCACCGCAACCACCATCGATCATGACCTCCCCTCATATGTCGACAACGGCCATCAGTACGGTGCCTCAAGGACTCGAGCTCGAGCTTCCTGTTGCGCACGTCACCACCAAGCAACGACGCGATCTCGAGCGACCATTTCAACAGTCGAAGCATCCTCGACTACAACGCCGCCGCCCTCCTCAACACACGGCCGCCGCCATGAAATCGCGATCAGCAACACCTCGAGAAACACACACGCGACCTTCTACAGCTCGAGAAACACTCGCGCGATCCTCCATCGACGAAAACCACCATCCCAGCTTGCTAGCTCCGCCGCCGATTGCTCGAACGCGCTCGTTCGCCTAATCGATTAGATTTAGGGTTTTCTTCTTCCTTCCCTTGTTTTTTTTAATGTAAGCCGTTGAATTGGTCAGAAGGAAGAAAAAGGGGGTAACGAAAAGGATTGGTAAATTAAAATATGATGAGGGATTTCGTGATCATGATTATAAAAAAGGGAAGCGATCATGAGTTTAATTTTTTGTTTTTGTTTTCTGATCGAAGAAAGAAACAAAACCATCGCGTTAATAAAGAAAAAAAAGAAAGCGTAAGGGGGAAGATGAATAACAATATTCTGATGGGAGGAAAGTGTGTTGAGGAAGCTTGATTAAATTATTTTAAACTTTTAAATTTAAAATCTTCTTGAATTTCAATTAAATTTTAGCGCGTTTGTTTATCGTACAATCACACGGTAGCTCCGAAAATTACGAAATTTGAAATCTGGTTATAATTCAATATTACGGATCCAATGGAACCAGTTTCGTCGAATTCCGAGACTGTGCCTCGGATGGCTATTTTTAAATATTAATTTAAATGATATATTTTAAAATCGAACAAACCACTGCTAAATTCAAATTTTAACTCATCTATTATTTTCAGTATTATCATATAAATTCTATAAGCCTTTAAAATATTTTAAACAAGCTTACTACCCCAGATTTAATATTTTACCCTATATTCAATTATTTTTTAAATAATTAATTAACTCAACAGGTCGTTATATTTAAATTCTGAATCCTTTCTATCATATAAAACCAAACTGTTCATATTATGATCAAATTAAAGTTCAAATCCAATTTAAATATTGCAAATTAATCGTTCAAAAATCCAGGTCGTTACATTCCTCCTCTCTTAAAAGAATTTCGTCCCGAAATTACTAGTTAGGAAGAATGGTCCAATACCCGTTACTATTTCTCCAAAACCAACCATTCAACATCCTACCCAACTATCTTCCTAATAAAAGACGCACTACCCTTCTTATTAACTTTCCACACTTTTCCCTAGTTTCAAACTATACTATTTGTTTAACCATTCAAGTTTCAATTTATAACCAAATTTTGAATTATCAAAATTTTCGCATAATTTTTCTAACTCCCTAAATTCTCGAAAAAAATTTCCAACGTCTCCTTTGCGCGGCTAGCTCGGTACAACTACAAAATGGCTCTACGGCCTCCCAAATCCCAAAAGAAAACAAAAAGCCAAGTGGCTCGATCAAAATCCCAATCAATTTTCATATAGAAATTTAAACACATACCTTTTTGTCGAGCATTTCAAATTTATCTTCTGAAATCAAAATCAATTCTCTTTCCCTTATCTTACCTGCATATCTTACACAGCAATATGTCCAATCACAATATTCAAAACATTTTATCGACTTTCTTACAAATATCAATATCTATTCATTCAAATATTATTTTAGATTATATTTGAAATATCAATTCCCAATTGAGAGTGCATCATTCCTTACTTAAGTTAGTATAAGCATTTTATGTGTTTCTTATATTTATTTTCATTTTACCACTTTAGTTTATATCCACTCCTATTCAAATTGATTCTTCAATTTCCATATGAATTCAATTTATCTTTAACTCTGAATATTTAAATTCTATTTTTCATTTATAACAAATTCATGTCATTATTTTAAATTAGTTTCATTCACTAATTTATTTCAATTTCCAATTTGAAAACGTTTGTCGTTAACAAAATTTTCAAAAACTTCAAAAAAATTCTAACTCCCAA
Source organism: Allium cepa (assembly GCA_030765085.1). Classification (NCBI taxonomy): domain Eukaryota; kingdom Viridiplantae; phylum Streptophyta; class Magnoliopsida; order Asparagales; family Amaryllidaceae; genus Allium; species Allium cepa. The sequence goes on from CM060934.1 coordinate 331,639,263, forward strand.
AATTTCCAAATTTTTTTGGCAGAGTCCCCTTTGCACGGAGGTGCTTTTGCAATTAGACAATAGATATAAATTTATATACATCGACCCACACGGTCGGAAAAAACCAAAAACAGTTCATATTTCCTAGTTTGTATTGCGTAGGCGTACCTTATTTAGCATTTTAAGCAAGCGGCGTATTTATTTAAGCATTTGCGCGTCCAAAAACTCGCTAAACGGTCTTCCGGTACCTGTACTTACTCAATTTAAACACATAAGTAACATATTTATGAAATTTATAACATTTCATTTATTTAAACAGCTACAACAATCAATAACATAAGCAATGCATTATAAATACTTCCATAAACCAATTTATATAGTTTCCAAACTACTTCCGTTTGTTTTCAACCGATTCACGTACTATTTGCATTCAACTTAAATGATTAACAACTCATTTGCTTATCTTCAATTCATAATTATGTCCAAAACAATTCATTTCAAAGTTAATTGATTTCAAAATCAATCCATGCTACTTCTATCAGTTAATAATCACAAATTTTTTTATAAACAATATACACAACCAGTTTCCATAAGCAGTTAATAAAGTCTCAATATTAACCCAATTGCTTTACTCGATTTCTATATTATCCTATCCAATTCGAAATGATTTTTAACATCATTTTCTTACATTCACTTCATTTATAATCTAAACAACTCATATTCATTGCATTTGATTTACAAGTCAAACTTTACTTCAATCATTCCGTAGAATTTTTATTTTACTTCCGTTTTTACGTCGAACGACCAATTTAAGCAATTCGACGATATTCATTCAAACTAACATTTCCTTTAGTTTTATAAGAATTTTGAAATTGATTTCAACTCAATTATTTTTAATTTCATTCTATTTTAATTACATACTATATATTTGCATTTTATTTCATATTCTCGCATTGGTTCCTTTCAAACCATTTTATTAAGCTCGATATTCCATGCTTATAAATTATTAATCATTTCCCCATTTAAATTCACCCAAGTTTTCATTTAATGGGCTTTCACCCTTTCTCGAAGCTAAGCTGCTATTATTTTTAACTTAAGTGAATTTACTTACTTCAATCTCATACTTAAGTTCATCTTCATTCTAATTTGATTCTCATCTAATCAAATTCCATTAAATCAATTAGCCATTCTCATAATCCATTTAAATTCCAAATCCCAAATCCAATTCATCTGAATTTATTTTATTAATAACAAGATCATGTTTAACTTATTTATATTCGGATTGGATTTTATTTGCAAATTCAAACCATCTTTATTTCAATCCAATTCCACAACATTTCCACTTATATTTAATTCACCACCAATCCCAGTTGAATTTTATTTATAACTCGAGTTCATTCCCAATTCCATTATAATCCAACTTAGGTTCCATTTCCATATTCATTAATTAATTAATTATCCAATCTAATTCACTTCCACTTTCAATTCCATATTGGATTTTTATCTTTAAAAAATCATCTTATTATTTTATTTGAGTTTAATTTTATTTTATAATTCAAATTTGGATTTTTTTTAATTTCATTCTCCAAATGCAAAACAATTTTATTTTGACTTACTATTTAACTTCTTCATTTTTTTTCTTATAAGTCACACAATTATATTTTCTCGCGTTTCTACTTATTTAAGCTTGAATATATTCATATTTCATTTATTCTATTTGGGTTGGAATTTCACTCCTTAGATTTATAATTCACACACTTATTTATATTCACATTTCCATCTATTAACAATCAATCCCATTCACCTTCTACTTTTAATTAAGGATTATATATTTTACTTAGTCAAGTATATATATATATATTTTATTTCAATGCTTTTTAAACCTTATGAACTATTTTAAATTCATTCACCCCAAACAATCCCTAATTCAACTTACTTTCACTTGTTAAAGTAAGATTTAATTCACTCAATATTATTTACAACTCAATTGAATTTTATTACAATTCAATTTTATTTAACTAAACTTCAGTTAAATCTAACATCGTACTATACTCTTTAATCCACCAATTCACTTGGATTTAATTAAATAAGAACTTAATTTCATTTAATGTCATCCATATCTCCATTCATTTCCTTTCAATTTGATTCCAACTTAATTCAAATACAACTGAATTTTATTCTAGATTGATTCAACTCACCTCCATTTACTTAGCTTAAATTAATTTCAACCCAATTTGATTTTGTCTTCCCAATTCACATTTAATTTCTATTTTACCATTTCAATCACATTCAAAATTTATTAATTTATTTCTATTAAATTTTCTTAATCCAATTCATCTACATTCTAAATTTTATTTACTTCACCAATTTACTTATATTATTAATATTTTCTATCACTAGTTAAATTTCAAAAGTTAAATTTTTAACTTAATCCAAGTTAAATCCTTATTTTTGACTTTATTTTCATTTTTAACTCAAAAATTCAATCTCATACTTTCCTCGGTTATATAAGCCATTTTAAATCCTTATAGTCTTATTTGTCTATAATACTATCATCCAAACACTTTAATTATATATAATAATTTGCAGAAAATTATTTCTTTTTATATCAAAATATATTTTGGGTAAAATTATTTCATTTACCCGTTTCTAAAACAATATTGTGTCGAATTGTTCTATTCAAGTGTTTAGAAACCCCTTCGGCCCAGTTGTACAGACTGTGCTGACGAAGGTTCATAAGCCGCTCACTAAATAAATTAACACAATATAAAACCATTTTATATTCACAAACAAATACGCACTCATATCTATTAATACGCTCAACTCATTCTAGAGTACTAATGACTCTATCTCTGTTGAGTAATTCCCACCATAGCCAAGGTTCTCGCTTAACCTTTCAGCTCTGATACCAAGTGTAAAGGCCCGCAAATCCGTACCGCTTTGAACTGACAAAATCTCACAACAGTTCTGTCCAAAGTGGCACAAAAGTATGAGTCTTCGGGTAAAAGAAGAAAGAGGTAGAAGAAGAAGAAAAGAAAACAACATCAGAGTCTCACAATCGCAGCGGAACAAAATATAATATATAATAACAGCTTTTAAATACAAAGAAATCTGTACTGTATATATATACATACATACCATCATCAGAGTACATCAAACATCCATACAGAGACAACTAATAATTGTCCATACACAGCGGAAATAATAGTCAAATACGAAAGTACGCTCAGTCATTAGCTCGTCTCTTGAACTCCTTAGCTTTTAACCTGATCCTGTTTAACTCGGTCTGACCCGATCATCATATAAAACAACCCCCGAGTCAGTCTGGAAAACCAGCGTGAGAAAATCACACTCAATTGGATTATTATATTTTCAAAAATCCTTTGAAAAACAAAAGCATCTCGTAAGACCACGCCACAAATAAACATGTCGGGTTTTTACCTTACGATAGCCAAAACGTTTTTATTAAATTTGTTTGATATTACAATAATGTCTATAGAAAGTAAAATAGAATCTAGCTGAAATGCTTACGTCTCATGTTTCAGCAATAGTTGGACACAATCAAAATCGTACAGGCGCTTATTAGAGATTGGATTCCATACAATGGCAGGTCTACCAGGGTACCGCCCATCACAGTACCTGGTCTAGATCAGAGTACCGAGGAGCCACCCTAACTCCCCTGCAACACAAGACCGGAACCATCCCTTACTGGATAGTCCCAAGTAAGATCACCCCGTGGTTGGCGCGACCAACCACCCACTAAGCCAAAATAAAAAGGAACATCTAGACAAGCGAAACCTTACTCTCCAGTGGGGGCTACCCACGAAGCCTTGCTGCACCTCCCTGTTTTAGCCATTCCCGGTTGATGAAGCTTGAGGCTAAGCGTTACCTTTCAAGAACGCGTCCCACTTAGAATGCTCATCGTCCACCTGACAATGTTCTGAAAGCATTCAATCCATACAATTTGCCCTGGGCATGGACAAACCGAATCACCGTCTTCAACTCTTCACGGTCTTCATTCGTAATAGTTCAAACCGGATCGAAGTGGTTTTCGGATAATTAAATCCGATCCCGGACTCTTCGAAACGATCAGCGTATTGTCCAATATTGATAGTCGGTGATTTAACTATCAATTAATCATTCACAAGCAATCATCAAATAATTTCCTCAAATTATTTATTTTAAATATCATTCAGACATTATTTCCATTTTAACCCATTTAAAACAATTTTCAAAGCCCTTTTATTTCCATGAAATCGTTTAAATGATTTCCTATACTCACTCACATTTTGATTTATCCTTTGAAAATATTCTTTATTTTCTCATTCCTTCCTCAAAAAATCAATTTACACTTTGCTTATAATTTCTCAAACTCACTTTCTCCACTTAATAAGATTTCTCCTAAACCTTATCTCATTTAAATTAATTTACTTACCATCACAAGAGGATTTTAATTGGATTTTAAAACAATTTGAAAACATCTATATTTATAAAATAAGAAGTATAGTTTTATACAAATTATGGTTCTAATATAATATTAAAGTTCATAAAAAATTCAAACTGGTTTTAGAAAATTAGAGTTTATTAATAAATATTTGCCAAGCCTTCAAAGTAACTAATTCAAAAATATTTTACATTCAAATAATAGTTTATAAAAATTTTATATAGTATAGTAATTTAAAAATATTCCTTTTTAAAATAAATTTATAAGTTTGGAAAACCCAAAATCCATCTATAAGTGCCTCTTGTCCAAATTCACACTTCTTACTTCCGGAAATATTCTACTATTTCCGTTTCAAACAAATTTATAACTCAATATAAGATTTCTCCTTGACTTATCTTTTCCCATATTTACCATTTTCTTCCTTTCCATTTATAAACCCCATTTATAAATTTGATAAACTCCCCTGAGTTTTCCATTTATTTATCAAATAATTTTATTCAAAAATTTCATCTTTGATAATTTTATTTCTCAATAAAATTTCATATCATTCCATAATAATTCATTCCTTAAAAAAATTCCTTTTTATTCCATATAGAATTCCCTTTTTATCTCTTAATAAATCTTCATTTTATTCCCTTAATTAGAATTTCACTTTTATACCTTAGTTATTAATCTATAAGTTAAATTGTCCAAAACTTAACTTTAACCAATTTTAAGTATAACCAATGTAATAAATATTCTTTTTATTTTACTTAATTCTCAATAGAAGTAAATCCAAATCCTAAATAAATATTCTTTTAATTTAAGTTTCATTTAATTTCCTTTAATTAATTATTTATTGTATTTAAAAATTACCAAATTCCAATTCCCATGTTATTTAACACTTAATAATTCAATTCGCATGCAATTCCATATTATTCCATCCAACCTACCATATGAAAGTATATATAGTAAATAAATATCTTTGAGGAATCCTGTTGGATCCCTCCAATCTGTTTTCCCTGCATCCACAGATGTTAGCACAATAACATATCAATTCCACTTTCAAAGTGGGATACCATGGTATATGAGTTTATAATATCATTCAGTGAATAAACTATTATAAATCATCCAAACACATCCAATCATTTAAATTTAACATTTAAATTTAATTTATGGCATCCAAATGAGTGAGAAAATATCACCGTTGCTTTTAAGTTGCAATCCACTTCAATCTCGATCTAGTTTCTCGACTTTTAGACCTTGTATAAATAATTATATGATTTTATTAATATTCGAACAAATCGATTAATTATTTATCATTTAAATAAATTTATTTTAATCTAATAATTTGATTTTAACAAGTGATATAATTTAAATAAATACTTAAATTTTAAACTAATAATTTCCTTTTAAAAAAAATCCTTTAGTAAATTAAACAATTTAATCACTAAATCCACTATTTAAAATAATATTTAAAACATGAATATTTATTTCAGTTTTCTTCTTTGAAACTACTTATACCAAATGACTTTTATTTATTTTAAAAATCTAATCTTTATATATATATTTTTTTTCTCAAACCTTATATGTATATGCAAACCGTACTGTAAATATCAAATTAAATTAAAACTTGAACTTAATTACCATCAAATTAAAATGTTACGAAATTAAATTGCCTACGATATATTATTAAAATTTACAGTAAGTTAAAAAATATTTACATTAAATTTTACAGTGATACACGATTTAATTTCTTTTTTTTCTAGCTGTGTATACATATGCATTTTGGATTTAAATTCATAAATAAAATCACAATTACCTCACCGCAACCACCATCGATCACGACCTCCCCTCGTGTGTCGACAACGGCCATCAGTACAGTGCCTCAAGGACTCGAGCTCGAGCTTCCTGTTGCGCACGTCACCACCAAGCAACGACGCGATCTCGTGCGACCATCTCGACAGTCGAAGCATCCTCGACTACAACGTCGCCGCCCTCCTCAACACACGGCCGCCGCCACGAAGTCAAGATCAGCAGCACCTCGTGAAACACACACGCGACCTGCTACAGCTCCAGAAACACTCGCGCGATCCTCCATCGACAAAAATCACCATCCTAGCTTGCTAGCACCGCCGCCGATTGCTCGAATGCGCTCGTTCGCCTAATCGATTAGATTTAGGGTTTTCTTCTTCCTTCCCATTTTTTATTGTAAGCCGTTGAATCGGTCGGAAGGAAGAAAAAAGGGGGTAACGAAAAGGATTGGTAAATTAAAATATGATGAGGGATTTCGTGATTGTGATTATAAAGAAGGGAAGCGGCCATGAATTTAATTTTTTTTTTGTTTTCTGATCGAAGAAAGAAACAAAACAATCGCTTTAATAAAGAAAAAAAAGAAAGCGTAAGGGGGAAGACGAATAACAGTATTCTGATGGGACGAAAGTGTGTTGAGGAAGCTTGATTAAGTTATTTTAAACTTTTAAATTTAAAATATTCTCGAATTTCAATTAAATTTTAGCGCGTTTGTTTATCGTACAATCACACGGTAGCTCCGAAAATTACGAAATTTGAAATCCGATAATAATTCAATATTATCGATCCAATGGAACTAGTTTCATCGAATTCCGAGACTATGCCTCGGATGGCTATTTTTAAATATTAATTTAAACGATATATTTTAAAATCGAACAAACCACTGCGAAATTCAAATTTTAACTCATCTATTATTTTCAGTATTATCAATATAAATTCTATAAGCCTTTAAAATATTTTAAAACAAGCTTACTACCCCAGATTTAATATTTTACCCGATATTCATTTACTTTTTAAATAATTAATTAATTCAACAGGTCGTTATATTTAAATTCTGAATCCTTTCTATCATATAAAACCAAAATGTTCATATTATAATCAAATTAAAGTTCAAATCCAATTTAAATATTGCAAATTAATCGTTCAAACATTCGGGTCGTTACACTTTTATCCTTAGAGTTTTCAGGGACGAAATCCCTTAAGGAGGGGAGAATGTAAAAATTAAAGCTATTATAATTAATTCGTTAATTAATTAAATGATAAAATAACTTTGTTAAATTATCGATATTGAGCCACGGAAGTTGCACCATTGTATCCATGGTAATTTTCTGGTCAATTTCCACTTGTAAAATGTCAGAATCTGAGCTAATATGAGCTAGAAACAAAATAAACAAGAAAAGAAGAAAAAATGGGCTAGGCCGACCAAAAGGTCGACCCAACCGTGCCCTAGATCGACAGACCGGTGGACCTAATGGGCGGGGCGTTCGACCACACTGTACACCCGCCTACGGGTTTGAGGCGAAGGGATCCTCCTTCGTCCTATGCGATTTTTAACACGTCAATTTCCCTATTTTGCTCAATCTGGTCCCTTCGTGCGTCCATCCAATGGCTACTATTCAGTCTTTGACGTGGCTGCATCCTATTCAATCTCTAAATCCAAATGTTTGAGATCCACTTCTACCCCTATAAATAAGACCCCAGGCATAACACTTTTTCACATTCTGGACTTTCTCCACTTGGGTTTACCTTTATAGCAAGGACCCTAAAAGATATAATTTTCCAAGAAGAGAATCTTTTTAATAAAAATATTTTAATACCCTCAAGTGCGTTTGGGGAGACCTAAAGGGAAGAGCTTAGGACCGCGGGTGAGTGATTGTAATTATTTTAGATTTCTTTAAGTAATTTAAAATAATAGGGTTTCCAATATTTGTAGTTTTACTATGATTTTTGGAATAACCTTTTTAGTAGTTTATTTATAGTTTTTAGAATTATTTTGAGTCTATTTCTTTTAGTTATTCTTTTCAGTTAATTGTAGTTTATTTCTGTTAATTATAGCTTTTCATTTATTTACAGTATTTTAATTTATTTACTGTTATGCGTTATTTAAATCTTTTATGCGTTATTTAAATCTTTTTCCTACACTTTGGATTTTCTTCTATTTTCAGTTTTATTTTATTTCTCCTTCTTTGCATACGTATTAAAATAGATTAAACGCGAATATGGATTAAAATGATAAGAGTATTGAAATAACGGAAGATAAGATGCAAATTGTAAAGACTGTAGTAAAAATGGAATTAAAACTGAAATTGAAGCTAATTACGATATTGATGTTAGAATTGGACTAACTAAAGATAATTGACCTAGTTATAACTTAGGATTATAACTTAAAAGAGTATAAGAAGAAAGAAGCTTATTTTCACACATGGACCTTAGGTTAAGTAAAAAGCATGATTATAACGTAGGTTATAATAAGAAAAAGAACAGAATGAGGCTTATTTTAAGAGTTAGGATAAATTAATAAGCAAAGACGGTGAAGATAACAATAAAGGCTTATTTAAATAATTTATCTAATTTAATAAGCAAAGATGAAAGTAGGACCTATACCAAAAAGCATTCCTATTAGACAAAATGGTAGTCTCACATTAGCCTGAAGTAATTGATCAAATAGAGGTCCAAATCATGGGCGATTTGGACAAGGGGCGCAACTAGACATTGTTTGGATGACGAACTAGTATAAACAACATTTCCCCTATTTTTCTATGAACACAGTGTTTTACATAATCCAAAAGTGAGATGAGGGGAACGCTTATGCTTGAGAATAGGTAATAAGAAGAACCGATAGGTGGAGCCACGGGTTGCATGAGCATGGTAGTAGTTATGCGTGCGACTTCCATTTCCATGCTCAGTAATCATTATGATTTCCTAGCACTTAAGTATGTGTGCCTTTCGTAAGCACCATTGCCTTTTGTGTAGGGAGCTATATAACGTCTAGTCCATTATAAATACTTTGCATCTTTCGTGGAAACCATTGTACTTTGTGCATCTTTTGTAGGTGTCATTACCTTATGTGTAGGAAGTTATATAGTGTCTAGTCCACATTAAGGTCTATTGAGTAGCAGACTGATTAAAGGGTGGAATTAAGACTTTAGCCTAGCTATAGGATTAGGAATTCAACCTATTCAAAGCAGCTAACAAAGACAAGTGCAAAAAATCAAAGTTAATCAATTATGTTGATTTAGTTAATTCGTATTTATTTCCAGCTTATTCCTTCTCTCTATTTCCTTTGTTTCCTTTTATATACTAGAATTGTTGTAAAGTCTATTAGTTTTACTTTGCTTAAAGATTATAGTAATTACTATCATTCACCAGACTTTTAGTTTGACCCACTCCTCCTTTTTCCCCTTTTCCCCCATAGGCAATTAAGGGGAAGGATGGAAAACCACAGTCGCTTGGAGATTTCTTCGGAGGAGATTCCACTCTGTACTTCCACTTCTTTTATTTCAGCTTTTCATTCTTTATTTGTACTTGCACATGTTGGGGAATAGTTGTATTCTTATTTTTGAGACTATTTTTTCTTTGATTTCATAAGACATATATGAATGGTATTTTGACACGTGATGTATTTGATATTTGGTTTTAAAAGCTATTATGAAGTTCTATTCTATATAAGTTATTATTTAAATCGTTCCCGCTATTTTTACCTATTTCTGTCTTGTGAATTTTAGTCTCTACTATTTTTAGTTTATGCTTAAAAAGCACGACGCCTCCTAGTGCGTCCTTTTGGGTATACTAAGGGGTGTGGGGTGTTACAGTTTAAATGATTGAAAATTATTTGGTTATGTTTAGAAATTTAGATAAAGTAAATTTGTTCGTGTATTAGGGTAAAATATGAATGATACTTATCTAAATGTCATAAAAATTTAATATGATGTTGGTAGTAATGAATTATTTGAGAGTTTTTAATTTCACAATTTTTGGAATTCATACAAATTTTCTAAGTTGAGAAAATAGTTAATTTTGGTGAATTAGTCATTAATAATAATAGGAATAATTACTTTGGCCTTAAATTTTTACACAGGTAGAATATGACCAACTTGATTTTTTGTGAATTTTTGTGATTTTTCCATTATTTTTCTATTGTATACGAATTAATTGTGTAGGGAAAAGTGGCAATTAATTAAAGATAATTAATTAGCAAAATGAAAGTCTTTAGTTCATTTCTGAAAAGTAAACTATAAAGAAAAGAATTAGCTAATAAGAATTCGACACTAAATGGAATTTGATGTTAAGCAACTACTTAATAAGGCAAAGCATCGGTTTATAACTTAATTATGTAAATGAAATTTTCAACTCACGATGACATATAACGAACTATCGTACGATCATTTCGGAAGCCATCAACCTGGGATAGCTCATAAGAGCTTAACCATGAAAACTCCACTAGCTTAATACACGAAAGCTAGGTAGAAAATTTAACACGCGATGGCTTAAGATGAATTAGCATGCGATGAGTTTAGACGAATTAACATGCAGTGGCTTCGTATAGGATGACACACGGTGACTATTAGTGAGGTAACACATGATGACTATAAGTGACACATGATGACTATAAGTGAGATAACACGCGATGACCATAAATGAGTTATCATGCGATGGCTATAGAGGAGTTAACCAACAACCACTAGTCGAAGTTCCATACGTGATAGCTTTGAAAGCTATTGACCGCAATGGATATGGGATAGCCAAATATACAATAGCACATCCTAACATTGAAAGCTATCGGATAGCAAGAGTGGGATAACTAATGATATATAGGATGCTATATTTTCTAAGTAAGATAAAGTCTGATTTGTGCACTTTGGAAGACAAATTCGAAGTGTTATTGAACAATTTCATAGAAATGAAATAAAGAAAGGATTTTATAATTCAAAATTATGTTAACTTATTTTTGAAATGGAAGAAAACTTAGAGAAGCTAATAAATGATAGGGTATTGTTACTACCATTATTAAATCGAAAGGTATACGGCATGGCCATAAACTCAAATTTAAGCAGCATCGAACGTATGAAGAAAAGTCAATGCTAAAAGCATACAATGCTGCCTTTCATCAATAAAAATAATAGGCAATGTCGTAGGTCATCAATGAAGCTAGAAATGCCGAATGTCATCAATGTTGCAAATCGCTTATAAGGTTGGATGAATGATATAGTGCCAAAGAAACTAGAGACAATGCTGCATATTAGTGAGAGAATGACGACAATGGAAAGCTCTAAGCTAGAAACCATCAATGTTATAACATCATGATATAAAATTGATGCTGCATTCCATCAATGGAGTACCTCTTCCATAGTGCCAGGAGAATCAGTGCCACTTTTAACACCCCACATTTTTATACCATTAAAATTTAATGTATAACGATAAGTAATGAAAAATATAATTATGGAATTTTCAGAATATGGCTTCGAAACTTGTACCATTGCGTCCAGGGTGATTTTCTGATCAATTTTCATATATAACTCATCAAAATCCTAACCAATATGAAGAAATTAAGAACGAAACAGAATAGGTAACCGAACGAAAATAAATAGTGTAATGTGGATATGGGCCGACCAGTAGGTCGACCCAATAAGGGCAACGGTCGACCTCCCGATCGACCAGCGCATGGGCTAGACAAAAATTCATCCAGCTAAGTGCAGTGACGTGTTTTCTTGTTTTTGCACGATCTGGGCCATGCGTTCTTCGATCCGATGGCTCCAAATTGCTCTGTGACGTGGTTGCTTCAGGTTCAATCCAAGAATCCAACGGTTCGAGGTCCCCAAGCTCCAATATAAATAGGATCCTAGGCCTAGCTATCTTCTCACAATTAGATATCCTCCCTTGGATTCATTGCCTAAGGCTGAACCCTAGAAAGAAAATAATTTCTAGGGAGAAGATCTTCTAAATTAAAATATTATACACCTTGGAAGAAGAGGATCTAGAAGGACTGTGGAGCCAAGCGGAGCACAAGTGAAGCTAAGGACGACATGTGAGTAGATTTATTTCTATATCTTTTATGTTTAAGATATATTATCGTTAGATTTCCGTTTAGAAAATTTTGTTCCGTAATTACTCATATTAATTAAATTACGCTGAACTATAAGAAAACTTGCAGTTTATTTACAGTATTAGTATCTACTATTTGCTATGCCTTATTTACATCTTTTTCTACATTTTGGATTTTATGCAAGCATTAGTTTTCTTCTATCATCTCCTTTTCTTCGCGTATGGATTAAAATAGATTAAATGTGAATATGGATTAAAAATACTGAAATGAAGATGTAACGTAGTAAAAGTTTGGGGAATAGAATTTCTGTAATAAATTGCATTAAAACGAAAAAAGTTAATTTTGGAGTAATAATTGTAGACTTACTGTAATAAATTGCATTAAACGGGAAAAGTTAATTTGGGAGTAATTATTAGATTACTTGGTCGATTTAGAGAACATGATACATTTCCATAACTTAACATCTAAAAGATCGCGATAAACCTAACTGTAAGGATAAAAGAAATAAAAAGGGAGCTAGTGTAAAATAGAGAAACCATTGTATTTTACACTACTCCAAAATAGTAAAAGAAATATCTTACAGTTATGGATAATTGTTTATAGCATTATCCAATATTAAGATATGGAAATAGATTATATTATTTTCATAACCAACCAAATAAATAAAATTACTTCCTAAAATAGAATACAATAAATTAAAGTAAAGTATGAATTGTAATAAGAAAATTATTAACCAAGAATTGGAAGCTGTGAAAATTAATGAGCCTAAATCTGCATTTACTACGCAGGCTATTTAAATAGGTAACTATTATGATAAGTGAATTATGTAATATTAGAGGATTAAAGGAAATTCTATATCATAATAAAAGAAGGTAGACAAGAAACGCATGTAATTATATAACAGACTATAAAAGAAGAAAAAGTAACAATTGCAAGTAGAATTATAACATTGGTTATAATTAAGAAATAAGAACGGGAAAGCTTATCGTAAGACTTATAATAAATTGGTAAGCAATGGTAGTAGAGAGTAATGGAAGAATCTTATTTAAACAACTTATATTAAGTCAATAAAATTGAAATGATAAAAGATGCTTATCTCTTTGAACTTAAGGATTTATATATTAAGTTAAATAAGCAAGATAATGAATGTGACTCATACTAACAATATTCCCTATTAGATCTATGATAATCTCACAATAATTAGAAGTGAGACGAGGGCAAAGAATATGCTAATTAAGTTGAACAAGTAGCCAACAGAGTAAGAAAGCAACCTAAATGAAAATTAAAAGATTAGACTTTAGGCCTAATAAAAGAGTCGAATTGCGTTTGGACCAGCCCAAAGGATGAAGCGCCTAACGACGCAGTTCATCATGGATTCCAGGAATGGAGAAGCACGTCCAATTTAGAATTTTTGGTCTATAAGGAAATACAAGACTTCAATGTGACATGAGGATACTCCATCATGGCCCTCTAAGTAGGCCTAACGAAGCTGCATCCATGGAGGTAGGTCTATAGGTGTTCCATCAAGAGAGTATGCCTTGACTACATTTACATTGTATTCCCAACGAAGCTAACCTTTATAGGCAGTCAGAAGGGCTTGATTTTCGAAGTAGGGTATTCGTATGTCTAGTACATGCAAGTAAGGTGAAGTGCATATCAGCCAACAGCAAGACCAAGAGCGATTTTGGGAAAGACCGGAGTTAAACTTACAGGCCAATGATTCTTTCACTATTGAGACATTAGATGGAGGGGCCCTGTCAATTGGATTTTAGATTGTTTGCAATAAGGCATGACCACTTAACTCTTTAGAAGTCTTTCGATTAGTTGAGGGGTGGCTGCATGGGGCCATAGCCATGATGAAAAAAGAGACAGACCAACTAGAGTTTCTTTATTGTTGGCCTTACGAAGCTGTCCTTTATAGAAATAGAAAATCCCCAACTGAGTTCCGTACAAGGTAGGCCTTATTGGCAGGATTCAGAGAGTAGACAGAACGATTACATATAGTCCTCAATGTACGCACTGGGTGGTACGTTGCGGATATCCGATCATTAGTATAGACTAGTGCAGATGCAGTTTTTAATTTTCATAGTAGACGATGAAACATCTGTATTATAAGCCTCACAAAGCTGTCCTTTATAGATGTAGTCATGGAATGCTATAGGAGCAAGATTATGGAGTCCTTGGCGAGGAGGACATGAAAGTTACTATGGATAGTACCTAGGACCAATACGGTCATTGGGCATATAGCTACATATATGTATATATTAGTTATTAGGTTTTGATCTACTATGGAGTAAATGGGCATGATTCACGAACAGAGGCGAGAGTATTATAACCTAATGAACCTAATGTAAGAGTAAATGGAAATAGAACGATATATGTTGAATTAAGCCTATAAGTATATAATTTGTTCGTTCACTAGAATTTTTGTTCTGACCCCCTCCTCATAACATCCTACAGGTTAGGTAGATGGAAGAGACTCCTCATCTTTACGATACTTGCTTAGAAAGTTATATTATTTGGGTGAGTATTTACTTACTATTATATTTTAGTCAATTTCATTGTAAGATAATTAATCGAGCTTTGATATATTTATCTTTTCTTATATGTAGGCTACCAGATACCCAACTCGGGCTTCAATGGGCTTGGTTTTTAGCATTTTTGAAAAAAGTCCAGACCATTGTAATTCAGGTTATTACATTTGGTATTAGAGCTAGGTTTAGATCCCTAGACAGATAGTGAGTGAATGTATTTGTGTTTTTTTATATATAAAAATAGGTATACTCTTAAAATCCAAAAGAGAAGTCCATTCCTTTAAGTAAACCAATAGCTGGAGAAAGTTTGGAAAACAACTATGTATATCTAAAATTGGAACGAGGGAATTCCAAAGGCAAAAAGACCTCATATGGCGAAGATCTATGGATTAAGTAAGGGATATTTAGAAAGGTAAAAGTAAATTAAAAGGCCACCTAGTAGTCTAGCCTAATAATTAAATACAATTTTTTGGAGGATTTTCAAGTCTTAACTTTAGAAGTTTATAGCCTTATAAATGTGGGAATTTGGAGAGAAACAACTTTAAAGCATTTTTGAATTTGAAAGTAGAGAAATATATAGTTTAGAAAAGTATAGACTTTAACTGAAAACTAGTATTTTGGGCTTTAGTGATGATGTTTTATGCAACATCTGTCTTAGCCAAGTATAAACATATTTTGAAATCCTTATATAAGTATGTAAAAATATTTTTCCGACTGTAAAGAAATTAACGCTGTTTTGAAAAAGAATTTTTATGGGTTAGACGATTTAAGTGGTTGGATTAAGCTTATGGATATTAATATAGGTTCAGTGAAGGATGGAACACATCAAGATTCCACTTGGAGGGTGGAGAGTAGACAGGCATATTTAGCCTAAGTCATAACCAATGACTCAGAATACCCGAAAGCGGATAGGTTAGGCTTTTATTAGTAAAGGAGGAGGAACGCGATGCGGCAGCATGGAAAAAAAAGAAGCACGCCAACCCGGTCGACCATGTGGTCAGCCTGTTATTAAGGAAAGTCGACCGCCTTAGTTCATTTGAATGTGTATAAATGCATACCCCCTTCTCTCCTTCCTTATTCCTATTTCCTCCTCCCGAAGACAGTAGCCGCACCCAAAAACCACCCCTTCCATCCACCCAAACGCCTCAAAAAATCCATCATTTGCTCACGGTTAGTGCCAAATTGAAGCATGTCATGAGATCTACTCGGATCCATGCTACTTTTTCACAAATCTGAGAGCTTTTCGCCATGCCTCCAAGACCCTTTTTAGTCCACCCTTTTCCCCAACTTACACCATAGGAGATGGCGTGGTGCCAGAGTGATAGGAGGATTGTGCAGTCTTACTCTCATACAGTCACTTACCATATTTTTTAAGGAAGGGCGGTGAAGTTTTCTGATTTTTCGGGCACCCCTTTAGAGCAGCTCTTTTTGAACATAGGGTAGGACAGATTTTGAGCCATGAGACATTCGAGCGGCTAGAATATCCTAGATCGGTACGTCTTTTCGATGTTAACTTACGTACTAGTGAGAGGATGAGGAGTTAGCCTTCTAGTCAGAGGTCAAGGGAGAGAGGATAGTATTTTCCGAGACCCAATTGGCGAGTATAGATGTTAGAGGACATGGGTTGGAGATATGACATATTGAGATGACGGACATAGCCATCTTACACCAGATTTTAGGAGATCCACAGCACCTCGACTGGTGTGTTGGACAGTTGCGCCCATTAGCTAGATTGGATATACGCATTTTGCAACATAACCTTTTCGTCAAAATGGGGAGTTATGACCAGATCTACCCCATAGTGAGGCAGGCCACCTATGCCATATTTGGAGGCTTGCAGGTGAACTGGACTAGGACGATTATGACCCAGTACATGACCCAACGAGACTTCGTTACTCTACTATGATATATTGTCACCCTTGGACACGGTTCTTTAGGTGGGCTGGAGTTGAGATGGAGAGAGATTCTTACAGTGACCAGGCCCACCTCATGATTGATTCATCCACTCTAAGGAGGATGAATATAGGTTTATATTAGATACTGGCCGCACCGAAGGAATAGGAGCGCGAGCCACATTTCCAGGTACCACAGTACTTTCACGAGCCACAAACACTTTCCTTTGCCACCATTGGGAGGCGGCTTTGGGCATGTAGAGTCACCATGGCCCGCTTGGCCGTTAGAGCCCATGACGCAGAGTGCATGGGGATATGGGTCTTGGGGGGAGAGAGCAGGACCCTCTCAGTCCTCTCCACCGTCGAGCTACGATGACCAGTTTAGAAGCATTGTCGAGGGGCAAGAGCGGCTTGCCAAGGAGTATGCGGAGCTTCTACGAGGACAACAGGAGTTGGTTAGGATACAACAGGAGTTAGCCTGGATGTAGCAGGAGATTGTGATGAGCACTAGGCGGCAGGAGGAGCGCCTTAGCTACTTAGATTCTTTAATTAGGGCCTTCTTGTGTCAGGGCGGACATGGTCCTAAGCCTCCTAGCCCGAGATGATAGCTGTGTTAGCCTACTTGTGTCACCAATCTAGCGCCATAATGTAGTAGGGTTTGTTTTCTCTTTAGATATAAAATTTTACTATTATGTAAGCATTTGAAAACTCTGTTGTAATAGTAGATCAGTGTTGATGCTTTTTCTCTTTATTTTTATGGTGTTAATAAAAAGAGAATAAGGACATAAGATGTTATTATAAAAAGTAAAAACAAAATAAGATAACTAAAGGGGAAATAATAAATTAAAGAAAGCGATGGAAACGTCAACAGAAAATTTCTCACACAAAAGAGATAGTTTCTTTTGTAAATTGTAACGATCCGATATTTTCAACCATTCTCATCTGCATATGTCGGACTTGAATTGCTTAAAATACCGCGTTGTAAATAAAATTTGGCAAATTTCAGAAAATACAGTAAATAAAATAATTACAGATCACAGACACAGAGTAAATAATAATGCAGCGGAAGTAAAAGATATAGTAGTTCATGAAACTACTATATATATAAGATACATCATAGTTAAACAAGATACAACAGAAAAGTAACAAGATACATCAGATACAAATAAGAATACATCACTAGAATCATTGGACACTGAAAGCAAAATAGATGGCTGGTCTTCAAGCAAAGCTCCAACTCCGAAGGTGAGTCTTGAATACTGAATCGTTCATTCTAACTTGAGCATAAAACAAAACACAAAACACTCGAGTCAGGATATAAATATTTATAAACTGTAAATCAACTCAAGTGAACAGTAACAAAATGCATCAGTAACTTAAAGGATGCTTGGGATCGTCCATCCTTTAAGGATCCGTTAAACTATTTACTATGTAGTAATATCGCGCTATTATAATAATGTCTACAGTAAAATAAACATACTTTTAAATAGCGTTGAAGGGTTACCCATATGGCTCCCAACATGTAATAGTCCCAGTAGTCCATCCAGTATCAGCATACCTCCAGATCGGGAGGCTACCCTAAATACTGCATTGGCTACGGGAGAAAAACAAACTCGTAGTAAGGCTCGCTATGGTAGGTGACACGGCACACAAGGCAATGCCAGTGTATATACACCAATTGTGCACACGGGTTGGTGGTAACGTAGCAGCCACAACGCCCACCTCGGAACACACTTCCAATCAAAATCGGAGGATGGCCATCAAATAATCACAAGTAAGAGTATAGTATCAAAGAAATGTGTCCAATAGGAGGAATGACCTCACTTGGCCCGAGATCGCTCATGTTTTAGCCACCTTATGCCAACTCACGGGATTCAGGTCCACGTAATATACCTCAAGAACGTTGCCACCATCCTACTTCGTTCTGAAATCTCCACCGCGTACACAGTTGTTAAAGTGGTTTTCGAAGTTGGCAGGGAGTATGACAACTTCCGATCCCGCTCTCTTTAACAACCAATCGTTATTATAATGCCGTGGTCATTTCAAAATAGTTTATACTTCAAAATCAAATCATTTTATTTCAAAACTATATTCCTTTCAAAATAGTTTTATACTTCAAAACCAAAACCATTTTTATTTCAAAACTATATTCAAATCAAAATAGTTTATACTTCCATTTCAAACATGTATTCTCCTTTCAAAAATCATAATACATTCAAAGTTATAACTCTTTCAAAACCAAAATACTTGAAATCATTACACTTTGAAAATCATAACATTTCGAAATTATACATTTTAAATCATGAAACATTCCTTTAATTCTTCACATTTTAAAAATTTATTCAATTAAACCAAAAGTTTCAAATTTCCAAATTTAATTCAATTCAAACCATCAATTTCAATTCAATTCAGTTTCCCAACAAACCATTTCAAATCATATCAATTTCAAATACTGATATGATCCACAAAATAAACTATTAAATTTTTAATATATTCAAAGCTTTAATACCATATTTCAAAACTAAATTTTATAACTTCATATATCTCTGATTTGACTTCACTATTACTTAGTTTTGAAATATCCATTTCATAAATCCAATATCATTTAAATAACCCAGAATTACAAATAAACCAAATATCCTTTCATACTATATAAACTTCAAATATTCATTTATCAAAATCAAATATCATTCCAAATTCATATTCTTTATCAAAATAAAGATTATGTCATTCAAAACCATTTCAAAATCATTCCCTTTCAAAACCTCATTATCAAATCATTATTTGAATTCAAATTCAAATATTCAAATTTAAATATCATTTTAAAATCAAATATGTCATTCATTTATTATTCCAAATATCATTACAAAATACATTCTAAAATTCCACTTAAAAATTCATTTATCTCATTACATCTCATTCCATTTAGCATATAACCAAGTAAACCTTATTTAAATTCAAATTCAATTTAAATTCCTTAAAATTCAAATTTAAATAATAAAATATTTCAAACTCCTAAAATTTCACAAATAATCAATTACAAAAGTTAAATCATTTAACACTTTAAAATATAACTCAAATAGTGTTAAAATCTATAATATTTCAAAACATTGTCAATTTATAGCAACGACAGCATTTATAAAGCACTATCGTAGCTTATAGTTTCCAAAATAGTTTAGTTCAGGAAAAAAGGCATTTATAAAATGCCGTAATATATATTTAGTTATTTCAAACATAGTTAAGTTCTAAAACAACAGCATTTAAAAATGCTGTCATCAGACCACCGCATTTTTGGAAATGTTATTAATAAAATTCCAGATTTTATTATAACTTTAGAAACATTAACACTCCAAATTTTTGTTATTTTAAACTTATAAATCATATTTCTAGACTTCAGAATTTCACATTTAAATAATTTTAACATATGATTTATCACAACAAAATTTTATAATTCAGTTATCCAATTAAAACTGAATTCATTTGTTAAGTCAAACTTCATTGTTTTCCCAACTTATAAATTAAATGAACTTAATATTTTACTTCAAATATCATTTCAAAACTTTAAATTTAATTTCCACTATTTATTTACATTTTAAAATACAATTTAAAGTCAAAAATCACATTTACTTCAAATTTACATACTTAAATTCACAAATTCAAAACTTAATATTTTGTTTTCTCAAAACCATAAAATATATATTTTTAAATCAAAATTTCACACTTTTAAAAGTACATATCTTAAGAAAAATCATTTAAAAATATACCACAGGATCTGTATATAAATTTTCTAACCTAGGTCAAGTGATACGGATATGCATCATTTCAATCCGCAATTTAAAAAGAAAACCCGTGGTTCTATCATTTCAAACCCAATCCCAAGTCAAATAAAATACAATAAAAATCACTTGAGCCCATCATTTCACCTCATAATGATTTTTCCCTATTCTAATGTCCATTTGGGTATGTATCATTTCAACCCATAGTGATTCTATTCTAATAGGGAACTTGCAGTGTGAACATATGCATAAACAATATAAACAATTATACTAACATGTCAATGTCACAATATACTGTCATATATCATATGTCAGGTGATAATTAACAAAGTTAACATGGTAATAACATGGAATAACATATCATATAATCATCATTAACTTGCATAAACATTTTAATTACTAATCACTTGTCATCAATTTACCATTTCATAAGTAAAATGTCAGAGTGAGAAAGACTCGCCTTTATCAAAGCTAGAGACCACTATGACACACAAGAATGATTCCAAAGGCATGCCAAGCATGATACATCATGACTTTTTGATTTGAATGAATGGAGAGCCTTGATATTGATCTTGTAAACAAAAAAAGACCATATAAACATATATTCAACACAAAACACGTTGAAACAATTTGAAAAATAAAAAGCAACAAAGACAAGATAGCTTGACCTTGCTTTAACCATCCAAGTGCTAGGCCTAAGGGACTCTTATGCTCGGCTATGATCATGTTAGGCTCGGGTTTGGAATCAATAGGCACGACAACATGGAGATGATGATGGGGTAGGTGTTACAACATAGGAATACAATGGGACAAGGCAATAGGTAGGTTTGGTGCAATACTTTGGCTCGGCTCGGTCACATATGGGCTTGCCATGCTTGGTACATGTCTAGTCAGAGGAGAGGCTGATGGTCAAAGGTGATGCACATCAGGTGGTGGCCGTAGTGAACAATGAAGGGGTGGTGCAAATATTGGCTCGGCTAGGAAATTTGGAGAAGTTTTTATGCAAAATTGTGGTGCAAGCTTCAATTGGATGGTCATGGCCTGTCTTGGTCAGAGGAGGAGGAAGTGGTGCTGCCATGTATGGTGGTGGTGGAGGTGATGTGGTGGTGAAGGGTAGTGGTCGAGCAAGGCTAGGAGAAGCAAAGGCAAAATGAAAATGAAGAGGAAAAGAGATAAAGGAAGCCATTAGAAAAAAACGTACAAAAAATTTCAGAAATGAATTGCCATGGGTTGAGAGGTGGAGAGGAAGTTTCTCACGTGAATGAGAAAATGAAATACACGGCTAACATAGAAATGTGTATGGTCAAATGCAAAATGAAAGGGCAAAAGCAAATGAAAAGACAAAGTTAATGAAAAGACATAGAAAATGAAAGGGCTTTAGTCTCTTTAAATTTCCATTTTTTAATCAAAATAAACTAATAAAAAGTAAGTAAATAAAATAGAAAAAGAAAAAAATAAATTAGAAAGGAAAATAAATAAATATTTTAAGGAAAAGTAGAAAATAAATGAGAAAATAGTTAATTAAATTGAAACTAGAATTTAAAATTGTAAACAATATACAATAAACATTGTAAAATTATAATTACACTATTAATATGTTTTAAAAATAAAATATATAGATAACATGTCATATTACACATATATACACAATTAGAACATAATATGACAAACAAAACTATTATTTAAGTTAAAATAAACAATTTTGTTAAATAAATCAATTTACATACAATAGTGTAAAAAGCATAACTTTCACAATATTAATCGGATTCCAACGAAACGAAAAGCAGTATACTTGAAATTTTATTTATTTTCATAATAAAAGATAAAATTCAAATTTTAAAATTTTTAAAATTTTTAAATTTTAATTTAAAAGTCAAATTTTGACCATATTGACCAAAATTCACATTTTTGGAAAATATTATATTTATTCATTTTTGGAATTTTAATTCACATAAAAATCAGAATTTATATTTAAAATAGCAAAGTTTTTTCCATTTTAATAAATAGAATAAGGTTTTTAAATTAGGAAATTCGATTAAAATAATTAAAATATACAATTAAATTAATCACAAAATACAGGGTTGTTACATAAATTGTGCTTAGAAATGAAAATAAATATTTTATAGGATAGAGGCATAAGTTCCAAGCACGGAGGGAGAGGAATGCAAAAGTATAAATGTGAAATGTGAAGTTTTTCCATTTTCAACCTTCTTCTGACACAAGAAATCGAGTTCAGAAAAATAGTTTTTTCTGAGATTTGAATATTAAAAGTTGTGTGTTAGGATTTGGATGAAAAATTGGTTGAAATACGCCCCTATTCAACAGGAGTTTAGGAAAAATTGGGTGAAAAATGTTTTAAGTTTTCAAAAAATAACATTCATATAGAAATTGCAAGTATATTTAGGTTGTGTGCATCATGTTTTAAGATAAATTATTTTTTTAAATAAAAAGCATTCATATAGGAGGTACCGCTTAGAAATTTATGTACATGCATATCTTTTGTTTTGAAAATCACTTTTGCACAAAAGCATGGATGGTAGGAAAATTAGATGTACACAAATTAGTTGTAATAAATGTGAGGATTACATAGATTTTGCCCTTGTCAAATTTCAGGGACGAAATTTCCTAAGGGTGGGAGAATGTAACACCCCACATTTTTATACAGTTAAAATTTAACGTATAACGATAAGTAATGAAAATAAACAATTACGAAATTTTTAGAATATGGCTTCAAAACTTGTACCATTGCGTCCAGGGCGATTTTCTGATCAGTTTCCATATATAACTCATCAAAATTCAAACTAATATGAAGAAGTTTAGAACGCAACGAAATAGGTAACCGAACGAAAAACAAATATAGTATAATGCGGATATGGCCAGCTAGTAGGTCGATCCAATAATGGCAACGATCGACCGCTTGGTCGACTGCTTGCTAAGGGCGATCGACCGCCCAGTTGACCCACGTATGGCCTGGACGAAAATTCATCCAAGCAGTGCAGTGACGTGTTTTCTTGTTTTTGTGCGATCTGAACCATGCGTTCTTTGATCCAATGGCTCCAAATTGCCCTACGACGTGGTGGCTCCAGGTTCAATCGAAGAATCCAATGGTTAAAGTCCCCAAGCTCCAATATAATGGGGCCCTAGGCCCAACTATCTTCTCACAATTAGATTTCCTCCCATGGGTTCATTGCCTAAGGCTAAACCCTAAAGAGAAAATAATTTATAGGGAGAAGATCTTCTAAATTCAAATATTATACACCTTGGAAGAAGGTGATCCAAAAGGATTGTGGAGCCAAGCCGAACACAAGCAAAGCTAAGGACGATGGATAAGTGGATTTATTTATATATCTTTTAAGTTTAAGATATATTATCGTCAGATTTCCGTTTAGAAAATTTTATCCAGTAATTAATCATATAAATTAAATTACGCTGAATTATAAGAAAACTGGCAGATTATTTATAGTATTAGTATTTATTGATTGCTATGCCTTATTTACATCTTTTTCTACGTTTTGGATTTTATGCAAGCGTCGATTTTCTTTTATCCTCTCATTTTTCTTCTCGTATAGACTAGAATAGATTAAACGAGAATATGAATTAAAAATACTAAAATTAAGATGTAAAATAGTAAAAGTTTGAGGAATAGAATTTCTGTAATAAATTGCATTAAAATAGAAAACATTAATTTGGGAGTAATTATTATAGAATTACTGTAATTTGCACTAAATGGGAAAAGTTAATTTGGGAGTAATTATTAGGTTAATTGGTCGGTTTAGAGAACATGATACATTTCGATAACTCAACATCTAAAAGATAGCGATAAATGTAACTGTAAGGATAAAAGAAATAAAAAGGGAGCTAGTGTAAAATAGAGAAACCGTTGTATTTTACACTACTCCAAAATAGTAAAAGAAATATCTTGGAGTTACGGATTATTGTTTACTGTATTATCCAATATTAAGATATGAAAATGGGTTATATAGTTTTAATAACCAACCAAATAAAATACAATTACTTCATAAAATAGAAGACAAAAAAGTAAAGGATGAATTATAATAAGAAAATTATTCATCAAGAATTGAAAGATGTGAAAATTAATGAGCCTAATTCTGCATTTACTACGAAGGCTATTTACATAGGCAACTATTACGATAAATGAATTATGTAATATTGGAGAATTAAAGGAAATTATGTATCATAATAAAAGAAGGCAGACTAGAACAGATAAGAAATCTTGTAATTATATAACGGACTATATAAGAAGAAAAGGTAACAATTATAAGTAGAATTATAACATAGGTTATAGTTTGGAAATAAGAACGGGGAAGCTTATCGTGAGACTTATAATAAATTGGTAAGCAATGGTAGTAGAGAGTAATGACAAATGCTTATTTAAACAATTTATATTAAGTCAATAAGCAAATAAAATAGAAATGGTAAAAGAGGCTCACCACTTTGAAATTAAGGATTTATATACTAAGTTAAATAAGCAAGATAATGAATGTGACTCATACTAACAATATTCCATATTAGATCTATGATAATCTCATAATAATTAGAAGTGAGATGAGGGAAAAGAATATGCTAATTAAGTTAAATAAGTAGTCAAAAAAGTAAGAAAGCAACCTAAATGCAAATTAGAAGATTAGACTTAGGGTCTAATGAAAGAATCGAATTGCGTTTGGAGCAGCCCAATGGATGAAGCGCGTAATGAAGCAACTCATCACGGATTCCAGTAATGGAGAAGCACATCCAACTTAGAATTTTTGGGCTAGAAGGAAGTACGAGACTTCAAAGTGACATGAGGATACTCTAGGATGGCCCTTTGGGTAGGCCTAACGAAGCTTCATCTCCAAAGGTTGGTCTGTAGGTGTTCCATCAAGAGAGTATGCCTTACTATATTTACAATGTAGGCCTAACAAATTTGACCTTTATAGGAAGTCAGAAGGGCTTGGTGTTCGGAGTAGGGTATTCGTATGTCCAGTACTTGCAAGCAAGGTGAAAAATAGCCGCATGCGAATATCAACCAGCATCAAGACCAAGAGCAATTTCGGGAAAGACTAGAGTTAAACCTATAGGCCGACGATTCTTTCACTATCGAGACATTGGATTGAAGGGCACCACCAATTGGATGTTAGATTGTTTGCAGTAGGGTACGACAACTTAACTATTTAGAAGTCTTTCGATTAGTTGAGGGGTGGCTGCATGGGGCTATAGCCATGATGAGAAAATAGACAGACCAACTAGAATATCTGTATTGTAGGCCTAACAAAGCTGTCCTTTATGGATATAGAAAATACCCGACTGAATTCCGTACAAGGTAGACCTTGTTGGTGAGATTCAGAGAGTAGACAGAACGATTACGAATAGTCCTCAATGTATGCGCTGGGTAGTATGTTGCAGATGTTTGAGCATTAGTATAGACTAGGGCTGACGCATTTTTACGTTTTCATAGTAGACGATGGAACATATCTATTGTAGGTCTCACAAAGCTGTCCTTTACCGATGTAGTCTCAGATTGCTATAGGAGCAAGACGATGGAGTCCTTTGCGAGGAAGATATGGAAGATACTATGGGTAGTACCTAGGACAATACGATCGTTGAGCATATAGCTACATATATGTATATATATTAGTTATTAGGTTTTAATCTACTGTGGAGTAGATGGACATGGCTCATGAACATAGGCAAGAGTATTGTAACCTAATGAACTTAATATAAGAGTAAATGGAAATAGAAAGATATATGTAGAATTAAGCCTAGAAGTATATAATTTATCAATTCACTAGAACTTTTGTTTTAACCCATCCTTATAACATCCTACAGTTTAGGTAGATGGCAGAGACTCCTCAGCTTTACGATACATTATTAGAAAGTGTTATTATTTGGATGAGCATTTACTTACTATTATATTTTTAGTCAATTTCGCCGTGAGATAATTAATTGATCCCTGGTATATTTTTCTTTTCCTATTTTCGGGATACCAAATACCCAACTCGGGATTCAGTGGGTTTGGTTTAAAGCATTTTTGAGGAAAAGCCGAACCCCTGGAATTTGGGTTGTTACACCACTCTATATTACTACCGTTTGACACTAATGCCACATATTATTTATGCCACTTATAATCAATGCCATCTATCATCAATGCCACCAATCATTAATGTTGCTTGTTTTTAATATTACTTGTTATCAATGCCACTCATGATCCATGTCGCATTTTATTAATTCCGCCTGAAGTTGATGCCAGGTCTTATTAATGCCGCATCTACATTGATGTTGGTTCCTATCAACGTCACTTCTATATCCATGTCAGTTCTTGTCAATGCTAACTCAAATCAATACCACTCATTGCTAATGTGTCGCTCATTAATGACGCCAATTATCAGTGTCATGCTTTAATAATACCACACACACCTTTAAGGAATGCTAGGATATCATAAATGAAGACTACTATGGCGATATAGACACAAACTTCTAGCACACCATTTCGAAGTTCACCATTAACGAAGATATAGTGACATGCACCATCAATATCGATACGAGAAGCCGAGCATGCCGTATGGACATGTGGCAACAATGTCGTATCCCTCAACTCTTATAAATACGGACCAGGGGTAATGGAGAAGGGACGAATGATTCTAGACTCTTTACTTACATTTTAAATCTTGTAATCCTTACTTGTTTTTAGGACTTAGAACTGATTGTAGCACTTGAACTATTTCACATAAGACATTGTACGTTCAACATTATTTGGAATAAGAACAAGATTACTTGAATTATGGCTTGCTTTCGAGTTCGAAAGCTTTTGGAATTCTTGCATCATTACATGCTTCAAATTCCAAAAGCACTCATAATTATAAGTTTGATTGCTCTACATGATTTGAACTATTGACTCTTATATGACATGTGACATGGTTTTAGCTTTGATGTTGAACATGCATAAGACTTTCATGGATTTGATATGGTGCATACTGGGGCCAACACCAATCTTCGCATTAATAAGGCGGAATAAATAGGATAGCATTTTCATGAAGATGAGATAAGAAATTCAGCTCCTAGCAAGGGGAACAATTTTTGAAAGAGAGATCGTAAAAGACTTCAATTAATTCATTAAGTGATGGGAAGATGTGCTTAGTCATTCCTAAAAATTAAAAGAAGCTCCAAGCTCTTTGAAATGAAAGTTTGCTATAGAAGATATGGAGCCCATTACATTCAAAAAAAATGCCAAGAAAGAATCATCTTCCAAAAGATTATGGCTTTTCAAGAATTGATCCCTTACTTCTTCCTATGAGCATATCTACTTCTTGACTAAGGATGAACTTAACTACTAGCCTTCCCAAAAGAAGCAACCAAAGAACAAATAAAACTTAGTAGGATTATATTGTCATTATCATTGCTCTAATGGACATAGCACAAGCCAATGTCGAAGCTTGGAAGGCTTGATTAACCATTTTCTAGGGCAAGGGAAGCTTGAGTAATTTGTAAGAAGATTTTAGACAAATCGTTAATAAATAAGATTTTCTGCATGAAATAAGTGCATCTACAAGGTTAAGGAGGAAAATGAACTCCTAATATACATGAAAAAGCCTTTGATCCCGCCAAGATGACCTAGTCAAAGCTCCTCCTAGAGGGAGGATGGAGTAGGCCTTTAGTCCCACCTGATATGGCCTAGCCAAAGCATTGACTAAACCTTCGGTTCCACCAACGTGGCCTGGCTAGAGCTTCAGCCCTTAATCCTATCTCCATAGACTGATTTAGGAACGTCCTAGAGGGAGGTTAGAGTAATCCTTTGGTCCCGCCTAAAAATGGCATGTCCAAAGTTTATACAAGCCATTGGCCCCGCCTAAAGGCCTGGCCTAGCTGTCTTCTAGAGAGAGGATGAAATAAGATTTTGATAGCTGGCCAAAGCACCGAACCAGCTTTCAATGCTGCCATCAAAGCCTTGTTGAACCACCTCCTAAAGGGAGGTTGGGTAATTCTTTCGTTCTGCTTATGAAAAGCTAACTAAATGCACCAAACAAGCTTTTAGTACCATCTCCAAGGCATTGCTAAAGTGCCTTCTAGAGGATCTTGAGTAATTCATTGGTTATGCTTACGATAGCAAACCAAATATACCAAACAACAATCATCACCTAAGATGGTGCCAATCAAATTCGAAAGCAAACCTAGATCTATCCTAAAGAATGGATCAAAAGAAATCTCCTAGAGGAAGACATATAAAAAAACAAGCCAATTATGCCCCGAAACAAAAGCAGTCAATCTTTTAGAGGAAGATCTATTAAATATGAGGCATCTATGCTCCAAATCAAAAGCAATATTAGATTCCAGATGGGCTTTCCAATCTTCGTCATCAATTACCATATGGGATTTCTAGTCTTCCTCATTAATTACCAGATAAGTTTTCTGGTCTTCGTTCATTGTTATCAGATGGGTTTTCTAGTCTTCCTTCCTTTTTACCAAATGGGTTTTCTGATTTTCTACTTTCTAATGAGTTTTCCGACCTTCTGTTCCTACCGCCAAATGATTTTTTGGTCCTTTATTCACACTATAACAAGAATAGTTCTCTGAACATTTATTCAAATCATTATCATAAGGGTTTTTTGATTGTGGAGCTTTCTAAAATTAGCTCCAAAACTTTTAAATTTGGACTGAAATTCAACTTTCTTATTAAATGGGAATCTCCATCACTAAACAAGCTGTAGAGTATTTATAAATCAAGAAGAAAAATCTTACACTAGGATAAAAATTCATGGTATCCTAAAATGATGAATGCTCAATCAGCCAAACTTATGGCCCTTTTAACAAGATTTTTTTTTAGAAAAAACTCAAAATACTAGAAAGTAGACAATGCATCTTAGATAATTCAACAAACTCAGAAAGAGAAAACACACACGATACATTCGAGGTAACATACGTGCAAATATAAATTTATTTACAGTCTAATTAATTATGTGAAAAGTTGTAAGCACAAAAATTAGACAAAAGAAGAGTGTGTTTATAAAAATATATTGCTAAAGCTCAAAGTTCTTTGCTATCCTCACCAAATCTTTAGCAACTAGAGGATCAGTTATTTGGCAAATGGCCACTCCAAAAAGGTCTTTGATTTTCTTTTTCTTTATTCGAATAGTATCTGTATCATCAACTGAATCAATTTGAATTTTTAAAGCATGTTGCAGAGTCTTATTATCTCCTTTAAGAGTTTGAACCATTTTCTTTAGTTCTTCAATTTCTTGTATAAGAATATACTTCTCGTGCCCAAGCTTTTCAACTTAGCCTTCGTAGTCATCAAGACGTTGAGATACTTTTTCATTCCATTTCTTACTGAAATATTGCGTGCACGCAAATTTAATTTTTCCACTTGATTTGGAAATTGCATATTACTTAGGCCCGGAGGAGGATTTAGCAAAGAAGGAAATTACTAACTAGCCAAAGATCGAGATTTAGTTGTTCCAATGGGAGTAGGAGTAGGATGGCCGAATTCACTTCCACCTACAAAACACTCTAACGACTAATAACAGACTTTAATTTTCATTAGCTCCACTTCAAGATCATTTATTTATTAATGAAATATAGCTATTTCGGCATCAATCTCAACTGAAGGTCTAGATTCTAAGATCGACTCGGTATTTTCTCTCAACTGTTAGACTCCTTTTTCTTTCTCTTTAATTTTCCCCTTCCAAGCTAGAAGTTCGTTCCTTCAAACCTCTTAATATCAATTCAATTGAAGGTATTTCCTATGCCATTCTTATGCCTTCGAATTATTTGGAAAACGTAAAGCTGAAGCGTCTTCGAAAGAGCACCTCTTTTCAATACCAGCTATTAGTCTATTTTTAATCTCGACCACTCGCTAGAAGCATCTATCGAATCAAATGCAAGTGCTTGTTGGTTTTCCCAATCAAAATAAGTAAAGGAAAAGCAAATACATGAAAAATGTTCTCTTTCATTAATTACAACAATCATTTACAAACAATAAGGAAAATTAAATTACATCACAATTATGTTTTTGAACATTTAGCTAACTCTTAATGTTTTGAAACATCAATTTTGGCTTTTTCAAATGATCCAACAGACAAGGAAAGAGTAGAATCAAAAGAAGCTTCGATCCCTTCTGTAGTGTTAACTAGAGGGAATTAGTGATAGTATCATTCACTGATTGGAGAGCTAACATGATCGCATATCAGTTTGGCGTGATGGGTTTGAATTTCACTTGGTAATTTATACTTCTCATCACCTAAGAAAGCAAAGTAAAAACGAAGAAATCGCTTGCAAATTTCTTAAAGATCTTTAAGATGTCAGTGTCTTGCTAGTTGTGATTTATCAGAGTTAAAGATCTTTGTTTAAAATCCTTCTTTAACTTGACATATTTTCTCAAAAGTTCCATAGGAACATGACTACTTTAGGTTTCTCTAATATGTACGATATGACAACTTAGACTAACAATAGAAAAACAAAAACAATAAAATTCATAAGCTAATTTAGTCACATAATACAACTATAAAATCATTTGGGTCCACACAAAATTGATTTCTTATATAGTTTGGAAACAAATCTTTTTCTATTGTATTAAAATTTTAATGGAGAAAGAGAAAGAAGAAGGACAGATAGAAGCAACCCTCAAATTATTCCAACAAGCCCTAGAATGAGTATCGGACCCATATTCGACAAAGTATCTTTGATGAATGCACCTAAGTAAATCCCCACAATTGACACCTAAATAGGAGAAATCGATGAATTTATCCCTAGAGTAAACTCTGTAGAGAAACTCCCCAAGGGCATTCCAATCATCGATCAGCATCTAGGAGAGGGTCATAAGCTCTACCTTCTCTGTCAAAAGTCTCTCATAATGAAGGCATGCTTTCTTCATCCATGGAGAAACTTTCTTTTCTTTAAAAAACTTTATTTTGATGCACTAGCAGTAAGACTCTTATATTTTTGGACAAATCGTTATACACTTTCAATTAGTTATCCAACTTCCTATTCAATTGATGTATTTCCATTTGTTTCTTTTCAATCATAAGTTCATAATGATATTTTAACTTCTTCCTTGACTAAAATGATTAATGTATTAACTAAAAGCTATTTGATAATTTAAGACATTTAGATAAGGAAATCCATACTTGAAAAAATGGAATTTGAGGTGAGGAAATCTGCTTCTTCCATTTGGATTTGTGACTCTAGGGAGCACGGCCCGTCTAAGGAGAATCCGTCCTTGAAGAATTAGGGATATCAGTGACATATGTATCTTGGATTGTTGAGTCCAGGATAACATCTCCCAATCAATCCTTTTCATCTGACGATCCAGGGTGACCCTTCTCATCACCACCACTAGTGTCATCGTTGTTTTTATTACCATCATCATCATTGTCATTGTCATAATCATCATCACCTTTGTTATCATCATTATCTTCCTCCCCATATTACTTTGCTTCTTCATCAATTGGAGGATCATCAAATGTTAGCCATTTTTCAGCATCAATTACCAATTTAGCAGGGAATTCTTCCTAAAGAGTTTTCTTGTTTTTTATCTTAAGATTGAACTTTTTTTAAATTGCTCATCCCAATCCAAAAGAGACGGGAAGTCCAAGCCAGGGCACTTTTGGATAATATTAGCATACGCCACAAACAAAGCATCTTCATAGCACTTTTCAGTGATTTTAGGAAGAATACTATTGAGAAAGAAAGTGATTTTCTTCTTAGCATTGCTATTAATTTTATTTGAATAAACTAGGATGTTGGTATTCCTTTATAGCCTATCTTCAAATGTTTCATTCTTCTTAGCTAGCTCAGACCTTTTTCAGATCAACTTCTTAAAATCTACTTTGAATTTATAGTCTTCTAAGGTCGGCCTTTATGCTTTTCACTTCTTCTTCCAATAATTGCCTAGCTTTCTTTTTCTTATCAAGAGAGGAAGCGAGTTTATTTTTTTGAAGAACATACTCATCTCTTTCTGCAACAACATTAATTATACCATTGTCAAGCGAAGAGACTTTTATTTTAAGCGCAACCACATCGTTGGAAGACCTTGAGAAGCTTCTTGGTGGAAAAGCATATGCTTTCCCATCTAGAATATATGAAAAGTCTAAGTCATAATGGCGTTTATAAAGTTGAAATTAACCAAGTAAACAGGAATACATACCGGTATAAGCTATTTAAGAATGATGAAAGGTGATCATTAGAATAAGCTGGAGGTTGCAATGATCCAAGAGAATTATGGAAGGAGATTGAATGGTTAATTGATCAAGTTCATTAAAATCTATCACTAGATTTTGAGTCTGAGCCTTTAAAGGAAGAGGATCATCCGGAGACAGAAACAAACTAAGATCAACGAATATGTAATTAATGGCTTTTGGAGAGGACGGAAAAGTAATATTTAGAAGGGTCTCAAGAGTCTGAGCCTCCTTTGGTTGCTCCGGAGCTTTTACCCAAGTTCACTCCTTCAGTACTCGATCGATGTTTATATGTCCCTCTTCGTCCACAATAATGGGAGTGAAGTCACGCATAAGTTTGGGCCTTTTTTATTGAGAAGGAGAAGGTATATCAATAAAAACATCATTGCCAGTTTCTTCTTCTTCTAACACCTCAATTGCCCTAGCAAAGGAGTCTAGAAATGTGTTTACTCAACGGAGAAGAAGTGGAAGCTTCATCTTTATTCTTCCCCTTTTTATGAACATCATCTTTAATCCTTGCCTTTTTAGAAACAACGACAAAGGAAGGAGAGCTTGAAATGAACATAGAAGTTAATAAAACAATTGCATAGGAATTCAATATTAGCTATATTGAAATTTACCGGTAGTCTCAAGTTGAATTGGGGAAGAGGTAGAGAAAACATTTCTATTTTTGGTACCCAACGATAGTTTCTCCTTAGCATTTCCTTTCATTATAGGGTGCTCCAAGTATGATATGATTATCTTAGATCAGCGAATATTAATGGAATTCGCTTTCGTTAAAAGCATAAGTCTTCCGCCCTTGAGCTCAAATGCCAAAGTCAAGGATTGAACGGTTTCACTATTGGTGGGGTTTATCATTTAGGAGCCGGATCTAAAAGGAGATACCTACTGTAAGAAAGTGATGAATATGACGTAGGTAATAGGAGATAGAAACTTACTCATAATTGAAAAAGTTCCCTTAATCCCAGATTAGCATTTGATGTATAAGAATTTAGTCCCTTAGTCTTTGGTTTTTTTGATAGCATTGGCAACTAGACTCTTCGGAAGGGGACGAATGTAATGTGTTACCCATTTTCTCACTAAATTTTGTAAGGTAAGCTTACTAATGAAGAACTTCAGCATTTAAAGAGGGATATACATTAGGAGGGCAAGAAGCTCAAAGCAAGTTAAGTGTATGAGTTTGGAGATAACTAGATTGGAGCAATATGCAGGCGTTCAATGAATCTTAAGATAAAGTTTGGAAAAGGAAGATACGCCAAATGTAACGACCCGAATTTTTAGCCATCTAATATTAGGCAATTAACTGATTTCAATTATTAGAATATTAATTTTTATTAGTCGAATAAATAAATAAATTTTCTGATGTTTAAAATATCTGAATGTATAAATTGATTAAAACCTATATTCAAATTTAAATTGTAACTTTCTTGATATGATGGATATGATAAATATTATAGACATATGTATATAAACTCCTCCATTAAAAATTTAAGATGGAATATCCATGAAAGTGTATACACACACACATAAGCTTTATTTAGAATTAAAAATTTACAAGTACATATATGTATGTATGTATGTATGTATGCATGCATGCATGTATGAAGTAATGTATACGAAAAATATGGATAAATGTAAATGCATGTATACGATGACGAACATATGTAAGTAAATGCATGTGTATATATGTTATAAAAATATTGTATATGCAAATAAATATATATGAATGTATGACTTCATAATGACAAGATTTCAAAACTTATGACTATGTATATATGTTATAAAAACAAGGCTTATGGAAATATAAATATCTATATGAAAACATGTATATATATATATAGGTAGATATATGTATATATGAGTGTGACAAAATATATTTATAATATGAAAATGTGTGTATATGATGACAAGAAGATATATATATATATATATATATATATATATATATATATAAGTAGTTATATATGTTATAAAAAGTGTATATGCATAGAGGTAAAATATAAAGTAATATATATATATATATATATATATATATATATATTAGAACAATTAGATAGAAACAACCAACGTATACATATATATTATTATTAATTTCTCTATAACCAATATTCAACTAAAATACATATTTAAAATGTACATATATAAATATAACATCAAATAAACTCCTGCTTTATCTTCAAAAAATCAAACTGATATATATATATATATATATATATATATATGTACACAAACTTACATACATTATAATTTAAAACAATATATATATATATATATATATATATATATATATATATATATGGAAAGCCACTTTCAACATACTATTAACTACATATAAACTATCACTTTATATATATGTTAGAACCAATATATCAAAATAGAATCTATATACATATAACTTATACACATTAAACAAATATATATATATATATATATATATATATATATATATATATATATATCTACCTGCTAATCCTATAGATCCAACTTTTTATAAAAATCATTGCTTTATTGAAGCCAATACATCCTATAACTCGACAGGTTATATATATTTACAGAAACTTGTATTTAAAATAAATATTATAAATCTTTACAACATAACGGACTAATATATCATATATACATACTTTAAAAGTTGTATCTTCAGATATAAACTTAAATCATAAGATATACTTGTATATAAACTATTATATATAACCAATATATAACAATTGCCAAAATGAAATACTGAGGATTAAAATATATACACAATATATGTATAATACTAACATATAATATAACCAATGTATTATAAAACAAATATAGGCTTAATATACGTACTGATATATATAAATCTGCAACTTATAATATGCAAGCTAACATACTGTATAAACCTTATAATATGCCACAACTAACTAGTACAAGCTATACTCAGCTGTAAACATATGAGAATCATATTTGTAGTTCCAAATAACAAATAAAATCCTATATTCTTTCTCTCTTTATATATAACTATAGAATCAATCAGGCAAACTTAATATACAGTAAATATATAGTAATACTTTTAAGCATAGTATATATATAAACTTACCTTTGTAACTGTTGAAACTATATATATATAGTACTCCTTATATAATATATTCAAATAACAAAATCTATGTTAGATGTAAACATAAACATAATGTATAAATAAAAATCAAAGCACGGACTTATGTTTACACAAACCGACATATATAACAAAGCAGGCCTATATATATAATGCTATAACGTATGACAAATACATATATAAACATATAAACTAATTATAATTTATATAAACCGAATAAACTATAAATCCATATACATAAGTCACAGATATATATATATATATAACTAAATATAAAACAATATATGCACAACATAATATGCAAAAAATACCTTTGCAAAACAAAGGAGGAGGCTCGGTGTTGGGCAAGTGCACGAGGCAGAGGAAGATAGACGTGAGAGGGGAGGCCTTATTGCAAAGTGGTGGCCGAGGTCGTGGAGGCTGTTATGGTCGGATCTAGTCTGGGGAGCACGGCACGGCAAGATGGATAAACAAAGCGGAGAGAGAAGACGATCTGGACGTGAGCAAGGTTGAGGCTATGGGTTTGTTGCATAGGAGGGGCGTGCTACATATGAGAGATGGCAGCCGAGAAAAAAAATGGAGGAAGAAGCATCTTCAACAGATAAAAAAAGAAGAAGGAGGAAACGTGGCCATCACTTGTATATTATATCACTTGTATATTATATAAAGAACAAACATTCAAAATTATATATATATATATATATATATATATATATATTAAACGATGCGAATATCAAGGGCCAAAGTTGAATTTAGCTATTATTAAAAGCAACAGCTGTTTTAGAGTCAAATATAAAGTGAAGAAACGACAACGGTCACACATTGATTTAGCTAAAAAACTTTAAAGCAATTTGTGGCTTGACTGGACAGCATGCTTCAATTTTGAATAGGTAAGAAAGTGGAAAGTCATAAATTTTTGTACCACTGATGGATCGTATCGTCATTTCGTTCGCGTATCGACCTCAAAATACAAAATTGAATATATGCACGACAAGACGATCAAAATGGTATACATATATTGGTGGTATGATCATCTACCAAAAGCCGATAATCGGTACCGAAAATTAAGCTAAAATGTCAAAAATAAGATAAACAGAGCAATAGCGGTCCAAATGTAAAGAAACGAAATATGACGTCTCACTTAGAAGATGAATACTAATTTATTGTATAAAAATATTCAGGTTTGGAAAACATTTCATTATCATCAAATATTAACTGATTTAAATTGAAATAGAATTACATAATAAAATAAACCTTCGTATTATGAAACGAAATTTTACCATTTGCTATGTTTAAATAGACGTATTTCATATATTAAATTTTTATTTCCAAATTCAATTACAAAAATTTAAACAAAATTTCAGTTAAATTATGTTATAAAAACTATTAAAATTTTCGGGTTGTTACATCCTCATGTAATTATACGCTCTTCTTTTGGCTCTCTTAGTTAGTTTTAGCTTAGACAAAAAATAAAAGAAAGCTCTCTTTCTCTTCCCATGGCTACTTAGCCATTTTAATCTTATGTATTTTTCCTTTTTTGCAATGTTAAATGTTGTTCTCTTTTATTTTCTTGTTTATTTCCTTTTATGCTAGTAGGTTAGTTTATTTTCCATGCAAGTAGATTAGTTTTATATCTTGTTAATTAGCTTTTCTTTCATTTAGCTCTCTTTTTCCTCTTCTTATTTGTTTAATGTTGCTTTCTACATTTGTTGATTTTATAACAAATATGAGAGGATAATCCCATCAATTTAGGGGTAATGAAGCACTCTAGTATGTAGATCCAACATTTTGATGTTTATGCTCTTTTTCTTTTTCTTTTATGAGAATGATGACGTGGTTAACTTGTTGTTTTTGCTTTGAATTTGATAGCCTATATTGTTGGCACCAACTAAGCTATGCTTTAAGCAATCACTAACATAAATTGCCTCTTCATCTACATATGATGATGGTAATGAAGTGAATGTTGAAATTAAAATTTGATGGTCTGTATTTCTAATTCATAGTTAATAGGCAATGCTTAAAGTAGATTTTTATTTCAACTTTGTTGTCATATTTCATGAAAGTTAAATGTGTATTAGTGTTTGTGTTATAGTTTGATGGTTTATATTGGGCTAATTAATAGCACAAATATACCATACTTATGATAAATACATCAACTAATTACACTAATGATAAGAAAAGAGAGATCATAGCTTCATTTTGTCGATTTATGCGATGTAGAGAGTGGAAATTGCCTCTAAATTACCTTCACACTCTCATATTTTTATCACTTTCTTTTTGTTAGTTTCTTACATTTTCAGCTTAACACTCTCTCTACTTTGTTATAACTTGATTGAATAGATTTTTAAAATCAAGAATTCCCTACGGATCGACCCGTACTCGCCACGTACTAACAATTGTACGTCGTGCGCTTGCGATAAATTTTTAATATAAATTCGTTCGATGGGTTTCTAACTCGATAGAATTCTCGTCGACGAACAAAAACAAACAGAAATAAATAGCTTGTATAGAGAGTCAGATAAGCAATTAGAAGAACATAATGCACTCTTTGACAAGTGTTATAAGCTTAATAAGAGTGCCATAGTGTTATCTTCCTTTAGAGACCAAAAAGCTGCCCCCCTCCCCCCCCCCCCCCCCCCGACTAAAGAGGAAATTCCTTCGATATGACAAGCATTTGGAAGAGATCCGGGAATTAATAACACTCCGTTGGATGTTGATTGAAGAAAGGGACATCCTAGTAGACTTCCTATACAAAGCTTATTGCAGACTCCCTAGCATAGATTTTTCATATTTGGGTGATTTTAGTAGGGGTTTACTCAAGCGTCTTCATAGGAGATACTAGATGAATTTGGATCTGATCCACATCTAGGGGCTTGCTAGAATTTACCACGAGTCAAACCAATCTCTCATGAGTTGCCTCTAGAAAACTCAAATATTATAAGGATAAATTCATTTCCGGGTTATTAAAAAAATCAGTTTTGTACGAAAAAGATGAACGTTTGTAATTATGTAACGTGAATCTACTATATTAGTTTCCCCTTATACTTAGTTATATTTTGTCATGTTATTACAGAGTACATGTCTCTTGATTAGTCCTATTAGTAAAGATTATTTAAGCAAATATGTCAAATTAATAAGAGACTATTTAGAAAAGGCTTACTCTAGAAATCCTCAAAATTGGCTAGATATTGGTTTCTTAAAGATCTTACGAGGCTTTATATGCAACATCACCAACTTCGTTTTGACATTATTGGCGAAGAAAAGGAATGGTTTGTTATGGAAATTCGAACATATCATACCAAATTAATATGCCATCATGATAGTCCTCCCACCGGGGAATGAGATTATGGCAAATATGCTCCAGTCATTACCCGAAAGGATTTAATGTCCCTTTTGATCCAACAATTACTCTTTCAGCTAATTCTTTGAACAAAGTCAAAAATGTTGTTTCTCAACTTTAAGTGTGATAAAACAAGTAACTGATTGTAACAATGTGATTGTACCTTTTGTTTTATTATCTCTTGAGTTGTTACGTCCATTATTGTAATAAAAGAAATTGGCTATTTGAGTCTTGACTTTGTTTTTTTTTGTTTAAACAGGAATCAAAGTTAGCTATCGCACCTTTCTCATCAGATTCCTTACCTCACTTTACTAGCATCAAAGATAGGTTGAATGTGGCTTTTGAAAAAAGTCCTCCACTTAAGGGTCCTCCATCTGCTCGTTTTTAAGGAAATGCTGATGCATTGAAATGGAACAGGAGATTTGTTCTTCAAAGGGCAATTATTAGAACCCTTAATGATCCAATCGCCAATCTTGAAGCGGATATCGAGAATAAGAACAAAACAATTTTCATATTAAAGAGCCAAATTAAATCGAATCCTTTGATTGATTTTGATCATAAGATGTCTGAGCTTCTTTAGCAGATAAGCGATTTGGAGATTAGATTGAAAGATAGTCAAGCTTAATGCAAATCAATGGAATTTATCATAGGGCACAACATTCCAGATATCAGTTTACCCATACATCATATCATCTCATCTATCATAAAATCAACATGGTCTTCATCTCTTGCAATTAGGAAGTTTCCTACTATGAAAAACACTCCCCCAGAATTAAATAAGACAGTAGTGGGTGAATAGTGTAGGTAGGTGAAATTTGAGATAATGAGATATTTTGATGATCACCAAAGGACGAGATATTCACAACGCATTAATGAATATGCAGCTAATATTTAAATACTTGAATGTGAAAAGTATCTTCTTCAAAAGCATTTTGTTGATTTAGAGAGACAAAACAAAATCCTCAAAGGTGCCGACAAAGTTTTCAACCATGCTTTAAAGAATCATATTGAATCCATTGACGATGCCGACGAAATAAGGAAAAAGGAAAAGAAACTTAAAGAAATTATTTGTATAGCAATTTGCCATGTCGTTGATCCTTTAGTTGCTGAAAATCTAGATAAGGTTGTTCAGGATTTGTGAAACATACACTTATGCTATATACCTGTAAATAATTTTATAAATTATGTAAGTATCACCGGGTCTGTTGTGTCTTTTTTTTGAATTTATTTTATGATAACTTTGACTTTGGTTTTTTTATTTGTTGATCCATTTTGCCTCCTTTATTTATCTTATCTTCCTGCAAAGTACAAGGTAAATAATATTTCTTATCATTAATTTAAAATCTACATAAGAATATGTTCATTGGTTTTTCCATATTATTAGTGATAGTATTAATAATTCAAAAGATCCCAGTAATGGAAGTTAACAAATCACTATGTGAAAATAATGATAACAAGTAAGAACTAATTTCATGATTGGATACAGTTGAATGTCTAGAGACCCATCTTTGGTAATGGTAAGAGAGGGCCAAGAATTCGAATCTAACTATATTGACAGAAGACCAAAAATTTAATCATAGGGAACCAAAAATCCAATTTTGGTATAAATAGTAGAAGTTTAGAAGTTCCTCTTTCGGAAATAACTAATAGAAAACTAATAATAATCATTTAATAAGAATCAAGAGATTATAATATAGAATTAGTCCATGGAAGCTTAAGAATTTTTTTGGGAATAATATAAGTCTAGAAGTCATTACCTAGAAATAATAGAAGACCAAAAATCCATATTCGGGTATTGGTAAGATAGATCCAGAAACTAGTAGAAGACCATAAGTCCATAATAAAGGTCTCAATATAGAGGTCCCGAAGCCTAAATTTAGGCATTATTGGGTGTAGCCTAGAAATTACTAGTAAGAGCCCCAAAACCCAGATTCGGGTACTATGACGACCAGAAATCAATAGTAAAAGATCCTAAACCTAGATTCGGGTATTAATAAGTGAAGTTTTAAAATTCTCTTTTGGAAACTAGTCAAACGCTAAGATTCTTATTTAAGCCTTTTGTTCTGCACCACTCTTTGGGTTCTG
Organism: Allium cepa; assembly: GCA_030765085.1. Lineage (NCBI taxonomy): Eukaryota > Viridiplantae > Streptophyta > Magnoliopsida > Asparagales > Amaryllidaceae > Allium > Allium cepa. The sequence goes on from CM060934.1 coordinate 331,680,396, forward strand.
ACTCTTTTGACATGTGCCACCCTTTAGGCCTTGTATGTTGTCATTGTTTGATATGCCTCTTCTTGGGCTCGAACATCTTAGTCTGTTGTTGTTGTTGTTGTTTGATATGCTACTTCTCGGGCTTGGGTGTCTTAGTCCGTTATTGTTCGGTGTACTAAGTTAGCTTATCCACAAGTAGGACCCAAGGACTTGCCCAACCTCCCTCTAGGAGGCGCTCCAGCCAGGCCTTATAGGCGGGACTGAAGGCTTGTTCGCTGCCTTGGCTCATCCATAGCGGTAGGACCAAGGGTTTACTCCATCCTCCCTCTAAGAGGTGCCTTGACCTCGCCATATTGTAGACCGATCAAGGGCATGTTGATGCTTTAACTGGCTATAGCATGGCACGGATAAAGGTTTACTCTAACCTCCCACCAAGAGGTGCCTTAATCTTTCCATAGTTTGGTGTGATAAAGGGCTTGTCGATGCTTTAACCTGGCTATAGCGTGGTACGGATAAAGGCTTACTCCAACCTTCTTCCAGGAGGCGCTTTGACCTGGCCAACTCGGCACGGACAAAGGCTTCCATCGCTTAAGATAATTTCCAAATTTAAGGAGAGTTCTACTCCCAACCATTTAGATTTCTCTTGGAAAAATGGTGATTTATTGAATTTGACTAAGATCTCTTTACAAATCCATTGATTTTGCGTTGTTTGAAAAAGTTGATCACCATTCCTTCAAGTGCTCTATATTGATTTGTCTCATGTCCATTCATCGTGTGATAGTGGCAGTAGGGTCCTCCCTGATTCCTTTCGTATTTAGGTTTTTTCTTCTAGGATGGCCAATAGTTGAGTTACCCCTTGGTTAGCAAAAAACATTCTCAATGAATGTAGCCAGATTGCATTCCTTAGGGAGTCTCGACATGAAACTTGTCTTTTAAGGATGGTTTCTAGATTTTTTATTGTTAGATACTGAAGCTTAACCCTCAACGACTAATTTCCTTTTCAAAACCTTTTGAAGCTCACATGTAGGCAATGTACCACTTGTTTCTTAGTGCCATTTTTGTGCAAAGGTGTTGTAATCAGCCATCATACCCTCTTCAAAGATAGTACCTTTAGCATGGTTTTGAATTTTCTTCTTCATTTGGTCAAACAAATTGTCACTCTTGTATTCGGGTCCCCCTAAGGCAAAGATAGTTGTGGGGCCAATGTGAACGGGTTTAAACTCCACTTGTCTAGGTCATAAGATTTAGCTCTCTTTTTCTTTATGATCCTTAAAGCTTCCAATCTCAACATTTGCTCCCTTCGTATAGTTTAGAATCTTTAACCATTCAACCAATTGAGTGTGGCTTAGAGGATCCTTGTTTGTACTTTTTAATTTTGCTAAATGTGTAAAGTCTATAGTAGGTAAGCTTGGAAAAATAGAGTTAGAGGGAAATAAAGTTAGTAACTCAACAAGGATGAAGGTTCAAGCCCTCATTCTAGCGCCAAAAATGTTAACAAGAAAACCTGTCAACACCCTAAAATAAAATTTAAAGTGTAACTGAACCATTTGAGACCACATTTCAAAAAGACAGGGATAGTTTAGTCCTTTTGAATCCCTTTATCTCACAATCTAGATGATTTAGATTTCCCTTAAGTCCACCTTTCGAAAAGGTTATAGTAATTGAATCTCCTTTAACAAACTTTTGACATGGTCGAGACACTTGAACTCCTTTTAGCAACCTTTCGACATGATCGAGACGCTTTAATTCCTTTAAACAACCTCTTGACATGTCGAGACACTTGAATTCCTTTGAAGATACCTTTTGAACCAGTTGAATTAGCTTAGGATTCTATCGAAACCTCCTTTCGAAGCGGTGAAGGTGACTCGTGGTTAGGACCTAATGATCTAAGGATATCATTTGAATTAAGAAGTTTCAACTTCCTCGAAAGGTAGCCTTTCAATCATGTTGATACAAGCAGATAATCGGAATAATATAGAAACATTGAATCAGGTATCATATCTAAAAATGTCATAAACTTGCTTTGATTATATTTTCCTATATTACTAGAAGCTTAAGTAATACAAAGAAGTCAAATCACCAAAATAATTTTAGAATTAGGATTTACAAATTCAAGAAAGAACAAGCATGGAGTGAATGAAATTCGATCCTCAAAACCAGACCCCTACCATCTTATTTATAGTGTGGGTTGGCACCTTTCGAAGAGGTCCTCTCGACTTGGTCGAAAGGCGGCCTTGGCGACCTTTTGTTGCTACTAACATTAAGGCATCCTTTTACTTTTCTTTTAAATACTTGAATGCTTTCAAGCTGGATGAATGGTGTAGATGCGCTCTCCACTTTGTTGTTGATATGCTGCTACAAGTAGGAACGGACATGGGCTTTCTACTCTGTCGATAGGTGAATCTTTAGGGCTTCGAAGGAGTTGAGACGTAGAAGTTTTAAATGCGAAAGGTAGCTTTCAAAGGCATACTTGTTGGTAGATATGGATCCCCATCTTCTTAAATAATCTTTTTTTATAATTGTGAATGGAATCAACTAGTTCGAAAGGCTAATTTATGCTTTTGAAGCGATAACTCTTGCCAAATGTTCTTTTGTGGAATGTGAATGAAAGCTAAACCCACTTTTTAGACAGGTTTGGCGCATATGGGAAAGCTTGTAATCTATTGCCTTCGAAATGTGTTCCTCAATCATTTAAAACGTCTTCACGCATGCACAAGCTACTATTTCGAAAGGGGGTCATTAAAGTAAAAGGGTGGCTTTGTCACCTTTCAACACCTTCGAAACCGCTTGGCTTATCTAACCTTTTTCTGAAGCATCCCTTCGACTCTTTTGAAAGGTTTTTTTAATGTTATCATTCCTTATGGATCCCTCTTTTATATTCTTCAAGATTTCGATAAGGTTGTAGTGAAGACTGACAGTAACAATAAGCTTATGTGTACACACACGCACACACACGCATACATATATGTATGTGTGTATGTATGTATTTTGTGTGTGTGTGTATGTATCTGTGTGTTATACACATGTTGCATTAGTTTTATGTTATTTTACCATGTTATACATATGTCTCCCTTTGCAAGTATGCATGTTGTATTAGTTTTATGCTATTTTGTGATGTTATATATGCCACCCTTTGTTATATACACTCTATACGTCAATGAGACTTTGCATTTACCTGAAATCAGTAAACATAAAACACCTTATAATAAGCACCATAAATGTAAACATATTTAAGGTAAAAATGAAATATTAATTCAAAAGTAGACTAGATCTAAATCCTAGCTAGCTATTTATATTGACTCATTAGGAGCCAGTTAAGTTTTTTTTTTAATTTACCCTATTTCATCACTGCCAAATGGTCCTGGCCTATCATAGATAACCAAAATCATATTCAAATTCATTAAAATATCCTTATTAGTATTTTAATCTCAAAATTAATAACAACCAACTAAATAATTCGTTTTGAAGTAAAATAATATATTCACCTCACGATTCTCTGTAATAGTATTACCAAAAAATAATTCTAAAATAAGTCAATATTTTCTTATCGAAGTATATTTCCTTACTTCATTTCTTAGAATATTTTTCTAAAAGTGTACTTCCAATGAAATATTTAAAAAATAATTATTTCTCCTTTTAAAGTTCTATTTCTCAAAGAAAATATTATAGTTTTCCAACTATATATTCACAAACTAGATTACCCTTTTTCAAGTTAAAGTCTTTCCAAAAATATATTCCCAAAATAGTTATTTTATAACATAAATTCTTTTACACCTGGAATGTTTCCCAAATTTTCCAAATAAAATATTCTTAAATTAAAATACTTTCCAACCAAAATATATAAACTCAGAAAATGATTTTCCTCCAAAACTTTTTCTAACAAAAGGGACCTTTCAAATTAAAATAGTTTCAATCAAAATAGTTTTCAAAAAAAAGGTTCTTCGAGGCTCATATATTTTTATACATCAAACAAACAACCACCAAAATTGAAGCACTCAACTAACATGCGACGACGTCCCTATACCCTTGGTATCCAATATAACCTATACAGTGCGTTATAACAATACTCGGGCGAATTAGGACTATTGTCATGGATAACATAGCAAAAAATCCAAGAATAACCTAACATATATCTCATAGTGCATTGAATAAAATATAATATCAACATAGGTATAAAATAGGCCAAAAATATAGCATAACTAAGTGGACCAAAATAGATATCAGTGTGCATGGTTCACTGTAGCCGGAGTAGAGTTTACACATTATTAAAATAAACTCAAAGGAAATCTGTCTCTAAATTAAGTAAAGCGTTGATAAAGCTCCAAGGTGTTACACAACAAAATAAGTGACAACTCTAGTAATAAATGTTAGGTTATTCACGGAATAACTTCATGCACTAATCTCAAACCTTCTATTTAGATTATTCATTTAACAGTACCCGAGATAATAAGAAGCAAAACATAAAACCTCAATTCAGTAAATAGTCCGGTGTGAGCGATAAACAATCTCAAAATACTATAAAAGTATATATGGTAAACATAGACACTGGGTAGGAGAAATCATACCCGACCTATCACTACATCCAACAAGTTAGAACATAACACTATATATGCTACACTACCATCATGGTCATATGGGTATATTATGCTAAGTATAACATGCGTGTCGTGGTAACTAACTCAAGTATACATACATTATAACACACCATCTATCACACATCAGTTATGCCAATCATAGTAATAAAGCTAACACAAAGTAAACACGCAATGACAGCTGTCATCATGGTCTCATATCGTAGTATCTATCACTAAGGTCTTGCATCACCATAACAATAACCAAAATCTCATGTCATCACGACCAATCCTAAGGTCTCACGTCACCACAATCATGACCAAAGCCTTGCTTCACCATGATCACCAAGGTCTCTCAAATACATGGCAGCCATATCCCAAGCTGGCGACATCTCATATCACCAGACCAGACCTCTCGTGTTCTAGGGTACACAAGTGAGCATCCAATCATACCTTTGCCCCATGAAACACACACCATATCCAGAGTTATCAATGATCACTTTAGCACGCGACTTGCTTGGAAACATCCCATGTCCAATCACATCGTTTCCTTGTCGAACATGCCACCACAGATTACTCTAGTTTCATACATACACATCCCACTAGAAGTAGCCAATCAAACACGTTGCGTCATCGAAGTTCAAAACATCTCTAAAATATCTCATAAATTATAGAGTCACTATCACCGAGTTCTAAAGTCACCAAGCTAATGCATCGTTCCATCACTTCATGACCAAAATCACTCGACACAGAGTCGTATCGTTGAAATCGAACGTTGAACGAACGAACAATGCACGATCCTCAAATTCTATGCCTCGACTCCCCTTAGACCCCATATATCATTGCCGACCACAATCATGTTGGCATCGACATGATCATGTCAGGCCTAACACGATTTACTTAAACCCAACATTGTTAAGTCTTTCTCTAACTCAAACTCCCCTCTTTACCCAAAGCCTTTACTTCATTTTCTCGAAGCAGTCGCATTCCTGCCTCAAAGTGCATTAAGTTGGTGCTAGTTGATTTCATTGCACAAAATTTCCTTAATTCCAAAAAACAAAGCTTCTTATCATCTCATGGTGGCTCGAAGCTCTGGTACCCAAAGTCCCAAAGCAAAATAACTTGGTGTTGAGTTGCTTCACATCTTAAAATTTTGTCTAAGTGCCAAAACTTCCTCCATCTTGCCTTGTCTAAAGTTTTGACCTCCAAATCCCGAAGTCCTTCACCAATTTTCCTCTTGCAATAAATCTCGGTATCAGAATGTTTTGGGTGTTCTAAGTCCTGGAATTTTTTCCTTTTTCTTGGTTGAAGTTTTGCATGCTATAGCCTGGAGTTTCCTTCTAGTTTCTTCAAATAAAACCTACCCCCGATTTGTTTTGCACCTACCACCGACCTGATTTAAAACTCTTTAAAATTTCATCATTTCTTATCTGATACTCTGATACTCTTGCAATCAAAAACATAGAACCCTAGGCTCTAAAGAACATCATATATCCGTCGAATTTGATTTCTAGCATTTTGCTCGTTAATTTACACAAATGACGACCACTCTCAAAACATAACTAAACGAATTAAAAAAACAAGTAAATGATGTCTCTAAAAAATTAGATAGCATCCAAACATAACATACAAACAATCCAAACAAATATATTGTCCTAGATCTAACAAAATAGAAAATGACAACTTATTTGGTCTAACAACCAAAAATGAATCAAAATGCACTTTTATCTTTTTTTAAACCATTTTGAAGATGCTATGAGGTCAAGTTCGAGTTTGAAAATATTTTAACATTTGAAAATCACTTAAAAATGTCATCTTTAACTATACAGGTTAGAATAGTATAATGATAAAGATAAACCACCCTGGTCGATCCAAAATTACAGAAATATCAAGGCAAATATGATATGAATAACGCTTATGCTCCCCGAGTGGTCGATTCTCAAAATCCCCTTGATTTCCTTTTCTAATTACTCATTAACTACTCACTTAGCTAATTAAAGTGAAGGAAATGATGGATTTTTTTCTTGTTAGGATCAACAGAGGGTTGTGAATGTTTAAAAAGAGAAAATATGACTAATAACTGTAGGAGGAGCAACCATTAAACCTATTCCCAAAATGGGTTAATAGGCCATACTAATCACCTCTTAATTACCTGCTAATCTGTTCCCAAACTTAAAATAACCCTAATTTCTAAACGTAAGTCCAAAATCCTGTTATCACCTCTTTACCAAAAGAGAAACCATCACATCTTTCATTTGAAAGCGATTTTAGACCCAAATTCGGCTCCTGTCAAAGATTATAGGCCTTATAAGTTTCTAAGGTTAAAAAACCATCTAATAAAAACTTTAAGGGTAAATAATGACACTATTTATAACTAACCAAAGTTATAGCCCCATTCGACCGAATATGAATTTAAAAATAGATTCTCCGATACGAAAAATACTAATTTTTGAAAAACATGAGAACAACCCATATATATGTGTATAATGAAGCTATTATACACATATATACAAGCGGAAAGTAAATCATGAAAAAAATATTAGTGCATTATTAATTTCCCCCCAAAAGTAAAATGTTTGAAGAGTTGTCATTATTAGAAATATTTAATAGGTCATTGTCAATTTTATATTGCGCCTCTCATTATTATAAATGAATTTTACCTTTAAGATTAATGTGACTTTTATCTTTTTCAAGAAACTACTTGAAGTGGGCAATTTCAAATAGCTTATAGCTAGGATTTGCAACTTAATTAAAACTAAATAGCGCAATAGCGTAGATTAGATTAACAACATAACTATTAACATTGTTAAACATTCTTTGGTTCCTTTCAAACCATAAATGTCAGCCATTAATATTGAAGATAATGTCTACTAAAGTTCTATACTCTTTTGCATATTAAAATCCAAGGTCATTCTAGTAGAAATCGTAATTAAAATAAAAAATGGTTATGTTGCAGTTGAAATTTTTAAGGGTGTTTAAAAGAATATAGCAGGTTGATGGGCGCTTGAAATATATGCGAGTTATATTTTCTAATTCTAACTTGCAAAAGGCACAATTATTATTAAGAGCAAATTATTTTCCTTAAGAAATTTGATTGTGTTTAGTTTCTTGTAAAGGATTAGCCGCATGTTCAATTTTGATTTTAGAGGAGCGTTTCCATAAAAATTTAAACTGAACTGATTTTGTCCCTAAGGAATTCAAGAACTTGTATACCAAGTTTGAGGAAATAAAATTGCTATTATCCCAAGACCAAGTTTTAATATCGCACTCATTGTCAAAATTAAAATATTCTAATTTAGTTCATAGTGATACAAAGTGGAATAGTGTAGTGCCTTCAAGAGCTCGGTTGAAGTTGAAGTTCCAAGAAAATTCAATATGAGGGCTAAAAACGTCTAACATAAAGGCCTTTTTTAAACTACATATGTCAAAAAGATCTTTATTGTCAACTCTTAGTGGGTATCACTAAAATCCAGTTATCATGCCAAAAGGATATAATATTGCCTAAATGAAATATGTTACAAATTCCAAGGTTGAAAATGTTAAATAATTTGAAAATGGATTTCTAGAAGTGATACATGTTGTTAGAGTTAGAAATATTACTGTGTGGATTATAGGTTCTAAAGTAGAATTGATTCGAAAGCATTTCTTTCCAAATTAGGTTTTCATACTTTTTACTAAATTTTCAAAGCCATTTACTAAGTAATGAAATATTGACATTATGTAGATTTAAAAATCCTAAAATCCCATCCTTTTCAAATATGCAAACTATTGCCCAATCAACTAGGCAATTTATACTACTACATGACATATCCATGCTCCAAAAGAAGTTTCTTCTGATTTTTTCAATTTTATCAATGGCCCATTTTGGTAATAGATAAAAAGACATCTATTAAGTTTGCAAAGCCGTTAAAACAAAGTTAATAAGTATGATTCTACCTGCTTTAGATAAAAATCTACCATTCCAGTTCGATAATTTATTATTAATTTTATCGATTATTATTTGTCAATCTTCCTTTTTTACTTTGTTGGTATAGCCAGGAAACCTAAGTAATGTGTATGAATCTTCATAATGTTGAAATTAAGAGTATTAGTGACACGATTTTCAATAGTCTCGACATCATTCAAGACTAAAACAGAGCTTTTATCAAATGTAATCTTAAGCCCCAAAATCATTTCAAAACTATACAGGATAAATTTAAGTACTGTAATATGGCGAGGTAAGTGTAAGGTAAAAAGGATGGTTCATTCAGAAATTAGAGCATTAAAAGACCATTGCTAGTGATATCATTACCCACACTATCAAAAACCCCACTTGAGATGGACACCTTAATGATCCTAGTGAAAACATTCATTGTTAAGTTGAATAGCAATAATGACAAAAGATCACCTTGTCTAAGACCATATTTTGATTTAATTTTACTTAAAATCCCATTAACCATTATACTTCTAGTTTAAAGAAAAGCAATAATCCAACCTGTCCATCTATGACTAATATACCTAGCCAATAATAAATCATGTGATAGTGGGTCGTCGACTTATATTAAAAATCATTTAAAAATCATGTGTTCGGCACATATGCCAAAACGGCTTAAATAACTAAAATACAAGAGATTGGCTAAATGACCTAAACTACTAACACATACAACAGATGAGACTAATCCCCCTCTAATGAGGAAGAACCACTATCATCAGCTTCTAAATCAGGACCAGTAATGTGTATATACCCTGAATAAAGAGTGGCCAAGTTTGGAACATGTTGGCTGCAAAACTGGATACCAACAACCAAATAATATGAAAGCACCATTAATCCAATATTTCAAACCAAATAAAGTGATGTAGAGAAATAAATATGAAGAAAATAAAATTAAAAATAGTAAGAACGTAAGTAGAGACATAGATTTATAGTGGTTTGGCATACACCAGCCTATGTCCACTCCAAAAGTTTTTCTTTTATTGATTTATACTATCGATTATAGTTACAATGCATGAAATCCTAGAGTAGAAATGGCAGAATATAACCTAGGTAGAAGAAGAGAGCTACACCAGAGATCCCCTTCCTTGAGGTAATGATCTGATATTTATTGACACCTAAGATGTCCAAATATCCAATCCACAGAAGACCAAAGCCGTGATGGATCAATCAAGAACATGGGGCTTATCTTGGCTATTGGGAGTGTTTGGCATAGATCCTTATGGGGGGTCGGCTTCGATCGGTTGTGCTCTTGACTATGGGGCCAATGATGCCCTTGTGAGTCCCCCTCTTCTATCACTCCATGTTTCCGTAGTTGTTTTCTTGATTCCCCCATTACTTGTTGAGTTATGGTGCAATCATCATTGACTTGGATTGCCAATCCGAGGAACCATAGCTATATTGATCTCGTCCGATCCATACTACATCACATTGATTCGATCTGATCCTCTACCTAGGGGAAGTACAATCTATACTTAGCCTTCTTGGAAGTTACTTGATCGAATCTTCTTGACCATCATCCATACCCTAACTTATAACTGATCTCTGAACCCGACAATCATCTCTTCGAGCTTCCTGCCATGATGACTACGACATCCATTGGGTTAAATCCATGATATCATGGCCTGCCAAAAGGTAGGATAATATTTTCCCCTTAGAACAATAGGAAGCTGTGTTTTGAATTTCCATAAATCCGAAGTCCATAATTCATCGATAGCCAAATTTTCCAATCCAAAGCCCAACCATTGCCAAGCTAAATCCTCAATCTCTTTGGATTGCTAATGAATTCAATGAATGCTTCGAGTCGATAATCAATTCCTAAATCATTCTGAATCCTAAGCCAAATCCAAAGCTCGGACCTGTCTGGATCGATATCCAATCCTTGACCTCTCTAGGTCGATATTCAAATCAATAATCATTTGGATCCTGGAAGTCAGTAAGCTAATTCGTGATCTCTCTAGATCGTTGTCTGAGTTCATAGTCTCTATGGACCGATCAATGATCTCTCCGGACCCTTACCAAGTTCAATCCAAACTTAATGACGAGTAAGCCAATCTTATGGCTCTCTAGGGAAACGACCTACCCCTTGCACTCCAGCCCTTGTCGCTCTTTGGCAAAGCGACATTACTTCCAACATTCTAGTTTAGTATCCCTGAACATTAAGTGATGTCATGGCCTTCCTAAGAAGGTCATGGTCTCTCCAGACCCTTGCCCCCATCGAGGCACTCTCTAGTGACAAAGGGAAAAGAGATAAGTGAGTCGACCCTATCGCTCTCTAGCAAAGCGAATCACTTCTTGAACTCCGGTCCTTGACTCTTTGGTTAGGGACATAAAGTGATCAATTCTGTACTGCCTTCCTTTCTCCAGCCTCGAGTCTTCGGCTCAGGACTTAATCAATGATGTACGAGCTCATCCTTTCGCTCTCCGACGAGGAGACTCGTAGCTTGTGGTTACTTCTCCGTCTCTCCAGGCGGGACAACTGCGACCTATTTTGTTCATCGCATTAATGGGATTTGAAGTAGATTATTAAATTTTAGTCCTTAAAGCCAGAAAACCAGAAAGTAAAGAAAACCAAACATTACCTCTCCAGGCATGATGGTTTATCATTATTTCAGAGCATGCCAAGGGTCTGATCTCGGTCCGTACATGTGTAAGTGACTTAGCCATTTTATTGTGGAGTTTATTATTTTAGTTCATGCCATCCCGATTAGGAGATGACGATATGTGACATTGATCCAAGGCCATTTCCATTTGATACAGACAGTGGCCACTCTTGTTCCACCGCTGTTGTCTAGTCCTCACGTACTGTGGTAGCCTGCCTTTCCTGACATGGTCCTCAACCATATCCTTTAAGTTCGTACATTCATCTATGGTATGCCCATCCGATTCATTAAACAGGTAGCATTTTCCAGGCCAAAGATCCTGCTCCGTAGGATCCCTCCTTGCCATTTCAAATAGGGGAGTTGCCTATTAGTGTCCAGATAAATCCGTTTAAGCTTTCCATCAAATCCATATAAGAGGAGAACTTCGGTTCTTGTTTGTTCCTTTGCCCACTCAATCCATTAAATCCATTGTCCAGCTTCTGCTTACCTTTATCCTTCCAAAGTCTTTCTCTCGTTGATCCTTCGCCTTGCATAGCATTTATTTTTGTTTATCGGTTCGCATGTCATCCTACCATAAGGCCCTTTCTGCTTCATAATAGAATTTCCTGAGATCCATCGGTGGACCCCGTTCGAGTGAAATCGCCTTACATAGCTTGAAAATAAGAAATCTTTGATTAATATTTAATGAATGATTTAGAAAGGTTTTTCAAAGTAAAAGAGAAAATGATTTGGAATTATTCTAGGATTTAAGAACGGCTTAAATAAATCAAATGATTTAATAAATGAGGCTTAATGATTCCATATACTCTTGAAAAGAAAATGGAATAAATTGAAAGGAATATATCTAAGAAAGATATTTGATTTAAACAAAAGAAGAAGTGATTGATTGATGATTGATATCCACATATGAACTTTACATCTTTTAAATCGATAATCTGCTTCGAAGGAACCGGGGTCAGATTTGGGTGATTCCTATCCGAAAACCACTTCGAACCAATGTATACGTTCGAAAGTGAAGGCATGTTGAAGATGATGATTATTGAAGACCGTGGATCTTCATAGACTACTTGTCCACATGCTCTGGGTCGCTCCTATTATAGAGTTATTTAGAGCATTGGTCTCCTCGTTGTGGAGATTTTTTGGATTGCAAGGACTACTCACTACTAGTGGTAGTAGGAGAGTGCCTTCGGTTTTGTTCAGTCCCAGAATGAACTTGTATGAAAGAATGCATGACATTGCATTTCTAATCATATTAATTGATCGCTATAGATGTATTATCTGCTTGGTGGCTGAGAAGGCAACTTCTCTTAGCTTAACACTCTTTTCTGAGACATACGAGCTTAGGAAGTTATACTTTTCTAGAAATCGATCGTGTGATGTGGAATGACAATGTGACATTCTGAGATGTGATATGGATATGTGAAACTTAATCGTAGCCTCGCGAGCCACATACCTGGTTATGATGGGAATCTATGTGGTTAGATGTATGCTCTCATTTTGGATAGTAGTGATCTGGGTTATCAAATTTTCTGAGCCCTAGGTACCAGATACGTCTGGGTCTCATGGCGGGGATGCACGAAGTCTGAGTCCTTGGATATTATTCGCATATTGTATCCCCTTTAAGCCATTTATGTTGTTGTATAACGACGTCTAAGTCTTGGATGTAAGCCGTGGATACAGATTGTTCTTTCCACTAATTTTCTATCATGTTGGAAATTCAATCCCAATACGAGATTTACGGTTTTGATTGTATTCTCAAAATAGCTATAATGACTTGCAAACATTTCAGCCGCCCCTTTTTGGTATCATATATTCTATTCGGGATATTCCATTGACCCAATCCGTATATATTACCTTAGACTTAGTCTGGGTATCGATACCTTATTTGAATAATTTTATTTGAAAGATGTTTTCCAAAAGCATGTCATTAAAGATAATATCAAATTATTTTGGTAATAAATATGTTTTGGTTATCATAAGGTAAAAACCCGTCCGTGTTTATGTGTAGGCATGGCCTTATGAGTTACCCTTCTTTTCAAAGGTTTTAATAACATCGTCATAATCTATACATTTAAAATTTCGAGTATCTCATGCTGGTTTATCAAGATCAATCTGGGTATTTTTAATACTCGGTTTAGATCCGAGTAGTTTTAGGTTTAGTTGAAGATTGTTGGAGTTTCCAAAGGAGAGCTGGAGATCTTTATCATCACATGGACGTATTCTATTATTCGCTATATCTATTTCATTTGTTTTGTTGTTTGTCAGCATTTGTAAGGGCAGATGTTATAACTGTCCAAGCTGAATCTAGGTTAGACTTTGATATTGTATTTTAAAAAATTTCCACTGTAATGATTATTATTGAAATAATATATGTTATTCCATTCGTGTGAGATTCTGTTCTATCTTTATTTTCTTTCTACCCTTAATGATCCGTCTTTTCATGCAATTAGAGTTAGACATGTGTAGTTTATTGTCGATTCAAATGGTATGGAAAAACGAGCCACTACACATGTAGTGCTGTGTGTATGTAGTTGTGATGTGCATTTATTGTTGTTTGTTGTTGATTCACACACGAAAGTGGATGACATAAATAACCATTGTATTATAGGGGGACGAACGCGATGGATGGAACTAGAATTGTCTTCGTAACGAATAGGTCGCTGTGGAAGCACTTTGGAGAATAGAAATGTGTAAAGGGATCCAAAAGGATTCCTCGCCCATTATTTTACATTTATATATGTGTATATGAAATGATCATATGCTATGACTTAGTATGGTTGAATATAACTCGGGAAGTAGAATACTTTTGAGAATAAAAACAAATAGTAGCTTATTTAAGTATCATACAGGCCGCGAAGCCTCTTTTCGAATTAAAAGGTTATGAATATTAACCGAATTCAACTTTACAAAATTTTGAAGTGAATTGTTTGCTGTATTTATAATTGTTTGAAATATGGCTTAAAGGTTATTTGATTTACAAATCAAAGTTTGTAAAGCTACGCTCCATAGTCCTATGGATGCACTTTGGAAATCCAAGATTTTAGTAAAGTAAAAGGATGTAACGCACCTGTATTTTTCGATACTTACAAATATTAAATTAATTGAATAAGATTTTGAAATTTAATATCATGAGAAATTAAAATTTATGATTAATTAATTAGAAAAATATTTAGAATATGTTTTAGTACTGTTTTTGGATGTTATTGACAACTATTTCTATGAAATTTTAATTAATTAAATTATTGTAAAGTTAATTTTGTTATAGTTGTAAATAAGGAATTAAATTGGAAATTAATGGAATTAATGAAATTGAAATATTATGATTGATATGGATTAAGATGATAACTGTAGAATATAAATGTAATAAAATGTAAACTAATGTTAATTATATTCATAAGGTAATAGTTGATTTAATAATAAGAGTGAAAATCCAAACAAAAGAATTTGATTGAAATTTAATTTTAATTAACTGGGTATTTACTTTAGCTGTAATTGAATGATGTAACTAGTGCAATATTTAATATTGGATTTGACATGGAAAATTTATTTTGATATATTATTAATTTCTATGTAATCCAGAATGACGAAATTATTAAATGTTAAATTCGAATTTAAAAGTGATTAATTTAATTTATTAATTAACGTGGAAATTAGCCATTTTGGTCACTATCTTAGATTTTGACAAAACTAGTTTCATTGGATCCGTAACAGTGGATTATTGTATGATTTCATATTTCGTAGCAATCAGACTTGTCGTTTGATCGTGCGAGCTCGAAACGCGTAGAAATTAATTTAATGAATTCAATTAAAATAAGCTGATTTTAAAAGCTAACTTCTGTATACAATGGACTTTGGGTTTGAAACTTGTTCCATTGAGTTTAAAATTATTGAAAACCTATATTTCGATATATTGGATGACCCATTTTCATTCCGAAAATGGAAGCACTTTTCGGGTTCGCGTAATCGTTTCGACCAATTCAATCTGTACCATTCATTCTTATCAATCATTGTCATATAAATAGATTTCTTTTCTTAAACTCTAGCCGCATTTTTCTTATTTCTATATGTACATTTCCATCTGCTCCTTCCTTCCTTCCCAATGGCAAAAACCCTAATTTCCAAAATCAATTTCAAATCAAAATCAAATCGAAATTCAAACTCCGAAAATCATAACAAATTTCATATTGTTGGAAAGTTCTCGACGAGCGCAATCTATGACTATAATTCGTTTTTCGATTTGAGTCATGGATTTGCCAACAATCGTCGATCATTCTCGGTCGTCCACATTAGGGGTTTTCGTTTAATGGTGTATCTTCGTCTTGGGAGGGATCGTTGAGCACTGGTGTGGAGAGGGTGTCGAGGCAAATCGATCTATGGTTTAGTTCAACTCAAGAGTGCTTGATTTTACCGAAAATCTCAAACTAAGGGGGCAGCGGCCTTCACCGTTCTGGTGGCCGAAGGTTGTTGGATTGGCTTAGGGGGAGTCGGATCAGCGCGAGAAGGATGGTAGTTGAGTTAGATCAAGTCGACGGTGGCACATTTGGGCGGCGACGTGCGAGCAAGTAGTGATTGAGGGTTTTTGAAACTGGGTCACGATCTATTGTTCGATAATTTTGCCCTTGTATAGACTATTTTAATTAAATTTTAATCTTCTAACACACATAACTTTTGTATACAAACTCGAATTTGGACGCGGTTTCTTCCATCGCGATCGTATCGGAATTTTAGATATTATGAAACTTGTTTGGCTGCATTCTGATACTGTTCATTTTTTGGGTTTTGTTTGGATTTTTAATCGACGACAAATCAAAGGTGGGTGTTTTAACCCACTCACAAATATTAAACCATCTTATGTTGGTTAAATTAAATTTATGATGTGATTAGAAATTTATTGATTGTTGTTTGGTATATTTAAATTGTCGTTCAAATTTAATTTGAATTTATATTTAATTTAATTGCCATTTAGATTAATATTGAAATTTAATTACCAGTTAAATACTAGATAATGAAAACTAGTTTATTTATTGTGATTTATTGGTTGATTTGAATGATGATTATGATAGATGCTTAATTGTCGACATTTTGGATGATTTGATGTTATATTTATTTTATATAGTGTTATCACACTGCAAGTTCTCTTAGTTATTTTTAGGAAAATCATTATAGGTTGAAATGATACATACCCGGATGATCTTATAGATTATGGAAAATCGTTATGGGTTGAAATGTTTAACTCGGGCTATGCATGGATTGGAAATTGTAATTCGAGATACGGGTTTAAGTGATATATCTCTGAAAATTTAAATTATTGCGGGTTGAAATGATATATATTTGTACCACTTGACCATAAGGTAGAAATTATATACGGACAAAGGATTGATTAAATTAAATGAATTTAAACTACTTAAATTTTGAATCCAGTTAAATGATATTATGAAATAAAATTACATTTATATGAACTGAATTATTTTCAAAATCCATGCTTTAAAATGTTGAAATTGAAACTAGTTTAAACGAATTTTTTAAAGAATTTAAATTGAAATCTTGACATTAAATTATGGAATATAAATGAAATTTATCAAAATTGAGTTATTGTAAATGTTTGAATATTTAAAACTTGAAACATATTGAATTTGAAGTGGTTTAAATTTGTAGTTCAAACATGGATTTGAAATCGATATAAATTAAAATGGTTTTTAATGAGAATTTAAATTGAAACCTTTATCATTTTGAATTGAAATCGTTGAACTGCAGTTGATTTAAATCGAATTTTTAGAACTAAAGTGGATTTGAATTGATTTGTGGAATTGAAGAAACAATTCTAATTTGAAACTATTTTCGATATAAATTCTTTTAATATACAAACTCTTTTAACATATAAACAATTTTTCTTATATAAACCACTTTAATATATTAATAGTTTTTAATACATTAACTTTTTTTAATATATAACCTATTTTAATATATAAACAATTTCTAATACATAAACTATTTTAATCTATAGCCTATTTTTTAAAATATAAACTATTTAATATATATTATTTTAAATTTATAAACAACTTTTAATATGTATTTTAATATATATAGTATTTCTAATATATAAACTATTTTAATCTATAACCTATTTTTAAAATATAAACTATTTTTAATGTATAACTATTCCAATATATAAACTATTTTCAGTATTCAAACTGTTTAAAGTTGAAGCTATTATGATTTACATTTAATTGATTTAAAGGCGAATATTTTGATATGATGATTTACCTTTTTAATGGTTATGATTTTGCAAATGAATATGATTTTGAAAGTTATATGATTTCGAAAGTGATATGATTTCGAAATTGAATATGATTTCGAAAGTGATATGATCTTGAAGTGAATATGATATTGATATCAATTATGAATCAGTTTTGGAAATGTAAAAAAGCCAACCGGTGTGAAATAAGCATTTGGTTGTTAAAGAGACAGGGATCGAATATTGTCATACTCTCTGCCAATACTGAAAATCAATTTAACAACTATGCATGTGGTGGACTGTGCATGTGGTGGAGAATCTAGAATAAAGTAGGATGATTTGGTGAACGCTAGTGTATGAGTTATGAACGCAGCCCTGACCTCCTTGGATTAGCTACTAAAACATGAGCCAAGCTGTGCCAAGTGGGGTCGTACCCCCGATCGGGCACATTTCTTCGATACCGTATTTATTATTTTATGATTGATTTGGTAGCTACCCCTCAATTTTGATTATGGTAGTGTGTCTCAAGGTGGGTGATAGTAGCAGCTATGCATTGCCACAAGTCTGGATTCGCAAAATGGTAGTATCCTACCCTAGCCCATTACGAGTTTGGTTTATGTCATATCTATGGAGTGCTCCCTGATAACCCACCAGCTTATGGTGGAGTTTGCAGTACTGTATAGACTATGATATTTATTTAAAATGTATAAGTGGGATATGGGTAACACTTTAACGCTATTTTAAGGCTTTACTTTACTATAGACATATTATAATAGCGTATTCTACTACCTATATATAGTTTAATGGATCCCTAGGAGATGGAATCCCGAACATCTCTTAAGTTATTGCACGCTAGACAATGGATAGGAAATGTAAAATCCCGTAAACATCTCTGAAGCCGTCACACTCATATTTATTTACTGTTGATTTAACTTACATAAGATCTTATAGTTCTGACTCGAGTGTTTTGTCTTTTCATTACGCTTGGGTCAGTCTGAGCTTTTGAGTGTATTGAAGGGCATTTTATTCTAGAGGATGAAGACGGAGATTGTATACTATTTATTTTATATGTATTCCACAACATCATGTTGTTCCGCTACATTATTTATTTATTCCTGTTGTATGTGTAACTCTGATTGTATTGTAAAGTGTAATCAAATGTTATTTGTAAAACAACTTCATGAACTATTTATTTAATTATTATATTTTGCCATTCCGATGTGAGATTCTGTGTTTTGTTTTTCCTTTCTTTTCACTTCTTTTCTTATTTACCCTATTAACAACCCTCCCTTTTGAATGGTTTGAGTTGACTTGTGTGGTTTATTGTCGATTTAAACCATTCGAAAAGGTGGGTCGTCAGAAATGAGGTTTTCTATGTTTAATATTTCATAAATTCCTTTCAAAGGTATTTTATAAAAGTTTTATAAGTATTCTAAAAATACTTAAAGTTTCTAAATATATTTTTATATTTAAAACAAGTGCTTTATTTTAAAGAAATCCCTTTACTTTTTCAAAGTCGGATTTCTTTCTGAAAGTGATGAGTTTCGATTATGATTTTGATGGAGGTCAGTACTTTGTTTAGAAATGTTTAAAAGAGGTTTGGAATTTATACAAGTGATTTTTTTAAAGGACATATATTTGAAGTACCTAAGTAAATGCTCACTTTTACATAAAGGAAAACCTTATCTTTCTAAATAAACTTTGGTTTAACAATGATCTTCAAGTGATGTTTTGGGTAAAAGTTTTGACTTGTGATTTGAGTAATTTTATTTTTAAGAAAGAACAATTGAAATGGATTTAAGTTTCAAAGGGATTTAATGTTAGATTTTAAAGAGGGGTTTATTTAAAGGAAATCCATTTGTTTCCAAAAGTTGAATTCCCTTTTAAAATGGTGGCTTTTATGTTATGCTTCAAATAGAAGTTTAAATTTTGTTTAAAGTGTTTTAGAGGGGACATAAAATTTATTTAAGTATTTTAAGTGACTATTTGATATAATAAATGAATAGTATTTTTATAAATGGATTCTTGGTTTCCAAATCAACTTTGGTTTATACAAAGAATGTAAGTACGATTTATATGAAGGGATTAAACTTTGTTTAAAGAAGTTCTAAAAATTTATTTCTAAAAGAGGAAGGAATCATGGATTACAACACTATTATTGTAATAATTCTCATGAAAAGGAAGAGATTATTTACTACAACATTTTTGTTGTAGTAAATGATTTCGAAAAGGATGAATGGAAGTATTGTTTTGTAATAAATGCTTATTCTAATTAGTATACAGAATTTATGAATCTTATACTTGATATTAAACTCCAAGGTAGGTAGACTTCTACCTATCCTGAAAGTTAAGAATGTTGTCAACTCAAGGTCTAATAGGTAGTAGTACCCCAACTTGAATGGCTTCATCGTTAAACAAAAGAATGGTTTTAAGTTTTAAAATAAAGATGGATGCTGAATATATGAAGTATTATCTCTATATTCAAATTTGATTTCCATAACTAGTCTTTTTAACTTATAGTGGTATGGACTTTATTCTTTTTATACTTAACACCAAATTCCAAGTTATGGAAACTCATCTCTCTCTTGATATTTGAAAACGTATGTCGAGGTAAGTATAGTTTTCAAACTTTTTTGATTTCATGGTTAATCAAAGGATAGTAGTGCTTGAAATTGAAAAGTGGAGGTAAGTATATTGGCTCTAATTTCCATACGGTCCATTACTTACACTGAAAGTAAAGTAGTATAATTAATGCAAGGATTAATTATGGAGGCTTAGTGGTTGCTTATGTGCTTAATCATGCGAGGTATCCATGTAAAAATAAATCTCTGATTGGTTTATGTGTTTATTTGATAGTTAAACAACTGACTATCAAATCTTAGCCAGTTTCTAAAACTACCGACTCGGGATCGGATAAGCCTGTGTTATATTAAAACCACTTCGATCAGGCATAGAGGATCGAAAAGAAGATATCTCGAAGACGATGGAATCGAAGACGAAGTTTTTTGAAGTGCAAGGGCTACTTACTACTAATCCTAAGAGTGATTCCTAAAAGGATGAGTAGAAGTAGTGCCTTCATTTTGTTTATATCAGGAACATCATTTTGTTTATATCAGGAACAACTTCTATGGATGAATGATAGCATTGTGTTGTTGCTTGGAGGGAAGTGTTTACATTCCAAGAGGGATTTAGTAAGAGGAAAAGGTAATCGTAGCCTCACAAGCCTCACACCCAGAAATGACTAAAACATGGGATAGGGCTGTAAATTTTTCAAGATTGTCCGACGTTCAACTCAGTCCGAGGCTGTAAGGCATTCGGTCATGTTTGTAAAATTCTCATTTAGAACACTAATTAGACAAGAAAAAATGTATCAAAATATGTTCGTCCGAAAATGTTCGATGTGTTTCTATTTTTCGAACATTGTTACGTCCATTGCTCAGCTTGTACGAATAATATTCGAGCTTAATGCTTTTCTAGTCCAGGTCTATCCGAATCTTTTATAGGATAGGACTAGGACACATCTTCAACCGGTCCGACCTGGTTATAGCCTTAACAAGCGATATATCGCATGGCTATATAGGTCGCACCCATTATGGTATAGCCATCACCTTTCTAGATCATTATTTATGAATTTTGTAGGTACATAAGAGCTCTCGAGGAAAAGGATATAATGAAACTAGGTGATCTCATATTCGGTACTATCCAGGAAGAGGTAGGCTGGTCTTGTTGTGCATGGAGTCCATGTGAGAGCCTCGACACATTTTATCTAGTGATGTACCATGATTGGTGGTACCCGGTGCCTTATTATTATATGGAATCCATTTTTCGATTCATGCTTTATGGATTTAGTTGTATACTAAATATATAGTTGAATTTAATTCATGTTATCATAAAAAATTACTCCAACTTTGTCGAAACCTAAAGAAATACAGAGGAAGAATTCATGAAGAATGATAACAATAATAAGACCTTTCAAAAGAGTCGAAGGGATGCTTCTGCAAAATATTGGATGAGCAATGGACTTTCAAAGAGGTTGAAGGGGAACGAGGCTACCCTTTTGCTTTAGTTAACCCCTTTCGAAAAAGTTGGTTCTGCATGCATAAAGGGCTTTCATATGAGTTAAAAGAACCTTCCGAAGGTATCAGATAGCAAGCTTTGGCATATGTGCCGAACCTTTAGAATCAATGGTTTTCTCCATTGTTTACTCTCCGTAGAAGAACATTTAGCCAAAACGACCCCTTCGAAAGCATAGATCAGCCAATTGAATCGGTTGAAACCTTCCATGAATAAGAAGAAGATTTCTCATATAGCTAATATTGCTTCCTTAAATACCAGAAGATGGAGGTTCTACATTAATCAACGGGAATTCTTTCGGAAGATACCTTTAACAACTAAGCTTTCTACCATGCTTTAAGTTATTCGAAGCCTCAAAGGTACCCCTTTCGACAGTGTCAAAAGGCAATGTCCTTTCCTTCTTACATAGCACATCAACAACAAGGTAAACGACACTCCTTAACCTTTCGATGGAGTTAAAACACTTAAGTTTTATTTAAAAGCGGAGTTATAAGGGCGCCTTGAATTTAATAGGGATGAAAGGTCTTCAAGGTACCACTTCGACTAAGCCAAAAGGACTGATGCGTAAGGTTCCAACCTGCACCTATAAATAAGACCCAACGGGTATTGTTTTGGAGATCCAAATCCATATTTCGGCACATTTCTTAAAATTTTAAATCCTAGTCCTTAAATCAAATTGAGAATTTCCCTTCTTTGAAATACTTGAGCCTCTTGTATTCATGAAAGTTATCAATAAAGCAGGGGAATGCTATTTTCAAATACATGGAATCTGATTCAATGCTCGTATATGGATTCAGCTATGATGTACTCGTATTAGTACTATTTGTAGGGATACCTTTTGAAGTAATAGTACCTTGCCAATACAGTTAAATCCCTTAGATTCCATCAAGCCACAAACTTAGATTACCATAGCTAATTCGAATACTCATATTAGTACTATTTGTAGGGATACCTTCCGAAGTAATAGTACCTTGCCAATACAGTTAAATCCCTTAGATTCCATCAAGCCACAAACTTAGATTACCATAGCTAATTCGAAAGGTGGTTTTGAAAGGGTACTTGATTACTGCAACCGATTCAAAAGGTGGTTTTGAAAAAGTCTTAGATCACCCCAATTGGTTTGGAAGGTGGTTTCGAAGGAACCTTGGATTACCTTAACTAATTCGAAAGGTGGTTTCAAAAATGTTACTCACACTTCTATTTTCACTTTGAGGGGTTGATAAGATTTCTTTTAACAAATTTGGCGCTAGAAGGAGGGCATGGACCTCTGACTTTGTTGAATTCCCAAACCTACTTTCCTCTATCCCTATTCCATTCCAAGTTGACCTTAGTCCCTACACCATGATGCTAGCAAAGTCAAAAAATCCTATAAAGAATCTTTAGAAGCACAATTCGCTAGATCTTTTAATAAAATTGTTGAAGATTCAAGGCTATATGAAGAACAATTGTTAAGATTGGAAGCTTTAAGAGTCATGAAAAAGTAGAGAGATGAATCTTATGATACAAACAACTAGAGCCTAAACCCATTCCACATTGGCCATATACCCATTTTTGCTTTAGGAGAAGCTAGATGTAAAGGTGATAATTTGTTTGTTCAAATGAAGAAGGCTATCTAATGCTATGCAAAAGGAAATATCTTTGAAGAAGGAACGATGACTAATTATTACATCTTTGCTCAAAAATGGCATCCACCGACAAGTGGATCATTACCTACAAATGAGCTTCGAAAGGTTTTGACAAGGAAATTTGTAACAGCCCGCAAATCCATACCCTTTGAGTCAACACTATTCTACCTATATCAACTCAAGTTGTACAGAAATACGAACCATTTGGGTTAAAGAAGAAGAGGTAGAAGAAGAAAATAGAAAACAACAACAGAATCTAACCATCGCAGCAGAATAAAATATAATAGATAATGAATGATCTTTACACAAATCAAATATATCTGTTTATATATGTCACATCATCAAAGTGCATCAGTCACAGCTCAACATCAATAACATACAAATGGATACAAAACAACTCAACACAGCGGAATATATATATAAAAACAAGTACGGAAGTACGTATCGTCATCCAGCTCGTCTCCTGAGCTCCACAACATCATATCTTGTATCCTACAATACTCGGTCTGACCCGAGCATTATAGTTAAATAATACCCGAGTCAATCTGGAATACCAGCATGAGAAAACCACACTCAAATTGATTATTAAAGTTCAAAAATCTTTTGAAAACAAAAGCATCTCATTAGACAACGCCACAAATAAACATGTTGGGTTTTTACCTTACGATAGCTAAAACACTTTTTATTAAAATCCTCTGATATTATAATAGTGTCTATAGAAAGTAAAATAGAATCTAGCTGAAATGCTTGCATCTCACGTTTCAGCAATAATTGGGCACAATCAAAACCGTATGGGCGCGTAGGGAAAATGGATTTCCAACTAATGACTAGGCACTGGGGTACCACCTGTCACAGTACCTGGTCAAGATCAACGTACCGAGGACCCACCCTAAGTCCCCTGCAACACAAGACCGGAACCATCCCTTACTGGACAGTCCGGAGCAAGATTACCCCGCGGTTGGGATCAGCAACCGTCCACTAAGCCGAAATAAAAAGGGACATCTAGACAGGGATGACCTCACCCTCAAGTGGGGGCTACCCACGAAGCCTTGCTGCATAACCTTGATTTTCAGTCATTCCCGGTTGATGAGGCTTGAGGCTAAGCATTACCTTTATAGAACATATCCCTTAGAATGCCCATCGTCCACCTGACGATGTCCCGAAAGCATTCATCCATACAAGTCCGTCCTAGGTTCGAGCGGAACTGAAGGCACTACTCCTACTACATCCACTTTGGAAAAATCCTCAGGATTAGTAGCGACTAGCCCTTGCACTTCCTACTCCAACTTCGAATCCAAAATCATTTTTCACGAAACGTACAAACCAGATCGAAGTGGTTTTCGAGAAATAAATCTTGATCCCGGACTCTTCAAAACGATCAGCGCATTTGGCCAAATATTGATAGTCGGTGATTTAACTATCAATTAATATTCACAACAACCATCCAACAATAAATAATTTTCCAAATTATTTATTAACCTCAAAAATATCTTCACAAGATATATTTCTATTTTCAACCTTTTGAAAATAGTTTCAAACCATCATTCTTTTCAGAATAAACTTCCCAAATATTTTCTATCTCCACTGAAATTACCAAGCACAAAAATTTAGATTTGAAAAATAATTTAAAACGTTTTACTTTGAAATATACTTTAAAATATCAAGGTAAAACTACTTCAAGAATTCGTTAAAATACATACTATATGAATATTTGAAAATAAGGTTATTTAATCAAATATAAAACTAGATTTTTACTTTTAAAAACAAAAGACCAAGTCACTCTTTAAATAATTACTTCTATAATAGATTAAAGAAAATACTCACTTTTAGAATTTAAATATTCAGAAATAATAAATTTTCCAAACTTGCTTTTTAAAACAACTTTAATTACCTTTAACTTATATATAAAAATTTATTTGGAAAACATACTTGGTTATCCAGGGAGAATTTCCAATCTCAATTACTTAAATCAATTTTCCAAATTGATTCACAATTTATTCCATTTGAAATAAATTTCTTTACTTACTCAGTTTATTTCCAAAATTCATTAATTATGGATTTTATTATTATTGTTATTATCTTCCGTTTGATTTTAAATCTTTTAACTGAAATATACAAATTTCAGCTTTTCCCAAGTTCTTCTTTATTCTTTTCAATAATTTAAATCTTAAATTTTAAACAAATGTTT
Organism: Allium cepa; assembly: GCA_030765085.1. Taxonomy (NCBI): domain Eukaryota; kingdom Viridiplantae; phylum Streptophyta; class Magnoliopsida; order Asparagales; family Amaryllidaceae; genus Allium; species Allium cepa. Next base: position 331,705,641 of record CM060934.1, read on the forward strand.
TGTTCTTTTAAATAATATCACTGAAGACTAAAATTCATTAACTTTCTGTTTATTCAAATTTCCTTTCTATACTCAAGATTTATTTATTAGAAATTTTTAAGCCACTTGGTTTCTTTTTCCCTTCATTCTTAAATTGATTCAAATTTCCATAATTATTTTACTTAAAATTTCACTTCTTTTATTATCATTCCAAAATCAAATTTATATATTTTTGGAAATTCATTATACCCAATTTTGTCCAATCGAGCCATAACATTCAATATTCCAATATAATTCATCATAGAATATCAAACAATCACAACAGGGGTATTAAATAATTTAAATAAATGTTGAGGGGTCCAGTTGGATCCCTCCAACCTGTTTTCCCTGCATCCACAGACGTTAGCACAACATAAAATACCAATTGCAAAATATTTCATACTATAGCACATCAATCAATTCAACCATTCAACAATTATTTAAATTTAATCATTTAAATTTTAAATTTAACTTCCGCTGAGTGAGATTAACTCACCTTTTTATTTTGCTTGCAGCCCACTTCAAAATTGCCTTGGTTTTTCCTCAATTTTGACCTTGAATAAACAATTTATATGACTCTTATTAATATTCGAAATAATCAAACAAACGCTTATTATTAAATTATTTAATTGACTAACAACCTTATTCAAACTGATAAATTCCCTTTTTATAAAATTGAATTAGTTAATAGTTTAATTTTAACTAAATAATTTAAGTCCGAGTTTATAAAGTTAAGTAACATTGAATTTAGGTGTTAGAAATAGTTAACTACTCGAACAGAAAACAATTCTACTTCCTAACAGTTTATAAACTAATTATAAGTTTATATATATTTTACCAAACTTTATCTATATAATCTCTGTATATTACTGTCTGTCTAATTTATTGGCGCTTTAAACTATAAACTACTATACTATTAATTCTAGATAAAAGAAATAAAAGTTAACAAATAAATTTTAGGGTTTTAAACTTTAGGTACTATGAATTTGAAAATGCTTAAAATTTTAAATTACCTCAAATCGACAGGAAAAATAATCAACGGCTAAGCTCAAAGTTCCATACAAGACTGCCTTGCGAACTTCAGGAGTTACCTCCCAACTGATCGCCACGTTCCCTAAGCCGATTTGACCCCGGCCTCCTCGTCGCGCTCACAAATGCAACTCACAGAGACAATCCCATCTTCCTCCCTTCTCACGCACCCATTCCCAAAGTTTTTCTCAAGCTGTCACGTACGAGCTTCCCCCATTGCTGCCCTTACTGCCACCTTCGAGCTCGACATGACGAACAGCGGTGAGGTTGAACAATGTCGCCCCTCTATCTATAAATTTCGAACGGAATCGAAATCGATTTTGATTCCATTTTTTTTAAGAATCGAACAATTTTGATTGGGAAGGGAGAAACAAAGAAGATGAGAGAGAGGGAAAAAATGTGGCTTCGGCTGATTTTTTTTTCTTCTGGGGATTTTCGATTTGATGATTAAGGCTTCGGCCATTTTTGTTAGTTTAGTTTAGGGATAGGCTATTATTTCTGAACGAAGGAAAAGAGATTACGCGACTGTTTCTGAATGAAGAAAATATCTCCTATTTTTTATTATTAAACGAAGAAGCGTGTTGGAGAAGATAACGCTAGTTTTTAAACCCCTATACGTGATGCTAGCTATAGTACGCAATGAAATATCAACGCGTTTATATATCGTACGCTCACACAACAACTCCAAAAGCTATGAAATTTGAAATCCGATAATATTTCAATATTACGGACTCAATGGAACTGGTTTCGTCGAATTCCGAGACTGTGCCTCGGAAGGCTATTTTTAAATTCAATTTAAACTATAAATTTTAAACTGAACAAACCTCTGTTAATTTCAATTTTACAACTTCTATTATCCTCAGTACTATCAATATAAATTTTTCAAGCCTTCAAATTATTTTTAATAGGCTCAACAATTTACCCAACCTCACTTATTTAGTTTAATAATTCAATTATCAAATAAATTGTGATATTCGTAATTCAAGTTAAAATTACTCTATTGAATATTTAAAATCAATTAAATATCCCGATTTTAAATGCTCGAAAATTCCGGGTCGTCACATTCCTCCCCCCTTAAAAGAATTTCGTCCTCGAAATTACTAGTTAGGAGAAATGGTCCAATACCCATTACTATTTTTCAAAACCAAACAGTTTAATTAACTTGCCATAACATATTCTTTTATTAAAGACCCATTATTATTCTTACCAACTTTCCAAACCATCCTAATATTTTCAAACAATACTATTTGTTCAACCATTCAAGTTTCAATTTAAAACCAAATTTTGAATTATCAAAATTTTCTCAAAAATTTTATAACTCTCTAAATTTCCGAAAAATTTCGCCAGCGTCTCCTTTGTGCGGCTAGCTCGGTACAACTACAAAATGGCCCTACGGCCTCCCAAATCCAAAAAGAAAACAAAAGCCAAGTGGCTAGATCCAAAAACCCAATCAAATTTCACAGAAATTTAAACACATGCCTTTTTGTTGAGCATTTCAAATTTATCTTTTGACATCAAAACCAATTTTCCTTTTTCCTTTATAATACCTGTATATCTTACTTAGCAATAATATCCAATCACAACATTTTATCGACTTCCTTACCAATGTCAATATCTATTCATTCAAATATTAACTTAGAATATATTTGTAATACCAATTTCCCATTTAAGAATTCACCATTCCTTGCTTAAGTTTAGTATAAGCATTTTATATGCTTCTTATATTTATTTTCACCTTACCACTTATGTTTATATCTATTTCAAATTGATTCTTTCATTTCCATATGAATTTATTTTATCCTCAACTCTGAATATTTGAATTTTATTTTCCATTTATACTGATTCATATTATTATTTTAAAGTAGTTTCATTCACTAATTTATTTTAATTTCCAGTTTGAAATTATTTTGTCGTTAACTAAAATTTTTCCCAAAAATTTTCAAAAATTTTTCTAACTCCCAAAATTTCTGAAATTTTTTGCCAGAGTCTCCTTTGTACGGAGGAGCTTTTGCAATTTGACAAAAGATATAAATATATATACATCGACCCACATGGTCGGAAAAACCAAAAACAGTTCATATTTCCTATTTTTATTACATAGGCGTACCTTATTTAGCATTTTTAAGCAAGCAGCTTATTTATTTAGCAGTTAACGCAATCAAATCCAGCCACACGGCTTCCAGGTACCTGTACTTACTCAATTTAAACATGTAAGTACCATATATATGAAGTTTTACAACATTTCACTTATTTGCAATAGTTAAACACATGAATTCTAACAGCAATGCACATTAAACACTTTTTATAAGCAATTTAAATATTCCAACATTAATTTTAATTGCTTACAACCAATCACACATCGTTTCACTTAATCCGAATGGTTAACAACTCACAAGCTTACATTAATTTATTTATTTAAGCAAAATGAACTCATATTTAATTCAGTTGCTTTAAAAATCAATTTATTTTACTCCTATCAATTCATAGAATTTTAATTACTTCCATTTACATCCAATGACAATTTATTCTATGCAATTTGACGAGATCTATGTGAATAAATAAGTACTTATGTTTTATAACCAATTTAAATTGATTTCAACTAAATTTATACTTAATTCTATTCCATTTTTAAATTTATTCACAATCCATATATTCTCATTTTCATTGCATTTTTAATTTGGATCCATTCACTTGCATTTCATTCCATATTTGTTTATTCCAAACTATTTTATTTAGCTCGAAAACAATCCAGGCTATTTCATTTTACTAACCAAACTAGTTCATTCAAAACCCATTAACAACTTAGGTTCATCTTCATTACCAATTAAATTTCCTTTTTTGTTTTAATTCATTCACGACCATTTATTTAGCTCGACCCATTCCAAGCTTGCATATTACTAACCATTCCCGAATTAATTCAAACTAAGCTTTAATTTAATGGTCTTCCATTTTTTTACTCGTAGTCGAGCTTCTAATTATTCTCAACTTAAGTTAATTTACTCAATTTACTCCACTTCAAACCTAAGTTCACTTCCATTTGATTCTTATTTATTCCATCCATTTATTTATTCAATATAATTAGTTTATCCACTCAATTCATTATGAATTTCCATTTCCTTAAATATTATTTATAACTCACTGAATTCTATTTCGATTTAAATTTATTTTCACTTGATTTAAATCCAACTCAATATCATTAAACTTAGTTTAAGTTGATTTCAAGTCAACTCTCCTCCATTCATTTAGCTTAAGTTAATTTACTTCAATTTTATACTGAAGCTCATTTCATCTTACGAGTAAGTTTTTCTCTTCCATTCAACTTAATTCTATCTCAGTTAAATCTCATTTTAAATCTACAATTTATTTTGATTAGTTATTATAAAATTTAACCTTTCAGATTCAGCTCATTCAATTGATTACATGGCCATTTCCAATTTATTTCCACTTATTTGGATTTTAACTATTTTAATCCAATTTCATTTTCCTTTATTCGACACATTTCCAATTATATTTAATTTGTTATGCCTCCAGTCAAATTTTAATTAATAAATCAAGTTCTGATTCTACCATTCACTTTTAATTTACCACCCAATTTCATGAACTCACAATTCAATTACATTCTCAATTCATTTAATTAATTGCATGGCCACTTTCAATTATATTTCTTCACTAATGATTCAAGTCGAATTTGATTTATAACTTGAGTTTTATTTCTAAACTTCATTATTAGCTTACAATTCAGCTTCTATTTAACTACATTGAACTCCACTTACACATATTATTATCAAATTAGTTCTCTCCTATTTATAGTTCAATACTTGATTTTAAATTCCAAATATCATTTCATTTAATTTTCTTAGTTCAATTTATTATATAATTCAAGTTTGGATTTTTGTTTTATTTTCCAATTCATCAAAAATATTTATTTTGGGTTTTCTATCCCATCTTTCAAATTTTAGAAGTTACCACTATTCTTTTACACATTTCCATTCATTATAGGCTTGAATATATTCTTCCTTTATTTTTAACTCAAGCCTTATGCTTATTTATAAACCAAGCATATTTTTATTACCATGGGTTTTAATCCCTTTATAAATTATTCTGATTTATTCATTTCAATCCAATCCTTATCCAACTTATTTTCCATTTATTCAGGTAAGAATCTAATTCCATTCAATATCACCCATAACTCAACTGAATTTTATTTCAATTTTATTTTATTTTAACTCGGATTTATTTAACTCAATTCAATTTCAAATTATTTCGAATACAACTGGATATTATTTTCAGCATATTCAATTACTTTCAATCCAGTTAAATTTTATTTTCCAATCCAAGTTAATTTCATTTTTAAATTTTCACTTTAAATTTAAATTCCAACATTCAAAGCTTATATTTCCTTCCTGATAAAAAAATCATCTCAATTTATATGCTTATAACCTATCTCATCAGGATTTTTAAACACCCGACTTTTGGTTTCAAATTATTTTGAAATTTCCAACATCTCAACTCACATTTCTCAAAAATTTAATCCAATCCTGGGTTTTGATCCCCAACAAATTTCCTTTGAGATTTTCAAAACAACTAGCATTTCTGAACAAATAATTTTTTTGACAGCAATCCGTCACTTAGAAATCTGAAAATGAATACTGATGATGCGGCTGTCATCATCAGAATTATTTCCCAATAATCCAAGTGATTTCAATGCTATATCACTTTCAAAATCCATTCAAAACACATTTCCTTTCAGAAATACCTTTAAAACAATAATGCTATTACTTATTTTCGAAACACTTCGACAAACACTTCCAAAATCTCCAGGATTTTAAATTTCCAATCTTGCTTAAATCAATTTTACTATAATTCATTTGCACAGCTTATGCTTATACAAATTCTCATTTGATTATATTTCAATTTATAATTTACATTTATAATTCATATTTATAAATTTTATTTTATAATGAATTTATTTCCTTTAAACTTTGGTTATATTTTCAATTTCTAGTTAAAATTTTCACTTAACAATGATAATACTTTAATATTATTCTTCCTAACATCCAAGCAACCATATATTAGCTAAAATAGTTTACAAAAACTTTTCTTTATATCAAAATATATTTTTGGGTAAAATTATTTCATTCACCCACATTTCAAACAACACCATGTTGATTTTTCTATTCAAGTGTTTAGAAACCCCTTCGATACAGTTGTCCAGACTGTGCCGACGAAGGTTCATATGCCACTAAATAAACCAATCAACACAATATTAAAAACATTTATATTCTTTAACAAATACGCACTCATATCTATTAATACGCTCAAACTCATTTTAGAGTACGACGGACTCTAATTTAAATGAGTAATCCCCCACCAGAGCCTAGGTTATCACCAACCTAGCTCTGATACCAAGTGTAACAGCCCGCAAATCCATACCCCTTGAGTCAACACTATTCTACCTATATCAACTCAAGTTGTACAGAAATACGAACCATTTGGGTTAAAGAAGAAGAGGTAGAAGAAGAAAATAGAAAACAACAACAGAATCTAACCATCGCAGCGGAATAAAATATAATAGATAATGAATGATCTTTACTCAAATCAAATATATCTGTTTATATATGTTACATCATCAGAGTACATCAATCACAGCTCAACATCGGTAACATACAAATGGATACAGCAACTCAACACAGCGAAATATATATATAAACAAGTACGGAAGTACGTATTGTCATCCAGCTCGTCTCCTGAGCTCCACAGCATCTTATGTTGTATCCTATAATACTCGGTCTAACTCGAGCATTATAGTTAAATAATACCTGAGTCAGTCTGGAATACCAGCATGATAAAATCACACTCAAATTGATTATTAAAGTTCAAAAATATTTTGAAAACAAAAGCACCTCGTAAGACCACGCCACAAATAAACATGTCGGGTTTTTACCTTACGATAGTTAAAACACTTTTTATTAAAATCCTCTGATATTATAATAGTGTCTATAGAAAGTAAAACAGAATCTAGCTGAAATGCTTGCAGCTCACGTTTCAGCAATAGTTAGGCACAATCAAAACCGTATGGGCGCGTAGGGAAAATGGATTTCCAACTAGTGACTAGGCACTGGGGTACCACCTGTCACAGTACCTGGTCTAGATCAGCGTACCGAGGACCCACCCTAAGTCCCCTGCAACACAAGACCGGAACCATCCCTTACTGGACAGTCCTGAGCAAAATCACCCCGCGGTTGGGATCAACAACCGCCCACTAAGCCGAAATAAAAAGGGACATCTAGACAGGGATGACCACACCCTCAAGTGGGGGCTACCCACAAAGCCTTGCTGCATAACCCCTTATTTTCAGTCATTCCCGGTTGATGAGGCTTGAGGCTAAGCGTTACCTTTATAGAACATATCCCTTAGAATGCCCCTCGTCCACCTGACGATGACCCGAAAGCATTCATCCATACAAGTCCGTTCCGGGTTCGAACGGAACCGAAGGCACTATTCCTACTACATCCAGTTTGGAAATATCCTCAGGATTAGTAGCGACTAGCCCTTACACTTCCTGCTCCAACTTCAAATCCAAAATCGTTTTCCACGAAATATACAAACCGGACCGAAGTGGTTTTCGAGAAATAAATCTCGATCCCGGTCTCTTCGAAACGATCAACGCATTTGGCCAAATATTGATAGTTGGTGATTTAACTATCAATTAATATTCACAACAACCATCCAATAATAAATAATTTTCCAAATTATTTATTAACCTCAAAAATTTGTTCACAAGATATATTTCTATTTTCAACCTTTTGAAAACAGTTTCAAACCATCATTCTTTTCAGAATAAACTTCCCAAATATTTTCTATCTCCACTGAAATTACCAAGGACAAAACTTTAGATTTGAAAAATAATTTAAAACGTTTTACTTTGAAATATACTTTAAAATATTTAAGGTAAAACTACTTCAAGAATTTGTTAAAATACATACTATATGAATATTTGAAAATAAGGTTATTTAATCAAATATAAAACTATATTTTTACTTTTAAAAACAAAATACCAAGTCACTCATTAAATAATTACTTCTATAATAGATTAAAGAAAATACTCACTTTTAGAATTTGAATATTTAGAAATAATAAATTTTCCAAACTTTCTTTTTAAAACAACTTTAATTAACTTTAACTTATATATAAAAATTTATTTTGAAAACATACTTGGTTATCCAGGGAGAATTTCCAATCTCAATTACTTAAATCAATTTTCCAAATTGATTCACAATTTATTCCATTTGAAATAAATTTCTTTACTTACTCAGTTTATTTCCAAAATTCATTAATTATGGATTTTATTATTATTGTTATTATCTTCCGTTTGATTTTAAATCTTTTAACTGAAATATACAAATTTCAGCTTTTCCCAAGTTCTTCTTTATTCTTTTCAATAATTTAAATCTTAAATTTTAAACAAATGTTTTGTTCTTTTAAATAATATCACTGAAGACTAAAATTCATTAACTTTCTGTTTATTCAAATTTCCTTTCTATACTCAAGATTTATTTATTAGAAATTTTTAAGCCACTTTGTTTCTTTTTCCCTTCATTCTTAAATTGATTCAAATTTCCATAATTATTTTACTTACAATTTCACTTCTTTTATTATCATTCCAAAATCCAATTTATATATTTTTGGAAACTCATTATACCCAATTTTATCCAATTGAGCCATAGCATTCAATATTCCATTATAATTCATCATAGAATATCAAATAATCACAACAGGGGTATTAAATAATTTAAATAAATGTTGAGGGATCCAGTTGGATCCCTCCAACCTGTTTTCCCTACATCCACAGACGTTAGCACAACATAAAATACCAATTCCAAATTATTTCAAACTATAGCACATCAATCAATTCAACCATTCAACAATTATTTAAATTTAATCATTTAAATTTTAAATTTAACTTCAACTGAGTGAGATTAACTCACCTTTTAATTTTGCTTGTAGGCCACTTCAAAATTGCCTTGGTTTTTCCCCGATTTTTGACCTTGAATAAACAATTTATATGACTCTTATTAATATTCGAAATAATCGAACAATCGCTTATTATTAAATTATTTAATTGACTAACAACCTTATTCAAACTGATAAATTCCCTTTTTATAAAATTGAATTAGTTAATAGTTTAATTTTAACTAAATAATTTAAGTCCGAGTTTATAAAGTTAAGTAACATTGAATTTAGGTGTTAGAAATAGTTAACTACTCGAACAGAAAACATTTCTACTTCCTAACAGTTTATAAACTAATTATAAGTTTATATATATTTTACCAAACTTTATCAATATAATCTCTGTATATTACTGTCTGTCTAATTTATTGGCTCTTTAAACTACAAACTACTATACTGTTAATTCTAGATAAAAGAAATAAAAGTTAACAAATAAATTTTAGGGTTTTAAACTTTAAGTACTTTGAATTTAAAAATGCTTAAAATTTTAAATTACCTCAAATCGACAGGAAACATAATCAACGGCTAAGCTCAAAGTTCCATACAAGATTGCCTCGCGAACTTCAGGAGTTACCTCCCAACTGATCGCCACGTTTCGCAAGACGATTTGACCCCGGCCTCCTCGTCGCGCTCGCCAATGCAACTCACAGAGACAATCCCATCTTCCTTCCTTCTCACGCACCCATTCCCAAAGTTTTGCTCAAGCCGTCGTGTACGAGCTTCCCCCATTGCTGCCCTTACTGCCACCTTCCAACTCGACATGACGAACAACGGTGAGGTTGAACAATGTCGCCCCTCTATCTATAAATTTCGAACGGAATCGAAATCGATTTTGATTCCATTTTTTTTAAGAATCGAACAATTTTGATTGGAAAGGGAGAAACAAAGAAGACGAGAGAGAGGGAAAAAATGAGGCTTCGGCTGATATTTTTTCTTCTGGGAATTTTCGATTTGAAGATTAAGGCTTCGGCCATTTATGTTAGTTTAGTTTAGGGATCGGCTATTATTTATGAACAAAGGAAAAGAGACTACACGACTGTTTTCTGAATGAAGAAAATATCTCCTATTTTTTATTATTAAACGAAGAAGCGTGTTGGAGAAGATAACGCTAGTTTTTAAACCCCTATACGTGATGCTAGCTACAGTACGCAATGCAATATCAACGCATTTATATATCGTACGCTCACACAACAACTCCAAAAGCTACGAAATTTGAAATCGGATAATATTTCAATATTACGAACTCAATGGAACTGGTTTCGTCGAATTCTGAGACTGTGTCACGGAAGGCTATTTTTAAATTCAATTTAAACTATAAAATTTTAAAACTGAACAAACCACTTTTAATTTCAATTTTACAACTTCTATTATCCTCAGTACTATCAATATAAATTTTTCAAGCCTTCAAATTATTTTTAATAGGCTTAAAACTACAGATTCAACAATTTACCCAACTTCACTTATTTAATTTAATAATTCAATTATCAAATAAATTGTGATATTCGTAATTCAAGTTGAAATTACCCTATTGAATATTTAAAATCAATTAAATATCCTGATTTTAAATGCTCAAAAATTCCGGGTCGTCACAAAATTGGTCATTGAGAATGAAGTTCCCGAATTAAGCAATAAAAAAGCTAGAAATCAACCTCAAAGGACAAGGTTCAAATCAAGACTCTCAAAATAGGGCTACTTGACTACATCAATCAAGAACATCTACATATTAATAAGGGAGAAACTCAACTATTGGTCATCCAAAAAGAAAAAGCCCAAATATGAAAGGAATATGGAAGGATCTTACTGTCATTACCGTATATTGAATAGGCATGAAACCAATTGATGTTGAGCTCTTGAAGGAATGATTATCAACTTTTTCAGACAAAGAAAATTCAATAGATTTGTAAAGCAATCCTAGTCGAGTTTAATAAAGCAAATCTTTGTAGGAAAAATCTATTCAGGAGTAAAATTCTCATAAAACTTGGAAACTGCCTCAAATGGTTATAAGCCTTTGTCCGCGTCGAGTTGCCCAGGTCAAAGCCTCACCTGGAGGGAGGTTAGAGTAAACCTTTATCTGCACCATGCTATAACTAGGTAAAGTATTTACAAGCACTTAATTGCGCCACACTATGGCCAAATCAAGGTGCCCTCTGGAATGGGGACAAAGAAATCCCTTGAACGCGCCATGCTATGGCTAGGTCAGGGCACCGACCAGCCTTCACTCCCGCCAATAAAGTCTGGCTGGAGAACCTCCTAGAGGAAGGATGGAGTAAGCCCTTGATCATGCCATGTTGTGGCCTGGTCAAGGCACCGAACAAGCCTCCAGTCTTGCCTATAAGGCCTGGCTGGAGCACGTCCTGGAAGGGGTCGGGTAAGTTCTTGGTTCTTGCTTGTAGATAAGATAACCAAGCGCATCAATCAAAGACGAACTAAGATGTCCAAGACCGAGAAGGGGCATACAAAATAGCAACAACAATACAAAGCCTAAAGCATGACACATATCAAAGGAATCAAAAAGCAAAAAGAGGACACAAAGCAAAATATTCGAACAATCAATGTTCAAAGAGAGGAACAAATTCCTAGTTTTCTACTAGTTCCGGACAATACATTCAGACTATAAGTTTATGGCCTTTGGCTAATTTCTAAAAGTTGATTTCTATACTTCCCTCGTTAATACCCAAATCAGGTTTTCGAGTCTCGTGTTATTTCAAGTCTTCTGTTATGGACTTTTGGTCTTATACTAACTTTCATATAATAATCTTGAGATCTCTCTCAATACCCGAATCTAGGTCTCAAGTCTACAATAATTAACTTATGGACTTCATTGCTTGCAACCAAATTGGCCACAAACATCCGAGAATAAGTTTTTGTAGAGAAGTAAATGAAGAATACTAAAGTAAAACAGAGGAATATAGCAAAGTAATAAGCAAATCAAAACAAAAATCAAGAACAGTAGGATTTATAGCGGTTCAACGCCGATTGCCTATGTCCACTTTGAATATTCTCTTTAATGATTCATTATAATATTGATTACAGCAGCAAACAGCAAAAAATAAGAGAATAATGGAGGAAGTTGATTACAATAAAAGAGCTATGTAACTAGCAGCATAAAGATCCTCAAAATGACCTCCTAGGCCAGTGTTTATAGTGAAGGCGATCACCAATCTATCTGGAACTTCGGCAACAGGGCTTCCCTACCCATATGGGTCCATTATAGGGGACATTAGGCCTAAATCCCAATGGAGAGGGATCGGTACCGATTCCTCCATTGGTTGATTTTGGGGCAGCGGTCCCTATGGTAGCTTCTTCATGCTTAGATATGATGGCTCTCTAAATTTAATGTCGATTGGATATATGGAGCCGGACCCTATTACACGCTTATCCTAAGTGTCACATAATGACGATCCTTATGGTTCCATAGTGTACCATCGATCCATCTACTTCAACCAGACTATGCCGAACCCTCTATTTCAACCGATCCCTAACATCTCACAATGCTCCATCGATCCCTTTTATGACTTAACAATATGCCGACCCTATTTAGCTCTATAGGATTATACCGATCTGTCGCCCTCTAGAGTGTTATATCTACCCCTCTTCATCCTAAATGGTATGTCGATCCCTTGAGTACTAACAAATCATGTCGAACCAGGCACACATCACATATGCTAGTCCCTCTTATACTCCATCCATGTTTACTATCCATCTAAATGACTATGCCAATCCCTTTTGTTTTACCTTGCTATGTTTATCCCTTGTTAATCCAAGCTATTTTCCATACTTTTAGCATCCTGCAACGTCTATCTATCAACTTCGTCCAATCTGGGCTTCGTATAACCATCTGAAATCTACTTCCGGGTCCTATAGCCATGGTTTCAGGGCCATCCTTCTGGACAACAGTCGAACTTGCCCTGCACGATTAGTCCAATATAGATGGGTCGGGATACTAGGTAACACTTGCCTCATAAAGTACATGTTGTGAGTAACATGACGTGCTTTGATTTAAAAAAAGTCTGAATTGCCAGAAAGAAGTGCGTCTGGCTTACTGATTGATTCTATTCCTTTATCGACTTTCAATTATTTAAGTCCAATGTCATATTCCATTAACAAATACAAATTTTGTCATGCGGGACCTATAAGCCTTCTATTATCTCATCCAATCTCAAACTTGAAAGTTTTATGTTTGATTGCACTTCCAATTGATTTCACAAAGTTAAACTTTTAAATCATCCCCATGCATATCCATATACACGTTTCTATCATTGGCTCCTGGACGCGTTCGAACATTCACAGTTCATTGCCAATTCTTATAGTATCTATATGTTCGTATTTGCAGTCGAACCTTCATGATAAGGATTGTCATTAACTTTTTAGTTGTCCATCATTCCTCCTTTTCATACTTCATTTCATTCATCAATTTTTTTTTAATTTTTTAATGGAGGGATCGGCATTTGACATGTCGATCCCTTGTTAGGGATATGTGAATAAGGAACGGTAAGTCCCAATGTCGATCCTTCTTTAACTTTGAATTGCTCAACCCTTCGTGACTGGTTCTCCCTCCAGTACATCCGTACATATACAAGCCACCCCTCCTTTCTTTCTTTCTTGCTTACTTTATCATTTCCCTTGCATTCGAACAAAAACTTCACTACCGAACCCAAGCTATCCAACACCTTCTTGACGAACAAAAATCCTTCAACCTTAAACCTTAAATCCAAAAATGATATTAAGAAGTCTCCCAAAGTCGATTTTCCTTCATCTTCAATCCAACAAACTCCGAACGTTGGCCTTCAAATTAACTCGATATCTCATGTTTTAGCATAGGTATGAAATCTCTTTTTATTATACAAATATATTGCAAGTCTCGAGCTTTTGATTTGAAAGTAAGGCGGCGATGCCGAGCGCTTGAACACGAGAGGGGAAAAAAGGAGAAGGAAGAGATGGGTTTAGGTGATAGTTTTGATGGGGAAGGAGTTATGTATGGAGGAAGGTAGGGTACGGTATAGGATAGAATGGTGATGGTAGGGATCGGTAGAGGTAGCATTCTTTAGTTGATGGGATGAAGTAAAGTAAAGGCATGGGATCGGTGTTGCTTGTTTTGGCACAGGTATCGGTATAAATGCCTTGTATTGAGGTATCAGTAAGAAGTGGTCTTGGAGAGGGACCAGTAGGAAGTAACTATGAAGAGGGATCGGTATAGGTAGGTTTAGGAAAGGGATCGGCATTAGGCCGTGGCATTGTGTTTGGTGTAGAGGATTTAGGCTGAAGGATCGGTATAGGGTCTTGGGAAAGGGATTAGTAATGAGGTCAAGGGATCGGCATTTGACATTAAGGACCAATCCAACTCATTTGAACACTTAACATAAATCTTCCTTGTTGAACTCGAACATAAAATGACGATGGGAAATATAACTTGCATACTTGGACTGTCGAACTTAAGATTAGATGATCAAACTTCCTGACTTCTCAATATGGACTAAGTAATCATTAGCTTCTACTAATCATCATTTAAGTGTATATGAAGCCATTAATTCCATAAGCATGTGCATTAGCCTTTATTTTGTACATTAAGGTGGTGGGTAGGTGGGGTCCTCCATGATCTTCACTTGGAATTGTTTCCATCTTCATTCCTTTGTGTTCTTTTTGTGCATCCATATCTTCTTCATGAAACAACTTGCACTTGAAATCAAATTCCTACAAAATAGTATGGAAATTTCTAATTAAATTTTCTCAAGTTAATTTATGCACAAAAATGAATATTTTGCCCTTGGATGAAGATGAATATGTGACAATTTGGAATTAATATGGATTTTGGTTAAAACAAGTCAAAATGCCCAATATGATCATTTATTTAATTTAAATAGATTAAATATGGTGGTAAAAATATGTCCATTTACGTGTGCATCACTTACTATTAATCACTCGCGCGATAACTTCTAATACGCTCTTATTTGGTCTTTACAGGTACCATGCCTCAATCATGAGCCTTCGATCGCTTTCCAAGCTCTTCTTCTTATCATCGCCCAAGCCAGGATTTTGAGTCCATTCGACGTAGAGATAAGGATGAAGGGTGAGACAAAGATTATCATTCGAGGGAGTTTTTTTACTCTTCCAAGAGAAAGTCTCAATTTCACGCATCTCGTTAGGGAAAACATTCTAATCTTTCGGTTTAGAGTGGAGGAATGTCTTCTTATCCGGCCCTTACGAGCAACATTCTGGCTCTTCAAGTTCAAGACAGTCTCGTGAGCGAAGATCTGGACAGCACCTACTCGCCACTTCAAAACCACCCCTGCCAGTTACTACTTTGGACTCTTCTATAGCAGAAAAGTTAGTTGAACTTAAAGCCACTTTCTCGAAGATTTGCTTCGACGGCCTCAAATTTATTCCTTCTATTCATAATATCCCTGGGCATGCTAAGGAAAGTTTTTTAGCATGTGTGAATGACGTATTCGTTCAACATGAATCATTGAGTCATTCGATAGAGAAAGTTTCTGACGTTTCCATAGAGCGTCAACATGGAATTGACCATCTCAATTTAGAGGCTATTCATGTCGAAGATATAATCAAGCAACATGATGTTGAGTTGCTTGAATTCAAAACCCAACTTGCCGAGTCTAAAAAGAATGCCAAGGAGATGGCAGAGGTGGTGAACCGTCTAGAAACTTCACACAAAAAAGAAATCGACAAGGCACATCAACACACCGACATGCATGCTTTAGAAAGGGACTCATTGCAAAAGGAGAAAGATACCTTAGCTCACCGTGTTGAGGAGTTAGAAGATCGTCGAGGAAGGAGAGGGAGGAGGAGATTAAGGCCCAGGAGGAGTCACAAATATACGGCGAAGAAGTTGTTAAGGCAAGGAGCTTGAAAACAAGACTTGACGAACAGTTCGTGAAAATCGAAGCTCTGGAGGGAGAAGCCCAAGAAGAGGGCAAGAAAGAAATGCTTGAACAAGCAAACTCCTTGGTGGAGGCCGCCATTGAGTCCGGTAGGAACAAAATTAAGGACTTACTCTATCCGTTGATTATCGAATATAATGCAAAGGTCCTACTCCACCATGACTTAAGCTTTCTTGGCGAGGGTTACCTCGAATAAGTTGCCAAAGCCTAGGAACATATCGTTATGATAAAGAAAAAGAGCCATGAGAAGCTGAATTCAATGAAGAAGAAATAGTGAAGAGAAGTTCTTCGAGGGAACGATCCTTTGAATCTAGCCGCTGCTAGACTTTAATTTTTCAAGGCTCCCGCATCCACTAAGGATGGAGGGGATATTATCGAGTCTTCTGAAACTGATCCCAAGGGTTCCTCTCCAACCCAAGTGGCCAGACCGTTAACTACTCATGACAGGGAGAAGATTCTCATCTATGATCT
Organism: Allium cepa; assembly: GCA_030765085.1. Taxonomy (NCBI): domain Eukaryota; kingdom Viridiplantae; phylum Streptophyta; class Magnoliopsida; order Asparagales; family Amaryllidaceae; genus Allium; species Allium cepa. The sequence continues at coordinate 331,722,065 of CM060934.1, forward strand.
GGATAAGCCTGGCATTAGGCCATAAATGCTGTCTACCATCCTTGAAGGAGGCACTCCAACGACTACGAAAAGTCAACTAGATGCTGGTATCATACTAAACTTCTCCAAATTTGAAAAATTCTTGATCTTCACGCGCAATGGCTTTTAACTAATATCCATGTTTCGATAAACCTTGCAGGTCTTCTGGGCCCCGATCTGAATCCCAAAAGTGTTGCTGATACAGAACAGCATGAGAAAGCAGTCGATGATTCGACTGCTGTTGAAGTTTCAAGGCCCGATGCCTAAATCATTGGTGCTCTTGATGAAGTCAAAATTGATGATCCGCTCCTATCCGTTGATCCTGATGATGTAATAATCACTAGCGCTTCGGAGCATACCACTAAAACCGGCATGAATGAGAGGATTGAGGAGGAAGAAAAGTTGAAGTGAAAAGTTAAAGGTGAGCCCACCGAGGTGGAAGTCGATGATCTTAATCTTGTACCATTGCAAGTTATTCCACTGGATGGGTCGATTCCTGGTGAAATCCTTGCTTCTTCTAAAAGCACTTCGACCAAGGGCGGAAAAGGACATTGGAAGAGAAATTTGAGCTGCTCTACCCATGAAAAATCCACAAGGGAAAGAAAGTCAAAGAAGTAACTGTTACTTCATACCATTGTATATAATTTGCATAATTATTTCATTCCCTGATCATAGCTGTAAGGGTATGAATCCCAGTTTTTTGAAATAACTTGTACTAGAATTTTGACACTTGTGAATAAATTTTTTTATTTTCGATTAAACATCATGTGAATTGTTATTTTGATAGTTGAATGATTACTTTCCTTTAGTGTACTTGTAATTCGTTGATTGTAAATTTTGTTGACAATTCACTATCTTCATCTTAAAGGCTCCTTGCGGTCATTGCCCTAAGTCGTAAAGAACATTAAGTCGGAGTTGTATTGAGCTATTGTATTCAGCTTTTAATAGTATATATTCCTAATGTCGATATCAGATTGGAGTTTGTGGAATAAAGAACGGTCGAAATCCACTCATTTATTCATTTGTGTTTATACTCGGGTCCGCACTCTAGGGACTCAGAGTTATTTTGCGAGCGGTTGGTTCATGCTCAATTTATGTTCATGCTTTAGTCAATACTCTAGGGACCTAGAATTATTTCGTAGGTGGTCGGTTTATACATGATTTATGTTTATACTCCAGTCCATGCTCCGGGGACTTAGAGTTATCTCGAGGGTAGTTGGCTTACACCCAAATCATGTTTGTACTCCAGTCCGCACTCTAGGGACTTGAAGTTATCTCACAGGCAGTCGGTTCATACTCAAATCATGTTTATACTCCAGTCCGCACTCTTGGGACTTAGAGTTATCTTTTCAGTAGTCGATTCACCCCCGAATCATGTTTATACTCCAGTCTGCACTTTCGGGCCTTAGAATTGTCTCATGGGCAGCCAGTTCATTCACAAATCATGTTTATACTCCAGTCTGCACTTTGCGAACTTAGAGCTATCTCGATGGTTGGTCAGTCACACTCGTTTGATGTTTATACTTCAGTCCACGCTCTGGGGACTAGATTTAGTCGATGGGTAGTCAGTCACGCCCGATTAAAAGTTCATACTTCTTTTGGTTGCCTTGATTTTGTTTCAGTCCCATAGTCGGGCCAGGTAATTTTCCAATCTGTAGATTGTTGGCGATATTTGTTCCTTATTATGTGTCCCATCCTTTGAATCATTTATGAAAATTGTTGATCGAGCAAATTGCTGGAGCTTGTTTTATTTGGTCCCATCGGGGATTTGTACGATTGATCGATTTCAAACTCCTGGAACCTGTTCACACATATCAATATCAATCAATTTCCTTATGAACTTAGCATACAATTTAATAACAATCATATGTGCAAAAGAAGTTTGAGACTTTATTCATTAAATGGAAAGGGACAAACTATTCTGTCTAACTACATATTCGAAAAATCAAATGCTAAAGCAAATACTAAAAGTAAATAGAACTGAAATGCAAAGGAAATGTTCTAAGTGAAATAGCATCGTAAATGTTTGCTATTCCATGCTCTTGGAAATGTAATGCCATCAACAGCCACTAGCTTGAAAGTTCCATCTACAAGCCTCTGTTCAATGACATACGGTCCTTCCTATGTTCGATTCATGTATGAAGGGGTCGGAAAAACCCGTTTTAGGACAAGATCACGAATTTTAAGGGTTCTCGCTCGCACTTTAGTGCTGCAATATTGGATGACTCGATGTCGGTATGCATCTGCTCTCAACTTGGCTTCTTCGCGTTTCTCATCTATAAAGTCCAAGGATTCCAAGAGAAGATTTTTGGTTTGTTTTAGGGTCATAGTAAGTCACTCAATGAAAAGGGACTTCGAGTTCTACCCGAAACAATGGCTTCGGATCAGTAAACAAGAGCGAATGGAGTATGGCCAATCCTAGACTTATGAGTGGTTCTGTAGGCCCAAAGTGCCGTAGGAAGTTCATCCACCGACTTTCCTCTAGCATTCTCCAGACATTGTTTCAAAATAGACTTGATAATTTTATTTACTGCTTCAACCTGTCCATTCGCCTGAGGGTGAGCAACCGCCGCAAACCTTTTTTCAATATGATATCTTCGACAAAAGTCTTTAAATTCAGCACTATCGAATTGAGCCTCGTTATATGTTACCATAGTTCGCGGAAGACCGAAGCGACATATGATGTTCCAAACAATAAAATTATTTACAAGAATATAGGAAAGAACGATGACCTAGGTGATATTTACATAATTTACAAAATTATTTACAAGAATATTATATGACATTAGTGTGTACATCAAAGATCTTGAATAACCTTATCTGATTTCTCAACGATTAAAGGGTCAACAATATGGCGAATTGCTATGCAAAGAATTTCTTTGAGCTTCGTTTATTTTTACTTAATTTCATCAGCATTATCAATAGATTCAATATAGGTCTTTAAAGCATGATTGAAAGTGTTTTTAGCACCTTTAAGGGTCTTGTTTTGTCTTTCCAAATTGGCAATATGCTTTTGAAGAAGATATTTTTCATGTTCAACCCTTTGGATTTTGGATGCAAATTGATTGATGCGTTGCGAATACCTCACTTTCTATTTATCGTCAAAGTATCTCATCATTTCAAATTTAACCTTTCTACACCATTCACCTACCGCTTTCTCATCCAAATATTGGGGGGTTGGTTGTAGCGGGGAATTTTTGAAAAGCTAAGGACGAAGACCTTGTCGATTTCACAACAGATGAGGTGGTTGAAGAAGTTGATATATTGATATTCGGAATGTCACTTTCCATGATAAATTCCAAGGATTTACACTGAGCTTGACTATCTTTTAATTTTATGTCCAAACTGCTTACTTGTTGGAAAAACTTAGACATTTAAAGATTTAAGTCGATCGAAGGGTTTGATTGAATTTGGTGTTTAAATTAGGAAACTATTTCATATTAGTTCTTGATATCCACTATGAGACTATTGATTTGATCATTAAGGTCTCTAATAATTTCCGTTCAAAGTAAAAAAATTCTTAGGTCATCCAACGCTTTAGTATTACCTTGAAGTTTGGTGGACAAATGATCTTTAATTAAGCTTCTCTTCTCAAGCTCTACCACTAATTTATCTCTAATACTTGTGAAACAAGATAACGGATCTAGCGAGAGTTATGTGATAGCTAACTTTAATTACTATTGAAATAAACAAAAAAACAAATTAATACCTAGAGAACAAATTTCTTTTATTACAATAGTAAAGGTTATAACTCAAAAAGAAATAAAACAAAAGTACAATATCAATGATATAGTCAAATACTTTCTTTTTTCTATCACACTTAAAGTCTATGAACAACATTTTTAACTTTATTTAAAGAGTTAGCCGAAATATTGATGGTCGATTCAAAAGTGGAATTAAATCCTTCAGAGGTAATAACTAAGGGACAATTGCTTTAATTTCATTCTCCGGCTAGAGGACTATCACGGCTACTAATCAATGTTGCATGATATGTACGAATTTCCTTAAGGAGCTTCTCCTTTTCTTCGCCTAGAAAATCAAAGCGAAGGTGGGGGTGTTGCATATAAAGCTCTCACAGATTTCTTAGAAAACAATATCTAGCCAATCATGAGGATTTCAAGAGCGAGGCCATTTCTAAGTAACCTGTTCTTAATTTGACGTATTTGCCTAACTAATCCCTAGAAACAAGGCTGCTTGAGAGACATTTACTCTGTAATAACGAAATAAAATAGGACTAAGTATAGAAGAAAAATAATGCAAAATTTTTACATATCAACATGATTACATGATTACAAATTTTCATCTGGTTCGTACAAGATTGATATTTTGAATAATTCAGAAATGAATTTATCCTTATAATATTTGTGTATTTCTAGAGGCAATACGGGGGTAATTGAGTTGACTCGAGGTAGACTCTAACAAGCCACCGAATGAGGATCAGATCCAAATTCGTCTAAGTACCTATTACGTAGATATCTATGTAGACCCCTACTTAAATCACCCAAGTATGAAAAATATACAGTTGGATGCCTGCAATAAGCTTTATATAGGAAGTCTACCAGGATATCTCAGTCCTCGATCAACATCCAAAAGAGTGTTACCAATTCTCTATTCTATTCTAAGGGCTTTTCATAGTGAAGGCATGCCCTTTTTAGTTGAGGTGCCGCTTCTTGATCTTTAAAAGACGTTAATATTGCAATGATTTTATTAAGCTTATAATACTTGTCAAAGAGTGCATTGTGTTCTTTTAATTATTTGTCCAATTCTCTATACATGCTATTTATTTCTGTCTGTTTCCTTTCAAGCTTTGTTTCATAAAGATAAATTGATTTCTTCCTTATCTGAAATAGAAAGATATTAGCCAATTTTATCTTGGAATTGAAAGTCAATTTTAGCAAAGAATTCAATACTTGAGAAACAGGGATTGAACATTGAAGGGTCTGCTTTTTCCTCTCTTGCTTTCTAGCATTAATATTGGTGTCTTTTTCATGGAGATCAGAGGGTTTAGGAAATTTAGTTTGACCCATTTTGTGGGCACTAGGATTAGAGAGGGCTTTATCTAAAGCCTTGGAAGTGTCATCGTCACCCCCTTTGTGAGAGTCATCATGATCACCCGCATTACCACCAAAACCCTGACCTCTATCATCGTTATCAGGGCTACATCGTCATTGTCATCATCGTTGCTGCCTTCTTCAACAACGACTTCATCATCCTCATCATCTCCCTTATCATCTAATTGGAACCTCCTTCTACAGGAGGGACTTCAAAAGATAGGAGCTTTGAGGCATCAATTTATTCTCTACCAAGGACCTCAATCCCGTGCTGCATTTCCTTGATTTTGCCATGAATCTTTTAACCAATACAGGATCAAGTGAGGGAAAGCTCAAATCTAGGCACTTCTTAATATTATCTGAGTAAGCCAGCATGAGTGCATCTTCATAAGAATTTATGATTATGTCGTTCAAAGAAGTGCTCAAAAATTGGGACACCTTTTGCTTAGCCTTGGAGATGGTTTTGATGGCTATGGTTAAAGAATTCTTTTTCTTCTCCAATTTCTTCTTGAATAATGTACATCGCTTCATGAGAGAAACCTGTTTAGATTCATCATGGCTTTTTTTCATCCTCCAACTCTTTCAAATTCGTTTTCAAAGCCAAAACCTCATCGGCTAAAATTTGTTCAGCCTTCCTCTCCTTAGAAATTTTGAATTCTGCTTGAATAAGAGAAGTGCTCTATTTTTTGGTTCCCTCACTGCATTATCTTTAGAAATTGTGAGGGAAGTAATCTATTTACCTAGAGTCGAGACTTCTTCTTTGAGCATAGATGTCTCAACGAAGACTTTGAAATGTTTTCTTATAGAAAATGCCAACTTTTAGAGATCTGATAGGAAAACAAAAATGTAAGTCAAGATTCAATATAAAATGGCAAAAAGAAAATCAAGTATTATGGAACTTACCAAAAGTTGTTATTCAGTAAGGGATTGATAATGACTTGTCGGATCAGGTATAGAAGAAGGCAGTTGAATAGAAGTGAATGATGTGAAATTCATAATTGATTGTATAATCTTCTCAAAATCATTAAGAGATACTAATGATGGGGGTCTTGAAGGGTTCCACTCTTGGGAGGGAGTTCAAGTTCCTAAATCCTTTGCATCTACTCAATGACGTTGGGAGAAGCAGACACAACTACGTAAGACATTAAGTTGTCCTTTGAACAAATCATTCTGGGTCGGTCAGCGGTGGCGTCAAGATAGGATCTTTTAGAGTTTTGCCTACATCAACAGGTTTACCCTCTTTTGGAAGAAGAGAAGACTGGATATCAACAGTTTTAGTTTTCTTGGAAGAAGGACCTATAGCGGCCACTCCGCTTAATTTTTTTAGCGATCATCCTCGACCTAAAAATGGCCTGGGTCAGGGCTAAGGCACTAGATTCAGAAGGCAGAGGGAGTGGATCTCTTCTGGATAGTTCAGACGAAGTAGCATCTGTTAAAACTAAAAAGCATAGGTTAGCAAAGCAATTTAAAGAGTAACACAATAGTAAGTTACAAATGGTACACTTAAGTTTACTAGGTTGATCGGTACAAATCAGAGACAAAGATGAAATGTTTTTAGGGTCACCCAAGGATAAGAAGCATTTTCTTTTGAAAGTGTGTTGGACATGAGGAGGTTGTCTAAGAATCCTCTGGCCTTTTGGAAGGAGAAAATATTTCTAAAGGTTCCTGGGGATCAGCAATGTGAGCCTATTCCCGATACGGTTTAAGGAAACCGTTAATAGCTTCACAATTCTCTTGCTTTCATCGCCGAGATCCTTGGGACCAGAGCCTAATAAGAAAACATAACTCAGAAAAATAATTTAACGAAAAACAATGGTAATGATTTACTTACGAGGAGAAGAGAAAGCTCCACTAATACTTGAAAAACATTTGATACAAAATAATTGCGTCGCCTAATCTTTGAAGTTGTTCACCCCCTCCGAAACTAACTTCTTGTGAAGATTATCCCCAAAAATTTGGATGTTCAAATTGCTAAGCATGAGAAGATGCACTAAGTAATTGAGGACTTCAGCACTTAGAGAAGGAATTCCCAACTCTAAAGCCATAAGCTCTAAGGTGATCAGATATGTATATACATTTGGCCATAATTAAATAGGAGCTATGCCAAGGTAACTTGGAAATCTTAACAAGAACTTAGGAAATGAATGAAAGCTCCATGCCAAATGTGGATGGAGGTGTAAGTGAAATATCCTTCAAGAGGACTTTGGATAGTATCATTTTGACCAGGAGGAATAACTTCAACTCCTGTAATTACGAAGTCATTAAGGATTGCATCTACTTCATCTTGTAAAGATATAAGGGAATGCCTTGAAACTTCTTCAATCTTCTTTGGGGAAGATTCTAATTTTGAAACTATATCCTTTTCAGATTTCTCGAAAGCTCTTTTTAAACCCTGATCTTGCCTGGTGAAATAGTTTCATTAAAGATATAATTCATTTCACTACTAATGCCTTTCGACAGATTTCATAAATTTATAATTCATTTCACTATTGATGTCTTTCAGTTAGTTTTATTAAAGTTATAATTCATTTCACTTTAATGCCTTTCGAAAGTGTCGAAAGCCTATTGCAATGGCTCAAATATCCTCCGAAACATATGGTTCCATGCCTTTGAAAGAGGGTTAAAGTTAACGAGAATTATGACATTCATAGAGCTTTCGACAGTGTCGAAAGAGAAGATGGACTACAAGTACCTGAACGCACTCTTCGACAATGTCGAAAGTCCGAAGGAAAATATTTTTCTATCAATAATTGCAACTATCCACACAATACTAATATGGATATATACATTGTCAAAACCATTAAAGACATCCCCAAATCAAGTCAAATATACCTTTCAACAACATCGAAACCCACAGATTTTATTCTACTTAAAGATATAAACATTGCCGAAGCGCCATGCTCTCATTAAATCGAAAGACTTGGAGCAAGGTAATTTCAATACAAGCGAAAGGGCTCTAAGAAGTTTCGACAATGTTTATGTTGTAAAAATGATGGTTATATTCCTGTTGATTATTATGGGTTTTGAATAAGTCGAAAGGGCAAGATAGAATTTGGAAAGCGTGAAAAAGGCTAGGCTTGTCTCAATTTTGGGGGTTTCGATGAAGTCGATAGGTTGTATAAGGTTTTCGGCTATAAAAAAAGTATATTTTTCTTAATTTAATTCATACTGAGGGACGTTAATTTTTATCCTTAAAAAACAAATGAATTTAGGTATAATAGAAGTCGAGCCTTAATTTGCATTCAACAGCAGAAAAAACCCCCAATTTAATAAATCCAAGCTCGAACTCTAAATTGATGCCATGGATTAACCCAATTCAGCATAAAAAATGAATCTAAAAATTATTTTATACGAACGATGGACTTAAATCATTTTCAAAACTTAAAGTAGTGATGCAAATTCAAACCCTAAGAATTTGAAATTGAAATTAAATATGATAAATCGATCTGTAATATAAAACGATGAATGTTTACCTTGAATCTGAATTCGTGTCTCCTGAAATTAAGAATTTAGTAAGAGGTTGAAATTTTCGATTCTTACTTCACGGTTTTAAGTTATAGGTAATGAAAAAGGGAACAAGGAAGCGTGATTTATAAGCAAAGGGAATGTAAGGAAAGCCATTTGATCATATTTAAATGAACAGTGAAGATTCATTTGGGAATATCAAATGGCGGGAAGATTTTATACTGTAATAATGATAGGTGCCAAAATGATTGACTTGAAAGTCAAGAGCATCCCTTCGCTAGACTGGAGGCAATTGTTATCATTGGAAATCACTACAACTTTATCGAAACTAAAAGAATACGGAGGAAGGATTTATAAAGAATGGTAGCAATAGCAAGACCTTTTGAAAGCGTCGAAGGGATGCTTTTGCAAAATTTTGGGTGAACTAGACTTTCGAATAGGTTAAAAGGGAATGAGGCTACTCTTTCGCTTTAGTTAACCCCTTTAGAAAAAGTTGGTTCTGTATGCGTAAAGGGGTTTCATATGAGTTAAAAGCACCTTTCGAAGGTATCAGATAGCAAGCTTCCACATATGTGCCAAACCTTTTGAATCGGTAAGTTTTGCAATTGTTTACCATCAGCAGAGGAAAATTTAGCCAAACCGACCCCTTCGAAAGCATATATCAACCTTATGAATCGGTTGAAACCTTCCAAGAATAAGAAGAAGATCTTGCATATGACCAATATTTCTTCCTCAAATACCAATAGATGGAGGTTCCACATTAATCAATGGGAATGCTTTAGAAAGCTACCTTCCACAACTAATCTTTCTACCGTGCCTTAAGTCATTCGAAGCCCGAAAGATAATTCTTTTGATAATGTCGAAAGCCAACATCCTTTCCTGCTTACGCAACACATTATTAATAAGGTGAAGGACGCTTTGAAACCTTTTGATGGAGTCGACATCACTCAAGTTTTATTCAAAAGTGAAGTTAGAAGGGCGCCTTGAATTCAATAACGACGAAAGGTCACCAAGGTGCCTTTTTGACTAAGTCGAAAGGACCGATGCAAAAGGTTCCAACCTACGCCTATAAATAAGTCCCAAGGGGTATTATTTTGGGGATCCACATTCATTCATTCTATTCTTATACCTTTCTTAAATTTGAAAACCTAATCCTAAATCAAATTGGGAATTTCCATTCTCTGAAATACTTGAGCCTCTTGTATTCATGAAAGTTATCAAAAAAGCAAGTGCATAATATTTTTAGATACACGGATTCTGATTCGATGCTTGTATATGGATTCAGCTATAGAGTACTCACATTAGTACTATTTGTAGAGATACCTTTTGAAGTAACAGTGCCCTGCTGATACAGTAAAATTCGTTAGGGTACTTGATTATGGCAACTGATTCGAAAGGTGGTTTCGAAAGAGTCTTAGATCACCCCAATTGGTTTGGAAGGTGGTTTTGAAGGAGCTTTGGATCATCTTAACTAATTTGAGAGGTGGTTTCGAAAAGATTGTTCATTTCTATTTCCACTTTGAGGTGTTGACCAGATTTTTTTGTTGACAATTAATGTAACCATTCTAGCTATGATTCAATATATATTTTAAACTTCAGGCATTATTATAATATCACTAGATTTTCTAATAAAATGGTTTGGTAATCGTAAGGTAAAAACCCGTCCGTACTTATGTGCGACATGATCTAACAAGATACCATTATTTTTGAAAGAATTTATAACATTTAGTAATCCTAATGATTTGATTTTCTCACGCTAGTTTAGTAGATTGATGCCGGTGTTATTTTCTTATAATACTCGGGTCAGACTCAAGTATTTTCCAAAGTTATTTTTGGACGCTTTGGAGCTACAAGAAATGAACCTAATGATTCAAAGGTGTATTTACATATGTTTATTTTTACACTGCATTACTTGTTTGTAATTATCAGAATTTGTAAGGATAGGCTATTATAACTGTCCAAGATGATGATAGGTTAGACTCTGATTGTGCATGGATATTAAAGTTTTCCATATAAAGATCATTTGGATATTATATATTACTTATCGCGATGTGAGATTTTGTTCTGTTTTTTCTTTTCTTTTACCCCAACAATTTATCTTTCCAGCACTTGGATGCTTGGCACATGAATATCGTGGATGTATTAGTGTCAACTTTGAAGGTTGAAAAGGCAGGTCGTCGCAATTTTTGTAACAGCCATTGTCATAATCTTTAGAAAATATAAGTTTAATAAGTCATCATAACTATAATATATATATATATATATATCTGTGTGTGTGTGTGTGTGTACATATATTTATAAATATACATGAGGATACTAGTGATTATGATAATTAGGACATATTGAAGGAGAATTATGTGACTAATCAGAACTAATTAAACTTACTAAGAAGCATTTTTGTCAATTATTAAATTGTTTTTATAATACACCGTTTTAATTTAATTTTACATACAAATTTCCATATACAATAATTTATGGATTAAATTTTTCGTCATGGATTTATGGATGAATCTTTTACCCATATATTAAAGGATCCAAAAAATGGTTAAGTGAGTTAACATCCATTTTACAAAAAATTCTTATTTCTATCCTTTACTACATAATCAATGAAATAGCAAAGGAAAGCAAATTGTCTTTCGTTCTATAACACCATATGCTTTTGATTCATTTCTAGATTTTTCTTATTTCTTAGGATGGTATAAATTGCTCTCTTGAAGTTTTGCAAAGATTTCACCGAATTTTTCACTCATCTTTTCATTGGAAATCTCTTTTCCTTTATTCATTTTGAGTATTTTGTAACAAAAGAATGCGATTGTTTACAGTAGAAGATGAATTATTTTCCTGGTCCAAAATACTGTTTTCATAATCTTAAAATTGTTTATAATTGTTCCCATAAAAAATAACTAACTAACTAATCTAAATTTGAATATTGAAAAATTAAACCGTTGTATGTTGACGTAATCTATGGTGTATGCCGACATATGCGCATTTAATACTAGTATGTTCACATATAGTCAATTTTTGTTTGTGTGTATTAGCAATTTTAAGCCTATTTAAAATTTCTTTTATTTTATTTTTTTATTTACATATTTATTAATTAATATTTTAATTTTTTATATTTCCAAAAATTATAATATGCACAATTATCATATATTTGATAATTCGAATGATTGCAGTAATTAGAAACAAAGCATATACTTAAAAAGAAAAGAAAATATAGCTTTCTGCAAAATAGAAACTAAGATACAAAGGTAGAAAGAAGTAGATGAAGGTAGAGAGTGACCACCAAGTTACTAATGATTTTCTCAAAGAATTTACCTTTCCCTTGAAACCTCTTAAGCTTCTTTTAATTTTCAAGAAGCCTTTCATGTTCTTTGTAAATCATAGTTGTTGGGCCTATTCTTCCACTCAATGCTTTCTAGAGAGTTTTCTTCTTCCTCTTTTTCTTCCCCTTCCTCTATATCCATGCCTTGTTCTTCCTCTTCTTCTATAATATCATCCCTAGAAAATTTATCTCCTTTTCTGCAGGAGTTCAAATGGTACAAACACATAAGAAATATGCAAAAGAGAAATAATTTTTTTTGTCAAAACGATTTCTTTTGGAAGTGGGTTCTCAACTTAAATCAATTCCAAATTAATTAAGGATTCTTATCAAATAGATTCCATTATAAGAGTATTTTCATGTTTGGAAACACGTTTGGCTATAAATCAGATAGAACAACTTGCCCAATTTTATCCTTTTCGCAAAAAATGAAAACAAAGCTTTGCAAATTCTCGAGGTAAGATTGTAATAATTCCCGATCGGAGAGTAATACTTTGTTGCAAAATCAAACTTATAAGTTTTACTTTCGGTCTATGATTTTTCTCTTTCAATTCAGCTTTAAAATCATTTTTAAACAAATTAGGTAAAAATTCATGATTTTCATAATTAATTTTACTTTTCAAAACATCGTTGCCACTATTTTTCCAATTTTCACCAAGTTTCGAAATAATACTAGCGCCTTTCACGCTTCTCCAAATTTGATCATCATTTTCTTAATAAAAAAATTTAATTTAAATTCACATACAACATTTTGATAAGATTTGGATAACAAGGAAATCATTTTGAGTAGAATCAATTGCACAGAAAAGACAATTTTCAATAAAAAGAGAAAGTAGATCATATGAAGGAAAATCGTTAAATTTTGCTAATCTACTGAAAAATACATTATCATATTTTTAGAATAAACAAAGGCTTTCATTGATTTTTCATCACTATAAAGCCAATTTTTTATCTTTGTAGTAAGTATAGAGGATTGAGAAAATGAAGCTGTTGATTTTGCAGAGAAAATACAGAATAAAGATTTATTTGTTTTTGAATTTTAAGATAAAGTTATGTGTGAATGAATGAATGAGATAGGGTGAATAAATAGGCATTGAACAGTTATATGATAGTCAATAAAGGTGTCTATTTTATTTTTAAGTCGATAAAAGTGAGAAGGAATTTTAAAAGTTTAAAATTTGAAAAATTATACAATTTTGGACATGATTATGTCGACAAAGTCTACTAGTATGTGGACATATATGCCAAAAAGTTGCCAATTCATTATTTTCAGTTTTATCTCAATTAAATATATTTTGATTAATTAACATTATAAATATGCATTGGTATCATTATCTATTATTTGAAATGGCATATTTAATATACTTTTTTTAGTATTTTATAAATATTATATTCCAAACTATATTAAAAATTTATTTATTAAAACTTTCCTTTACAAAAATTAATTATCTACTTGTATTATTTTAAGTAATTACTTTTCAAATCTATTTATAAATTTGTTTGATCAAAATTCCAATTATTTACTTATTTTATGTTCATATACAAATATAATTAAGGATCTCCATATATTTTATTCTTGAATTTACATCATCATCTATTCGAAGTGTCTTTATTATTTTATCGAATTTTCATTACCAATTTTAAATATGCATATACTATAATGAACATCCTACTTACTAGGAAAAAATAGACAAGTTTAGGGTTATCGAATTATTTGGTGCTTTGTTCTTTATTTACAATAAAATGAAAATCTATATTATCTGAATCTTAACTTATGTTACTTGAAGTGGCATCAGAATCATTCCAAGTTGTTATGAATGTTCTTCCTCTTTTTGATTGAAATTGTGTTTGGAGAGTGCTTTGATTTCTTCACCATTCGACGTTCCCTTTTAAAAGTCTAGTATTATCATATTTGAAACATTTTATAGAACTTCTAGAGTTATTGATGTTATTGTTCATCTTCTGAACTTGTTGCTCTTTCCGTACTTTGGGCGATAAGTATTATCGCTTCATTATCATTATCTAATCCTTATTCGTTGGTTGTAGCGTGTAAAGCATATGACTTTGTTTCATTTTCCTAGATTGACTTTCTTCTATGCAACCGAACTTCATATGGAATTAAATTTCTTATTAACTCTTCTATTTTGAGAGCACTCATATTGTAATCCCCTTTTGTTGCTAAAAACTTTTGATCCCATTCATTTGAATGTGAATTTATAATTTTTCTTACCCGATCTTCCTTGAAAAAAATTTGCCTACTGAAACTAAAGCATGCAATATATTTTGAAATCTAGAATGCATTTGGAAATAGACTCACTGTATGTCATTTTATATAACTGAAACTAATTAGTTAATAGAGAAATCTTAATTTGTTTAACCTTACTAGTGCCTTCATGTATGACTTGTTATGTCATTTAAATTTCATATGCGCTTTTACAGATATACACTACTGAACTTATTTTTGCCTAGGGCACTGAATAAAATATTCACTGCCTTTGAATTATTAAGTGATTGTACCTTTGATTATTAGACTATTGTTCATAATTAGTCTGAGCTTATTGTACTAAAGTTTGTGTGATATTCCATACATCTAAAAAAATAGAAAATTAATTAATTATACATGACCAATAAGCATAATTACTACCATTAAAAGTGGTAGTCTAGCAATAGATTTTATTCTGCAAAAGTATTAAACAAGATATTCATGTTACTAGCCATTTAAACTTTTCGAAACTCTAATTATGAAATTTTGAAAACTAAAATGCTCTAATAACAAATTTGGATATGTGATACACTACCTTACTAATATGCGGAATGGATCTTAAGGATAATGTAACATTGGAAGGGAATGTGGTGAATGGTGCTTTAAACTTAGTATCAGTTTGTTTTGTGACTATAAAATTTAATAATATAGAATTAGATTCATAGGTAATATAGTAAATAAACGTAATGAAAGTAAAGAAAAGGTAGAAATATTTTTTACTGGATTGGATTCCGCTTCTTAGTTTTTTTATCCCGTATAGAATTTTACTATAACCAACTTGTACTTTCTCAAGCAGCAAGAAAACCTTTACAACTTGACTGTAAATTGGGTAGAAAGTAACATCTATCCTAACTTTTCATTGATGGTAGGACACACTTAAACTTTTTGACTTCGAACCAGGTAGCAAGAACACATATCCTGACTTTCATTGAATGGCTTGACACACCTATATAATCCTAACTTTATATGGGTAGTAGGATGCATTTTTACAAACAAATGGTAGAGTAATAGCTATAAGAAACTGAAAATTTCAATAACAATTTCAAGTAGTCTTTAATACAAAGTTGGACCTCTAATAGAATAAAAATATTAAAGGATAAAGAATTAAATGTAGACTCTCTGGTTTTTAGTAGATTGAAAATTCCTAAAGAAATAGAAAGAAAAAGAGTTGTAACGACCCATAGATTTCGATAATTAAATTGGTTAATTTAATAAGATTTTTTGCAATTAAGTTTAGAAAGAAATAAAAACTTTATAATTTATAATGAAGTGAATGTTCAAAATGAAATGAAGCAATGGTAAATTAAATTAATTATTGACAACTGGAGTGAAATCCCAATAATGAAATAGTGTAAATTATTGCACTTGGTTATAAAATTGAAAATAAGTAAATAAAGGTAAGTATTGAATTAACCAATGAAATAATATAGCGATTAATAGTAACTGAATGTAAATTACGGTAATAATGTTAATGCAAGTTGATAAATAACTAATTTAGTGCAATCCCAATTAATTGAAACAATTGTAAGGTTATGATTGATTGTAAATAGTAAATTTGGAAACAAATTCAAAGTCATATTAATTGATGAAATAATACGCGATAAACTGTATTTTGATAAAATCAGTGTTAGATAAGTAATTATAATATTTTTTGTTGATACTAAAATATGAATAGGATTAAATTAGGCAAATGGTGATAACCTTTAATTGCTTACCCATTTATTTAATCTATTTAATTAGATCTAAATCCATTGCGATTAAACATAATTAAAAACTACGTTAATATGAATTTAGTTGATGACTGTAAAAATGTTAAGGTAATTGGATATGTACTAATGTTAAATTTATCCATAAGATGATGATTGATTGAATAAAGAGACTAAAAATAAAGTGGTTAATTTATTTGAAATAAAAACATACAATTTGTTTGAATTTACTTAAATTGAAAGTAAAACTATAAATTTTGCAATAAATCCTTATTTGATTGACATGAAAATTTTGATTAAAGAATTATAAGTTTAACTGGAATCAGAAATGATAGGAATGATAAATAATTAAATTTGAATTGAAGAAGCGATTAATTAATTTAATACTAAATTTTTAATTAACTGAAATATAGCCATTTTGTCCACTGACTCGGATTTCGACGAAACCTATTTCATCGGATCCGTTGCAGTGAATTATTGTAGGATTTCTTTTTTCGTAACGATTGGACTTATCGTTTGATCGTACGGGCTCGAAATGCCTAGGAATCAGTTTAATTCAAATCAATTGAAATCAATTTGAAATAAACTAATTTTAACATAACTTCTTCATTAGATGGAATTAGAACTTGAAACCTATATCATTGAGTTTAAAATATTTGAAAACATCTATTTTGATATATGGGTTGACTATTTTATTTCGGAATCGAAACGGGCTTTTTAGGCCGTGTACCGTTCAATCAATCTGGTCCATTCTTTTTTTCCAGCTTTGTCTATATATACCTCGTTATACACCCTAGCAGCCCTTCTATTTCTCATTTCTGTACGTACAGAAATTTCTGTTGCTCCTCTTTCTCAATGGCAGACAAAACCAAATTCCCAAACTTCAAATTCAATTCCAAATTCCACTTCAGAAATTAAACTCCTCCAAACTGTATCGAATTTTATACGGTTTTGAAGCTCTCAATGAGCGCATTTCTACTCTGTGATTCATTTTTCAATTCGATGCACTTTTTTTCGAAAATTGATGGATTAGTTTCGACCATTCATGCGGATTTGCTGGCGATCCATCGGTGGATCGTCGACAAATCGACGATCCGCTGGTGCCGCCGTGGAGAGCTCGTCGAGCAGGTCATGGATTCGACACTCATCCTTGTTATTGGGTCTCGTATTCGCCTGGAATCGATGACGAACGCCGGCGACGGTGGAGCTCGGATGGCTGTTGGAGGGTCCTCGCGACCTTTGGCTGGGGCGGTTGAAGGCGTAGGTGAAGGTGGTGATGCCTGATCAGGTTGGTTGGTGGCGTGGCATGGGCGTTTGGGTCGAGAATGGTGGCAGCTTCAGGCTTCTGTGTGATCGCGTGTTCGTTCTAGATAGCGATAGGATTTTGTGTAGTATGCAACGTGGCTGTTCCAAAGTAGTGAGCTTGCTTGTTTAATTAATCTTATTTTAAAATTTAAATTTGATTTTGAATCTTTCTAATTATCATAACTTGTGCATACGAGGTCCGATTTACGGCGGTTTTCTCCGCTACGTTCGTATTGGAATCTCGGAAATTTTGACACTAGTTTGGACAAATTCTGAGATCGTTTGAATTTTTGTGTTTAAATTGGATTTAAATTCAAAATTTGAGTGTTTTAACCCACTCACAACTTCTATAATTTCTTATGTTTGTTAAATTGATTAATGATGTGATTAGAAATTTATTTATGACTGTTTGGCATATTTTGTATCATCGTCTTAGTTTATTTGAATTTATTTAGATAAAATAGTTATTTAATTTATTATTGAATATAAACTGCCAGTAAATACCAGTTATCTATTATGTGTTTTATATTGTTGTTATTGATTGAATTGGATGATGATTGTGATAAATGTTTGATGATTGATATTGGATGAATGGATGTTGTATTTTATACTGTCATAAACTGCAAGTTTTTATGGATTTTTATTTCATTCGAGATTGCGGTATGAAATGATATATAACTGTATTTATATTTTAAATTACAGATTGAAATGATAAATATCCATATCACTTGACCATATGATAGAAAATTATATATAGACACCGTGGTCGATATATAAAAATATTTTGAAATGATTTCTATGGTTTGTAAAGAAATATATGGTTTTAGATAAATATTGACTTTAGATATTATATAAATGTTATTTTATCCTTGATTTTAAGCTATGTATAATTTTTTGTAATATATAATAAGCTTAACAATAAGTTTGATTTTATTGAAGATAATATGGTTAAGTATTTAAATTATATTTTAATATAAAGTTTATAATGATTTAAATAAAATTAAGGTTGGAAGATAAATTGAGATTTATTTGAAATTGAATTAATTTAAGAATTAAACTCAAATAAGCTTGACGTGAAATTTATTAAATTTGAAATTTTAGAAGGTATGATTTTTATAACCTGATTTTGGTTTAAGGTGAATTAAATGAATATGTCAAGTATAAATAAATTGAAGGAAATATTTAGTGGTTTTTAATTTGAGTTTTATATAAATGATAAAGGATTTATTATGTAAAATATTTCAAAACTTAATAATAGAAAATTGAATTGTTGAATCGTAATTACCAAACTTAGTTTTGAAATTATTGAATACATAAAGTTTGAAATATATTGAATTTGAAATTGTCTATTCTGTGGATCAAATTTGTTTTGAAATCGATAAAATTTGGAATAGTTTATTTGGAAACTGAATCGTATGAAAATTTATGATTTGGAATTTGGTTAAATTTAAAATTTAGAAATTCAAGTTGTTTTGGAATTGATTTGTGAAATTGAAGAAGCTAGCTTATTATATAAAGTATTTTAATATTTAAACCATATAAGTGGTGGAAGTTATGTTTCAAAGTTATGAGTTTCAAAGTATTATGATTTGAAAGTGTTATATTTCAAGTGTTTTGATTTCGAAGTGTTATAATGTTGAAGGTGCTATGATTTTTGGAAATGGTATATTTGAGATAAAAAAGATATTATATTTATTTGATTTTTAATAAAATGATATCATATTGGTTTGGGTTTTGAAATGGAAATGATAGAGTATTTATATGACTTTGAAATGGATATTATTTTCTAGTTTTGAAGTATAAATTATTTTGAAATGACTGCAGTGTTATAGTAACGTTTGGTTGTTAAAGAGACCGGGATCGGAAGTTGTCATACTCTCTACCAACTCCGAAAATCACTTTAACAACCGTGTACACGGTGGAGATTCCAGAATGAAGTAGGATGATGGCGCGTTCTGTTGAGGTATATTAATGGACCCGACTCCCGTGAGTTGGCATAATGTGGCTAAAATAGGAGCGATCGACGGGCTTAGGAGGAAGCTAGCTCCTCTTATCGGACACACTCCTTCGATACCATTCTATTATCTTGTGATTGATTGGGTCCCTTTGATTTTTGGGGGTGTGGCTCGAGGTGGGCGGTAGTAGCTGCTACGCATTACCACCGGTGCAGAAGCATAATTGCTATATCTACCCTGGCATTGCCTAGTTGTGTCGTGTCACCTACCCTAGCATGCCCTGTACGAGTTTGGTTCTCACCCGTAACCCATGGAATATCCTCTGGTGGCTTCCCGATTAGGAGGAACTATGATACTGGATGGACTACTGGGACTATTACGTGTTATGGGGAAGATTGGATAACTCCTTAACGCTATCTAAAAGTAAGTTTATTTTACTATAAACATTATTATAATAGCGAAATATCACTACATAGTAAACAGTTCAACGGATCCTTAGGAGATGTGAATCCCAAGCATCTCTTAAGTTACTGCACTCACGTTAGACACTGGATAGGAGATGTCAAATCCTGTAAACATCTCTAACGCCGTTCCACTCATATTATTTACCGTTGACTTAACTTTCATAAGATCTTTTAGTTCTGACTCGAGTGTTTGTTCTTCTCAATTCTCTCGGTTTAGTCTGAGCATTTCAGGTTTGAAGACCTTATTTCTAGAGGACGAAGATTGTATTATTACTATTATGTACTATATTGTTCCACTGTGTCACATTGTTCCGTTGCATTGTTATTTATTATTCTCTGGTACATGTAACTCTGATATGTGTTGTATAAGTAAAATCAAATGTTTTGTAAAACAGCTTCATGAACTGTTATTTGATTATTATATTTTGTTATTCTGCTGTGAGATTCTATTTTATATTATTTATTTCTCTGCTTTTCTTATTCACCCCAATAACAATCCGCTTCTTTGTATGGTTTGAGTCCGACATGTGTGGTTTACCATCGATTTAAACGTATAAAAAGGCGGTTTGTTATAAGAATGGACTCATAAGTTATAAGTATTTATAAGCAATATGACTTTTATACAAAATGCGAGAAGAAGCGAGTGAGAGTAATGATGGAGAATTCTGTTAAAAGTTAATTTTATAGAGCCCTTTTATAGAAAATGAAGAGAAGTGAGCTTTTGCAAAAGGTGAAAAGAAATGTTCGTTCGTTTAAAATAAATAGTTACATCCAATGGCTAGTAAGCCGATATATTACAAGTATTTGTCGACATATCTTATTTAAAAAATACAATTTCTTCATAAAAGTGATATATGTCAATTTGTAAAACTTAAATAAAACTTTTATAAAATGCTTACTGGGAATAATATAAAGAGTATTAAGAGAGAAAATTTAGAGAATTGTTACGGGATCTTAAACAATTAATTCCATGACTCGATATACTATAAAACTAACTAACAATTTCTTGTATTCTTCTAGTCTTTGTCCATTTATTCTTCCGCGTTCTCCTACCCATACCTTTGAATCTTCTTTTTTTATCTTGGTCTCCATGATTATCTTGATCTCGTTGATCTACCTTAATTCCTCTTGATTTACCTAGTCTAGTATTGGAATTCTTGTACTTGCCTACATGATTAGTGTACTACACCTCTACTTGATTATCTTACAAATATCTTAATATGTTCATGTATTTCCAATACTATATCATACATGGAATTGGAAAATCATTAGTACAATTATTAATTGGGTTTTTACCATCAAAAACAATACTTATGGTTTTAATAGTCTCTGAAAGTCTATATGGTGTATCGTGTAATGTATATGCAAGTATATGCGACTAACTATATGATATAATTAATATAAAATTAATCTAGTAAAATATAGACTAAGCACACTATGATTTTATACTGGTTCGGACCTCCCGTCCTACGACCAGTCCCGAAGCTCCCCTTCGGAATTCGGCTATCAAACATCCTCACTTCGCCCCGAGGAATAGGCTTGGTTACAATAGCTTGTTCTTGTCAAGTATGTGTTATATAATACGGATATTGACTATTAAGTACAAATGCTTCCAATATATATATATACATATATATATATATATATCTAGAGAATATTGATTGAGGAGTTTTGAATATATGAAAGAGTGGAATACAAGTATATGATTGCTAGAGACCAAGGATATATCAGAGTATAAAAGTAAAGAATGAAAGTAAGTAAAGAATGCAAGTGGGTAAAGTTAAGGTCTTCTCTTTGATTCTTGATGTTATTTATATTGGTAGAGAAATTCCTTGAGTATTTTCATCCATTAACAAGTGTTATATGGTCGCTTCTGATGGTGATGAAGAGTTGCAGCAAAGAGAAGTAAAGATGTCTTTTCAAGTGCGACAGTTGTTATTTAAATTTCAAAATCCGAGTTCAGTACCAGACGTATGGTATATGTTTCAGACGTCTAGTTATATATATTTTTTTGTACAATAGCCATTCAGACGTCTGAGTACATTAACCAGACGTCTGATCCTTTCTATTTTGAATTCCGGAGGATTTCTTCAAACGTCTAGCTAGTGTCTTCAGACGTCTGAAACTTGTGCAGTTGCTTATGTGCATCTATGTCATTGCTCCATTGATCCTATCAACTTATCGTGTTCTTGTCTCTTTAGTGATGTTACTTTAGCAATTACCTATAAATAGAGATATATATATATATGCATATTCAATTTCCATTCTATAGTTGTTATCATCGAAACCGTAGATTTGAATTCCTAAAAATCTCCCCTATTTTGATGATGACAACTGTACAATGTACTTATTTCGAATGTTTTATAAATATACTTATATTTCTCCCCCTTTGGCATTATCAAAAAGAATAATAAAATTTTAGCTAATCGTCAAAGATAACACACAAAAGGAAAATTTTATCAATAATTCGAAATTGATTACATTCCTAGATTTTGTTAATTGTACAAGAGTTGAAATCCTAAAATCCTAAAATCTATGATTCCTTCGGAGAAGATTTTTCTTGATCATCGCCTGTTTCTTCTTTTTGGGAAGAGGTAGGCTTTGTAAGAGATGTCAAATCTTGTTTTAGAGGTTCGTCATCAGAAAGTTTGGAATGTTTTGCGGGAGGAGAAGGTACTAGGGTTGTCCAATCTTCAGAAGGAGGTATCCGACCATGAACCATTGAAGTACTTCTTTGAGAACCGATAGGACCGTTGAAAGTGATTCTTCAACTGTTGCTAGGTGTATGTCAAAAGATGTTTGAAAGTTGTCAATACACTTAGCCAAAAATATTTGATTTTGAGATAATATATGTTGATTTTTAAGGGTGAGATCTTGAACGCTTTCATTTGGATTTGTTTCTGTTCGAGTCTCCACAATCTCATCCTGGCTTGGATAATCAAATGGTGCCAAAGGAGGTGGAGTTGCTTCACGATGTTGTTCCTCCTCTTGTGATGGTTCATTTTATGGTTGAGGTGGAGGCTGACTTGTCTAGTTTGATGATTGTGCGTCCAATCTTCAAAAGATAAAAATTCCGAAGGAATCTCGGGTAAGTGCATCAGTGAGAAGTACTTGTTGGAAGCATATTTTGGAGAGATTTCTTCGAAAGTTGATAAGTAGGAGGGGAGTTGTGAGTACGTAGAAGTCTCATAATATATATGGGGTAGATAATTGATGGCCGTGATCGAGTCCAAAATGTTTGTGCTCGTCAAAGATAAATTTATCCCAATTCACCCTTGTTCCGCTAAATAGAGCATATAAGGCTTTGTGCTCTAACTCAGTTATCTGCTCATGACTTCCCATACGTGGAACGATGGTATTAATTATCATTTGAGTAAGAAGTCGTGCTTTTGGATGTAGAATTTAGAGGCAAATTTTGGCATTTCATCCTCCCAAATTTGATGTGTTATACTATTCCTTGGTTTGAATCATATATCGTGAATATTGTGTAAATCTTCGCCCGTATCAGAACATCCTAAAGTTCTACCTATTATTCCAGGAGTGAGTCTAATCATGTTGCCATACACGCCAGACCATGGCCAATTATCTTCATCTTCAGTGTTCCATACTGAAGTGCTATCCAAATTTGCGTAAAAAGAAGTATCCCAATTGATCGATTTGGATGTCATTGGGAGTGAACAATACTAGTCCGACATTCTCACACATTTCATCCAAATCATAATTGAAAATTTAAGTAGGTTATAAAATGGACCTGTGTGAAGCTTCTTCTTTTGTATATCCTCATATCTCTTGATTGAGTGTGGTGCTCGATTCATCCATCTTTCTATTTGGTCATCAGAGCAAACTTGAGGATTTGAGGATGATGTTGGTTGGTCCTGTTTTCTTTTGGATATCTTAGGATTTTTAGTTCTAGGAGGCATTTGAATTGAGCAAGCGTAAAAAGATGATTTTGACAAGAAAATCGTCAATGGAGAAATCGCAATTGAAAAAATAAAGATGAAGGTAAAAAAAATGACGTTATCTGGGTGTTTTTAAAGTGTCAATTGAATTTCAGATGTCTGGAAGCAAATTTAGACATCTGGTTTGCCCTAATTCGAACACAGTAGATAACTTAAGACGTCTGGTTTATCTGTTAGACATCTAGTTTGATCGTTTTAAAAAGTTAACAGTCAGAGAGTTTTTCCAGACGTCTGGGTAAAATATCAAACATTTGAAATAGGTCAAGTTTTTAAAACTTGGTGGCAGAAACATAACTCAGACGTCTGGATCGAAGTTCAGACGTTTGAAATAGTCTGATTTCAATTTCTAGGAGGCAGAGCAAATTTTCAGACGTCTGACATATGCACAGTATTAAAAAATTTGAGGTATATTAGTGTGTCAGATGTCTGAGGTCCACATCCAGACGTCTAAAATAGGCAATTTTTCTAATAATATGGTAAAATTTAATGGTTTTGCTTGTTCCTCGATTCTCTATTTTTATAAAACAAAATGTAGTATTATTTATGTGAATAACAAATAAACATAGATACACATACAATAAAAATATAATCTATTTAGATGGCGATGGAGTTTTACGATCTTCTGACTTGTTATCCCTTCATGATTTAAGTGGAGACCATATATTTCCATATTCTTGGGTTCTAGGGGAGCCAGAGAATCGTGTTGGTGAAGGATCCGAAGGTGTACGATACGAGGAAGAGGGATCCAAGGAACTGCAAGGCATTGGAAGTGGTTCGTGGACATCTTTTTTCGGTGAATTACAAAACTTCATCGCTACTTGTTCCAAAAAACTTAGTCGACGTGCCGTGACTTTTTGTTTAAAATATAGTTCTTGTTGAAAATCTATTTGGTTTTTTTGATAGTGATGTATTTCATCAATTGTATCCTTTGTGTTAGGAGAAATAAATAAAGATCTTTTGGACTTCTTGCTATCTGGAGTGAATCCCGTGTGATATGAGAACCACCTATACGTCGGTTTCTGATTTGGTGTGGGTGTAGGAAGCCGTTATGGTGTATCTACCGAGCTATCCGTTATAGGTGTCGAGATGGATATATAATAATTTTCAGAAGTCATGACTATATTTTGTTTCTTGATAAAATATGAGTTGTGTGTAAAAAAAATTCTTATTGTATAACTGTTTATATATAAGTTTAAAAATTATTTATAGAAAATTTGTAAAAACTGAATAACTAAAAAACCAAAGGTGCAGAATTTATTAATTACAATTTGTTGATAGAAAACTAATGACTAATCATAGCCTAAATGAAGGAGTGATTATTAAGTGAGAAGATCACGAAGAGAGCAAATCCCTAAATCTCGTCGGAGTTTAATAAAAGTTTGTTCATTTAGTGGTTTTGTAAAGATGTCTGCTATTTGATTCTCAGTATTTATGTATTCTAATGAAATAGTTCCTTTTTCAGCATTGTCTCGTAAAAAATGATGTCGTATATCTATATACTTATTTCGTGAGTGATTTTTTTGATACATTTATTGCACTTGAGTTATCACAATATATTGAAGATTTATTGATAATTTTGCCAAAATCCATAAGTGTCTGTTGCATGTACATCACTTGTGCACATGCTAGAGTTGCTGAGATATATTCGGCTTCGCAAGTAGATAAAGAAACACAATTTTGCTTTTTGCTAAACCATGAAACTAATGATTGTCCGATAAAGTGACATGTTCCACTAGTACTCTTATGATCTGTTCTACATCCATCGAAATCCGCATCACTATATGAAACTAGTTCAAACGATGATCCTTTAGGGTAAAACAAACCATAATCTCTAGTACTAGATAGATACCGTAAAATACTTTTAACAGCTCTTCGGTGAGATTCTTTTGGTTTTGCTTGAAAGCGAGCACAAAGACATACACTCATCATAATATCGGGTCGACTAGCCGTCAGATATGGTAAAGAACCAATCATGCTACGATATAATTTTTCATCAAAATCTTTTCCGTTATCATCCTTTTCTAAGTGAACAGTAGTACTCCTTGGTGTTTGTTCGCTCGAAGTTTTATCCATTTCAAAACGACGTAATAGATCGTTACAATATCTTTCTCGATGAATAAAAATAACATTTTCAAGTTGTTTTATTTGCAAACCTAAGAAGAAATTTAATTCTCCCATATATGACATTTCAAATTCATTTTTCATAATATTTGAAAATTGATCACATAGTTTTTCGTTGGTTGAACCAAAAATAATATTGTCAACGTAAATTTGTATAACTAAAATATCATTATTTTCTCGTTTAATAAATAAAGTTGTATTAATTTTGCTTATTTGAAAACCAGATGTAACCAAGTGATTTTTAAGATGTTCATACCATGCACGATGAGCTTTTTTTAATCCATATAATGCTTTTTGTAATTTAAAAACATGGTTGGGATATTTTTCGTGAACAAATAATGGGGATTGTTAAGCATATACGTTTTCTTTAACAAAACCATTTAAAAAGGCACTTTTGACATTTATTTGAAATAGTTTAAAATTGTGATGATTTGCAAAAGCGAGTAATGCACGAATGGCCTCTAATCTAGCTACTGGAGCAAAGGTTTCATCATAATCGATACCTTCTTCTCGATTATAGCCTTGAGCAACTAAACGCCCTTTATTTCTAACAATATTTTCGTTCTCATCTGCTTTTTTTAAAATACCCATTTTGTTCCTATAACTGATTGATCTTCTGGTCTTGGTACTAATTCCCAAACATTATTACGTTCAAATTGATTTAATTCTTCTTACATAGCTATTATCCAAAATTATCATTTGAGGCTTCTTTATAACTTTTTGGTTCAAAATTTGACACAAATGCTATATGGCTTTTTTAATTGAGTTGATTTCTAGTTACTCTAGAATTGAGATCTCCAATGATATTATCTTTTGGATGATCCTTAAGAATTCTAGGGGATGATCTCAAATTGTTATTTTGCACATTTGTCTCATTATTAATAGAATTTGTTGAATTTTATATTGGAATAATTTCTTCATCATTCATTAGTATGATGGTTAAGAATATTTTCGTCAAGCGAAACATGTAAACTTTCTTCAATAGCATTATTTCGTTTATTAAAAATTCTATATGCTTTACTACGATCTGAATATCCAACAAAGATACCTTTATCGGCCTTCGGGTCAAATTTTGCTAAGTTATCTTTTGTATTTAATATAAAATATTTTGATCCAAAAGTTTTAAAGTATGATACTTTAGGTTTTCTTCCAAAAAATATTTCAAAACAAGTTTGTTTAGTCATAGGACGTATGGTTACTCGATTCAACACATAACAAGCTGTGGCAATAGCTTCAGCCCAAAAATATTTTGGTATACTATTTAGTAGTGTTCGTGCACATTCTTGTAACGTATGATTTTTTCTTTCTACTACACCATTTTGTTGAGGTGTGCGGGGAAAAGAAAAATTATGACTTATTCCTTTTTTATTATAGAATTTAGTAATGAGAACATTTTCGAATTCTCCACCGTGATCACTTTGAATATTTTTAATTTTTAAATCCATTTGTGTTTTAATTTTTTTAGCCAATATTTTAAACATTCCAAAGGTATCACTTTTATTTTTTTAAAATAAAGTCCATGTATATCTACAAAAATCATTAACTATTACGAAAATATATTTGTTGTTATTTATAGATCGTACTTGCGTTGGACCAAATAAATCTAAATGTAATAATTCTAATGGTTGTTTTGTAGATATATTATCTTTAGATTTAAAAGAGCTTTCCTTTAGTTTTTCAATTTGACAATCGTCACATAAATTTTCTACTTTGTAAGTTATTTTAGGTAAACCTCTAACTAGCTCATATTTTACCAATTTATTAATATATTTAAAATTGATACGACAAAATCGTTTATGCCATAACAATGGATCATCATGTTTGGCGGTTAAACATAAATTTGAATTTTTATTTATATTCATGTTTAATACATAAATATTTTTGTTTCTAAAACCTTCAAATATAAGTTGTTTGTTATTATCGAAAATATTACATCTATCTTTTTCGAAATTTATTTGATAACATTTATCGCATAATTGGCTAATACTTAGTAGGTTGTGTTTTAGATTTTCTACTAATAAAACATTTGTAATAATAGGAGAGTTAGAAATACCATAGTTGATGACTTCTCCAATGCCCATGACATATCCTTTTGAATTATCTCCAAAGGTTACCGTTCCACCGTCGATGTACGTTATATTTGATAACATTTTTGAATTTCCGGTCATATGCTTGGAGCATCCGCTATCTAGTATCCATTTCTCCTTATTTTTTATTTTGAGGGCTTGCAAAATAAAAGATGTTTTAATTGGTACACATATACTTTGATAGGGTCCTAGATGTTAGAAGAAGGTAGCCATACCCAAGATGGTTTGGTACCTTTATAAATATAATTTTTATTATAGACTACATTCTCTAAGAAATTATTAATATGTTTTTGTCTAATCAAATTATTATTTGTCTTAGGAATCCAAATTTTCATATTTTTGGTATTCATATTAGACTTAGGTAAACTTTTAATCTTTTTATAACTATAATTCTTAGCATCATTTCATTTTTGTTTAGGAGTATTTTTAAATCCTATTCCATTTCTATTACCTGATCGTATTGAAGTTTTGATAAGATTTTCCAAATCTTGTTTTCCTTTATTAAATTTTGAAACATTATTTGTAATTTGTCTAATTTTTCTTTTAATTCTAAATTTTCAATTTTCAATATTTCGATATTGCTCTTCAAGTTGACATTTTCTTGTAACAAATTATCCTTTACTATTTTAGTTTTATCAAAATCAATAGCAATAGCCTCACTTTCTACCAAATTATTTTTAATTTTTTCTTGAGATAATTTTATTTCTTCTTCTAAGATAATTTTCTCATCTTTTAACATTCCTACTTCAAGTTCTAATCTATTTATTTTGGCTATATGTTCTTTGTTAATTTTTTAATTTGTGTGAATATATCATCTAATTCTATGCTAAGTTCTAATAATTCAGTCATAGCTAAGTTTGGGACATACCTCATCAGTTCGTGCCATAAAATATACATTAGCTTGTTCTTCGTCACTATCGCTATCACTTTCAAATGATGAACGATCCGAGTCATCCCATGTTACTTTGAAAGCCTTCTTCTTTTCAAATTTTTCAAATTTATTCTTCTTTTTATCATTATTGAGTTTGGACAGTCTTTCTTCATATGTAACATCCTAAAGTTTTGAATTTAAAATTCGGTAAATTATTTGAACTTTTAAATTTAATTTGTGAAATTTCAAGAAAAATAAAATATTGTTAATATTAATATTATAAAGATGTATGGAATTTAAATGAATATTGATAGTTAAGTTAAATAATAATAATAATAATAATAAATGAAATATATAACAAAAACAAGAATTGTATTAAACAATAAAATAAAATATGTACAAATTAAATGTTAATAATTAAAACAAGCACTTTCATTCAGCAAAGTAAAATAGGAACAAGAATAGATCACAAGAGAAAGGAACATATAAATATAAGTATGTAGAAATATAAAAAGAAAAAAAATAAACTGTAAAATAAAACAAGACTTAGTACGTATCAAAAGCAAATCAAACAGATTGTTGTAAGTATACATGGAAGCATTACATTGCATGCTTTCATTAAATGCTTTCAAACTCACCCATACCCAAATACAATATTAAAAATTCAGTACTATACCTCAGCCTGTACAAACCCTCTCTTTTATATATATTCATGAATGTTGCATTATTTCATTCGTTCAACAAATCTTAGCAAAGAACGGAAATAAAAAGAAAAGAAGAACATCACTTTATATTCAAATTTGAAAACAATTTACTAAAGGAAGAAAAAGAGAAGAAGATCAAAACTGTTTCTTTTTCAAAACAGAAGCATCTCTGTTCATTCATATTTCAAGGTGAGTAAACACAAATTTTTTATCAAGTGTTAAGTTGTATTTCATCTGTGTTTGACCCATGATTATGATGTGTATGCTTGGAAAATTTTTTCCTCAGATTCAACTCTGTATATAACAGAAAGGATGAAAATGTTTTTTTTCTTCCTCTCCGTTTTCTTTGAGACAGGTTTCAGCTTGCAAGCTAATTTAAATTCCTCATTATCAAATTTTGCATAAAATTCTTCAAGTTTAACATAAAACAGGTTTGTTTCCATCTATATAAAGATTTAAGAATAAGACTCAAGGAAGAAAAACATATACAGTAAGAAAAGAATTGGATTTCACAGTGCAAATTCAAATTTTGCATAAAATTCGACCATAATAATTTGAAGATTTAATTATATATCTGGAATCCTTACTTAAAAATAGGATTTTTAAGCCCAAAATGATAATTTTTAAGTGAGTGTGTGAAGAGCAGTTTCGTGTTGATTGAATTTTGGTTTTCGACGAAATACGGGCGGCCCGAGGAGTTTTGGGAGACGGGGTTGTGTGAAGAGGTGGTCGAGCCTACGGTGGTGGTAGGAAAAATATTCGAAGGTGGCATCGTCCACGGCGGCGGCGGCAAGCGTTTTAAATTCGAAAACCTAGTTTGGTCGGGGTTGGTTATTTTGATTCATTTGTTCTCTATGGTTGATCGAGTGCCATGTAGTTATGAGAGATTGGAGAGGGGACGTTGGTGATGGCTTGGCCGGAGTGGCTGACCTCCTGGTGGTCGGGGTTGAGTGTACGGCGATTTTTCCAGGTTTGAGTGAGGTTCCAGTTTTAGTTGCAGGTATGGCTCAATCACTCGATTTCGATTTCGAGTTGGTTTGTGAATTTCGATGGTCGGGGTTGTAAGGATGGGAAATCGTCGATGTGAGGAGGCCGGTTTGGTTGACCGGAGTGGGTCGAAGTCACGGTGCAGGTGCACGAACCACTGATGTGTATCAGTGACATGGGGTTGAAGAAGAAGATCTTGGACTCAAGGTAACCCTTGGGAAATTTGCATGATAGCTCGAGTTCAGGCTCGTGTGTTTTTAAGTTCATGCCGGGTCAATTTTTAACACTTGAACAAATTTTTAAAATTTACAAGTCCTCGGTTAAGTTTGGGCAAGAACCCGAAGCAAGTGACGCTTTGACTCGGGAAAACACTCGGGTTTGACTCAGAATAGGAAAGTTTGTGCTCAGAGTAAATTTTATTTGTTACAGGTTTCGTTATAAAACCTGTCTGTTTAATTTTTAAAACAGAAATTGAAATTTAAATACAGATTTTTAAAACTGAATGTTTTTAAAAATACACTTTAATACTAATTAAATCATTAATAAAAAATAAATTATCTTAGAAATAAATAAAGGGTGCAAATGATAATTAAGGTAAATAATTTTTATTAACCAATGATTTTGAAAAGAAATTAAGAATGATTTATAATTTGTAATTAAAATTGATTAATAAACAAGTAAGTACTTAGATAAATTTGTAATTAAAAATTTGTTAATTTGATAAATTAAGTTAATTAATTTTAATTGGCAGTTAATTAAAATAACTAAATAAGAAACAATAAATCGAGTTAATTAAGATTAAATTAATTTATCCAAATTTAATCATTGATTTAAATTAAGCAATAAAAATAAAATTAAGCGGTTAATCAATTAAATCGCACTCACATTGATTGAAAATAATTGTTCGGCACTAGATTGATATTTTTGTTCTGGTTGCGACACTATGTGATGTAGATTGCCATGTACTATCCTATAATTGTGACTTGTTCTACATTGATGTGAAAACCCTGTTAGCCGTAAAACGGCATTTAAACTTCGATGCTACAGGGAATCGGATTTCAGTTAGTTATCTGAAACCCACATAGAACCTATGAATTTTTGTGAACGACATATCCACATGTTTTTAAAATTGACTCTCACTATTTGGTTTAGCCGGGAGAGGACCATTTTGTCATATAAACCATTCCGAATAAGTGATATGACGAAATGGATGAGCATTTGGAAGACGGTGGTGAAGACCGGATGTCTTCGAGAACGATAGGATACCCTGTCGAATGACTCTGCACTGAGTTGCTCCGGTATAGAGTTCTCCATATGTGATGGGGAATCCGATTGGGATTGTGGACGCCCGGATTGCAAGGACTTCTTCGGAAGTGCCTTCAGTTCTGTTCAAACCCAGAATAGACTTGTATGGATTGTATGTCTGACATTACAATTTGAAATATAAAACAGATTTCTTTCAAATACATTTCTGTTGGTAGCGGAGAATTTATTCTCCTAGCTTAACACCCTTCTCTCAGACATACGAGCTAAGAGGTTATGTAGTTGAAGGTTATCAGTAATATATTCCCAACTTGGTAATGTGGCATGCCGAGTGCTGCCGATCATTTGTTGATCAAAGCGTGGCTTTTGTGAAAAGCGTAGCTTTGTGGACGAGACTTCGTCGAACCTCACACCCCGAAATTGTCGAAACAGGAAAGATGCAGCAAGGTTATTGGTGGTAGTGCCCCTTAGGGTATATGCATTTCCTTCTGGATAGAAGTGGTATCATAGTATAGAGCCCATATACTTAACTTATGTGAATATCGTAGATTTATATATATTACTTTGTGATTGTTGCTGGGCCCCGGATAAAGGTTGGTTACAACCGGGGGATGGCATACTCGTGTCAGTAGTTACCTAGTTAAAGGTAACCCGGCCTTGTGTTGACAGAGATTCGGTAAGGTTCTCGGGTCGTCCCTCCAAAGGCGTACCCATATGGCCCAGGAAGTTTCTTAGCCTGACCATTTGTTGGAAATCCAAAGAAACAATACGAGCCTTGTACGGTTTTAATTGTAGAACCTGCCATCTAATATGGTAGCTATAGTAGGCATAGTATAATGGTACCTATGCTGGCTAAGATTTATATTTTACTTTCAAAATGTTTTCCACACATTGCATTAGTAATAATATCAAAGAAATTTTCCCCGTACCAAGCATATTTGACTATCATAAGAAGAAATCTCCTCCAATTCTGCGATTGCATTGTCTGTGTGGCGGGAGATCTTATGGTAGTTTCATTTTAAAAGCATACCGAAATTCTTTTATAAATCTAGCTTCTTTAAAAGCAATTGTTTTTGTTTACTCATACTAGTCTCATGACTAACCTGGAGTTTATTATTTTCTTTCCTAAACTCTGGGTGCTCATAATTTCTACCCGGGCAGCATAGTAGCATGTTTTCCGTACTCTGGAGTAAGCAGTATTTCGGAGATTTTTCTTTGGAGATCTCAGGTGTTTAGCTTTTGGGAGTTCGTTATCACTTCTTTCATTTGAAGACTTTTTGGATATATGATTACTGTTGTATTATTATGATGTTTGTTCGGAGTTGTGGTGTATGTATTAAATACTCTGATGTAGTAATGGATATTTTACTGTTGTATCTGTGATATATGCATGATATTCATTCTGTTCCGCTGTTTTATATTCATTTGATGTTGTTATAAGCTCCATCCGAACTGTAATTTGACGTTTGAATCTCCGGCAGTTGAATACAAGTGATGTATTTGATGTCGACTTTTGAACGCTGAATTTTGGGTCGTGACATCATATGTCCGAATTGATCACTGTTTGCACAAAAAATGGGCAAACACCTCCAAGTCGTATGATTTAGTTAATTATATGTTGTTCTTAATGATTTGGGTGATTTATGCAAATATATAAAATAGATGGACTAAACTTCAAAAGAAACACAGATTTATAGTGGTTCGGCCAGAATGTGCCTACGTCCAATTTATATGTTATTCTCCTTTTCTGTTCAGATTACAAGTACAAAGCTTTGATTACAAGAATCTGAAAGTTGTTTGAAAGTTCTATCCGTGCTTGAGCTCTCAAACTTGTCCGCCATTGTTGTACCTCCGCCCCTCTATTTATAGAGTGAGGTAGGGGTCTTGGATTTATATAGCTGCTGGTGGGCCTGGGCCGATGCAATCTGGCCTGGCAAAGTTGGTTCGGTATCCCTTGGTCCGGCGATGGTTCTGGTTTGATTGCATGTTGGTCCGGTATCACTTTCTTTACTCTGGCTCGGTAGTTTGCTGGTCTGGTGGTATGTTTGAGGTGTGTTGGTTCGGTGATGGGGACGTAGCTTGGTCCGGTGGTGGTCTACCTTGCTTCTGGTTCGGCAGTGGAAGGAGGTAGCTGGTTCGGTAGCACTCTGGTCCGGCTATGCTTGGAAGTGGAGTTTGGACCGGTAGCTCTTGGGAGAGGATGGTTCGGCATTGCTTGGAAGTGGAGTATGGACCGGCAGTGCTTGGGAGAGGATGGTTCGTCATCGCTTGGAAGTGAAGTATGGATCGGTAGTGCTTGGGAGAGGATGGTTCGGTATTGCTTGGAAGTGGAGTATGGACCGGTAGTGCTTGGGAGAGGATGGTTCGGCAGTGCTTGGAAACGCATCCAACAATCACATTCATAGCATTTAATTGATGTCTGATTCATTGAGCTTGATTTTCCTCCTTTCTGAAATTTAGTCATTTTCCTAAACTTCTTGAATTTTTTGTAATTTTTGGCAATAAATACAATTTCTTCTTCGTCTAAGTCGGAGTCTTTATTTGTTCTTGGAATGCTATGATCTTCTTTTTCGAATTTAGTTCTTTTCGTGCTTGCAAATTATCTTCATAGGACATTAAATTTCCTATCAATTCTTCAACTAAGAGTGCTGAGAGATCAATAGCTTCTTCGATAACTAATACTTTTCTTTCCTACTTTGGAGTTAAAGAATTGAGTATTCTAGATACTAAATCAAAATTTGTGAATTTGACTCCAAGTGCTATTAAATCATGTTGAATGGTTTGAAATATAGAGTACATATCTACTATAGATTCATTTTGTTTCATTTTAAATGATGAGAATTGATTTTTTAAAATTGAAATCTTGGTTTGTTTAACTTTGTTTGTGCCTTCATGTGTGACTTGTAAAGTACGCCAAATATCGAATGCAGTGTTACATAACATGACACGTGAGAATTCATTTTTATCTAAGGAGCAAAATAAAACATTCATAGCTTTGGCATTATTAGAAGATGCTATTTTTTGTGCATCGGTCCATGTGTTCATAGTAGTAGTAGGTGCTTCATATTTATCATGAGTGGCTGACCAAATTTCTAGACCATTAGCTTCCATAAACATTCTCATACATGTTGACTAATATGCATAGTTAGAGCCATTAAAAAGTGGGGGCCGTGCTGCGGATTGTCCTTCTTCAAAAATGCTTGCCATATTAAAATGATTCAAAAACGTGTTACTGTACTTTGATCAAACCTTGCTCTGATACCAATTGAAAGTCTATATGGTCGATCGTGTAATGTATATGCAAGTATATGCGACTAACTATATGATGTAACTAATTAATCTAGTAAAATATAGACTAAGCACACTAGGATTTTATACTGGTTCAGATCTTTCGTCCTACGTCCAGTCTCGAAGCTCCCCTTCGTAATTCGACTTTCAAACACCCTCACTTCGCCCGGAGGAATAGGCTTGGCTACATTAGCTTGTTCTTGTCATGTATGTGTTCTATAACATAGATATTGACTATTAAGTACAAATGCTTCCAATATATATTTAGAGAATATTGATTGAGGAGTTTTGAATATACGGAAGAGTGAAATACAAATATATGATTGCTAGAGATCAAGAATATATCAGAGTATAAAGTAAAGAACGCAAGTAAGTAAAGTTGAGGTCTTCTCTTTGATTCTTAATGTTATTTATAGTGGTAGAGAGATTCCTTGAGTAGTTGCATCCATTAACAAGTGTTTTATGGTCGCTTCTGATGGTGATGAAGAGTTGCAGCGAAGAGAAGCGAAGATGTCTTTTCAAGTGCAGCAGTTGTTATTTGAATTTCGGAATCCGAGTTCAGCACTAGATGTCTGGTATATGTTTCAGACGTTTGGTTATATATATTTTTTGTGTACAATACCCATTCAGACGTCTAAGTACATTAACCAGACTTCTGATCCTTTCTGTTTTGAATTCCAGAGGATTTCTTTGGATATTTGACTAGTGTCTTCAAACGTTCGAAACTTGTGCATGTTGCTTATGTGCATCTGTGTCATTGCTCCATTGATCCTATCGACTTGTCATCTCTTGTAATGTTCTTTGATCCTTGTTCTTGTCTCTTTAGTGATGTTAGTTTAGCAATTACCTGTAAATAGAGATATATATATATATATATATATATATATATGCATATTCGATTTTCATTATATAGTTGTTGTCATCGAAACCGTAGATTTGATTTCTGAACAGTCTCTCCTTTTTAGTGATGACAACCACCTGATTATTCTTGGATAAAATATAAAATGAATATTTAGTTTACCTCTCCTTATGTTAATGCTCCCCTATCTTTTGGATTTTATATTTTATACCTTTTTATCTCCCACTTTGTCTCAAAATTGTGACAAAAGTTTTATAAAGAATATATATAACATTGATATAGTCATGGGGTGTGTAGACGATTCTTGAATAGGTCATATGTATATTTGTATGCTTGTTATTATCATAAATACCTAAATCTTAAAATAATTTAATTGTGGATTAAAATATTTTGTATAAAAATTTATTTAAACATTGACAGAGTGTTGATACACAATTCTGCAATATAATAACAAGGCATAAATATCTATATAAGAACATAAATCATTTTTGTAACTACAACTATCATAATATTTAGGCAATATAAGTTTAATTAGTCATCATAATTATTATTATTATATATATATAAGCATATTGGTGATTATGATAATTAGGATATATAGTATGAGAATCATGTGAGTTATCAGAAATAATTAACATACTAAGAATATTTTTTACCAAGCATTACATTGGTTTTATAGTAAAACCTTCTAATTTAATTTTACATTTTTGCGCATAAAAAAACTATTGACAGAAATAATCTTCATGGATTTATGGATGTATCTTTCCCTATCTATTGTTGGAATCAAAAGTACAGTCAAAAGAGTTAACATCGCAACCTTCATGTTGTTAAAAATGTTAAAGAGTATTGCAAAAGATTTCATAATTTATTACTTACATACTGTATTTTGTAGTTCCCGTAGTTATAATGTTTCCATTTACATAATTACTTGGTTTTAAAGTAATTTAGATATAAATATGAGTCATATATTGCTGAATTATTAAATTCAATCATTAATAAAGACATAGTCGTCAATAGATATTTATTTCTTCTTGTCTCTCATCCTCTTCATCTTTTTTGTTCTATTTAATAATTTCAATATGGCAGCGTGTTTCGATTCTAATAAAATAATTTTGTGATTCAATTTCAATTTCACTACACGAACTATAATTGAATTTATAACCTCCAATCAGAATTCATCAATGCTTGTTCAGAGAATACATCTGTAATGACCCGTATTTTTTTGATAATTAAAATATTAAATTAAATAAGATTTTTGAAATTTAATATTGGGAGAAATTAAAATTTATGGTTTACTAATGAGGAAAATAATTATAATATGATTAGTGATGTTGTTTAAGTGTTAGTGCAACTATTTTAATGTAATTTCAATCAACTGAAATAATTGTAAAGTTAATTTGGTTATAATTGTAAATAAGGAATTAAATTAGTAATTTATGGAATTTATGGAATTGAAATATTATAGTTGATATGGTAAAAAATGATAACTGTAAAATATGAATGTAATAAAAATGTAAACTAATGTTAATTATATTCATAAGGTAATAGTTGATTAAATAATATGAGTGAAATCAAAATAAAATAATTTATTGGAATTTAAATTTTAATAAAATAGGTTTTATTCCTATTGTAATTTAACGTTAAAATTTATGTAATATTTAAATATTGAATTTGACATGGTAAATTTGTTTTAAAAGATTATAAATTTATATGTAATTAAGAATGATGAAAATGGTTAACTTTTAAATTTGACTTTAAAGGTGGTTAAATCAATTTAATAATAATTTATTTAATTAATGTGAAAATCATACATTTTGGCCATGGTCTCGGATTTCCACAAAACCAGTTTCATCGAATTCGTAATAGTGAATTATTGTAGTAATGCATGTTTCGTAGCGATCAGACTTGTCGTTTGATCGTGCAGGCTCGAAATGTGTAGAAATAAATTAAATGAATTCAATTAAAATAATATGACTTTAAAAGCTAACTTCTGTATACGATGGAATTTGGATTTGAAACTAGTTCCATTGAGTTTAAAAATATATAAAAAAATAATAATTGATATATGGGATGACCTACTTTCATTTCGAAAAAGAAACAGGCTTTTCGGTCGTTGTTATCATTTCGACCCTATTCGATATGTCCATTCGTTTTATCAATATATGTCTATATAAATAGATTTTTCTCTAACCCTAGTAGCCTTTTATTTTTATTTTTGTATCTACTTTATTCTCATCTGTTCCTCCTCCTCATACGTTAGAACATTAAAACCCTAATTCCCAAATTCAATTTCAAATCAAAATCAAATCGAAAAATTTAAACTCCTCAAACTATGTCATATTATATATCATTGGAAAGCTCTTGACAAGCGCAATATTCTACTACAATTCATTTTTTGATTTGATGCATCATTTGACCAGAAAACGATTAGGTTTTCATTTCAAAGGTGGATCACCGATTTTACAACGAGCGGAGGGTACTATGTGGTAGAGGGTGAATAGAGGAGTGTATCTATAGTGTTAGTTCATCTCAATAGTGCTTGGGGTCGCTAGATACGGCCATATAATGAATGGCGGCGGAATAACAAGGGGGAGTCAGAGGACGGAGCATCTATGGTGGAAGGTTGGCCGAAGTTGAGCAATTCCCTAGTAATGTCCGATCTTGATGATGGTGAGCATGGTGGCGTGTGTTCGTGGATTTAGGTGGCAACTATTCACTAGGTTTGCACGAAAAGGACGTTCGATTTTAGGGTTTGACCAAGTGAGTGCATTTGACTTTCTAATTTAATCTAATTTAAATTTTTAAAATTTTAAAACTTCTAACTATCATAACTTGTGCGTACAAACTCGGATTTGGATGCGGTTTCTTGCATTGCAATCATATCAAAATTTCGGGCGATATGGAACTGGTTTGGCTGCATTACGAGACTGTTCAAACTATGGGCCTTATTTGAATTTTAAATCGATGATAAATCAAAGGTGAGTGTTTTAACCCACTCACAAATACCAAACCATCTTATGTTGGTTAAATTAAATTGGTGATGTGATTAGAAATTTATTGATTATTGTTTGGTATATTTAAATTGTCATTCAAATTTAATTTGAATTTATATTGAATTTAATTTTCATTTGAATTAATATTGGTTTTGAATTGCTAGTTAAATGTCTGATAATGATAACCAGTTAAGTGTTGTGATTTATTGGTTGATTTGAATGATGATTGTGATGGATGCTTAATTGTTGACATGCTAGATGATTTGATGTTATGTTTATTTTATATGTTGTTATCACACTACAAGTTCTCGTAGTTATTGTTAGGAGAATCATTATGGGTTGAAATGATACGTACCCGAACGATCTTATAGATTAGGGAAAAATCGTTATAGGTTGAAATGATAAACTCGAGCGATTTTATGGATTTGGAAATTGTGATTCGGGATACAGGTTGAAATGATATATATTCGAAAATTTAAATTATTGCGGATTGAAATGTTATATATCTGTATCACTTGACCATAGGGTTGGAAATTATATACAGATACCGGATTAGTTAAATTAAATGATTTTAAATCCTTAAATTTTGAATCCAGTTAAACGGTATTATGAAATAAAATTAGATTTATATAAACAAAATTATTTTACAAATCCAAGCTTTAAAATGTTAAAATTGAAATTGGTTTAAATGAATTGTTTAAAGAATTTAAATTGAAATCTAAAGTTGAATTTTGAAATATACATGAAATTTATCAAAATTTATTTATTGCAAATGTTTGAATATTTAAACTATGAAAGCTATTGAATTTAAAGTGGTTTAAATTTGTACTTCAAATATGGATTTGAAATCGATATAAATTAAAATGGTTAATTGAGAATTTGAGGTTGAAACCGTTAGCCTTTTGAATTGATTTAAATTGAATTTTTGGAACTAAAGTTGATTTGAATTGATTTGTGAAATTGGAAGAAACAATTCTAATTTGAAACTATTTTCAATATAAACTCTTTTAATATACAAATTCTTTTAATATATAAACTATTTTTCTCATATAAACCATTTTAATATATTAATAATTTTTAATACATTAACTATTTTAACATATAACCTATTTTAATATATATAAACTATTTCTAATATATAAACTATTTTAAACTATAACCTATTTTTAAAAATATAAACTATTTTAATATGGATTATTTTAAATTTATAAACAACTTTTAATATATATTTTAAATATCTTTACTATTTTTATTGTATAACTACTCCCATATATAAAGTACTTTTAATATTCAAACTGTTTAAAGTTGGAACTATTATGATTTAGATTTAATTATTTAAAATCGAATATTTGATATGATGGTTTAACCTATTTTGTGGTTATGATTTTGAAGCGAATTTGATTTCGAAAGTGATATGATTTTGAAGTGAATATGATATTTTGATATCAATTATGAATCGGTTTTGGAAATGTAAAAGAATTAACTGTGTGAAATAAATGTAAGGTTGTCAAAGAGATCAGAATCGGATATTTTCATGCTCTCTGCCAATACCGAAAACTAGTTTAACAATTGTGCACGTGGTGGAGAATCCAGAATGAAGTAGGATGGATTGAAGAATGCTACTGTATAAGGTATGAACACAACCCTGACCCCCACAAATCAGCTTGATATGACTTAAATAGGACCCATGTCGGGCTAAGTGGGGTCGCTCCCTCTATCAGGCACATTTCTTCGATATCATATTTATTACTTTGTGATTGATCTGGTGGCCACCCCTCAATTTGATTACGGGAGTGGGTCTCGAGGTAGGCAGTGGTAGCTTCTATACGTTACCATTAGTTCGAATCCACAAAATGATAGTATCCTACCCTAGACATTGCCTCGCGTACCTTGTCATATGCCTTACCGAGCCTACTACGAGTTTGGTTTGTGTCGTACCTATGGAGTGTTGAATATGCGCTTTGCGCTATATGATTTTTGTTTGATGATAATAAACATATATACATTCATTTAAATGTATTTGGTAATGTACTATTTTGTTTTTCATAGTTTAAATAAATATTTGTTGAATAAAATTAAATTACACAGAATTCGAATTTGAATTCAAACAGAACAAGTTAAACAGATTTTGAATTCAAACAGAAATTTTTATTCAAACAAATATTTATTACAACTTTGATAGTACAATTTCAAGCTCTCACTATACATATACAATTTTGACTACAATACATGATATTTCACATTTACATCAAAACCTTACTACATATCACTCACACTCATATTTTTGTCTTCAACTATAATCCAGTTTGAATCCAGCATCTGAGTAATCTGCAAAAATATTTTAAAACGCAGTAAAATTGAAAAAGAAATATTTTTGCAATTCAAAAATAAAAGATAATTTTTGAATATATGATTTGCCTCAGTTATTTGGGTTGTTCGTCATCATT
Organism: Allium cepa; assembly: GCA_030765085.1. Classification (NCBI taxonomy): domain Eukaryota; kingdom Viridiplantae; phylum Streptophyta; class Magnoliopsida; order Asparagales; family Amaryllidaceae; genus Allium; species Allium cepa. Next base: position 331,763,193 of record CM060934.1, read on the forward strand.
TTTGACTGTGCAATATCTGTGCATATCAGTATTTTTATCAGGGATAGGCAATTATAAGTGGCTGCAGTACACACGTGTACATTCGTATACGTGTGCACTGCCTCGCCAACTCATGTGCAAAAATCAAACAAAAGCACAGAAATCAAAAACAAGGCCAAACCCAAGATAGCAACATGCTTGAAGACTCCAGCACGACCAAGTATGGAGTGTAAAAATGCAAATGTCCACACAACAACATGAAGAGAATCAATTTCAAGGCAGTAGTGTACACAAAGACAACAGCCAGTTCAAATGCAACATTGAAAACAAGCTGCATGAATACAACATGAAGTACAACCACAAAGTTCACAAGTGCAGCATCACCAAAGACTCAACAGGGAAAATGGAACCAGACACAACAGTGAAAGTGCAGACCAAGACTCATGGAACAGACCCAAAAACTAGTGCCAACATGAACATAACATGTGAATGCATCAAAGCAAGAAAACAACACTGTCGAGCTCGAGATAATACTGCTACAACATGGACTGCAACAAATACATGATGCACAACTCAAATGAATATCAGTGCAAGTGTCAACCAGGTAGCAAGGAAGATCAACACAGCAAGCTACAGCATCAAGTTGATCAAGATGCTACAGATTTCAACCAATGAACCATCAAAGAATGCAAGAAGAAAATTATATGTCAAATTATGATATGAACACAGTGCAATGACCAATGCACAACAAACTCAGTGACATGCTACAATTTCAAACAGGCAGTGCACATGTGAATCAAGTGACCAACCTGAAGTACAAAGCATGCACATAAACAACATGACATGAACAATGCAACTGATCAAAGCTCGGCCAACATAATGCAACTATGTTCAAACATGACAGAAACATGATCAAAGCTATAAGTGATGCAGCATCAAGTAAACAGTGCCAAATGAAGCACAGCTGCAAACAACATGACAGTGAAAACTCGAGTCACAGTGCCATGCTACAGATTATAAAATGAAATTCATAAATGCAACAACCAAATGAAGTCAGCAGTCAACAGTGATAATGGTCAAGAACTATACAAATGAATGAAGCATGCAAGCTCAAGACATCAAGTGATACAAGGTCAGGGGAGCAACATGAATGCAACAAAGACCAAGCTGCAGCATCAAGATAAGAAGATCAAAGTGAACCAGATCAATAGCAGCTCAGTTATACAAGCTAACCAAGTTTATATGCAATGCAAAGACCACAGCTACAACAAATGTACATATATGGACAGTGAAAACAGAAGTGCACAGCAACAGTAAGGAAATGGACAAATGCAACTGAACCAACTACACAAATATGCTATGCAGTAAAGTCAATCAGAGGCATCAACAAAGACAATGCTTGACACCGAGCATGTACAAAATGATGCATGATGAATCAGACCAAACAATATGAAACAGAGGCAACAAGACTATATGCAAGCAAAGTCTCTACATGGATGCAGTGATACAAGTCAGAGCAACAATATCAAAGCAATGGTGATGGGCCGAGAGGACCAGTGATATAAGTAAAGATGAGTGCAGATTCGAAGTCGAAAGCAACACCATGTACAACAATGCACTAGAACACATGATGCATATGTCGAGTTCAATGCAACATAGCATCAGGCATCACTATGATACAACTTACAAACCCAAATGACAACTCAATAAATTTTGCAGTGATACAAAACAAGTTCAACAGGCAACAAGCAAAAGTTCACAGAGAAGTCGAAATCATGAAAAGTGGCACGGCAATTTTTGAGAAGAACCAACAGAAATCGCCATGTCAATGTTGAACAAGTCAAAGTAAAAATACCAAGAAATCAACATGAAATATACGAATATGACAAAGTCAAATTAAAGCCGTGCTCATCACAATTTTTAAAGCCGTGTCAATCAAGCAATCGAGTATTTACACAATTGATTTAGTCAAGGAAAAATCACGAGCATCCAAGTGTAATCGAATGGCCAGAGCAAACAATTTGACAAATTCATATATATTTGGACGAACGAAAATCCAGGAACTCGAACGCATATAAAACCCTAATCATCATCGGCAATCAAATCATCGAGTTCGAACAAGAAAAACCAGAAAAGAAAAAGGAAACAACACATACCAGAAAATCATAAACAACGAACTCGATCAAGTAGCTGCGAACGAGCAACAGTTGAATATCAGAGAAGCAACCGAAGCAAGCTACAAGGAGTCGGTCGATCAACCGTGCATCAAAAGCCCTAGTTTGATCAAAGAATCAAGCCCTAAATTTTGCGAGAGGAGCCGCCATTTATTTTTCACCAGCCGAAGAATAAACAAATGAAGAAGATAAAAAGCAACGGGTTGAAAAGTGAATAGGGACCGGCCCTGTTAATTATAAAAGGCTTTTATTATAATTGTTTAAAAAAGGGGTTTTGTTTTTATTTAGGGTTTAAATTAAATAGGGTTGTTTATTTTAACTACTGTTTAAATTGTTTTACTTTTCGAGTCAAAAACTGGTAAATCACCACCTAGGGTTTAGGTAGTGTCAGATTGTCTAGTTAGAATTAGTTCAATGAGCAGGGTGTGCGAGTTTGCAAAATTCTATTGTAGGCGGGAGCAGAGTTTGCAAGTAAGCGAAGCTCTATAGGCGGGAGGCAAAGTTTGCGAGTAAGCGAAACTCTATAGGCGGAGCAGGGTGTGCGAGTCTAGTAGAGTGTTTGTGAGCGTGGAGCAAATGTTTGTGAGCAGGGTGTGCGAGTCTAGTAGAGTGTTTGTTAGCGTGGAGCAAATGTCTGCGAGTCTAGTAGAGTGTTTGTAAGCGTGATACTGTTTAATTCTAATAGAAATCTGTGAATGCAGCAGTAGGCAGGGGTTGCCGAAGCTGGGTAAATTTTGTGTGTGATTTACTTTTCAGCATATTTATTTCTGCTATTATATTTCTGTGTTTAATTCGAGAAAATTTGCTATAACCCTATTCACCCCCCCTCTAGGGTTAATCTAGATCCTACAAGTGGTATCAGAGCCCGGTATATATTTTTTTTAACTCTAGAGTCATGAGTCTACAAAATAATGCTTTTTCTGAGGGACAATCTATTGCTAGGCCACCCATGTTTAACGGGAACGATTATGCTTATTGGAAAGTTAGGATGAGTATTTATCTTAGTTCCGTTGATTATGATGTTTGGGATATTATTGAAACTGGCTATAAACCTCCCACTATAATCGTTGGTGGTACTGAGATTCCTAAACCTAAGGATAGGTGGGATGCAAACGATAAGAAATTAAAAACGACAAATGCTAAAGCCATGAATGCTTTGATATGTGCTCTTGATAAAAATGAATTTAATAGAATTTCTCATTGTACAACAGCACAGGAAATATGGCATACTTTGGAGTTGACACACGAAGGAACTTCTCAAGTCAAGGAGTCTCGGCTAGCCCTATTCAGCAATGAATACGAAAACTTTGTGATGGACAAAGACGAGAGCATAAAGGATATGTTTGGACGCTTTTCAACCTTGGTATACAATGCTAGAGCGCTTGGGAAGGTATTCACTGAGGTAGAGCTTGTGCGGAAGATACTACGAGTTTTACCAATGAACTTTGAGGCAAAAGTCACAGCAATCCAAGAATCAAAAGATCTGAGCAAACTAAGCATGGAGGAGTTGATTGGTAACTTGATGACATATGAGCTTGAGTTAAAAGCAAAGGAAGAACGCAACAACTCCGAACCAAAGAAGAAGACGGTTGCCTTAAAGAGCAAAGAAGAAAGCGATGATGAAGATCCAATTGAAGAGCTTGCAATGGCTATCAATAATCTTAGAAGATGGTCTAGATTCAAGCCACGCAAGAAGAAAACAAAGGGCAATAGGTCAAAAGATTCCGAAAATTCCGATAATGAACTGACATGTTATAACTGCAACAAGCCTGGCCACATCAAACCAAAATGCCCACTTCTCAAAAACAACAAAGAAAAGAAAAAGGCGAAGAAGGTATTTGCAGCGACTTGGGATGATGAAGAAGGAGAGGAAGCTTCGGATAGCAGTCCAGAGGAGGCTAACTTGTGTTGCATGGCAAAATCGGAATCAGAAGCAACCTCCGACGAATCTAGTGAGGCAGGTGAGTTTTCTTATAAAGAACTTGTTTTTTATGTGTTCTGATCTTACTAAGGTAGTGGATACTCTTGAATCTAAAATTGAAAAACTGAAATCTGATAGGAGAGAATTTGCTCGTGAAAATTTTAGGTTAAAAACTGAACTTGAAAATATTCAAAACCTAGAATGTAAAAAATGTAAGATTTTAGATTCAGAATTATCAAAACTGAGGATTAACTTTGAAAGTCTTGAAAATGAAAACTTGAATCTTAAGGAAACCATCAACACTAGGAGAAAGGATTTTATTAATCGATGCACCTCACTTGTTACTGAAAACTCAACATTAAAAACCAAAGTCCAAAACCTTGAGAAATCTTTGAATAACTTTTCAAGAGGCGAAAAATCTTTCAACATGCTATTGGGAAATCAAATTTTTGCTAACAATAGAAAAGGACTAGGTTTTGGAAAATCACAAGATGATGATAAAGGTAAAAGTGCTGCTCGATCTGAAATAATTGGAAATCAGGTTGAAAATCATAGTCATAGGAACACAAAATTTAATCAAGTCAATTTAATGAGCACGTTTTGTAGAGAATTTGGACATAATCGAAATAATTGTTGGTATAGACCCAAACACGTGAAAACTATACCAATTTGGGTTCCAAAAGGCACAAATATAAAATCTTTGAAAGTCAAACAAATTTGGGTGCCAAAAGGAACATGTATAAATAGTTTTGAGTCTCCAAAAACATATTTTTCATATTCTGCCACTAACAACAATGGACCTATAAAAACAAATAGGTCACATAAATCTTTTATCGTGTAGGTGTGGTGGCAGGCTAAGGAACAACAATAGTGTTCTCTGGATTTTGGCTGTTCCAGAAACACAACGGGCGACAAAGCAAAGTTCCTTAGCCTAGTTCAAACGTGACAGAATCACAACGGACAACAACGAAAAATATCGTAAAGGTAAAACAGGTATGGTATGTTTTAAACGATATATTAATTGTGATAATCTGCACCGTATTTTGAATTAATTCAGCCAATATTGAGATGAATAAAAGATGATGATTTTGATTCTGATTTTTTCAAAATTGTTGGCCAATTATGCTTTTATGCCAAAAACACTACAATCCTTGAAATACTTTATATCGATTAATTTGGATTGCTGATGGTGCTTTTATTGATTGACGATAATATTTTTGGCTAAATCTATATTCACGATTTCTTCTATTTACATGGCTTCAACTTAAAATCCTAATGAATTCTATTTAAAAATTGTAAAAGGATTTTTAAGAAATTTTTGACTTGTTTTTATTTATGACATTGATTTGTGCTTAAATGATGACCAATCAGTTTTTCAACATTGAACTAATCCATATAAATTTGTTCGGTCAAATGATGGTATTTGATTACTCATGCTACACGTAGATATATTGGTTTTGACATTTTTGTCACTGCTTGTAAATTTGCACGATTTCAAATTTCATGTGAAAAATGTTAAAAAGTTTTTTTTTGAGAAATTGTTGAAACTTCAAGAATTTGTTTAAAGAATAATGATGTTGATTGACTGTTGATTACTCATGAATATAACTGTTTATCCTAAGGTTTCTGAAATTAACACTATGATATTTGTTTGAGTGATAACATGGCTTCATTTCAAATTTCATTTAAAAATTGTTGAAAACAATTATGAGATAATTTGTTGAAATTTCACAATCTGGTCTTTGACATTCAACGAGTGAATATTGAGTGAAATTTAAATTCAGATGCAGATTACACTGGTAATATAGTTGATAGAAAAATTATTAGTGTAACGTGATTAATTTTTGAAACATTCATTTGCTGCATCGTTTTTCAAAGAAAATATCTGCATATCTTTCACTTGAAATAATTTTCAAATAGCAGAAAATTTTCTTATAAAACCCCCTCGAGAAAATCATGTTTGACCATATTTACAGATTAGTCATTTTTGAAAAATTAATTTTATAATTTTTGGATTTGATTTTAAATGACTATTTTGACTAATCTAACTCCCTAATGATTATCGAAAAGATCAATAGTGATTGAAAAAGTGATGAGTGTCGATATTTGTCATACATTACTCAAGACAATATATTTAGAAAATTTTCTTTAGAATTTCATAACAAAAGTTATAAAAACTTTTTGTTGGGCAAAAATTCCATGATCATTTCTATTTCTTTCATCTTTCTATAGACCATCACCCATCAAAATCATATATAGTATGTAAATTTGTGGTAGTTTACAAAGAAAATTATTCGTTCTTCAATTTGTTTTATCTTCAGATTCATAAAGGAAATTATCTGTGCTTCAATTTATTATATTCTTCAATAAAAATAAATATCCAAAGTATTCACTCTCATTTAAAAGTCCTCACGGTTATGCATGGGTGAATTACTTGGATTTTTGATTATGTGCTTCCATGCTCATTTAAAAGTCCTCACGGTTATGCATGTATGGAACGCATATCAAAATAAATTGGTTAAATAGACAAGTTGATTCTAATCCCATTTAAAAGTCCTCACGGTCATGCGTGGTTAGAAGATACTTGATTTCATTTTTAAAATTAAATTGGAATACTACTAATCTCATTTAAAAGTCCTAACGGTTATGCATGGTTAGTAGATATTCAAATTTCCCGAAATAAATATACCACAAATAGACAGAACTGTATGATTTTTATGAATTTATCCTCATCATTTCTGAAAGTGGAATATGCGTCTGACATGGGTAATTATGATTTTTGTTTGAAGTTTATTGAAATTTGATATTTATATTTAATTGAGTTAAATGTTTGATTCATGTCTATCACTTCATCCCTATTTTTATAACACTGTTATTCTTTTGCTGATAACAAAAGGGGGAGAGAAAAGTTAAGATTTTGTCAAATAGAATCAATCAAACAATTTTCCATTTGCATATATGCTCATTCACACATTTTATTTGTATGCATATATGTAGGGGGAGTCATATATGTAGGGGGAGTATCACATAAAAAGGAAGCATTCAAATAGGGGGAGCAAATGAAATTATCAAATACATTTAATATATTCAAAATCTTAAATATATGTTTGTTATCATCAAAAGGGGGAGATTGTTGAATATGCGCTTTGCGCTATATGATTTTTGTTTGATGATAATAAACATATATACATTCATTTAAATGTATTTGGTAATGTACTATTTTGTTTTTCATAGTTTAAATAAATATTTGTTGAATAAAATTAAATTACACAGAATTCGAATTTGAATTCAAACAGAACAAGTTAAACAGATTTTGAATTCAAACAGAAATTTTTATTCAAACAAATATTTATTACAACTTTGATAGTACAATTTCAAGCTCTCACTATACATATACAATTTTGACTACAATACATGACATTTCACATTTACATCAAAACCTTACTACATATCACTCACACTCATATTTTTGTCTTCAACTATAATCCAGTTTGAATCCAGCATCTGAGTAATCTGCAAAAATATTTTAAAACGCAGTAAAATTGAAAAAGAAATATTTTTTCAATTCAAAAATAAAAGATAATTTTTGAATATATGATTTGCCTCAGTTATTTGGGTTGTTCGTCATCATTTTTGACTGTGCAATATCTGTGCATATCAGTATTTTTATCAGGGATAGGCAATTATAAGTGGCTGCAGTACACACGTGTACATTCGTATACGTGTGCACTGCCTCGCCAACTCATGTGCAAAAATCAAACAAAAGCACAGAAATCAAAAACAAGGCCAAACCCAAGATAGCAACATGCTTGAAGACTCCAGCACGACCAAGTATGGAGTGTAAAAATGCAAATGTCCACACAACAACATGAAGAGAATCAATTTCAAGGCAGTAGTGTACACAAAGACAACAGCCAGTTCAAATGCAACATTGAAAACAAGCTGCATGAATACAACATGAAGTACAACCACAAAGTTCACAAGTGCAGCATCACCAAAGACTCAACAGGGAAAATGGAACCAGACACAACAGTGAAAGTGCAGACCAAGACTCATGGAACAGACCCAAAAACTAGTGCCAACATGAACATAACATGTGAATGCATCAAAGCAAGAAAACAACACTGTCGAGCTCGAGATAATACTGCTACAACATGGACTGCAACAAATACATGATGCACAACTCAAATGAATATCAGTGCAAGTGTCAACCAGGTAGCAAGGAAGATCAACACAGCAAGCTACAGCATCAAGTTGATCAAGATGCTACAGATTTCAACCAATGAACCATCAAAGAATGCAAGAAGAAAATTATATGTCAAATTATGATATGAACACAGTGCAATGACCAATGCACAACAAACTCAGTGACATGCTACAATTTCAAACAGGCAGTGCACATGTGAATCAAGTGACCAACCTGAAGTACAAAGCATGCACATAAACAACATGACATGAACAATGCAACTGATCAAAGCTCGGCCAACATAATGCAACTATGTTCAAACATGACAGAAACATGATCAAAGCTATAAGTGATGCAGCATCAAGTAAACAGTGCCAAATGAAGCACAGCTGCAAACAACATGACAGTGAAAACTCGAGTCACAGTGCCATGCTACAGATTATAAAATGAAATTCATAAATGCAACAACCAAATGAAGTCAGCAGTCAACAGTGATAATGGTCAAGAACTATACAAATGAATGAAGCATGCAAGCTCAAGACATCAAGTGATACAAGGTCAGGGGAGCAACATGAATGCAACAAAGACCAAGCTGCAGCATCAAGATAAGAAGATCAAAGTGAACCAGATCAATAGCAGCTCAGTTATACAAGCTAACCAAGTTTATATGCAATGCAAAGACCACAGCTACAACAAATGTACATATATGGACAGTGAAAACAGAAGTGCACAGCAACAGTAAGGAAATGGACAAATGCAACTAAACCAACTACACAAATATGCTATGCAGTAAAGTCAATCAGAGGCATCAACAAAGACAATGCTTGACACCGAGCATGTACAAAATGATGCATGATGAATCAGACCAAACAATATGAAACAGAGGCAACAAGACTATATGCAAGCAAAGTCTCTACATGGATGCAGTGATACAAGTCAGAGCAACAATATCAAAGCAATGGTGATGGGCCGAGAGGACCAGTGATATAAGTAAAGATGAGTGCAGATTCGAAGTCGAAAGCAACACCATGTACAACAATGCACTAGAACACATGATGCATATGTCGAGTTCAATGCAACATAGCATCAGGCATCACTATGATACAACTTACAAACCCAAATGACAACTCAATAAATTTTGCAGTGATACAAAACAAGTTCAACAGGCAACAAGCAAAAGTTCACAGAGAAGTCGAAATCATGAAAAGTGGCACGGCAATTTTTGAGAAGAACCAACAGAAATCGCCATGTCAATGTTGAACAAGTCAAAGTAAAAATACCAAGAAATCAACATGAAATATACGAATATGACAAAGTCAAATTAAAGCCGTGCTCATCACAATTTTTAAAGCCGTGTCAATCAAGCAATCGAGTATTTACACAATTGATTTAGTCAAGGAAAAATCACGAGCATCCAAGTGTAATCGAATGGCCAGAGCAAACAATTTGACAAATTCATATATATTTGGACGAACGAAAATCCAGGAACTCGAACGCATATAAAACCCTAATCATCATCGGCAATCAAATCATCGAGTTCGAACAAGAAAAACCAGAAAAGAAAAAGGAAACAACACATACCAGAAAATCATAAACAACGAACTCGATCAAGTAGCTGCGAACGAGCAACAGTTGAATATCAGAGAAGCAACCGAAGCAAGCTACAAGGAGTCGGTCGATCAACCGTGCATCAAAAGCCCTAGTTTGATCAAAGAATCAAGCCCTAAATTTTGCGAGAGGAGCCGCCATTTATTTTTCACCAGCCGAAGAATAAACAAATGAAGAAGATAAAAAGCAACGGGTTGAAAAGTGAATAGGGACCGGCCCTGTTAATTATAAAAGGCTTTTATTATAATTGTTTAAAAAAGGGGTTTTGTTTTTATTTAGGGTTTAAATTAAATAGGGTTGTTTATTTTAATTACTGTTTAAATTGTTTTACTTTTCGAGTCAAAAACTGGTAAATCACCACCTAGGGTTTAGGTAGTGTCAGATTGTCTAGTTAGAATTAGTTCAGTGAGCAGGGTGTGCGAGTTTGCAAAATTCTATTGTAGGCGGGAGCAGAGTTTGCAAGTAAGCGAAGCTCTATAGGCGGGAGGCAAAGTTTGCGAGTAAGCGAAACTCTATAGGCGGAGCAGGGTGTGCGAGTCTAGTAGAGTGTTTGTGAGCGTGGAGCAAATGTTTGTGAGCAGGGTGTGCGAGTCTAGTAGAGTGTTTGTTAGCGTGGAGCAAATGTCTGCGAGTCTAGTAGAGTGTTTGTAAGCGTGATACTGTTTAATTCTAATAGAAATCTGTGAATGCAGCAGTAGGCAGGGGTTGCCGAAGCTGGGTAAATTTTGTGTGTGATTTACTTTTCAGCATATTTATTTCTGCTATTATATTTCTGTGTTTAATTCGAGAAAATTTGCTATAACCCTATTCACCCCCCCCCCCCTTCTAGGGTTAATCTAGATCCTACATGGAGTGCTTCCTGATAGCCCACCGGTTTCGTGGAATTTACGGTACTGTATAGACTATGGCATTTATGAAAATGATTTAAAGGGGATAAGGGTAACGTCTTAATGCTATTTTAATACTTTACTTTACTATAAACATATCATAATAGCGTATTGTGTTATATATGTAGATAGTTTAACGGATCCTTAGGAGATGGAATCCTGAACATCTCTTAAGTTATTGCATGCACGTTAGACACTGGACATGATATGTAAAACTCCATAAATATCTCTGAAGCTGTTACACTCATATTTAATTATTTTTATTTAACTTACATAAGATCTTTTAGTTCTGACCCGAGTGTTTTTTTATTATGCTCGGGTCGGCCTGAGTATTTCAGCACATTGAAGACTATCTTTATGGAGGACGAAGGCGAAGATTTAGTATATTATTGCTATTTATTATATTTATTCCACTGCATCATATTGTTTCGCTGCATTATTTATTTGTTCCTGCTATATGTATACTCTAATTTGTATAGTAAAAGTGTAATCAAATGTTATTTGTAAAACAGCTTCATGAACTGTTTATTTGATTATTATATTTTGTCATTCCACTGTGAGATTTTGTGCTTTGTTTTTCCTTCTTTTCTATTATTTTATTATTTACTCAATTAACAATCCTCACTTTTGAATGTTTTGAGTTGACATGTGTGGTTTATTGTTGATTTAAACTGTCCAAAAAGGTGGGTCGGTACATCATCCTAACATCATCCTAATTTTAATTTTGAAGATTTGGAACATGTCGAATGTGTAACTCAGATTGTGCTTTCGCTAGTTGCGAAACGATCCAAGGTTGTTGTATTAGTTTTCAAATTTTGGATTTCTTTTCTTGATTGGTGTTGATCTTCCAAGAATGACTATAATGAATCTTGATTGGAATTCCACTTCCAATCCCATGAGAAACTATTTTCGCTTTTCTTGGATTCGAACTCCGGATTTTCGTTGGAGTTACTCTTCCAATCCTAATTTGAATTACATTTCTAATCCCATAGAATTTCCTTATTCCTGTATCCTCTTCCCGAATTTCAACTTTGAATTTTTGATTCATTATTGTCTTATTTAGATAGTTGTCTACCAATCAGGTATAAGCTATATTTGAAGATATTCTCTCTAGAAGCACTTGAAATCGTTGTTTTGCAGCATTGGATGGTTTTGGTGAACCTATTGGCCCCTACCAATATATTTTCCTTTACATGGTTTTCATGGGCTTACTATGAAATTATTGGCTCCTGCCAATAACTTTAATTAATATTTTAGCATCCTCAACTTATACTCACTATAGGGTCAACTTAGTTGGTTATTTTACTCTTCCCTAAAGTACCGTTGTGGGTGTATAAAATTGTGAATAAATATATGAAGAAGTAATCATAACAACATAATAATACCAAAAAATGCGGTAAAATATCCTTGAAATCATTTTATATAAAACTTGGTTAATCCCTTTAACCTGTTAATCAAGGAAAACTTCTTCAAAAGCTCCATTTCAAAACTCTTTATTTATGCCATGGTTTTCCTTTAAAATAAGATTGAGTTATTTATTTTTGAAACCTTAAAGCATTACTTTCAAAACCACTAGATGGCCTCCTTCGAAAGCATAGAAAACTTATTTTCAAAATACTAAGTATATACCTTTCGAAGCTCTTTAATTTATTCCTTTCGAAACAAAAATATACCTTTCGAATGTATCAAACAATTACCTGAAAACATAGATTTGAAACCAATAAAAGTACCGCTTTCGAAAGTATTGGGTTTTACTTGTAAAAAATCTTTTGGGTCAAGTGGTTACATACAAAAGTATCTCTTTTGAAACTTTTAATAAAATTATTTGGGGAAAATTTGATGGTGTCGGAACCATCTATTCGAAATCTCAAAACCTTTGAGTAAAACTTTGAAGGGTAGCAACAAAACCCCCTTCCGATGCAATTGCCTTCGAAACCCCTGAACCATTTCGAAAGCATTTAAGAAGTGACTTAGTATTAGTTTAAAAGAAAGGCACCCTTCTAAGGCATTGATGAGTACAATACACTCGAAAGGCACATGGATGACAGCGAGGTTTCAACTAGGTCGGAACCATCATCTTCGAAAGTCTTATTTAAGAATAAAGGAACTCATTTGAAAGCTACTACTTTAAAACATAATATAGCAACCTCCTTCAAAAGCTATTTGTAAAACCCCTTTCATAGCATATGTTTTGACTACATCGAAAGCTTTAAGTAAAACAAAGTAGGCACTTAACATATGAAAAAAACTAAGGTTTCCACAAACATATGCTTTCGACAAACATATGCTTTCGACAAGCATATGCTTTCAACAAACAATCTTTGGTTGCCGAACGACGTTTAGATGCCAAACGAAACTTATGCCGAGCGTACTTGGTATGCCGAGCGTCCTTGGTATGCCGAACGTCCTTGGTATGCCGAACGGAACTTATGCCGAACGTCCTTGGTATGTCGAATGGAACTTATGCCGAACGTCCTTGGTATGTCGAACGTCCCTTGGTATGCCGAACGGAACTTATGCCGAGCGTCCTTGGTATGCCGACCGTTCATGGATGCCGAACGATATACAATACCGAACGTTTCCCAATGCCAAACGCTTCTGGATGCCGAGCGCTCCTTCATGCCGAGCATTTCTCTGATGCCGAACGCTCTTGACTGTCGAATGATTCCTTGTGCCGAGCGTTCAGAATGTCGAACGATACATACATTGCCGAGCAGTGTGCCAGTGCCAAGTTCTTAGTTGCCTGGTCAAATCCCCAGGAAACACTTGCCCCCCAAAGTGTATTGCGTGACCGAACATGATACGCTTTGAACTACGAGTCCTTTGTGTTGCGCTTCGAACCTTGGCCTATTACTCTTGGAGATTGTTTTCTTGTGAGTACCAGGTGAGGTGGTGTATGCCGATCGTAACGTGAATACAGAACGATAAAACCGAAGCCGAACATCCCATGTACGTCGAACGAAATGAAAGTCGATGCCGAAGGATGCTGCTTTGATCGGTTCTACCAGTCATTCTCGTTTCGACTTCTTCTTCCTCCCTATAAAGGTCAACATGTTCCTTCTTCTTTTCTTTCCACTTTTTTACCTCCGCTACCTTGTACTTGCTAACCTCGCCAGTTAACAGCCTCTAAAGATTTAACAATCCTTTCCAAGTCTCGATCTACTAACTAGGTATTGATTCTTCTATCTAAATCCTTTCTATAACTAAAAAGTTTTTATGCTCAAGTTCATAGATTGGAACCATAGCCGATAGGTGTATAAAAGAGTCGAGCCCTGATTTAAGATATTTTTTGAGTTTTTAGAGTTAAATGATGAGGAGGAAAGGAGGAGTGACTAGAGATGAGCATACAAGGGAGCTGTTGGGAGTTGTATTGTGGTTCGGCACGGTTCCCTTGTGCCAAACGAGATTGGAGGAAAAAAGAATAAAGAGGGAGTATGAGGTGGTTAGGATGCCAAACGGCATGGACTGGCATGACTCGCCGAACGATCTGTCCTTGTTGTTCAGCGTGGATGGAGGAAGAGAGGAAAAAATGAACCGTAGTTATGGACAGAGTGTCGATCATTGGGGCTCGGTGTAACTTTTTGGTTCGGCATGACTCGTCACATGCCGAGCAGTGGGATGGAGGGTTAGGGAGGAAGTATGAATTAGGTAGGATGCCGAACGTTATGTTGGCCGAGCAGAACTTAGGCCAGTCATTACTTAGGCCGAATGATAGCTTTGCCGAACGATAGCTTGTCCGGTCGACAGTTAGGGGGAACAAAATTTAGACTGACCAATCATGACTGCTGACCCATATCTCAGCCGAACAATACTCAAGTCGAACAATCGTAAATGCCGAACCATATTTTATAGGCCGAAAAATTATAAATGCCGAACCATATTTAGGCCGAACAGTCATTAACGCCGAACCACTTTTTAGCCGAACAGAACTTAGGACGAACGACCATTTGCCTTGCCTAATCATATAACAAAACAAGGACAGAGACTCTAGCATACTAGCATATCGAACTGATCTGAACTGATGACTTCCAAGTTTCGATTACTCATAAGTCTGAACTGAAGTCGATAAAAAAGGATAAAAGCGTTTGACATACAATGTCAATGTCCGAGTCCAAAATTGAAAACATCACAAGGATGGTTTTCGGAGACGGTCAGCGATGACGGTCTTCGAGGATGACAGTCCAACGTCCAACTTTATACCATCAGCTATGTGACTTATAATTTCTCAACGTTTATATTTGAATGATTGCACTAGATCACACACCGCACAGGACGGAAAAATTTATGTTGTTAAGTCTAACGCCGATTATTTTTTGAGTATAGGTCAAACAGGTGTTCTGCCAAACTCAATATTTATTGGAAATGTCTAAGAGATCTAGCTCCGCCACAATTTCAGATAGACCAGGACCGTCCAACGGACAAGAAGTCGCGGATGTTTCAAATACGTCAACCTCCCCTGCACATAACTTAGCTCCCCATGCTTTGGAGGCAGCAATTCTTTTGGATAACCCTGTTGATTCACAGGCTTCGAAGGTCAACGAAGTTGCGCTCTGGCGAATATGCTCCATCCATGGGATCCCTTTCGACGACGTGTTCGTTCCCTCAGGGCACGATCGTCCGCACTTGCCCCCAGTTGGATACACGGCATGTAATAAATTCATGTGATGGGTTGGCAGCGTGCCACCGTTCAGTTTATTTCTTCGAGATGTGCTGCAATACATTGACATTGCCCCGTCGCAACTGCACCCAAACGGACACGCATTTATCTACGGTACCTACATCCACTTTATGACCGTCCTCTCTAGGCTCCCAACTCCGAGCGACTTATATGATCAAGAAGTAAGGAGATAGCCCCTCTTAAATGTTTCTCGAGCCATATCACAAATGTCAAATCTTAACAGGGGCGTGGAGCAAATTTTCCCTGTACAAACAGGAGTGGTTCTATGTATGTTGCCCTCCCGGTTTCACGAGGAGATGGGTGGAAGGAAGTAAGTCTTTTCCCCGGATTGATATTCATATTTGGTCAGAGCTATGCCTTTTCTAACTCTTGTTTCATCTTTTCAGGTATCAACCTGCATCCTGATGGTCGCGGATACTCCGAGGCCGTCGAGGCTATATGAGCTCTTCCTGCCGAAGAAAGAGATATCTGGACTCTCATTTCGAATGAGTCGCTTACAAGGTTTGGGCTGTTGGCAGCAGGCCACCAGATAAGCCTTCCTCAAGGCACTACTATGCCCAAGCCCACCTCTGGAAAGGGGAAGAAATTGGCTGAGTCCTCAGTATGTCACACTCCTGACGCACCAGAAGAGGGGGAAATTAAGGGGGACGAAGCACCCGAAGCACAAGGTGAGAACTTGGGTCCCACTCCGGATCCGACGGTCGAAGTACATGACATCGAAACGTCATCTTCCCCTTCGAAGAGGAAAAAGAGATTGACGTACAAAATTAGGAAGGAGAAGGTTGTCCGAAATTCAAAAGTTACGCTCATTCCAATGAAGAAAGAGGCTTCTTCACAGCACGTAGAAAGTTCTTTAAAGGGCCTATCGAACCTCTCCATTCCATGACCTGCTCAATTATGACTTCGACGATCCGGAAGCATTTCAACTTCACTCACCGATCAGAGGTGATGCGGGCGCTCTAGCCCAAAGTCAGGGAGAGAAAACTCCCATTAGTAAAGCAACTAGTCGGTCGGGGGGAAACACTAGGACATGCATAAACACTTGAACTTCAATTTACACCTCGATTTTCGTCGTCGCACTACTCTTTTCTAATTCGTTGTTATTTGAATTCTGTGCAGGTGGCATAGGGCATTCGTACGGATTTGGTCGCCTTCGCGGTTCGTTTATCTTTTATCAACCCGGACGGGACTCGGGTTCCGAAAGACGTCGGGACAGAGATGGTGACGGCGACAGAGATTATCATTCCTGGGACTCATCGTCACAAAAGAAAAATTACTATCAGCCAAAATACCACCAACATTCCTCTTCTCATTCGGAACCAAGCAAAGACAAGCGTGGCCACAAGGGGTCGCAATCCGATATCCCCCGAGATCAACATTCTGACTCCTCTTCTACTCAACAGTCCCGGGATCCTCACAGGAGGGCTAAAGTTTCTAAGCCATCTCCTCCTGCTCTTGCAACAGATCCAACCGTGTCGGAGAGGCTGGCCGAGCTTAAGGATAAATTTTCGAAAATCTGCCTTGATGGCCTGAAATTTCTCCCGGCGATTCATCCTATTCCCGGACATGTCAAGCAGAGCGCCATCGCCTGTACCAACGACGTCTATGTTCAACATGATGCGTTTGTTCATTTGGCTGAAAAACTTTCTGAAGTCTCCATGGAGCGCCTACACGAGATCAATCGCCTGAGCTTGAGGCCATCCACGACAGAGATATCATTAAGGCTCTGGACGAAGAGCTCACATCTTATAGATCTCAGCTCGAGGCTGCCCGACAGAGCACTCGAGACACTTCCGAAGCCATGACTCGCCTGGAATCGACACATAAAAAAGAGATCGACGAGACGGTGCAACGCTGCGGGGGGCTAGCATTAGAGAAGGACACTGTCCGAAAAGAGAGGGACGCATTCAGCCTCTGAGTCAAGGAACTTGAGGAGCAGCTCCGCAGAGAGAAGGAAGAGAAAATGGCTGCCCAAGAAGAGTCACAACGATACTGTGACGAAATCGTTGCTACTCAAGTCTTAAAAGAAGAACTTGAGGCCGAGCTTTCCAAAGTCGAGGCGATAAAGAATGAAGCCCGTGAAGAGGGCAAGAAGATAGCATCTACGGACATCGGCTCCCGTCTTGAGGCGGCTAGAGAAGAAGGGAGGGAATAGGTCAAAAGCATGTTTGTCCCATTAAATGCTGAATTCAATGCCCGCGTCCTCGTGCATCGAGACTTGACTTTTCTAGGCGATGGCTATCTTGAATCTTTAGCCGAGGCATGGGAGGCCTTGATAGAAATCAGGAGGGCCGAGCACGGTACCGAAGAGATTGATGAGGGGTCCCTGATAAAAGAATTCCTCAAGGGGAATGAGCCTTCGGATTTTTCAGCAGATAAAGCTATTTATTGCAAAGGCTCCCCCTCAAAGAAAGGGAAAGAAGTGATTACCGGTCCATCCGGGGTCGTCCCTCCAGCTCATGCGCCTACTCAGTCGGCCGATCGAACGATAATCGATCCATTTGAGCAGCATATCGGTTATAATCCCGAGGACCCCGGCCTTGGCGTCCATATTCTGTCTCCCATTCCAGAGGGTGAGACCCCCTTGACGGCTGAGAGTCTGTCGGAGCCTGGTAGATAACCCTTCACTTTAAGATTTCAAAAGTCGTCATTCTTTATGAATAACTATTGTATTCTAATGCTTGTTTTTCATGATTTTGCGCAAGCCGCTCTAATCCCAGGCCCACTCCGAGGAGTGATGTCGCCAAGGAGGTGGAGGAAAAGATAGGTGAGGCCACTCAGGCAGGAGAGGCTCCCGGGCCAGATGCTCGGGTGATTGGAGCGCTGGATGAAGACAAATCTGAGACTTCTTCTTCCATCGAGGGGAGTTATAAAGTAGAGATTACAGGTGCCTCCGAACACACATCTGAGCTGAGTATGAAGGAGCGGCTCGAGAAGGAGAAGAGAGAGACGGCTGAGATCAAGGTCGACCCTTGAGTTGTGGACCCAGACAATCCCTTGAACAAGCCATTGAAGGTCATTCTCCCTGGCAGGTCCAAGCCCGTGGATGTTCCCCATACTTCTTCAGCTGCTAACCCTCCATCAAAGAAGAGTACAAAGGGTAAACGCACAGGGGAGGAGCCGTTCGAGAAGACAACGGAGGTGAAGAAGTATAAGAAGCACAAGAAGTGACCATTACTCTTGTTCAACGAGAGTTAGTCTAAGTTATGTAATTATTTTCATCTACTTCCGTAGTCTTTGTAAATAGATTGTCGACTCCGAACTTTGGAGGGCTTGTAGTAGAAACTTTTTCTGAATAAAGCTTAGTTCTGTTTTTCTGTCTTTCAAAAGGCTCTTGCCGTTTAATTTTTGTATGATTGTGATTTAAATCCGAGCTGTTGTGAATAACATGGAATTCTCGGTTCACCTTCATATAGCTCGGAGATTCTTAGAGAGTTGTTCGTTTTTCCTTCCGCGCTTCAAGCACTTAGAATATTTTTTAGTCCGCACATCGGGGACTTAGAGTATTCCTGTCCGCGCTCTGGGAACTTTAAGATTTGAGTCATTTATACTCGAGTCCGCGCTCCGGGGACTTAGAGTACTCCAGTCCGCACTCCGGGGACTTGGAGATTTTGAGTCGTTTAGACTCGAGTCCACGCTCTGCGGACTTAAGAGTACTTCAGTCTGCACTATGGGGACTTGGAGATTTTGAGACGTTTATACTCGTGTCCATGCTCCGGGGACTTAGAGTACTCCAGTCCGCACTCTGAGGACTTGGAGATTTTGAGTTGTTTATACTCGAGTCCTATATACTCGAGTCCGCTTTCCGGGGACTTAGAGTACTCCAGTCCGCACTCTGGGGACTAGGAGATTTTGAGACGTTATACTCGAGTCCACGCTCCGGGGACTTAGAGTACTCCAGTCCGCACTTTGGAGACTAGGAGATTTTGAGTCATTTATACTCGAGTTCGCGCTCCGGGGACTTAGAGTAATCCAGTCCGCACTCAGGGGACTTGGAGATTTTGAGTCGTTTATACTCGAGTCCACGCTCCGGGGACTAAGAGTACTTAAGTCTGCACTCTAGGGACTTGGAGATTTTGAGACGTTTATACTCGAGTCCACGCTCCGGGGACTTAGAGTACTCCAGTCCGCACTCCGGGGATTTGGAGATTTTGAATCGTTTATATTCGAATCCGCGCTCCGGGGACTTAGAGTACTCTAGTCCGCACTCTGGGGACTTGGAGATTTTGAGTCGTATATACTCGAGTCCGCGCTCCGGGGACTTAGAGTACCCCAGTCCGCACTACGGAGACTTGAAGATTTTGAGTCGTTTATACTCGAGTCCATGCTCAGGGGACTTAGAGTACTCCAGTCTGCACTTCGAGGACTTGGATATTTTGAGTCGTTTATACTCGAATCTGCGCTCCGGGGACTTAGAGCACTCCAGTTCGCACTCTGGGAACTTGGAGATTTTGAGTCATTTATACTCGATTCCACGCTCCGGGGACTTAGAGCACTCCAGTCCGCACTCTGGGGACTGGAGATTTTGAGACGTTTATACTCGAGTCTACGCTCTGGGGACTTAGAGTAATACAGACCGCACTCTGGGGACTTGGAGATTTTGAGACGTTTATAATTGAGTCCATGCTCCGGGGACTTAGAGTACTCCAGTCCGCACTCCGGGGACTTGGAGATTTTGAGTCGTTTATACTCGAGTCCGTGCTCCGGGGACCTAGAGTACTCTAGTCCGCACTCCAGGCACTTGGAGAATTTGAGTCGTTTATAATCGAGTCTGCGCTCCGGGGAATTAGATTACTCCAATTCGCACTACGGTGACTTGGAGATTTTAAGTCGTTTATACTCGAGTCCACCCTCCGGGGACTTGGAGTACTCCCGTCCGCACTCCGGGGTCTTGGAGATTTTGAGTCGTTTATAATCGAGTCCGCGCTCCGGGGACTTAGAGTACTCCAGTCCGCACTCCGGGGACTTGGAGATTTTGAGACGTTTATACTCGAGTCCACACTCCGGGGACTTAGAGTACTCCAGTCCGCACTCCGGGGACTTGGAGATTTTGAGTCGTTTATAATCGAGTCCACGCTCAAGGGACTTAGAGTACTCCAGTCCGCACTTCGGGGACTTGGAGATTTTTAGACGTTTATACTCGAGTCCACGCTCCGAGGACTTAGAGTACACCAGTATGCACTCCGGGGACTTGGAGATTTTGAGTCGTTTATACTCGAGTCCATGCTCCGGGGACTTAGAGTACTCCAGTCAGCACTCCGGGGACTTAGAGATTTTGAGTCGTTTATACTCGAGTCCGCGGTTCGAGTACTTAGAGTACTCCAGTCCGCACTCTGGGGACATGGAGATTTTGAATCGTTTATACTCGAGTCCATACTCCAGGGACTTAGAGTACTCCAGTCCGCACTCTGGGGACTTGAAGATTTTGAGACGTTTATACTCGAGTCCGTGCTTCGGGGATTTAGAGTACTCTAGTCCGCACTCGGGGGACTTGGAGATTTTGAGTCGTGTATACTCGAGTCCGTGCTCCGGGGACTTAGAGTACTTCAGTCCGCACTCCGGGGACTTGGAGAATTTAAGTCGTTTATACTCGAGTCCACGCTCAGGGGACTTAGAGTACTCCAGTCCGCACTCCGGGGACTTAGATTTTTAGACGTTTATACTCGAGCCCACGCTCCATGGACTTAGAGTACTCCAGTCCGCACTCTGGGGACTTGGAGATTTTTAGACATTTATACTCAAGTCCACGCTCCGGGGACTTAGAGTACTCCAGTCCGCACTTCGAGGACTTGGAGATTTTGAGTCGTTTATATTCGAGTCCGTGGTTCGGGGGCTTAGAGTACTCCAGTCCGCACTCCGGGGACTTAGAGATTTTAAGTCGTTTATACTCGAGTCCACGCTCTAGGGACTTAGAGTACTCCTGTCCGCACTCTGGGGACTTGGAGATTTTGAGACGTTTGTATTCGAGTCCACGCTCCGGGGACTTAGAGTACTCCAGTCCGTACTCTGGGGACTTGGAGATTTTGAGTCATTTGCATGTGTTCGTACGTCAGCCAGAATAATATAATTTCATTTACCTGTCACGGGATCATCATACGCAGAAACATTAGTAATCCATGGAAAAGATGGCTTCAAGCCTTTATTAATGGAAGCAAGCTAAATTGTCTTACTACATGCCAAGAACTAGAAATAAAAGTGTACTGGAAACAAATGCAACTAATACATGAAAGAAATATACTAAGTATAATAAAGCCGCAAGTGCTCGCTGTTCCATGCTCGGGGGAGTGTCGCCCCATCGACGGTCGCTAGCTTGAAAGATCCTTCTCCAAGCTTCCATTCAATGACGTATGTACCTTCCTATGCGGGATTCATATGAGACGAGATCGGAAAAACTCGTTTCAAAATGAGGTCTCCCACACCAAAAATTCTTGGTCGGACCTTTTCGTTATAATATTTGGCAAATCTATGTCTGTATGCGGCCGTTCTCAAACTGGCCTCTTCGTGTTTTTCGTCAATGAAGTCCAACGATTCCAATAAAAGATTCTGGTTCGACTCGGTGTCGTAATAAGTTACCTGATGTGATGGAACTTTAAGTTCCATGGGTATGACAGCTTCCGTTCCATATGCCAATGCGAATGGAGTGTGACCAGTCGCGGTCTTGTGGGTGGTCCTGTAGGGCCAAATGCCGTTGGAACTTCATCCACCCACTTGCCTCTAGCCTTTTCCAGACGCTTTTTAATATGGACTTGATTATCTTGTTTGCGGCTTCCACTTGTCCGTTGGCTTTTGGGTGAGCAACCGGTGCAAACTCCTTCTCAATGCCATATTTCTGACAAAATTCTTTGAACTCTTGCTTTCGAATTGAGTCCCATTGTCTGTAATGATGGTCCATGGAAGGCCGAAACGGCATACGGTATTTCATGTGACGAAATTAATAACCTTCTTGGTGGTTATTATGGCCAGAGGCTCTGCTTCTACCCATTTTGTGAAGTAGTCGACCGTAACTATTGCATATTTCGCTTCACCTTTGGCTATGGGTAAAGAACCGACTAGGTCAATTCTCCACATTGTAAATGGCCAGGGACTAATCATTTGCGTGAGTTCCATCGGCGGAGCTCTCGGGATTTTTGCATATATCTGGCATTTATCACATCTTCTCACATAGTCTGCAGCATCCCGGTTCACAGTTGGCTAGTAGTATCCATAACGGAGGACCTTTTTTGCTAATGTCTGCCCCCTAGTATGGTCGCCGCACTCTCCTTCATGGACTTCTTTCAGGACTCGTTTTATCTCATCATGGGAAATCCATCGGAATAATGGGGTCGAGAATCCCCTCCTATACATTATTCCATCCTGTATTACATAACGAGAAGCCTTACGAAGGACTTGTCGTTTTTCGCTCCTTCTTTCGGGTAAGATCTCGAATAGCAAGTACTTCTTAACTGGGGTCATCCACGATTCCTTCTCGATTTATGTTTCTAACATGAAATCTACCTCCATCATATTTATACTCGAAGCATGGAGGGTCTCAGCAGGAAATAATCCCATTTGCTGTGCATCGCCTATGCTTGCAAATTTTGCCAATGAATCGGCTGCTTTATTTTGCTCACGTGGGACATGTGAGATATCATAATACTCGAGATTCGCTAGCAGCTCCTGAACTCGAACCAAATATGGGGCAAGTCTCTACCCCTTGCTTGGTAGTCTCCTCGCACTTGGTACACCACCAACTACGAGTCGCTGAAGATTTCAACTGATTTTACACCCAGTTCTTTGATAAGTCTTACGCCAGCGATCAACGCTTCATATTCGGCTTCGTTATTTGTTGCTGTGAATTCGAGCTTCAAAGCATAGCAAACTGATCGGTTCTTAGGAGTTACAAGAACTATGCCAACCCTCGAACAACGGTTGTTGGATACCCCATCGGTGTACGTCTTCCATCGGAAGGGAAGTATGACATTGTGGTCGTTTGATTCGTCTGACATAGTAAACTCAGCGATGACGTCAACTAGTGCTTGTCCTTGTATGGCCCTTCACGACAGGTAGGTAATATCGAACTGATTTTGCTCAACATTCCATTTTAACATCCTTTCGGAGGTTTACGGTCATTGGAGTATCTGCCGCAAAGATTGATCAGTGTAAACATTGATTGAGTGCGCCTGGAAATACGGATGAAGCTTGCGTGATGCAATCACCAAGCAATAGGCTAGTTTTTCAATCCTTGGATAATTTCTTTCTGCCCCCATCAAGCATTTACTAACATAGTAAACTGGCTTTTGAACCCGGTCTTCCTCGCGATCCAAGGATGTACTGATAGTGTGCTGGGACACAGCCAAGTATACGTACAACATTTCGTGGTCTATTGGTTTCGACAATCAATTGGTTTCGATAATACCGGGGGACTTTCTAAGTGCCTTACAAGAGCTCAAAATGCTTCCTTACAGTCGGATGTCCATTCGAAATTCCTCTTTCCTTTCTTTATAACATCGAAGAAAGGAATACACTTGTCTGTGGCCCTACATATGAATCGGCTCAGTGCGGCCACCTTTCCATTCAAGCTTTGCACTTGTTTTATGGTTCTAAGCACTTGTATAACTCGGATAGCCTGAATCTTCTTCAGGTTAGCCTCGATTCCCCGCGCATTCGCAATGAAACCCAGAAACTCTCCTGGCGCTATGCGGAATGAACACTTCAAAGGATTGATCTTCATTCCATAATGCCTGAGTATGTCAAACATCTTCGCTAAGTCTCGGATGTGGTCGTTTGACTGTCATGACTTCACGAGCATTTCATACACATAGACTTCCATCGTTCTACCAATCTGATCTTTGAACATCTGATTCACCAGATGTTGATAAGTTGCTCCTGCGTTCTTCAATCCAAAGGGCATCACTACATAGCAATACAACCCAACGTTTGTGACAAAATTGGTATATTCTTGATCTGGGAGGTGCATCCGGATTTGATTATATCCAAAGTATGCATCCATAAATGATAGTAACTCATGTCCGGCAGTTGAATCGACCAGCTGGTCAATCCTAGGCAATGGGAAACTATCCTTCAGGTATGCTTTGTTTAAATCAGAATAATCAACATAAGTTCTCCATTTTCCATTCGCTTTGTTCACTAGCATCGGGTTAGATACCCATTCAGGATAGAGGGCGTCGCGGACGAACCCATTGGTTTTGAGTTTGTCCACCTCCTCTTTGAGAGCCGCAGACCTCTCCAGGTCTATACCTCTCCTTCTCTGTTTTACGGAATGTATTTTGGGTCTATGTTCAATGTATGACTCACAACTGTTGGAGAAATCCCGCACATATCATAGTGTATCCAAGCGAAGACATCAAGATTCGCTCGGAGGAAGTCGGTGAGGTTCTCGGTCACCACGGGGTCGAGTTGTGATCCAATTTTTAGAATTCATGACGGGTTATCCCGGATGACTAGGATGTCAATTGTGAGTTCAGCCGGTGCTGCATATGTTTCCCTGGATCCCCCATCATCATCTCTCGGATCTATGTCTCTATAGATCCGAGAATGCTGCCTGAGCCAGGGTCGGGCGCTACTTGTCAATCATCAAAATTTTGGATGCGGACGGAGCTGTCCGCAACCTTTCCTTTCTCTCTACGCCGAGCCTCCCTCAGCTCAGCCACATAGCATGCATGACCGGTCGCCTGATCGCCGTGTACCATTCCAACACCTCCGTCTGTTGGAAATTTTAACGTTACACACCAAGGGGCCAATGCTGCCCTAAATTTTGCTAAGGCTGGACATCCTAGAAATACGTTATATGGAGAGTCAACATCCAACACTATGAACGGCAGGATTCGCACCCTCCTACGCTCACCTTGCCCCAGTTCAACTGGTAGTTCCATATATCTCACTGCATCCGTTGCTGCGTCGTTAAAGCCATGGATTCTAGCTTTAGATGGTTTCAAATCCTTAGTCTCCAGCTTCATTTGATCGTATACCTTCTTGAAGATGAGGTTAACGGAACTTCCGCAATCAATTAGAATTCTCTTCACAAACGTCGGCCCGATCATCGCAGATATGACCATTGGGTCGATGGTAGGAGCCTCCACCTTATCCGCATCTCTGCTTCTGAATGCAATATCATCATCCATTGTGCGTTGCTGCTTTGCAGGAGTCCTATCCTCCACATTCGAACAACATTCATACTCCGCATGTCTTAAAGAGTTAGCATATCGCTCCATCTCCTGCCAATTCTTATCCACAGGATGAGGTCCGCCAGCAATCATGTTGATAACCAATCTACCCACGGTTCGAGCAGGTTGTTCTGGTTGGCGTGGAGCTGGCCCGCGTCCGGGGTCCGATGTCTCTTGTCTTCCGTCTTGTGGGTCTTTGA
Source organism: Allium cepa (assembly GCA_030765085.1). NCBI lineage: Eukaryota > Viridiplantae > Streptophyta > Magnoliopsida > Asparagales > Amaryllidaceae > Allium > Allium cepa. The sequence continues at coordinate 331,788,989 of CM060934.1, forward strand.
CAAACTCTTGCAGCTTCTTCTGTCTAATCAACTTCTCTATAGCATCATGGAGGTATCTGCACTCCTCTGTGTTGTGCCCATAAGACTCGTGAAAGCAGCAATACTTCCCAGTTCTCTTCTGTTCCTCCGTTGATTCCTTCGGGCATGGTTTTCTATATTGAAAAGTGTTGCAAGTTGACAAATAGATGGTCTTAAGAGATGCATTGAGCGGGGTGTATTCCTTGTAGGTCGAGATCCTTGACTTCCGTTTCCCCGTCTCTCTTTTCTTTCCAGGATTTCCACCTCCTGATCCTTTAGTCTGCCCAGGCTTGTTTTGGGAGTTGACTTGAGCTTTTCCTGAATTATCGCCGGTTTGCTTCATGGCGACGTTACTTTTCACAGTCTCCTGAGCAGGCCCTGGTACCTTGTCTCGTCTTGTCCATCGAGCTTCCTCCCTTCTTATGAACTAATGAGCTTTCGAATAAAAACGCTCCAGCATGGCTGGGGGCTTTCCCGCCAACCAATCTCCAAATTCAGAGTCTGGATCCACTCCATGCATTACCACCATCAAAATTCTGTGGTCGTTTGGATTGCTCACTTCAGTAGCCGCAACATGAAATCTCTGCAAATATGCTTTCAATGACTCTCCCGGAGCTTGGATGACGCTTGATAAGGACATCACATCCTTTAGATGAGTGGTGTGTATCCTGAATCGTTCTATGAATTTCATTGCCAATTCATCAAAGCTGGATATAGATCGAGGGGGAAGTCGAGTAAACCACATGGTGGCAATTCGGAAAGAGTGATTGGGAAGCACCTATAATTGGTCGCATCATTAGCTCTTGTAGAATCCATCATCCATCCCTACCTCATCACATGCTGTCTGGGATCAGTCTTCCCTTCGTAGACTGGGATAGTCAGCATATTGAACTTCTTTGGGTTCTCAGCCTGTAGGATACCATCCGTAAATGGAGTATGTCTTCTGGTCACTCCCCAATCTTCATTGGTCAAGCCTTGGTTCTCTCTCAACAACTGCCTGACCATAACTGTTACGTCCGGAGTTTATATGGAGGATGGAAGGTTGGGCTCCATTCCACGGGCCGTGCGGGTTGATGCCCCGCCTGATTCGGGTCTTGGAGATTCGGGTGCCCAGTCTCTTCGCGGGCTTAATTCCCAGCGTTTGCCTATGCACCTTCATCCTTACGGCGTCTACTCCTAGGAGGTTCGTCAGCTGAGGTTGAACTATCAGATTCAGAATAAGGGGCAGCGTTACCTCCAGCATTCTGATGCTGCTGTTGAGCGAGTTGAGTCAAGAGGTTAGTGTTGGCTTGAATCTGCTCAGCAAGTTGCCTTCTACTTTCCTTAAGTTCTCTTATCATGTCGTTGAACTCTGTTCGGGAAATGAATTCCACTTAGTTTTGGGTGGAGGGCCCTACACCTCTAGTTGCTTGCTAATTTCTAGGTCCAACTTGTTGTACGCTAGCAGTCTCGTGGGCATCTGCGCTGTAGGAGGCCGATCTGGTTCGTGGTCATCCCATGGTAGAGTTGTTGGCTGTAACTCTGAATAGAATCAATAAATGCCCGGTGAATGATCTTGGATCTCCTCTGAGGGATTTATGCAATCTAGTAGCTACAAAGCAGATCCTAACAGCCTGAGAATTCAATTCTCGGTGAAAGCACCAAAATGTTAGCACCAAAATTGGTCACTAACACCCTTAGAAAGATTGTGTAGAGAGATTAATGAAGAAAGTAAATTAAAACAGAGAACAATATATGAATTTCAATGCAGAGAACAAGAACACCAAATTTATATTGGTTCGGCGAACTGCTTACGTCCACTTTGAAGTTGATTTCTACTAATTTCCTTGATAGTTGATTACATATACAATCCATTTCTAATTACTTGAATATAATTGCAAAGCAAAAGATTAAGTCTTGAGTGAGTGTTGAATGCGGCAGAGTTTCCCCAGTGTTCTCAAAAAACTCTGATCCTTTTCACTGTGCCCCTGCCTCTCTATTTATAGACGAAGGTGGGTTGGACTTCCCTGGTGGGCCTAGTAGCTGAATATCTCGGCCCAAATGGAGTAAGCTCCGCACGCCGACCCGAACATGCCGAACGGCCAAATGACGAACCATCATCTTCATTCCGAATGAGGCGGTGTTGTGTGGGAAGAGTAGGCCGAGCAACAATCGAAGCTGGTCGAGATTGAAAGAATGCCGAACAATCTTTGGTTGCCGAACGATCTTTAGATGCTGAACTAAACTTATGTCGAGCGTCCTTGGTATGCCGAACGTCCTTGGTGTGCCGAGCGGAACTTATGCCGAACGTCCTTGGTATGCCGAACGTCCTTGGTGTGCCGAACGGAACTTATGCCGAACGTCCTTGGTATGCCGAACGTCCTTGGTATGCCAAACGGAACTTATGTCAAACGTCCTTGGTATGCCGAACGGAACTTATGCCGAGTGCCCTTGGTATGCCGACCATTCATGGATGCCAAATGATATACAATACCGAACGTTTCCCAATGTCAAACGCTTCTGGATGCCGAGCACTCCTTCATGCCGAGCGTTTCTCCGATGCCGAACTCTCTTGACTGCCGAACGATTCCTTGTGCCGAGTGTTCAGAATGCCGAACGATACATACATTGCCGAGCAGTGTGTCAATGCCGAGTACTTAGTTGCCTGGTCAAATCCCCAAGAAACAACCCATATACTTTCATTTCCTCTATTTGACCTTGGCAACCCGTTTATAAAATCCATGGATATTTACATGTCCACTGTAAACACCACAACTAATCAAAGCTTCTAAATCCTCCCACTCTGCCAATATAGCCAACACCACATTCTAATGTCTTCTGCTAAGAGCATCTGCTACCTTATTCCCTTTCCTTGGCATATACTCTGTACCAAAATCATAAGCAGCCAAAAACTCGAGCTACCTCTATTATCTCGTATTTAGCTCCTTCTGAGAGAATAAATACTTTAAAGACTTATGATCGGTGTAAAGCTCAAAATTCTCCCTGAAGAGATAATGTCACAAAATCTTCAATATGAAGATCACCGCATGCAGCTCCAAATCGGGGGTAGGATACCTCACTTCACGCGATTTAAGATGTCATGAAGCATAGGTAATAACTTTACCCTTCTACATCAACACCGCTCCCAATCTAGTTCCGCATGCATCAGTATACACCACAGACCCATGGTTTTCGTCTGGAACTGCTAACACTGGCGCATTGGTCAACAAATACTTTAAATTATGGAACGCGTACTCACATTTGTCGGACCAGACAGACTTCACCTCCTTCCTGGTTAACTTAGTCAAAAGTGTCGCTATCCACGAGAAATCCATAATGATTCTCCGATAGTAGCCAGCAAGTTCAAGAAAACTTCTATCTCGGTCACCATCCCTAGTCTCTTCTAATTGTTCACGGCTTCGATTTTATCTAGATCAACTAACAAGCCTTCTTCTGAAACAACATGACCAAGAAACTTAACCTTCCTCTTCCATAAATGACACTTAGTAAAGTTCGCCTTTAGCTAATTCTGCCTCAGCGTTTCAAGCACCACCCTAAGATTATCCTCGTGCTCTCTCAACCTTAGGGTATACTAAAATGTAATCTATAAAACCTATCCAAGTACTCTTGGAAAACTCGGTTCGTACAAAGAAAGCAGGTGCATTCGTTTATCCAATTGGCATCACTAACTACTCATACGAACCATACCTCTTCCTAAATGCTGTCAAAGGAATATCGCCCTTTCGTTCAACTTACGATAGTTGATACACATCCTCAACGACCTATCTGATTTCTTTAAAACACCGTGGACGCTCCCCAAGGCGAACTGCTTGGTCTAACAAAATTCCTTCGTTCAAGATACACTATCTGCAACTTCAATTCCTTCATCTCAGTCAGTGTCATCCAACTAGGTGCTCCACTAACAAATTCTGCTCCGGGCACAAGATCTATCTGAAACTCAATTGCTCGTTTTGGTGGTAGTCCTATAACTGGCTTAAAGACATCTACAAACTCTCTTGCTACTCGAATATGACTTAACTCTTCTCCCACTTCTATAGCATCAACAAGGCACAAATACTCCGATCAAAATTCTTCATTGAGAATATCACTCAGTTATCGCTATCAGGGTATCATAGTGATATCTCCCTTATGTAGCAAAATATTCTAGCCTCATACCACCCAACCAATTCATATCCAAAATGATTCTGAAATCTACGAAACTGAAAACATACAAACTGCATGCAAACTTATGACCTAACAAATCAAGTTCTAACTGGTCACATATCAACCATAGAGTTGCATACCCTCTTATTGGATTCGCAACCCTTAAGGAAGTAACAAGATAGATAGGTCCTAAACATTATCTATCAGCCAAACACCGAGATATAAATTGATGTGATGAAGCGGTATCATAAAGCACCTTAACTGGTATATTCTGAATCAAAAACATACCTTCCATCACAATCTTCCCTTTATCAGTTGCAGTAGGCCTAGCTGATGCTTGTCCAATAGCAAAAACTTTCCCTTTGTCCACCTTGACTGGCACTGGACATTGATTCTTTAGTGCCCAACTTGATCACAGTTGAAGCACTTCACATTCTTCTTATTCGCAACCTTCTTCCCATTACCTGACCGGCTCTCATTTGCATAATGACCCTTCTTGTCACACTTAAAACAAACTACTTAGCTTTTGTCTTCTTTGCAACATCTCCCTTCTGGTCTCCCTTATTCTTAAAAAACTTTCTTTTCTTCCTCTGAGAACCATAGATTTCCACTGGCTTTTCTCTAACACAATCAGCAAGCATCACCTTATGGTGAATGTCCATCTTTGCAACTAAATTACGAGGATCGCGAGGATGTGGCAGGGTCGACCTAGCAATCTCGGGCCTCAGTCCCCTAATGAACTTCTTGTTCCTTCTGATTATGGTGTCTATAGTATTATGTCCATAATGGGACAACTCATCAAACGTGATGGCGTACTCATAATTGACATCTCTCTCTGCTCCAAGTCCATAAACTTCCTCATCAGCTCTGACTTAGCAAATTCAGACTTGAACTTTTTTTCAAATCTTAATCGAAAATCAGCCCAAGTCAACTGCTCCTCTAGAACTCCGATAGTTATACTGTTCCACCAATGAAGCACTGACCCTTGTAAATATCTAGAGGGCAACCTTCTCTTATGTTCATCATCTAAACCCAAATCAGCGAAGGTACGCTCGAAATGCAACAGCCAATTCTCAACCTCTATGGTATTCTCTATCCCCCTGAATGGCTTCCCAACTGGAGCTACAAGATTAGCTCCACCAACATTTTCAGTAACTCCAGCAGCAACTCCTGCTTACATCATGTTGATGAAGAACCGATACATCGCCCCCATGTCTAATGTTGGATTTCCAGCATCCACATGGGCATCAGCATTTTGGTTATTAGCATTAGTCGATCAACTCGGATTCCTTCTGGTGGCTGGTCGAACATTCCATTAGTTGTGGTGCTTCCTCCATCGAGATGTCCTCTTCCATTTCCTGCTTCCATATCTCATTTCTCGTAAATCTGAATACGAGCCTTAGTAAGGCACAAAAAATGGTCTAAGAGAGTGGGAAATACTTATATATAAATGTATGTTTGCATATATATATATATATATATATATATATATATATATCAATTACAACTACGTTACTATAATGTTAACCCATACCCCAATCTTATTACCTGATTTATTGGATTATGTTTGAAAAAATATTTTAGGTTTAAATTTCTTTTAAGTTTCATAAACCTATGCTCTGATACCAACTTGTAACATCCCCTTACTTGGAGGCCTAAAACTAACGGCTACGGATGTTGTAGTCGTCCAAAGTTATTAATCCTCGACGACCAAATACGACAATGTTAGATACATTGATATAAAGTAACACATAAATATAGAAAAGTATTAAACAGCAAACAAATTCTACATTCCATTTCAAAATATTTCAAATTCATTACATAATCCCAATACACAGACCACGTTCAGATAACATATAGTCAATACCAAATCCGCCAAGAGCAACATACGAAGATGCCCCCTTGGTTGATCAGAGTATATCGTAAGGCAATAAAACAAATTTGCCTTTACAACCAAAGCACAATGGAATAAAACGAACTCTAAATGGTCAGCATGCCTCCTTCATGTCCCCAGAAGCTTTATTTGTCTAAAAGAAAACCTGAAAACCTTATCCCTCAATCTACTCAAATTAAATGAACACTCGAGAGTTTAAGGGGAAAACAAAAAATTAGATTTGGACATAAAGCCTGGTATGAATAACAATCTACCATCTCAAATCATTTAGATATCTAGTGAAACAACACAGCTTATCGGAACGGGTTTTCTCTTCACTAGAATAGAAGAACTTTATTGTTTGCACCAAAATTGGTCACAACACTCTTCGGGAGTCGTTGAAGAGATAATATTGAAGAATTTAAATTGAAAACGAATATTATCTAACAAAAACTCTAATCAACAGTAAAGTAAATGCGTAGACAAGCGATTCATAGTGGTTCGGCGTGTTGCCTACGTCCACTGTGAAGTTTTTTTGCAGTTTTATTGATTCTATTTCAATGATTACAAGTTGTTACAGCAATCAACAGCGAGTTACAACTGGAAATTCGAAATCAACAGCAAGAATATGATGTAAGTTGATGGAGATCTCGATCCGGCAGAGTCTGGGTGCTTGAGAGTCAAAAGATCCTTTTTCTGTTGGTTCTGGGGCTCTATTTATAGGCGTAGGATGCTGATACTTCGCTGAAAATTCGGGAGACCACTTCTGGCACGTGAGGGGGCCCACGCGCTCGGCCTCAGGAAATTTGGCCCACTTTGGCATCGATTCGAACTCCATTCGAATCGATCATAAAATCATCCAATCGAGGTGAAATTTGGTGTGGACATTCTTCAACATGTATGAAAGCTTCTGCGAAAATTTCATGGCATTTGGACTTGTGGATCTCGAGTTATCATGGATACGAAATGGGATTCCTTGTGTGGCTGTTTGGTTCGAATTGATGCGTTCGAATCGATCGCTTCGAACTGATGGTGGCATGCGCCTTCGTGTTGACGTGGAGGGCACACTTTGCCTCGATCTGGATTTCGCTCCGAGTTGACCGCTTCGACTCCATACATCTCGGCACGTTCGCATCGATGAATGACACGTCACCATGGCTAGTTGACTAGGTGGATTCGAACGAAGCTTCACTGATGGGTACGAATAATGCTTCACTGATGGAGTCGAACAACCCATGCTTGATGGATACGAACTAGCCTTTCTCTGGTGGATACGAGCTCTGTAACTTCTCCATGGGTACGATGTCAATTGATGTGAACTTGAACCCTTCGATGGATACGAAGGATGATGATCTGATGGATGCAAAGCAGGCACTGACTGATGGTTACGAAATGCGTCACCTTCTGATGGGTACGAAGTCCATCGATACGAACTCGATGGATTCGAACATGGCCGCTTATGATCGATACGAACTAGGATACTTTGATGGATTCGAAGGTGACCGATTCGAACTAGAGTTCGGCGATGGATTCGAAGACACCTACAACGATGGATATGAAACCAGTGCCTTTCCCTTCAAATTGAATCGATCATAACTTGAGCGTATGAACTCGGATTGACTTGAAATTTGAGATGCTGACTTCTATGATCTTTTTGGTCGTGTCCTAACAATTGTAGCTCAATCTGGACTCGAAAAAAATTCAGCGATATCCATAGTGTAGCATCGTATGACCAATCTCTGAGACGAACTGTCCTTAGTTTTCGATCGGTCTTTTAGTATCGCGGCTTTGCCAAAAAGCGGGATAACACATTTGCCCCCTAAAGTATGTCTTGTGGAAACATGACGTGCTTTGAATAGCTGCACTTCCTCTCTGAACAATCATTGTTGTAACCTTGCATTGATATGATTGATTGCTGTATAATAGTGCTTAGCTGTTGGTCGTTGTATTCGTAACAAGATGAGTATTCGATCCCTGTAAATGTTTAAAATCGAATATTAGTCCGACAAATATGCATATATGTTAGTTCGACCCTCATTAACGTCGTGCGTCCACGAGTCGTTGTCAGTTTTGTTTGCTATTGAATTTCGTATCGATTATCTCCTGAACCGATTTGGAAATTTGAGTTGAGATAACGCTTGATGGTTGTTTTGAAAAGTCCCTTCGTATCGATCCTCTCCTGAACAGATATAGAAGGTTGAAGGAATCGACTTGATGTTGCGCGTATGTAATATTTCGAATCGATGGGTATGAGCATCGATGGATACAAAATCAACATTCGTATCGATGGCTTGGATGAATACGAATCACCCATTCGTATCGATGAGAAAGGGTGGATACGAAATCGCTGTTCGTATCGATCGGTTTTGATGGATACGAAATTGCGATTCGTATTGATGAGAAATGATGGATACGAAATTGCTGTTCGTATCGGTAGGTCGTGGATGGAGTTGTGAATTTGTTGATGCGAACAGGGGCTTCGAAGTGATGTGTCCACTGTTTGTTTCGCATCGATGGAGCTCAATGTCTTCTGAACAGCCTTAGTTTTATACTTCGTATCGATGAAGTGTGAGGGTAACTTCGCAACGATAAGGCCTCAGGCAAATGGATTCGAATGAAGCTTTCGAACCGATCCATGTTTTCACTGGTTGCGACCGGTCAAGTTTACTGGGAGGCGAATCATCTCGGTTACTTTCTAGGCTCCATATAAATAGCAGGGTCTTTGCCATTTTCCACCTTTTACTTTTTACTGTTGCCTTGTGTTTACTGTGTTTTTGCATCGACTCGAAGATTCAGAGAGAAAAGCACTGTGTCACGTCTACGAATCAATCAAGATCCAAATCTTTAGTTCCTCGAATCCCACACTCAAATTAGGTAATTAACCACGAATTCAAGCGGCAAAGCTATTTCAGATCTACCTCTTCTTCATCGATTAACCACTCTGGTGATTGGTAAAGCCGGATCTGGTTTGGAGAAGAATTGAATCGATCCGGGGGCTCGTGTTCGAATCGATGAGGGAGGCATCATTTTCCTTCGGATTTCGCATCGATCCCTGGGATGCCCTTTTGGAGGTGATGCAGTTCGCACCGATTGACTATCGTGTCGAGTCGCATCGATACGAAATGATCGATACGAGAAATGGCTATTGGTCGATTCGAAGTCCTTAACTTTGCATCGATACAAATTACATCTTTATACCGATACGAAAGGTATCGATTCGAACGCGATCGATGTTAAGTTGAGGTTTTCTTGATCGGTACGAACCATTTAACCAAGGATCGATTCGAAATCGTCCTACAATGATCGATACGAACTCTTCCCATGATCATCGATTCGAAGCGCGCCCCTCTGTATCGATTCGAAGTGGTATCATGATGGGTTCGAACGAGCTTCCTGCGATCGATTCGAAACCCTCCATGATGGATACGAAAATTTGACATTTTCTTAGCATAATTCCGACGAGCTTCATTCCTGCATATTTGGACTTGATAATTAAACTGCATACTTGACCACCTTTCGAAGCTCGTCGATGGAACCATAACAACTTCTATCCGTATCAATTTCCATCATATAAATAGTTTAGTGATGACAGTCAGCGATGACGGTCATTATAACTGGACTTCGTAGCTTCGTCGTTTGCATATTTCCTTTAACTCTGTTACATTTATTCAAGTAATGCACAGCACTGCACAACACATATTCATACACTTTACATTGGGGAATGCATGGGTCCTTTGTCGTCTCACGATGGTTTCTCATGAGTTAGCTAGTCATGGAACCTTCGAGTTCGCAGCAGTAGGAGATTCAAAGTACACTTACTTCGAGACTAGAGGTTCCGGATATTGAACCTGAGATCATCGGTCCAGCCCGGGACGAATTTCCCAATGCGTCTTTTATTGCCAATCCATCGGATTCCGTTCAATCCAATATTTCTGAAGATATGTTGGGGAGGATATGCTTAAGGCATGGCCTGTCAGTGGACGACGTGTTATTACCGGGGCCGAATGACAGACCACACAATCCACCGAAGGGATACACCGCATTCAATCGCCACGCGTGCGCGGTCGGGATGCTTCCTCTGTTCAATGAGTACATAAGAGAAGTACTGTCTTTTTTGGAGATAGCCCCATCTCAACTACACCCGAACGGATATGCTTCCGTGAATAGCTTGTTCATTGTCTTCATGGAGTACCTTCATAGACCATCGATCCAGACCGAGATCAGATATCTGTTCAATTTCAAAACTCGAAGTGATTACCTCTCCTTCACATTTTTGGAAGCGGTGAGGAATTGTCAAGTGGTCACCGGGTCCTGGACCAGGCTAAGCTATTACATGACGGAATGGTTTTACGTCAGATGTCCACCAGGGTTTGCCCGGCGATGGTTATTCAGACGTGAGTATAGCTGAGTTCTCAAATAATTACTAAGGCAATTGCAGCCGAAGTGAAACTTATATCTTTTCCTTTTAACAGCAACGATTCAGCGACCCGAAGGTGAACACTTCAAGGAGATAGTACGAGTACTCCGAGAAGTCCCGAGCGAAGATAGTGATATCGAATTGCTTTTGACGGATAGGAATCTCCGGACTTTTGGGTTGATCGAACGAGGGCAGAGTATAAAGTTTGACGGGGCACTAAGGACCGTCGCGAAAAAACGAGTCAAGCACAAGAAGCCCAAAGTTATTATAGCCGAGGAAGCTGATTCTGAAAGAACCCATACTGACGATGAGCCGTTGGCCGGGCCTACAGATGTAGTTCAAGATGTCGCAGAGCAGAGAAAAGGCAAGGCAGCCGTTTTTAAGTCGCCTGAAAAGGGCAGACGGAAGTCAGTCGTCATGTCCCGGCCCACCCCCGGAATTAGAATTTCGGAGAGGCCTCCCCCAAGAACAGAGAGTCTCTTTGAAGGGCTTACCAATATTCCAATCCCGGAGGATGTGTCTTTTCAACATGATGTCGGGTTGGAGGAATTCCATCATACTCTAGAATTGAGCGAGCCTTTTATTACTAGCGTGGTCGACACTTCTAGTTGGTCGGGAGGGATGCATATTCATACACATTTCACGACACCACATAGCCCTTAGTCCTAGGTCATTGGTTTCGAAAAACCACTAACTTTATTCTCATTTCGCTCTGCAGATATTATGACTGGACGCGGTTCGATGCTAGGAAGTCTGCGACATGCTCGTAAATCTTCCTCATATTACGAGTCACACGAAGAGAAGGAGATAGGGATTACGATCGTAGGTACTCCGGGTATTCTAGCGAAGATCGTTATGAAAGAGATAGGGACTACAGACGTCGGTCTCGATCTCGCACTCCTCCTCCCAGAGCTCTTATACAACCTCCTGCCTATGTCTCTCGTCCTTCCGAATCTTCTCGATACAAGTCAGCCTCTCAGTCTTCTAGATCTGAACCCCACCATCCCAGATCTGAGGCAATGTCCCCGATATTTGCGGAACAGCCTCCTACTGAAATTTCGGGGGAAGGATCAATCAGGCTTGCGCAATTAAAGAAGGACTTCCCGAATATTTGCTTTGATAACTACATTTTTCCTCTTCACTTGAAAAGAATCCCGTCGGAGGCCGAGCAGGTGGCGCATGACTATGTGCACGACTTTTACGCCCAATACAAGGCGTGGTATAAGGCAGCCGAGAAAGCGTCGTCATTATCCTTCGAACGAGCGGCTACCATCGAAAAGCTTCAAGCCGAGCTGGCTCAAAAAGATCGCATCATACAAGTGCTGAACACAGAAGCTGAATCATCCCGAAAATCAGATATGGAGGCTCTTACGAAGGCCAATGAAGCTCAAGCGGCTATGGATAGGATGAAAAAAGAGCACTATGTCACGGTGGAAGACATGGGCCAACGGAACACCATCGTCACCGCCGAGCGAGACGCGGCTTTGAAAGAGCTTAATGAGCTTAAGGCTAAAGTTTATGAAATTAAGAAGGAAAGGGATACCGCCAATATTTCTGCACAGGAGGCATGTGATCAGGCGGTACAATTCCGGACCGAGCGTGATTCTACGAGGGCTAAAGTAATGGTGATCGAGGCCGATGTTGATAGAAAGTGTTATCCCGCTTTTTGGCAAAGCCGCGATACCAAAAGACCGATCGAAAACAAAGGACAGTTCGTCTCAGAGATTGGTCATACGATGCTACACTATGGATATCGCTGAATTTTGTCCGAGTCCAGATTGAGCTATAATAGTTAGGACACGACAAGAAAGATCATAGAAGTCAGCATCTCAAATTTCAAGTCAATCTGAGTTCATACGCCCAAGTTATGATCGATTCAATTTGAAGGGAAAGGCACTGGTTTCGTATCCATCGTTGTAGGTGTCTTCGAATCCATCGTCAAACTCTAGTTCGAATCGGTCACCTTCGAATCCATCAAAGTATCCTAGTTCGTATCGATCATAAGCGGCCATGTTCGAATCCATCGAGTTCGTATCGATGGACTTCGTACCCATCAGCAGGTGACGCATTTCGTATCCATCAGCCAGTGCCTGCTTCGCATCCATCAGATCGTCATCCTTCGTATCCATCGAAGGGTTCAAGTTCACATCAATTGACTTCGTATCCATGGAGAAGTTACAAAGCTCGTATCCACCAGAGAAAGGCTAGTTCGTATCCATCAAGCATGGGTTGTTCGACTCCATCAGTGAAGCATTGTTCGAACCCATTAGTGAAGCTTCGTTCGAATCCACCAAGTCAACTAGCCATGGTGACGTGTCATTCATCGATGCAAACGTGCCGAGATATATGGAGTCGAAGCGGTCAACTCAGAGTGAAATCCGGATCGAGGGAAGTGTGCGCTCCACGTCAACACAAAGGCGCGTGCCACCATTGGTTCGAAGCGATCGATTCGAACCAAACAGCCACACAAGGAATCCCATTTCGTATCCATGATAACTCAAGATCCACAAGTCAAAATGCCACGAAATTTTCACAGAAGCTTGCATACATGTTGAAGAATGTCCACACCAAATTTCACCTCGATTGGATGATTTTTTGATCGATTCGAATGGAGTTGGAATCGATGCCATAGTGGGCCCAAATTTCCTGAGGCCGGGCGCGTAGGCCCCCTCACGTGCCAGAAGTGGTCTCCCGAATTTTCAGCGAAGTATCAGCATCCTAGGCCTATATAGAGCCCCAGAGCCAGCAGAAAAAGGATCTTTTGACTCTCAAGCACCCAGACTCTGCCGGATTGAGATCTCCATCGTCCTACATCATATTCTTGCTGTTGATTTCGAATTTACAGTTGTAACTCGCTGTTGATTGCTGTAACAACTTGTAATCATTGAAAGAGAATCAATAAAACTGCAAAAAACTTCACAGTGGACGTAGGCAACACGCCAAACCACTATAAATCGCTTGTCTACGCATTTACTTTACTGTTGATTGGAGTTTTTGTCAGATAATATTCGTTTTCAATTTACATTCTTCAATATTATCTCTTCAACGACTCCCGAAGAGTGTTGTGACCAATTTTGGTGCACAGAAAGATTGAAATCGCCGAGTCCAAGCTGGAGGCCGACATTGAAGACCTCCTTATTACTTATAATGCCAACATGCTAAGGCATAGGAATTTGGCTTGGCTCGAGGATTATCTGGTACATCTTCACAGCGCCTGGAGTCGGTTGATTGAGGAGGAGAAAGCGGCGCATCCGGATGAATCAATTGACCAGTTCGAGCTTGAAAACCGGTTGCTGACCGAAGACGAAAAGAAATTTCTTCACGACGCCATCATTTCTCATGAGAAGGAGACAGTCGGCGCCCGTCATTTGGAAGTCGGGGAAGGTTCTGGTGCTGAGTATCGGGCTTCAGTTCTTGAGATCACCGCTCCACTCCCGTCAGAGCCTAAATCTGCGGTTGACTCACAGTCAGTCCCTGCCTATAATCCAGAGCAACCGCAGCTATCTCCTATTCGGGAGCACGTTTCTGAAGTTGTTCCGTCGTCAGCAGGCCACGTTGAGGAAGGTATTTTGAACTTATCTCAAGTGTATTCCAAATAGGGAGTTTGTTTTGAAGCAGTTACTAATAACTTCTTCTTATCCTTGCCCAGTGACTGGAGTTGCGCCGATTGCCGCGACTCAAGAATCAAGTAAAGGGGAGAAGGCCATCACCACTGAGATGACCGTCGTGACAGCTGTGTCAACTGAGATGACGCAGGGGAGCGCACTATCTCTTGACGAGCAAATGGTAAGCGAGCTGCTCGGCCATCAGGGTGGCTTCTCCACAGACTTGCCGTTCATCGTTAGTGACCTCCCGCCAACCTCTAGCTCTTCGATGCAGACTGCAGATGTCCCCAGCCAGGCCCAAGCGATTCGTGATGAGGAAATTATGGCCGAGATTAATGCAGAATTAGAGGCTGCGGGGCAAGGTGGCAGTATTGGTGGCAGTACGGCGGTGCGTAGCCCAGCACCTTTAGGGATAATTTCATCGGGTGGCACTATCCCATCTTACCTTGCGGATCCAGTCCTTCCTACTCCTCCGGTGGGAAGCCTTCATGTAAATTCAAGCTCTGAGGAGGATGTTGACATTATGCCCCCATCCGAAGAGCAGCCACCGGAGAGGAAGTATTCCAATTGAAGGATCTCTGTTTCTGGCGAGTCGGAGGACGAACCGCTGATAAGGAGACTGAAAAGGAAGAAATAGATGGGCCGTTTAAGCATATTTTTTGATAGATAGGAACTTGTGTTTGTTTTCCGCTAGTAGGCCGTGTATAGACGCAGGTTCGGCCCCTGCTAGTAGGAATTCATTTTGGAAGAACTTATTTGCATGTAAGTCCTTGTCTCTAGTTAGTTGAAATAAAATTCAATTTCTTTGTTTCAATTCTCATTTCTTTTGTCCTTAAGTGTTTGTAGTGTTTGGTTTTTAGTCCGGTGTACTTGTGGTGTTTTTACCGTCAAGTAGAGTTTGTTTTATTTGCCAAGTCTGAAAATCTTGGTCACAAGTTGCGATCGATGAATAAGTTGAGCTTCGGCCAATGTATCACTTTGGTTAGTGATTAACACTTAGCTTTTTTTTGCCCCCCAGTTTTGGGGAACAACATTTGTATTATGGTTGTTGATCGCACTTATTGCAAATCTTATGCACACGTCCACATTCTGGGGACTTAGGATAGTTTGAGATCGATAATCTGGTTCGCACTCCAGGAATTTGAGAGTTATCGATGTTTGTAACACGGTTCGCGCTTCGAGAACCTGAAATTGATGTTTATACTCCACTTCACACTTTGGGAACTTGGAGATAGCATGTATGTTTGGGTTCGCGCTTCCAGAACCTGTAATTTATGTTTATACTCCATTCATGCTCTGAGAAGTTGGAGTTAGCATGGATGCTTCGGTTCGCACTCCGGGAACCTGTAATCTATATTTATACTCCAATTCACGCTCTGAGAAGTTGGAGTTGGCCGATAGATGGTCAGTCACACCTGTTTGGGTTTTCTAGGAATTCGTTCACACTCTGGGAACGATGGATTTGATGTTTATACTCCAATTCGCACTCTAGGAATTTGGAGTCCGTTCGCGCTCTGGGAACGAGTTATTTGATGTTTATACTCCAATTCGCACTCTGGGAAGTTGGAGTCCGTTCGCGCTCCGGGAACGAGTTATTTGATGTTTATACTCCAATTCGCACTCTGGGAAGTTGGAGTCCGTTCGCACTCCTGGAGCGAGTTATTTGATGTTTATACTCCAATTCACACTCTGGTAATTTGGAGTCCATTCGCACTCCGGGAATGAGTTATTTGATGATTATACTCCAATTCACACTCTAAGAATTTGGAGTCCGTTCGCACTCTGGGAACGTGTTGTTGGATGTTTATACTCCAATTCGCGCTCTGGGAATTTGGAGTCCGTTCGCGCTCTGGGAACGAGTTGTTGGATGTTTATACTCCAATTCGCGCTCTGGGAATTTGGAGTCCGTTCTCTCTCCGGGAACGAGTTATTGGATGTTTATACTCCAATTCAAAATCTGGGAAGTTGGAGTTCGTTCGCACTCTGGGAACGAGTTGTTGGATGTTTATACTCCAATTCGCGCTCTGGGAATTTGGAGTTAGTTGTAGGACAGTCGTGTGTTGGTCCAGTTCAGCCTTTAATGTGATGGCTTGCCCCTGAGCTGAGGTTTCACTTAGTAAGTGGCCGGTCGTATCGCAGTCACTCGCTATTTGAATAAATTCCATTGTTTGATGGAACTTAGCTTTTCGTGTGTCATGATTGTTGAATGTTGCATTCGGTGAATCACAGCTCTAGCTTGAAGAGATAGTAATTTATTGCTGAAATAAGAAAATATGGCAAAGTCGGTGCCTTATTACAAATTCAAATTTCATAATGTAAAGGAAGTTGCAAAGTATTCATAGATTGAATGAGCCTGTCATGTGTGACAGTGACGAACATCTTTGTCGTTCCAGGCTCCTGAGAAAGTTGGTCCGCCACTGATGGCGTTTATCACCAATCTTCCACGGGGACAAGTGGAGTCCTCCTGTCTCGGTCGATCGGGGCCGTTGTTTTGATTTGATGGGCCCGCTTCTTTGGGCTGCGGTGTCCGCACAAACTGTTCCAGCTTCCTTTCTCTGATCAGTTTTTCAACGAGATCTTATAAGCGACGACACTCGTTCGTATTGTGCCGTTGGCTTTCATGGAACCTGCAAAACTTTCCCGTTTGGATTTGTCTCTCTGACGACGGTTTTGATGCAGGTTTTTGGTACTGAATTGTATTACAGGTTTGCAACTACAAGTCCTCTAGTGATGTATTCAGAGGAGTGTAACTGTCAAACATTGGATTCTTGCGCTGCGGGCCATGATTTTGATGTCGTTTTCTAGTTTGATTCACGCTCACTCTTCGCCGAGCTTGTTTGTTTTTAACAATCAACTGAACTTTTCCGGAGCTCTCATCGGATTGTTTGATTGCGACATTGCTTTGGATCCCTTCTGTACTTGGTCCTGCATCAGTTTGCTTCCTAGACTGTTTCGCGTCTTCCCTTCTCAGAAATTGAGCCGCCTTGGCGTGGAAACGGTCCAATGATGCAGGTGGTTTTCCAGCTAACCAGTTGCCAAACTCAGAATCGGGGTCGATCCCCTTAGTCAATGCCATAAGGATGGAGTTATCATTTGGATTGCTGATCTCTGCACATGCAGTATGGAATCTCTCTAAGTAGTGTCTGAGCGTCTCTCCAGGAGTTTGGGTGACGCTGGACAGAGTGTTGACATCTTTTGGCCTTGCGACATGCATGCGGAATTGTTCAACAAATTTTGTGGCCAACTGGTCGAATGAAGAGATGGATTGAGGTGGCAGTCGAGTGAACCACATGGTAGCGATGCTCCCCAAGGATATGGGGAAACTACGACACTTCACTGCATCGTCGGCTCTGGCAGTGGTTATTAACCATTCATATTTCAGATTATGTTGGTTCGGGTCGGAGTTTCCTTCGTACATGGGTAGAGTTGGCATTCTGAATCGCCGTGGGGGTTCAACAGTAAGGATATCGTCCGTAAAAGGAGTGTGACTTCGGGAAACTCCCCAATCGTCATTTGTGAATCCCTGGCTCTCACGGATCATCTGACGTATCATAGTTGAAAGATCCGGCAGTTGCGCGTTTTGTGTGGCTTGCGCCGGAGTATGATTATGTTCCATTCTTTGGGGTTGGACCGGATATTGTCGACGGTCCAAGTCCTGCCTTCTTGGCTCATAGTCTTCCAGGGCGTACGGTTCAGGAGTACGTCCGCTATGCTGACGGTCCAGGTTCGACTGATCTTGGGCATCGACCCCTGGTTCAGCCGCAACGTTAGTGGTGCGGTATTCTGCGGTGTGATGACGGATGACACCTCCTCGGGAGGAGGGTCCGGTTTGGAAACTGGCTAATGGACCAACTCTCAGTTGTCCAACGGTCAGTGTCGGTTGTTCTCCAGCGGCTGGCATGTGACTCCCATCTAGCCGGGGTCGTGGAGATCGATTATGATAATCAGAAGATGAAGAACTTTCGCTAGAGAAGCGAGAAGCATGGTCCCTCTTGGATCTCTTTCGCTTCTGGCGATCCAGCTTGTTGATCAGCTCGGCGTTAGCACGTAGCTGTTCTGCTAGTTGTTGCCGACTCTGGGTCAGCTCTTGGAGAAACGACTGGAGCTCTTGTCAGGTAACCGGACCTGATGGTTCCGAATGTCTAGTAGCATCTTGATTAGATGGAGGTAGTGGAGCAGGATTCTGCCTATCCTGTTCTTCTTGATTGACAGCGTTTGAGGTGGTTCTTATGCTAACCATCCTAAAAATTGAATTCCTTTCCTTAGACTTTTACAAATCTGAATAGAATGGAAGGAACTTGAATTTGATGATCTGGATCTCTCTCTTAGATTTATTCAATCCGGTATCGATGACAGATCCAAAGAGCAGGAGAAAAGCTGGGTTCTCTCAGTGAAAGCACCAAAGTGTTTGCACCAAAATTGGTCACAACACTCTTCGGGAGTCGTTGAAGAGATAATATTGAAGAATGTAAATTGAAAATGAATATTATCTAACAAAAACTCCAATCAACAGTAAAGTAAATGCGTAGACAAGCGATTTATAGTGGTTCGGCGTGTTGCCTACGTCCACTGTGAAGTTTTTTTGCAGTTTTATTGATTCTCTTTCAATGATTACAAGTTGTTACAGCAATCAACAGCGAGTTACAACTGGAAATTCGAAATCAACAGTAAGAATATGATGTAGGATGATGGAGATCTCGATCCGGCAGAGTCTGGGCGCTTGAGAGTCAAAAGATCCTTTTTCTATTGGCTCTGGGGCTCTATTTACAGGCGTAGGATGCTGATACTTCGCTGAAAATTCAGGAGACCGCTTCTGGCACGTGAGGGGGCCCACGCGATCGGCCTCAGGAAATTTGGGCCCACTTTGGCATCGATTCGAACTTCATTCGAATCGATCAGAAAATCATCCAATCGAGGTGAAATTTGGTGTGGGCATTCTTCAACATGTATGCAAGCTTTTATGAAAATTTCGTGGCATTTGGACTTGTGGATCTCGAGTTATCATGGATACGAAATGGGATTCCTTGTGTGGCTATTTGGTTCGAATCGATGCGTTCGAATCGATCGCTTCGAACTGATGGTGGCACGCGCCTTCGTGTTGACGTGGAGCGCACACTTCGCCTCGATCCGGATTTCGCTCCGAGTTGACCGCTTCGACTCCATACATCTCGGCACGTTCGCATCGATGAATGACACGTCACCATGGCTAGTTGACTTGGTGGATTCGAACGAAGCTTCACTGATGGGTTCGAACAATGCTTCACTGATGGAGTCGAACAACCCATGCTTGATGGATACGAACTAGCCTTTCTCTGGTGGATACGAGCTTTGTAACTTCTCCATGGGTACGACGTCAATTGATGTGAACTTGAACCCTTCGATGGATACGAAGGATGATGATCTGATGGATGCGAAGCAGGCACTGGCTGATGGATACGAAATGCGTCACCTGCTGATGGGTACGAAGTCCATCGATACGAACTCGATGGATTCGAACATGGCCGCTTATGATCGATACGAACTAGGATACTTTGATGGATTCTAAGGTGACCTGATTCGAACTAGAGTTCGGCGATGGATTCGAAGACACCTACAACGATGGATACGAAACCAGTGCCTTTCTCTTCAAATTGAATCGATCATAACTTGGGCGTATGAACTCGGATTGACTTGAAATTTGAGATGCTGACTTATATGATATTTCTTGTCGTGTCCTAACAATTGTAGCTCAATCTGGACTCGGACAAAATTCAGCGATATCCATAGTGTAGCATCGTATGACCAATCTCTGAGACGAACTGTCCTTTGTTTTCGATTGGTCTTTTGGTATCGTGGCTTTGCCAAAAAGTGGGATAACATTTATAAAACCATATACTATGCTCCTGCATCCAGAATGGTTAAAACAATTCAAAATAATATGATTTTACGCAAACAAGTATATGAAATATGGATTACCCATCCTCGTTCATTCTGACTATCTATCTTATTCATAGTTTCTAAGGTCATTATTAACCTATTAGTTATCATGGGCATACTAATAACTTGTGAAATATTTATGGACTCCCTATCCAATTTTATTTTTTCACGTGATCACTAAGAACGTGTTGGTAACTCTAATATCTTTTCTCTTATCCTAGTTTTTATGGGCTCCTAGGAACCTATTGACTTCTGTCAATATCTTAATCCGGATATAGTTTTCATGGGCTAACTACAAACCTATAGCCTCTGCCAATACCAAATCATAGTTTTCAAGGGCTAACTATGAACCTATTGTCCCCTACCAATATCTTTCCATTTACATAGTTTTCATGGGCTTACCGTGAGCCTATTGGCCGCTGCCAATATGTTTAATTAATATTTTAGCATCCTTAACTTATATTCACTACTGTGTCAACCTAGCTGGTTATTTTGCCCTTCCTTAAATTACCATTATGGGTTTATATCAATGTGAATAAATATATGAAAAGGTAACCCTAACAACATAATAATACCAATACTTGTGGTTAAATATCCTTGAAATCATTTTATATAATACTTGGTTATTCCCTTTAACCTGTTAATCAACAAAAGCTCCATTTCAAAACTCTTTATTTATGCCATGGTTTTTCTTTTAAAATGAGGGTGTGTTATTTGTTTTGAAATCTTAAAACAAAACTTTCGAAAACTCTTGATAACCTCCTTCGAAAGCATAGAAAACTTCTTTTCAAAACATTAGGTATATATCTTTCGAAGCTCTTTAAATTTTTCCTTTCGAAACCAAAATATACCTTTTAAATGTATCAAAACATTACCTTAAAACGTTGCTTTGAAACCAATGAAAGTACCTATTTCAAAAGTATTGGGTTTTTCTTTTAAAAATATCTTTTGCATCAAAGTGGTTACATACGAAAGTATCTCTTTCAGAACTTTTAAGAAAAATATTTGGGGAAAATTTGATGGTGTTGGAACCATCTACTCGAAAGCTCAAAACCTTTGAGTAAAACTTTGAAGAAGAGCAACTAAATCCCCTTTCGACACAATTGACTTCGATACCCCCGAACCCTTTCGAAAGCATTTAAGAAGTGACTTAGTATAAGTTTAAAACAACGGCGCCCTTCGAAAGCATTGATGACTTCAATACACTGGAAAGGCATAGGAACTACATCGAGGTTTCGACTAAGTTGGAACCATCATCTTCGAAATTCTTATTTAAGAATAAAGGAACTCATTTGAAAGCTCCTACTTTAAAACATAGTATGGCAACCTCCTTCGAAAGCTATTTGGAAAACCCCTTTCAAAAACATATGTTTCGACTACGTTGAAAGCTTTAAGTAAAACGAAGTAGGCACTTTACATTTGAAAACGAAACTAAGGTTTCGACCCCATCGGAAGCATTGTTTTCGACACCATGGCTCCAGCTTTTCCGCCAATCCACTACATACCATCTAAGTGATACCTTGTGTATTAGTTTCGACTATGTGGGTCAAAGCAGAAGCATTGGAGTCGAAAGGCACTATTAAAGGAGGAGGAACCGATTTTTCTGAATAAGGGCTGAAATCATGCTAATTTTAGTAATTTATTTATAACTAACATGCCTATTTGTAATTTTTTAATTGGTTGCCTTAAAACTTTTCAAATCCTTTACAGAAATAACCACCATGTTTGTCGATCTAAATCAAGGAAAAATTAACGTTTAAGCCTTTCCATTAAGTGGAACCAATATTGGAAATAAGTCCTTCTTTTAAAATAGATTATTTTCCACAGCAAATTATTTAGGAAAAAATCCCAATAATCGTAGAAATTCACTTTCATCGTGCTATCTAACATATTAAAATTTCAGACCCAAATTCTTCCTGAAATAATCGATAACAATTTTAAACCCAATTTCGTCACATTTTCCTTTGAAATTACATAATAAATTTTCCATTGCTTGGAAATTTATAACAATTGAAACCCATCTCCAATAATCATATTCTTTCGTTACATATAATTTTTCCATGGCATTTTAAAATCATTAACTATTGGTTTTGCCTGAAAACCGTGTAAATTCATATGTAAATGAAATGATTTAAATCAATCATATAATAGTTTAAGCATATCATCTTTCAAAACACCATAAAAATGAATTTAACTTGAGATCCGAAATCACATGATCATAAAATAAAATAGAGAGGGTATAAAATTATTATTCACCTTGATTATGATAAGAGCTTTGAGATTTGACTTGAAATTAATCCCCTTGCCTTAATTCCTTAGCTTGATTAAATTTCTCTTCTCCTTTTCCATTGTTAATGGCCGGCTCTTCTTAGTTTTGATTTGTGTTAACATGAGAAAAATGAAATGTGAATAAATGTATAGCCGTGTATAGTGAGTGGAGCGGCTATTTACTAATATGCCCATGTTTTGATTAATAACATAAAAGTCGCTTTAATCCCATTTAGTTCATTAAACATGACTCTATAATAATTTATTCAAATCTCAATCCCCTTATCATTCTAATTCTTTACGTTATTCGATTTAATTTATCTAATTAAATCTTCTAAATAATTATATTAAAATTAGGGATGTTATAATATTAAAGTGGTTCAACTGTTAATGAAGCCTACATCCACTTTATAACATTCTATTAATTGGCTGCTGTTGCAAGTTGAATCAAATTACAATATGATTGAATCTTCTAAGTTAGATCAAGTCACATGTAAAGGAGTTTGTTGGAGAATCACAATGAACCCCTAGATGACTATTGCGTGGGAGGAGAAGAGTAAAGGATAATCTTTGCAGAATTCCAGCAGCCAGTCCAGAGGATCCTATTTATGTTGTAGGCAGGATTGTATTTATAGGAGTTGGAGAGCACTTGGGCCAATGCTACATTGCTTGAGGCATGTACTCAGCATCATAAAGGAGCTCGGTAACCCGAGCTAACATGATGGATCGCTAGCTATCCATAGGTAATGGATCATTAGAGATCCATGTACTTAGTCTATTTTTGAGTGATCTTCATTTAATTGTCTTCCTATCTTCTATTTGATTGTCTTGTCTAAATATCAAGTCGTTTGGAGTTTGTTTGATCATCCGTCTTCATTAGTCATCTGGTCTAGAAGAATCATCCATAACTCACTCAAAACTGAAGAAAATCAGACGACACTTTGCAGCTACACTTCAGAAGGTGCGTGGGACCTACACTATAAATTTCAGGTGATGGGGATCAACCTACATTGGTCTCTAGTGATCCATCAAGATGGATCGCTAACGATCCATCGTATCTTCTCCACTCATTTTCATTCTTTTTGTGAGCCTTCTTTTATAACTTCTAAGTATTCGCTCCAAATTTCAAGTCAATCCAATCCCACATGAGTTCACTAGGTCCAGTTTAAGCTAGCTACTTTGGTCAAAATAGCTTGATCCAGATGAGTCTTTACTCCTTGAACTACGCTGCTTGAAATGCTATGAAACTTTGTTAGTATTATTAGAAGAGGTAGTAGATCATGATGCAAGAGGCTTTGACAACTCATGATTCTTACTTTTGGGTTGCCAAAAATCCACTAAGTAGATGGATCGCCAAAGATCCATCTACTTAGTGGATTTTTGGCTTGTTTCTCTTAAGTTCCATTAACTTGTTCTTTTAGATGCCTTGTCCAAGTTTCAAGTCATTCTGGCTTATTTTGGATGTTCTAACCCTTATTGAATTTTGCTGGGTTAAAAACCTAGTTAATGTTTGCCCCTAAAGTATGCTTTGTTGGAAACAAAGTGTGCCTTGGAACAAGACAAGTTTTGGATTACTATTCAAGTTTCGGTGTTGATGATGCAACCTTTTCTCCATAGTTTACGTAATGGTTTAGGTCGGTAAGTGGGTGCACGATGTAGATTTGAAGTCGATCTATATAGTTTTAACTCGGCAGACAGTGAAGCTAAGTTTTGTCTCGAATGATTGTACGCCATTTTGGAGTGAAGTCTTCCTCTTTGCCTTTATCCGTTTCTTTTCAAGGAATTAGTTAAGTTCCTATCACCATTTTGAATTCTAATGTGACGATTTATTCCAAAGTCGGATATCAAGGATGATTCCATCATATCATTCTTCCCATTTCCATACTCCAGTGGTCCTGAAAATAAAAGCTTCCTGCATCGCTTCGGACAATGGCTCCGGTATCTATCGTTTATCATTAATGGGTAAATGTGGAAAAGATAATTTCAAAGGATGATATGGATTTTTTTTCAAATGTAAGCAAGCTATCTACACTTGGTTGTTCATTTGTCATATTCGGGATAGTGGACTCTGCTCATGTAGATAATACACTGCATAAGCCCCGGTTAATACTCAAAACCCAACTGGTCAACATACGCCGACTTCCCTTGGATTTCAGGCGTTGGTTATACAAGGATATTGTTTAAAGTAAAATATATCTGATAATGTTGAACGCCAAGTTTAATTATTCAAAATGACTTTTCTGGTCATGCAATCTTTAGTCGGGTGGAGGGACTTCTACTCCTCCAGAAGCTGGGTCCTTCACTTATTATTCATAGCATATTGGGACGATTGATTAAAATTAAATCACTAGGCACAACTGCTCTTGTACAGTTATAGTTAAAGTTTGATCAGGCACATATTCAGTCTTTGAAAACTAGCGCATGACTTGTTCAATTGCGATTATCCTTCCTTTGAGTTTTCTGGAATTCAACCAGCACACCAGCCTTTATCTCCGGGAACTATTAATTTAATTACTCGATTTCGAGCAATTTTTTTCTCGCTATTGCACCTCTTGTGTTCATGTGCAGCAAATTTGTTTACTGTAATTCTATACATGTAAGTAATACTTCTGTGGTAATTTCGGCATATTCTATTTCATAGGTTTGTTCAGAACCATGAGATAGCTTGGTCTAGCCAATTCTATATCTAATCCCTACTTACGCTCTATTAAGTTTATTTCAACAAAGTTTTGGTGTATCTGCTCTAGTCCATAGTGCAGACTTCTTTGAATACTAAGTTTATATGTTTTCAGGAGACTATGTTTCCTGGGCTATATGTCGGATTGCCCCAGTTTGATTGACATGATAGCTCCTATCTTCGAAAACTAAAGACTTTGTTGCTTGATTCCAAGCTCTGATTTTTCTCTATGACGTTTGTTTCATGGCTGCAATTGAATTCCTCCAAGTTGACAACGTCATTCGATGTCATTCTACGTATATTTGCTGGAAAGACACATCACCATCATCTTTTGCAAAAGTGCATTCTCTCAAGTCCAGTGTTGAGATCCTAATCATGTATTAGTTTTTATCTCCAGAAAATCGTGCGCACATGACTCAACGTTGTGGATTTTTCCTTGATGTTGTGAATCTTCGGATAGCATGAGATGCTAGAAGGTAGGGCTGAAGATTCAATCAATTTCTTGTTTTAGTTTTTAAATGTTAAGGCATCGATAGTCTGACTCTGGGGGTTTCTTCTTAGCATTACCAAACTTCGGGCGGTGGCATATTCTGCCAGTAGGGACTAAATAATATAGTCAAACCATAAGTTAGGTTATTATATTCCAACTCCTGTCTTAGGGAATTGCTAACCTAGTTGCTTGGTTTCAAGTAGCATTTCCTTAAGGCTGCTTAACTCTTTCTAAGTTGAATTCTAGAAATTTGGTTGTGCACCAGCTTTCATCCCTAGAAATTAGCACATGAATGATTCAACCTTGCATTTTCTCTCGGCGCTGCCTTATTCCCATATAGTGGTCGATTCCTGCTATGTAAGGTCAAACCATCTAGTTGACTTATGAAAGGTTATGTCTTCTAGTTATTGCCTATCATCGGGCAACAAATAGTTTTCTGAAGACAAGGGTACAAATTCAATTGAGGACCAACATTGATCTCCGAAAGCTAGAGCATTGATGGTTCACTACCATGACCGTTTCTTATTGACCTTGTAGATTAAAGTTTTCCTGGCAGGGTAATACCGGTACTTAGTGAGTAGAAAGTTTCTCGGCATTGCTAGGACAACAACAGTACTTATGAAATTGAAAGTTTTCCATCATTGTTGGGGCAACACTGGTACTTAGGAAATATAAAATTTTCCTGGCATTGCAAGGGAAACACCAATGCTTAGAAAATTAGAGAAGGCATTGGCATTGCCGGGGCAACATCGACGCTCAGGAGGTTGGGATCGATTTTCCTTGTTGATTCGACGGTACTTTTAATTTAGTTGGGTACAAGTTTCGATCTCTGGAAACCAGCATTCGATATTGGATTATAGAAATATTTTCTTAGTGTTGCCTGTCTATAGGCAGTCTTAAAGTCATGTTGGTTTGGGCTGAATCATTCATCTGATCCTGTAGAGATGAGTAGATTCCTTTTGACACATTGTGGTTGTTTTCTTAACGTTGCTTAACTCCATAATACACCATGTTCTAGAAGGACGAGGGTCCCAATCATTTCCATTTCCTAGCTTTATTTATAACCGTCAAGTATTACCCTTGGAAATGCAGGGTATTTGCTTAACCAATTCCATGGTTATTCATATTCACGAAAAATCGGATGTCCTCCAATAGATTTTTGTTATGATCTGACTTCTACTCGCGGAACCCTTTATTTCTAGGCAAAACCCTTCATTTCTAAGTGTCAAATTCCAAGTTTTGATAGAAAATTAGAAAATGTAGAGCGAGTGGTCACATTGCCCATGGTACGACCGTGCTCATTCCTAACCTGATCACGAGGTAGAGTTCGGTAGTGTATGTCTTGAATCTGTGACACTTAGCCATGCTTGTTGCAGGCATATGCATTATGATGGGCTGATAGCATTATTGTGGATATCAACCTTATTCCTTTGGTTCCAATTTTCGAGAATCAATGGTTTAGCTGCTTGATTTCAAGCGTTTTCTCCTTGACATTGTCTATCTTCATATAACAGCCGGTTTTCTTCAGGTTGGGGTTTGAGACCTCAGTCGAGCACCTGCTTCTATCTTTGGAAACAGTGCATTGATGATTTGATTCTGGAAATGCCTTCTGTCATCGTCTACCTCTGGACGATGGTAAGTTCCTCCTTTTATTGCAAGTTGGGGTAATTTTTTATCTTGATCAAGTGTTAATGTGCTATGTGCACCTCAGTCCATAGGGCTGACTATTCTGAACACTGGATGTGAGATTTGATGCTCTGGATTACTCCTTGGATGCGCCTAGTCAAAGGTGAGTGGCAGCTCCTATCTATAGGAACTCGTCACTTGGATGTCTTGAATTTAGACATTTTGTACATTAACTTTGGTCGAAGATCAGAATTCTTTGTTGACTCTTGGTTTGTAAACTTTGCGGCATTACCGGAGCAATGTCGGTTCTTTCGGGTAGCGGGTGTTGATTCTTGTTAATCCAGCAATAAACAAGTTTCTCGGTGTTGTCGGGACAACATTGGCACTTAGAACATTTTAACGATTT
The DNA here is from genome assembly GCA_030765085.1 of Allium cepa. Lineage (NCBI taxonomy): Eukaryota > Viridiplantae > Streptophyta > Magnoliopsida > Asparagales > Amaryllidaceae > Allium > Allium cepa. The sequence goes on from CM060934.1 coordinate 331,816,428, forward strand.
CTTAATGATGCTAGAGCAACATCAAGTAGTATTTGCATGGTTAATCAAATGCATGGCTTTTCAAGATGTGAGGCTTACGAAATGCATGGATTTTGAGAGTGCATGGCTTAAGAAATGCACGGCTTGAGAGTGTACGACTTTCGAAATTCATGACTTTTGAGAATATGCGGCTTACGAAATATGTAGCTTTTGAGAGTGCGCGGCTTATGGGATTGATATGACCTATCGATACGGAATGGTTTGGAACTTCTCGACGTTGTAAATCTTCGGGTAACGTGAGGAGTTCGTGCTTTGATAGCGTGTTTCTACAGCTCAAGAAGAGATGTATGGTTTATGGGAGTGTGTGGATTATGAGATCGATATGACTTGTCGACCCAAAACGGTTTGGAACTTCTCGACGTTGCCAATCATCGAGTAATGTGAGGAGTTCATGTTTTGAGAGAGTGATTCCATGGCTAAAGAAGTGATGCATGGCTAATGGGAGTGCACGACTTATGAGATTGATAGGACCCATAGATACGGAATGATTTGGAACTTCTCGACATTGCTAATCTTCGGGTAATGTGAGGAGTTCATGCTTGGAAAGCATGATTTAGCTCAAGAAGTGATGCACGCCTGATGGGAGCGTGCGGCTTATAGGATCGATATAACTCATCAATCAGGAAAGTTTAGAACTTACTGAGGTTGCCAATCGTTCGCGTAATGTGAGGAGTTCGTGCTTCGAGATGCGTGCTTCCACGGCTTAACAAGTTATGTGTGTCTTATAGGAGTGTGCGGCTCATGAGATCGATTTGACCCGTCGATCCGGAACGGTTTAGAACTTCTCGATGTTTCCAATCTTTGGGTAACGTGAGAAGTTCGTGCTTCGAGAGCATGGTTCTACGGCTCAAGAAGTGATGCGCAACTTATTGGAGTGCGTGGCTTATGGGATCTATACGACCCATCGATCCGGAATGGTTTGGAACTTCCTGAAGTTGCCAATCTTTGGGTAACACGAGGAGTTTTTGCCTTAAGAGCATGGTCCCATGGCTGAAAAAGTGATGGGAGTACACGGCCTATGGAATCGATACGACCAGTTAATCCAAAACTATTGGGGACTTCTTAACGTTGCTACTCTTCGGGTGACATGAGGAGTTTGTGCTTCGGGAGCGTGGTTCCATGGCTCAAGAAGTGATGCGTGGCTTATGGTAGTGCATGGCTTATGAGATCAATAGAAACTATCGATCCGGAACAGTTTAGAACTTTTCTGCATTGCCAATCTTCAGGTAATGTGAGGAGTTCATGCTTCAAAAGCATGGTACCATAGCTAAAGATGTGATGTGCAGTTTGTAGGAGTGCATGGCTTATAGGATCGATATGACCCATCGATCCAGAATGGTTTAGAACTTCTTGGTGCTGACGGAGGGACACGTGTTTTGGAGGAGACAAGGGTCGAGCTCCGTCGATCCAGTGGTTTGAGTCGATTTGACCCCATCAACTCGGGAGATTATTTGTTTTAATATGGTTTTATCGATTCAAGAAGCTAGGCGCAGCTTACGGGCTGCGCACAATGGTTTGGTCCTTCCCAATGCTGGAGAAGCGATGGTAGCTCTTGAAGATAAGAATCGAGTTTTCCAATCAATCCGACGATTTGACTTGGTTAGAATGCGATTTTGTCAGTTATAAGAGATAAGTGGTTTTTGGATCAGGTAACCATGACTTGGGTGATCCTCTAGTATTTCGAGAATATGTGCATGGACAAACAGGTAAGGTTGTAATGTTTAAGAGATCTACAACCAACCACATGGAGATGATTATGCAGAAAGAGCTTGTGGGAGTTCAGGGCAAAACTCTCGTTTTTGTTCCAAACTATCTTTAGACAATTGGTCTTCAACTAGCATATAGTCAGAGAGGAAAAGGAACTGATCATCAAGGGTAGTAAAGGAGGAGTTGGGAAGAAGTAAGAAAGGATTATGCTTCTATTTCATTTGTTGCGCTAGCTAGGTTTTTAAGTCCGTAGTTGTTAGAATGACAAAATTTTCAATTGGACGTAACAGAAATGTGATATGATTAGCCTCGGCTTTTCTTGTAGTTATTCAAGTATGTGTGGTGCCCCCACATGCCACCGGGCTGTTCGCCGCTCAAATTTTATGCTAGGTTTCTCTATAACCATTTTGGTTGCACACAGTCTAGTGAATGCAACTGTCTTCTAGATGATTAAAGCATGGGAAAGTCTTTATCTTCATAGACTAATATATTGGGTATTTGATATACTTCTCCCAGGTGCCGAATCTTGGATTGATTTGAGTCTGCCTATGATTGATCACCAGGTCGTTTCAGTTTTGGCCTAGTTTATTTGAGCGACATTGAGGCTCTGGAATTCAACATTGTTTGTCTCGTTGGTTATTGGAAGTGATTCTATTAATTTTGCATAGTGACTGGTGTGATTGTCAATTCATGGCCTCGGAGTAGGGCTTCATTGATTTCAAGCAGTTTGGATCAAATAACAACTGATCTTCTAGTTGGCCTTCGCGATGCTCCAGTTCATGAATGATTTTTGGATCAGATGACTATTGATCTACCGGTTTGCCTTCACGACATTTTAGTTTGTAAAGGACCTTCACTATGTTTTAGTGCATGAAGGATTTTTTGTAGTCGGATGTCTGACGACCAGGTGGCCTTGGAACAATAATTTATCGATTTCGAGAAGAATTTTGATCAAATTCCTAGTGACTAAATGGCCCTAGAACAATTATTCATCAACTCTAATAAGATTTTTAGGTCATGTCTCTGATGGCCCAGCGGTCTTAAAGCGCTAAATCATCGAGTTCAAGAGGAATTTTGGTCAGATATCCAGTAGTCAGGTACGGCCATGGAGCGATAATTCATCGACTCTAAGAAGAGTTCTGGGTCGTGTGTCCAATGGCCCGATGGTTTTAAAGCCATGATTCATCGACTTCCAAAGGAATAATTTGGATTTGGCTCATGGGAAGAAGGTTTTATCGATTCCTAGAGACTAGGGGTTGGATCTTCTTGTTCGACGATCCTTTAGACAAGCTTTCTCGATGTTACAAGAGCAACACCGGTTCTCGGAAGGTGGATTGACATGACTCGTCGAGGGCATAGAAGTATTTCTTTCGCCATGCTTTCTGCATCAGTGTCCCGGTACGGCTCATTTGGAAAAGAAAAGTAGAGAAGGATGGATGAGAACACATTTCTTTATGTTGATGCCCCATTCCTTAGTAGTTAGCTTGCCACAATGTTATTTGATAATCATCCTTTCGCCTGATTTCATCGGTTAGCGGGGTACATTTCTACTTGGTCTTAGTGCACTTGCTTAGGCAAAAGGTCCCTAAGGTCCTCTAGCTCCTTTGTCGTTTAATATGTTCTTTGGAAAATTGCCGGGTTTGCCTTCTACCAATTGCATTACCTATAGTCTCTAGACCTGGTTTGCCTTTCCATAGAATTCTTCCACGATAGTAGGTTATTTCATCCTTTAATGATTCCTAAGGGCCTTGTAGTAGACTGCATCCATCACCATCGCTTCATCTATATGCCAGTCATACTTGTAAAAAAACAATTTTGGATCAGTTGTACAGTTGTAGGAAGGTATAGTTGGCATGATAAACTTCTTTGGATATTCCGCATGCTGCATCGCTTCGGTGAATGGTTTTGATTAGGGTAGATGTTGTAATCATTGTCGGTCCGGTCTATTTTCAAGTTATGGTTATTTATAATGCTTGAGAATGATATATCCATGATTGTCCTACGCTTGAATGATTGAAAATACCGATTGAATGGCAAATCACTTAGGATGGGGTCACGGATTAGTGATGATCCTTAAAAAATTTCAAACTAGGCGAGATTGATCTGGGGCGACAAGGAAGACCTCATAAGGTTGCATTCCAAAATTCAAGGCATTTGGAGTTTACATGTAACACCCCATATTTTTAATGACATTAATTAATAAAATAATAAGGTGATGAACGGATTGACATTTTGATTAATAGGGGTAGTCGTGCCATGTTAATGAGTAAATAAAAATGAGATAATATGAGATAAAATAGATAAAGGGTTAGGAAGTAGGTAGGGGCAAAATGGGAACAAGGAAAATCCTTATACTCTAAACCTTAAACCCCTTAGCCATGTATTCTCTTAATTCATTCTCTTTTGCAAACTAAAAAACCTAGAGGTCGGCCGGCATTTAAGAGAATAAAGGAAGAAAAAGCAAAGGAAGAAGATTAATCAAATCAAAAGCTATTCAAATGTCAAATCCTTAATCTCAAGCTAAGATGAATAATGATTACATTTCATTTTCTTAAATATTTTCAGTTTTAAGTTAAATCCTATGTGTTTTGCAAGTCTATGCCATGTTGTTGAATGATGAAATGTGTACATATGCTTATTGATGATTTATGCTTGTTCATATAGATTTTATTATATGTTTTGATGTGAAAACCCCTATTTAAACATCAAAATGTCTTGCGAATTTAGATTTAAATAAGAAAAGATATTTTAGTGATGGGTTTCAATTTTAATGCTTTTATGAAATATTGTGGATTTTATATAAATTTTCTAGTGTAGAAATTGATTATTTGGGTTATAAATTATTTACGGCTAAATAATTATTTATTTGTGTCTGGAATTTATACATGTTAGAAAACATATTGAAAATAATTTTTTGGAATTTTTGTAGAATTTTTCTAAATGTTTTAATGAGTATATAAAATTATTTAAGGTATGAGACCTATATGTTTTATATATCTATAAAAGGAGAAGGGGTATTTTATAAAATAAATTTAATTGTTATTTCTGAAATTATGGCAGTGCTTTTAGAAAAGAAAAATTAGCAACCAATAAGATTTTGACAAATACAGCAGGTTAGTCAAAAAGTATTCCTCATTTAAGTTAAAGACGAAATTTACTTGTTTTTAGCCTGTTTCGCCACTTTCGGCACCCCCACTTTCAACAAAGATGGCTTTCGACTTAGTCCCTTCGCCTCAATCACTATCGAAACCAATGTGCATGGAATCATAGACTTGGTGTGTGGAAAATTGGAAAGAAGTGGAATATATGAGGTCAAAACCCAGGGGTTCCGAAGGGGTTGAAGCGTTGCTTTGTTTTAAAGTGAAATATGCGCCTGCTTTGCTATCGAATACACTACTTCGACTTGGTTAGCTTTCGACTAGTTCAAATGGTTTAAATAATTGGTTTCAAAGAGGTTGTGCCTTTGATTTTAAATACATGCTTTCGACTAGGTCAAAGCCCTTAGCTGCCACTTTTCTTACCTTTCGAAGATAATGGTTTTGGAAGGAGTACTTGTTTTAAAAACTTGGCCACTTCTCCAAAGCTTTCAAAAAGGTGGTTTCGACACCATCACTTCTTTACTTAGGAATAGCTTTCTAAAGGAATGCTTTCGACTCTAATTAGTTTCAAATCATTTTTCTCTAATTGAAGGCATAATCCAAATGGATTCAACCGAGACGGTTTTCAAAGGTTTCGAAGGGGTAAATTTTGAATGATTTCGAAATGTTTCCACATGTTTTAATTAAACCCAAAGGCTTTCGAAAGGTTTAATGTTTTATTGCTTTCAAAAGGGTTTTAAATGAAGGTTTTGAAGTGGTGGTTCCCCAATGATTTCGAAAGGTTTTGAAGGAAAGTTTTCCAGTGGTTTCGAAGGGTCTAAGAGGAAGTTTTTTTCAATGTTTTCGAATAGCAATTTTAAAGTGTTTTAAAAGAAAGATGTCTAAGGTTTTAAAGCTTTCGAAAGGAAGATTTTTAATGGTTTTGACAGGTTTCTATGAATGGTTTCGAAAGGAAGGTTTTGGCCTTTCGGCCTAGGTTGAGTAAAGGGTTTTACTTGGTTTCGAAGGAGGTGCTTTCAATGGATTCGAAAGGGGGTATTTTCAAAAGTTAAATGTTTTCATCAACAAAAGGTTTGAGTAAAGCATATATTTGACATGGTAAGGTGATTTTGAGTCAAGCATAGAGTGTAAGTGTTTTCCTTATTTAAGTTTGGTTTAAATGGTTTTAAATCAATTTCATACGAAAGGGATTTTAAGGAAAATTTTAGGAAGGTGTCCCTAAGTAAAATGACTCGGATATTAGAATACCAGATGGGACTGGTATAGGATCGTGCCCGTACATTTTCTATTAGCCCTAGCTAATTTAGTCCAAAATTCTTGTGTGTAGGGATTTACCATAGGTAAGACTAAAATTATGAATACACACAGAAAGGAATATATGTTTGTATACATATAGGTTATTGGTGAGCCCGCAAAACCATTAGGATCAGGTGATCTTGGGAGACGATAAGTTAGGGACAGACCATCCAGAAGAGAAGTATTTAAAAGATAGTTAAGGATAAACCGTCCAGAAGAGGTGTGTCTAACATATGTTAGATTATTTTGTTATACTGTTTGGTAGGCCTGAGTCGACCAAAGGTTAATAGTTAGCCAAACAAAACTATAATGTTCGAACCGATAGTCCATTTGTTACATGATATGTAAGTTTACATAAAACGCTTTACTATTTTAACCAGTTTTGGTTGTAGGATTTTGAATTACAAAAGATATGCTTTAAAAGGATGTTATGAAGGGAAAACCGTTCTGCTAAGCGGCTTGTCCTAACTTAACATTAAATAACCGAGATGTAATTATTATTCACACCAGGCTTTCTGTCTAACTCGAAGTTTATATTTTTTTTTCCTTAAACTCTCAGGTGCTCAAATTTAATTTGAGTAGGCTAAGGGCTGAGGTTTTACAAATTTTAGTGGGTTGACGAATAAAGCCTTCGAGACGAGCAGGTGGCAGACAGCTAGCTATATAGGAGTTGTTGTTTTTTTTTTTTTTTTTTGATGTATTGTATTTATGACACTTATGTCTATTTAATACTCTGATCAACCAAGGAGGCAACATCATATGTTGCTCTTGGCATATTTATGTAATAATTATATTTTATCTAAACCTGGAAAAATGATTATGGGTTATGTAATTTGAATCTGAAACATGTGTTTTGGAAATGTAATGTGAAAAGATGTTTTCAAAATCTGCGATATTGTTTCACATTCAAATGCTTCCGACATTATGGATACCATTAACATAGCCGTGTTTACTTGTCGGAAGTTAATACTATGGATGACTGCGGCATTGTAGCGCTTAGCTTTGGGCCTATAGATAGGAGATATTACAACTTGGTATTAGAGCATAGGTTTATGAAATATTTTAACTAAAAATGATTTTTTGAAAGACATAATCCTTAGGAGTTAGAGTTAAGATCAGGGTATGGGATAACGCTATAGTAGCATACTTGTATTTGCTATCTATAAGTATATGCTATATCTCTATTCTCCTATCCATATTTTAGCTATACTTCTGTATCTCACGAGGCTTGAATACAGATATGGACGCTAGAAGAGGCAAAGTTAACCTAGGAGGGGACAACACTACCACCAATGGTGATTCCCGACCAAACACATGGAGGACTCAAGGTCAGGCTCAAACTGAGAATGTTGGTGCTGGAGTCCTACAAGTGGATATGGGGGTTATGTATCGTTTTTTCATAAACATGATGCAAGTTGGAATTTCCGCTAGAGTTGTTGGAGGAAATGCTACGGGAGGTGTTCTAGGGGCTCCAATTATCAACCATTATACTAACTTGAGTAGAGACTATGCTAGACTTGGAGGGAAGCCATTTATCAATACTAAAGATGTTATAGAAGTAGAAAACTGGTTGTTGCACTGTGAAAGGATATTTGCTAAATTAGGGCTCAATGACGAGTAAAGGAGGAGGCTTGCTTTGAGACAGCTTCAAGAAGCAGCTCTATTTTAGTGGAATAGTGTGACGGTTAGAATAAATGAAGAGGAGATAACATGGACTGAGTTTAGGAGAAGATTCCAGGATAGGTTCATGTCGATAATGGTGCAGTCTATTTTGATCACAAAGTTTGCTGAGTTAGAACAAGGAGAAATGTCTATTTTGGAATATGCTAGCAGATTTGAAGAGTGTGATAGATATGGGTATGCCATTATTGATACAGTGATGAAGAGAAATGAGGAGTTCATGAAGGGGGTTGAAGCCTGAGTTGACTAGGGCTACCTTACCGCATATTGGAGATCCCTGTGATGTGGTAATGGAGATGGCGTAAGACATGAAGAGATGCTTACTAGTTTGGAGAAGGAGGTCCAAGTTAGGCGTGGTCAAAAGAGAAATTTCTTTCATAAGAAAGATGCTCAGAAAGGTGGAGCAACAAAGAAGGTGAAGTCTAAAGTGGTATGTTACAAGTGTGATAAGAAAGGCCATTATGCTCATGAGTGTGATGACCCACCTTTCTATCCACAGAAAGACGTATCATCAATAAGAAAAGAGAGAGATAGAAATACAAAAGATAGAAAGAAAGAATAACAACATCAAAATCTCATAGCGGAAACAGAACAAAATATAATACATCACATAACTATTACATAGTTTACATATATCAGAGTTACACAACATCATTTAAACATGACAATCATATATACATCTGCCATTACATACATCCCAAAATACAACATACATTAACTAACATAGCGGAACTAGATAGATAGATATGTCTGGACTCCTGCTCCAAGCTCCTCCAGAACTCAACAATCCAAAACCTATCACTTGGCTACTCATAAAAATTTGAGTACCCAAGAGTTTATGAAAAACAGAAATAAACTCTGGGTCCGACATGGGTCTGGTATGAGTGAACGGATTAAAGTTGTTTAACTTTGAAAACCATTTGAAAATAAAGGTATCATGTAAGACTTCCACACATAAACATGGTAAGTTTTTACCTTACACTAACCAAAACATTTTAATAGGAAATCCAGTGATATTATAATAGTGTCTGGGGTTTTCAAGTAAAATACAGAAATAGCTGAAATGCTTTCATCTCACATTCCAACATAGTTGGGCAAAATTAAAACGTACGGCGCTTATTGGAGATTGGATTCCATACAATGGCAGGGCTAATGGGGTACCGCCCGTCACGGTACGGGGCCTAGATCACCATATCGAGGATCACTCACGACCCCCTACAACGCAAGGCCAGAACCATTCCTTACTGAATGTTTCCAAACAAGATAACCCCGCGGTTGTATCTAGCAACCGCCCACACAGCCGAAATAAAAAGGGACATCTAGATAGGGGTATATCTCGTCCTGCTTGGGTGCTACCCACCTAACCTTGCTGCACCTCCCCTGTTTTAGTCATTCCCGGTTGATGAGGCTTGAGGTTGTGATTACCTTTATAGAACATATCTCTTAGAATGCTCATCGTCCACCTGACGATGTTCTGAAAGCATTCAATCCATGCAAGTTCGTTCCGGGTTCGAACGAAACCGAAGGCATTATCTCATTACACTCATTTTGGAATCACCCTCAGAGTTAAGGACAATAACCCTTGCACTCTGAAACACCATCTCAATCTTCACATGAGATGCCACGACCTAATGTTTAATTTGGATCGATGTGGTTTTCGGATAATCATAACTGACACCCGATCCCGGTCTCATCGAAATCCAAATGCCATTTTAAAGGTCAAGTTGTTTAATATTTTAAACAATTTAATTCAACACTTTGAATTCACATAGCATTTATCACAGATAAATCATACACAATCATTATAGATATATCAAAGCATATCACAAAGTATCACAGAATATCACCAAATAGATATCACAAATTCAGATATTCTACTTATACAATCATCCATAAGCAAGCATCTTTAATCCTTATTGACAATTCATTAATTAATTGATCATTCCATTTCATAGCATTTAATTTATTAATTACTTCATAATCAATTTACTAAACCTTAATGGCTTAATTCATTACTTCTTAATTATTAATTAATAACCCTAATTATTAATTTTTAAAACTTAATTACCCATTTATTAATCCCTAATTGCTTAATTAATCGATTATTAATTCTTAATTAAATTACTTAATTAGTTAACTACTAATCATTCATTAATTAACTTTAAATAGTTAATTTAAAATTCTTAATTACAAAATTATTAAACACTTAATCATTTGTTAATCAATTTTTAATAACAAATTTATAAATCTCAATTCACTTAGTTAATCGCAATTATAAATTAAGTACCATTCTTAATTTTAATACAATATAAACCAAGTAAATAAATCATGTATCTTACATTTTAAAATCTACCTTAATAACTTTAAATAAACTAGTTACTAACTTAAAAGATTAATGTTAAGTAAATTTAAAACTTATCTTACATAACCACTTAACTAAAATATTAATTAAGATTTAAAAACATTTCTAAAGAATTAACTTAATTAATTATGTCTTAAAATAAATTCTTATCTTCAACTTCAGGCATTAATTAATTCATAAATACTTAACTTGTATAAGATGACAAACTTCAATTTTTATTAGGCTACAAGTTGAAAAATCAAAACCCGAGAATGCCCCCAGGTTTACTCGAGTTGATACTCGAGTTTCTCCCATCATTTCTACGATTCCATCTTCCTTCCTCACATATGTTTCTTTTTTTTAAGTTTTAGTTTTAAACTTAATAAACTGGTTTCCAGGCTCGAGAATCCCGCGTTCCAACCTGAGTCAATCCACCATTTTCTCGAGTATCAACTCAAGTCGCTCACCACCCAACAAGCCCTGACACCAAATCGATGTCGTACACGGGTACAGTGTCTCGCCGACGCTTCGGCGAACCTCACTTCCTCCGACAAGTCGTGAATCACCCCTATATTCGATTACCAAAATCAACTCGATGCCACATATTCCAGATCGAGATTTCGCCCTTCATTTGAAAACCTGTAACTCGACTCTCCTCGGCAAATCACTTGGCCTCACTCACACCGTCCACAGTAGGCGATACAACTCCGGCCTCACCACGTCAATCCTCCATTCTACCATTCCCTTGAGTTTCCAGAAGCTTGATAAACCAGAGGAGACGAACTCGTCTCGTTTTCTGACCACAACAAACTCGAGCCTTAAACCCTAATCTGGCCTCATCCCATCAATTTTTGCAATAAAAAAATTATCTAACAATTTTCCTGAAATCATCGATTGCCAAACCTGCTTCGCGCAAAATTTCAACATCCAATATTGGTTCGATCATCAGAAAATGGTTAAAAAGCATATTTTGTTCAACTATGAACTGCTCCTAGCATACGCAACTAAAAATCACCATATTAATTTGAAAAATCCTATCTTTGAATGTTGTTTCAAGTTATATAATCGACTTAATATTTTAAAATATTCGAATTTATCATATGATTGTCTCTTTACAGTAAAACTGAATTTGCAGAGTCCATTCTTCATTATCGAGCTTAAAAAAATTCTTAGGCCATAATTTAGATTTAAACAAGCTTGCTTTGTTGATACTTTAAGCCTAACAAAGGTTGGATGATAATATTTGGAATTTTGATTAAATATTCAACTCTGTAACAACAAACAGAGAAGACCAGTATATTCAATTTTTCATAGAACAATCTATATATAAACACAGAACTATATTCAAATATAACACATATACAACACAATATTATCAATGAATCACCTGTACAGTTTTTAATTATACTTAAATCTTTAAAGATTTGTGTTTACTCACCTGAAAAGTGTGTGAACAGAGAGCCAATATCTGTTTTGAAAACTGCAGTTTGATCTGCTTCTAAAACGTCCTGTTTTGTTTAGTTGAATTGGATTTGAGTTTATAAAATGATGATACTTATTTTCTTTTTCTGGTTTTGCTTAGTTGTGAATGAGCTAACTAAAAGGATGTATATATAAAGAGAAAGTTTTGTACAGGGTAGGCTTTAACTGGTGTATTCTTTCTTTGGTCAGATTTTTTTTTCTTTTTTTTCTTTCTTCTTTGACTAAACTAGATTTTTTTGTTGAAAATGAGATGATTCATATACATTTCGAAATGACCTGGTTTTGTGCTTGAATAGATAGCATTTAATGCAATTGTTTCCTTCTATGTTTACATACTTATTCTACTGGATTTTGTATATAGATATTTTGTTTTATTATCTTCTTGCTTTGCATAATTCACATACACACATTTTGTCTGGATTTGCTTTACCTTTGTGCTTAATATAAAAATTATTATAGTTATTGTTATGTGTTTATCTTATGTTTCTTACACACAATAACCATTTAAATATTTATTTCTAACATAAATCCCTTTTTTTTCTATTTTAAGCTTAAACTATCAACACTTAATTTATATTCATATACTATTTTATACCTATATTTAATATTAATAAGATTTGATTTTATTTTAAGCATTATCATCTATATTACATTCATATGCATATATCTAGATTAAATGTTAATAAGGTAGAGCATTTTAATTTAATTAAATAAGATAAAAATATTTTTGAAAGACTTTATTTTAAATTTTCAAACCAAAGTTTTCTTCAAAACACACACACACATATATATATAAATGGTAAATGTCCAAAAGTTTTGTTCATTTTTAAAATGATAAGTTTGTATTTATTTAAATTAGATTAAATGCTTATTAAAATAATATTGCCAAAATCCCGAGTTGTCGCATTTTGGTATCAAAACGTAGGTTGGTGATAACCTCGGCTCTGGTAGGAATTACTCATTGAAAATAGAGTCCGTAGCAGTCTAGAATGAGTTTGAGCGTATTAATAGATATGAGCGTGTATTTATTAGTGAATATAAATTGTTTTGATATTGCGTTGACTTATTCGTTGAGTGGAACAGGAATTCTGATCGGGTAAGTTGGCCGCTATTCGAGAAGAGTTTATAAACACCTGACGCGATAAATTGACATGGTATTATTTTAAAGGTGGGTGAATGAAATAATTTTACCCCAAGATTATATTTTGATATAAAATTCTTAAATTGTTATATAACTTGGATGTTCAGATGATAATAATTTAAACAAATAAGATCATAAAAATTGGAATGACTTGTATGATCAAAGGGAAAAATTGTATGAGCATAAATTATACAAATAAATTATAGATAAAATTTGATTTAAGTCAAAATTTGAAAATTTAAAACCCCGGAGATTTTGGAAGCGTTTTTCGAAGTGTTTTGAAGACAAATAATAGCATTATTATTTTAAGAAGTATTTCTGAAAGGAAATTGTTTCAAATAAATTTTGGGAAGGGAAATAGCATTAAACTCACTTCAATCGCTGGAAAATAACTTCGGTGATGACTGTAGCATCATCGATGTTCATTTTTGAGTTTCTTAGTGACAGGTTGCTGCCAAATTGATTTGTTCAGAAAAGCTAGTTTGTTTTTGAAAATTTCAAAGGAAATTTGTTGGGGATAAAAACCAGGACTGGTTTAAAAATTTGAAAAATGTGATTTTGAGATAATGGTGATTTCAAAATGATTTGAAACCAAGAACCGGGTGTTTAAAAATCATGATGAGATAGGTTATAAGCTTATAAATTGAGATGATTTTTAAATCAGGAAGGAAATATGAGCTTTGAATGTTGGAATTTAAATTTAAAGTGAAAAGCTAAAAATGAAATTAACTTGGATTGAGGAAGAAATTGAATCGAATTGAATTAAATAAATCTGAGTTAAAATAGAATTGAGTTGGAATAAAATTCAGTTGAGTTATAGGTGATATTGAATGGAATTAGATCCTTACTTAAATAAATGGAAGTAAGTTGGATAAGAAATAAGTTGGAATAAATGAATTAGAATAACTTATAAAAGAATTAAAAATCCATAGAATAAAAATATGTTGGGGTTATAAATAAGCGTAAATTTCGAGTTAAAAATAAAAGATGAATATATTCAAGCCTAGGATGAACGGAAATGTGCAAAATAATAAGTTGTGACTTATAAAATTGAGAAGTGAAATAGAAAACCCAAAATAAATATTGTTTGATGTTTTGGAAAATGAAACAAAAATCCAAACTTGAATTATAAAATAAATTGAACTTAAGAAAATTAATGGAAGTGATTTTTGAGATTAAAAATCAAGTATTGAATTATAAATAGGGGGAGAACTAATTAGATAATAAATTAGTTAATGAAATATGTAAATGGAACCTAATGTAGTTAAATAGAAGCTGAATTGTGAGTTGATAATGAAGTTTGGAAATAAAATTCGAGTTATAAATCAAATTCGACTTGAATCGTTGGTGAAGTAAATATAATTGAAAATGTTGCCAAATAAAAAGAAATTGGATTAAAGTAGGGATGGTTTTAGTTGCAAATAAAACCATATGATTGGGAATAAATTGAAAATGGCCTTGTAATTAATTAAATGAATTGAGAATGAATTGAATCTGGAAATTTAAAATTTATACGAAACAGATGAACTAATCAAATAAATTTGTAGTTTGAAAAGAGATTGGATTGAAATAGAATCAAGTTAAATTGAAAAGGAAAATTTATTTGCTAAATGAAAATGAGCTTAAGTATAAAATTTGATTGATTTGAAGTAAATTAATTTAAGTTTAAAATTAGTGGAAGCTTGGCTTCGAGAAAGGGTAAAAGTCCATTAAAAAAAGCTTGGGTAAATTTAAATTGGGAAATGGTTATTAATATATAAGCATGGAATGGTTCAAGCTTAATAAAATGGCCTCAAATGAAATGAAGACGAATATGGAATGAAATGCAAATGTATGGTTGGTGAATAAGCTGAATGGAATGGTTTGAGTATTGGTCGTAAGCAATTGTAATAAGTGTCGGAACCTTGTATGTGCTTATGGAAATTATATAACATGCATTATATGTGAAATTTATGTGTTGGCTATATTAAAATAAGTGAAATACTAGTAAATTGTATATATTTAGCACTTACATGATTTAGTTGAGTAAGTGCAGGTACCGAAAAGCCGTTGGGCTGGATTTGATTGCGCAAATTGCTAATTACATAAGCCGCGTGCTTAAAAATGCTAAATAAAGGTACACCTACGCAATAAAAATAGGAAATATGAACTGTTTTTGTTTTTTCGACTGGGTGGGTCGATGTATATATATTTATATCTCTTGTCAAATTGCAAAAGCTCCTCCGTACAAAGGAGACTCTGCCAAATTTTCCGAAAATTTTGGGGAGCTAGAAAATTTTTGTTGGCGATAAGACGATTTCAAATTGGAATTAAAATAAGGAATTTCGGAAATGGAAATTGAAACTAATTTAAAATAATGTATGAATTGGTATAAATCGAAGATAAAATTCAATATTCAGAGTTGAAGATAAATTGAATTCATATGGAAATGGAAAAACTAATTTGAATAAAAGTAGATATGAAAACCTCTGTAAGGAAAAGTATAAAATGATTTTAAAAGCTATGATTGGATATTATTGCTAAGTAGGATATGCAAGCATTATAAAGGGAAAGGAAAATTGGTTTTGATTTCAGAAGATAAATTTGAATTGCTCGACAAAAAGGTAGGTGTTTAAATTTCTGTATGAAATTTGATTGGGTTTTTGATCTAGCCACTTGGCTTTTTGTTTTCTTTTGGAATTTGGGAGCCCGTAGAGGCATTTTGTAGTTGTACCGAGCTAGCCGCGCAAAGGAGACGCTGGCAAATATTTTCAAAAATTTAGAGAGTAAGAAATTTTTTGAGAAAATTGTGATAATTTAAATTTGAATTTAAATTTAAATTTGAATAAGTGGAGTAAATAATGTTGTTGGAAACTATCGAAAGTTTTGGAAAGTTGGTTGAAGTAATAGTGGGTCTTTAAAAAAAGATATGTTATGGCAAATTGCCAAAACTGTTTGGTTTTGGAAAAATAGTAATGGGTGTTGAATCATTCTTCCTAACTAGTAATTTCGGGGACGAAATTTTTTTAAGGGGGGAGGAATGTGACGACCCGGAATTTTTGGATGTTTAAAATTGGAATATTTAATTGATTTTAAATATTTAAAAGTTAATTTTTAACTTGAATTCAAATATCACTATTTATTTGATAATTAAATTATTAAATTCAATAATTGAAGATTGAGTAAAATATTAAATCTTGAATTTCAATCTTGTTAAAAATATTTTGAAGGCTTGTAAAATTTATACTGATAGTTCTGAAGATAATAAAAGCTTTTAAAGTTGAATTTGATAGTGTTTTGTTCAATTTTAAAAATATATCGTTTAAATTGAATTTAAAAATAGCCTTTCGAGGCACTGTCTTGGAATTCGACGAAACCAGTTCTATTGGATCTGTAATAATATATTATTATCGAATTTCAATTTTCGTATCGTTTGGTGTTATCGTGTGATCGTACGATATACAAACGCGCTGAAGTCTATATCGAAAATTCAATATAATAACTAGGTCCAAAAAGCTATCTTCTCCATTCAATCGAATTAGGACTCCAAACCTTTTCCATTGTATTCGAAATAGGAGTTTAATATTAGAAACGCCTGGCGGCATGCCTCGATAGGAGTTCACGATTTTAAGCTACGTAAATCGAGACGATTAAATATAAAGTATACTTTCTTTGACTGGTCAACTAATTTAATATTGGAACTGTATCTTTTTTCTAAAGCCATTTGTCTGATGATTCACGACATCTATCGCATTCACAAAATCAGCTAAGCCACGTTTCTTCTTTTCGATATAAAAAAAACTTCATGTAGAAGGAAACTGAGATGGCTTCTTTGGTTCGAATCATCCCCTCTTCCACTTCTTTTCGTATCTGCCAAAAATCAGTGAGTTAATCTTTTTTTTAATTTTATTTTCCTTTCTGTTCGATAATGGCGTTAGTTCGTTGCTCAACTAATCGCCATCACTCTCCCTCCTCTTATCAAAATCAGATTCGTTTCAATGAAATGGATGAAGATCGATTCGAACACGAGCCGTTGCTCGATTTCATGGGCATCTGGGGGGAGATTCGATCAGAATTCAAAGCAAAGTAAATTTTTGGCCGAAGCCGAAGAGGATGGAATCGACTCGAAATGTTGCATCGCAATTCGATCGCGATTGGGGCCAGCGCAACGCATGGATTGGAAGTGGTCGTCGTGTGCTCGCAAGGTGGATGGAGGGTCGATTTGGGATATGCGAAGAAGAGGTTGTGATGGATCAAGTTCGGCATTTGAGTGAAGGAAGAGGGATTATCAGGAACATAGCGACGGGTTTTGGCTGGCGACGTGGAGCTCGGTTGGGTTCTCGTCGCATTGGTGGGTCGAGGACGATACCAAGTTGTGTTAACAGTGAGGTATTCGTCTCTCCTTCTCATTTTTTCTTAATTAAATATATTCAGACTGAAAAAATATTAATAACAGTGAGATATATGTATATGCAGTCTGTTTTTTTCTTCAGTTAAAGTATATATTTGTTCATGCATGTATAATATGGTTAAAAGGAATGTCTTTACAGTAAAGAGATAAAACTCTGTTTTTAATTTTATAGGGTTGAAGGATTTTATGTTATTAGAATTTAAGTATATATAGGTAAGGTTTTGAAAATTTTATAGGGGTTTTTATTTTGAGAAGTTATTTAAAATCAGATTTTTAAAAGAAAATAAATACACAATTTTAAATTTACCAATTTATCAATATATTAAGGAAATAATTTGTTTAACTGGTTAATCAATTAGTTTGGTTACTAAAGATAAATTATTAAAGGAAATCAGTTTAAACCAAATCCTTAGTTAATTAAATTTTAAAATGGTAATTAATTGTTCGATTATTTCGAATATTAATAAAAATCATCTAATATTTATACAAGGTCCAAAATTGGGAGATAATGGTCGAGATGAAACTGGATTGTCAAACAAAAATCAAAGGTGAGTTAATCTCACTCA
Source organism: Allium cepa (assembly GCA_030765085.1). Classification (NCBI taxonomy): domain Eukaryota; kingdom Viridiplantae; phylum Streptophyta; class Magnoliopsida; order Asparagales; family Amaryllidaceae; genus Allium; species Allium cepa. The sequence continues at coordinate 331,834,168 of CM060934.1, forward strand.
TCTGGTTGTTATGTAAATTTAAATGGTTAAATTTAAATAATTAGTTGAATGATTGAATTGTTTTGATGTGTTATAATATATATAATAGTATATAGTATATATTGGATGATTGAGTACCCGCATTATATAGCGGATGAGACCCTATGTGCCGCATAATAGCGGATGATATTTTATAAATCCCATATACCGCGATATTCCACCTCGAAGTGGAATTGGTATTTATATTGTGCTAACATCTGTGGATGCAGGGAAACAGGTTGGAGGGATCCAACTAGATTGCTCAATATTTATTTAGATTATTTAATATTCTCTGTTATGATTATTTGGTATTCTGTGATGAATTATATTGGAATATTTAATGTTATGGTTTACTTGAATATATTTCGGGACACTGAGTTATCAAAATATATAGAATTGGATTTTTGAAAAGAAAATAAAGAAGAGAATTTGTAAGTGAAATAATTATAGAGAATTTAAATATATTTAAGAATGAACTGGATAAGAATAATAGTGGTTTTAAAACTCTAATAAATAAATTCCATGTATGGAAAGGGGATTTTGAAGAAATAGGAAGATAATGAACTTTAAACTTCAGTGTTATTATTTAAAAGAATAAAGCATTTATTTTAAATTTAAGATTTAAATTATTGGAAAAAAATAAAGAAGGAATTTGGGAAAAATCTGAAATTGGTGTTTTCGGTTAAAAGATTTTAAATCATAATTAAGGAATAAAAATCTGAAGTCAATGGGTTTTGAAATAAATGAGTAAGGAAGGAAATTTATTTAAAGGTGAAGTAATTTGGAAATCAATTTGAAAATTTATTTAAGTGTTTAAAATTGGTGTTTTAAACGGGAAATGTGACTATGACATTTACGAACTGGGTTTATAAAAGCAAAGTAATATATCAGTGGATATTTAAAGAATAAATTCACGATGGGAATTTATTAAAGAAATGAGAAAATTTGTTTAAAAATAAATAGTAATTTATTTTTAAAGGATGTGAAAGAGAAGTGTATTTCCCTGGATAGCCAAGTACGTTTTCAAAGTAAATTTTTAAATATAAGTTAAAGGCTTTAATGTTGTTTTAAAAAAAAGTGTGTTTAGAAAATTTATTATTTCTAAATGTTTAAATTCTAAAGTACGTATTTTCTTTTAATCTATTTATAGCAGTAATTATTTAAAGGTGGCTTGGTATTATGTTTTAAAGGTTAGAAAGTCAGTTTTATATTGTACAAAGTAGTTTTATTTTGAATATTCTTAAGATATATATTTTGAATAAGTATTAAAGTAATTTTTAATTTAAATGTTTTAAAGGATATTTTATAATAAAGAGTTTTTAAAATTATTTTAAAAATCTAAAGTTTTTGTGCTTGGTGTTTCAGTGGAAATAAGTATGTGGAAATTTATTTCATGAGAAAAGTGTGGTTTGAAAACTGTTTTAAAAAGGTTGAAAAGTGGAAATATATCTTGTGAATATATATTGAGATTAATAAATAATTTGGGGAAATTATTTACATTTGATGGATGTTTGTGGATGTTAATTGATAGTTAAATAACCAACTATCAATATTGGCCAATGCGCTGATCGTTTCGAAGAGACCGAAATCGGGATTAATTTCTCGAAAACCACTTCGATCCGATTTGTACGGTTTCATGGAAAAAACGAGTTCGGAGTCGAAGATGGAGCAGTGAAGTGCAAGGGCTAGTCGCTACTAATCCTGAGGATGTTTCCAAAATGGATGTAGTAGGAATAGTGCCTTCGGTTCCGTTCGAACCCGGGACAGACTTGTATGGATGAATGCTTTCAGAACATCGTCAGGTGGACGATGAACATTCTAAGTGAAACGTTCTAAAAAGGTAACGCTTAGTCTCAATCCTCATCAACTGGGAATGACTGAATGTTAATAAGGTGGAGCATTTTAATTTAATTAAATAAGATAGATTTTATTTTAAATATTTTTGAAAGACTTTATTTTAAATTTTCAAACCATAGTTCTCTTCAAAACATATATATATATATATGGTAAATGTCCAAAAGTTTTATTCATTTTTAAAATGATAAGATTGTATTTATTTAAATTAGATTAAATGCTTATTAAATAATATTGCCAAAATCCTGGGTCATCACATTCCTCCCCCATTAAAAGAATTTCGTCCCCGAAATTTAAAACAAAAGATAATTCAAAAGTTTTTATATTAACAACCCAAACATACATATCATCCATACATCAACAAACAATCAAACAGTCTATCCTAACAAACATTGCTAACTATCTGGACACAAATCCGGATAGGCTTTCCTAAAACTATCTAGGGTTTCCCAGGTACAATCTCTGGGATCCTCGCTCCACTGCACTTTGACGAGCTTCACTACTTTGCTCTTGAGTTGCCTGTCGTCTTGGTCAACGATCTGAATAGGGTTCCTGACCACAGTCAAATTTGGCTCGACCTCCAAATCTTCCTGGACTACTGGTTCTACAACCAGTGATGGGTCATGGATAAACTTCCTTAGATGAGATACATGAAATACATTATGAATTCCAGACATCCGTTCTGGCAATTCAATTTTGTAAGCCACAACACCAATCCTTTCCAGCACTCGGAATGGTCCAATATATCTCGGGGCAAGTTTTCCCGTCTTTTCGAATCTAATAGCTCCTTTGATCGGGGAAACTTTGACAAAGACAAAATCACCAATCTCGAATTCCAATTGTCTTCGCCTTTTATCTGCATACTTCTGTTGACGGTCCTAAGCAGCTCTCATCCTCTTCTTGATAAGCTCAACTTTCGCAGAAGCTTCACGAATCAAATCTGGTCCAAGCACAAGACGATCTCTCGACTCTATCCAACGGGATGGGGATCTACACGGTCTTCCATATAGAGCTTCATAAGGTGCCATCTTAATACTCGCCTGGTAACTGTTATTATAGGAGAATTCTACTAGATGAAGATGGTCTTCCCACGATCCACCAAAATCCAAAACACAAGCTCGCAACATATCCTCTAGAATATGATTCAGCCTCTCCGTCTGCCCATCTGTCTGAGGATAATAGGCTGTACTCAATCTCAAACTTGTTCCCATAGCTGATTACACAGCCTCCCAGAATTTGCTGGTGAAGATAGGATCACGATCACTTACTATGCTAACAGGAACACCATGCAATCTAACTATCTCTCTCAAGAAAATCCCTGCCAGAGAAGCTGCAGTACGAGTTCCCTTAACCGGTATAAAATGGGCGCTCTTAGTTAGACGATCCATAATCACCCATATTCCTTCGGTTTCCCTTCTTGGTTCTTGGCAAACCGTCGATGAAATCCATCGAAATAATCTCCCATTTCCATTCTGGAACTTCAAAAGGCTGCAACAATCCGGCTGACTTGTGCTGATCTCCTTTAACCTGCTGACAAATAGCACAACTATTAAAGAAAGCAGCTACATCCCTCTTCATGCTCGGCCACCAAAAAACCCTTCTCATATCCTTATACATCTTAAAGATTCCTGGGTGGATATTCAATCTGGAGCGATGACATTCAGTTAAGACTTCTTACCTCAATCCATCTATATTAGGTACACACAAACGACCATTAATCCTCAAAGCACCTTGATCGTCCACCTTGAAATCCGAATATTGACCATCCTTGGTTCCAAGAATCAGTTCCTCAAAAATCTATCCTCCATTTGCTTGCTTATGATTCTTTCCTGCAGAAACGAAACAACTTCCAGAAGAGACAGAACTGCATTCCTGCTAAGAGCATCAGCCAAAACATTTGCCTTCCCTGGGGTATATAGGATATCCAAATTATATGATGCTAGAAACTCGACCCATCGCTGCTGCCTCAAATTAAGATCCATTTGAGAGAAAAGATATTTCAACAGTTTGTGATCTGTGAATAACTCGAACTTCTCTCCCAAAAGATAGTGCCTCCAGATCTTCAAAGCAAAAACAATGGCTAACAACTCAAGATTGTGCGTAGCGTAGTTCCTTTCATGTGGCTTTAATTGCCGACTCGCATACGCAAGTACTTTTCCATTCTGCATCAAAACTGCTCCTAGTCCAACTATACAAGCATCCGTATAAACCTCAAATTTGCTTTTCCCATCCGGAATAGCTAGCACAGGTGCACCGGTTAGCCTCGTCTTCAATTACTGGAAAGCTTCTTCACACTGGGGTGTCCACTTAAACTTAGCTCCTTTCCTTGTCAACTTAGTTAGATGCGAAGAGATCTTGGAATAGTCTTTGATAAACTTTCTGTAGTAGCCAGCTAATCCCTGAAAACTATGAACTTCAGTCGGTGTCTACGGCTGCTTCCATTCCAGAATAGTCTCAACCTTCGCTGGATCTACAGAAATACCTTCTCCCGAAACAATGTGCCCTAAAAATTTGACTTTCGATTTCCAAAAACGACACTTAGAGAACTTCGCCTTCAAAACATGCCTCCTCAGTGTCTCCAACACTATTCTCAAATGTTGCTTGTGCTCTTCTCCAAACTTAGAATAGACCATAATATCATCGATAAACACCAAAACAAACTTATTCAATACATCCCGAAAGACTCGGTTCGTCAGATTGACAAAGTAAGCAAGAGCGTTGGTTAACACGAAAGGCATAACCAACTGCTCATAGAAACAATTTGGTCCCCTAAATGCAGTCAAGGGCTTACTATCCTCAGCTACCCTTAACTGATGGAAACTTGATGCTAAATCCAGTTCAGAAAAGACAGAAGCTCCATGCAGCTGGTCAAAGAGATCATTAATACGAGGAAGAGAATATTTATTTCGAATGGTCACTTTGTTCAGTTCCCTATAGTCAACACAGAACCTTAGCGATCCATCCGACTTAGTGACAAACACCGCAGCAGAACCCCAACAAAAAAAAATGGGCCTAATCAATCTCTTCTCCCAAAGATCCTGAGTCTGCTTAACTAACTCATCCCTCTTTCTTGGAGCCATCCTCTTACTAGGCTTAATCACTGGTACTGCTCCTGGAACCAAATCAATGCAAAACTCTATCTCTCGATGCGGAGGTAAACACTTGACTTCCTCGAATACATTTGGGAAATCTTGGACTACATTGACATCTTCAACCTTCTCTTGAGAAATCTCAACTCCATGTAAAAGACTACTCAAGTGAATTCCAGAATTATCACATGTCACTCTAGCAATTCTACCCAGATAGATTTCCAACGAAACTATTCTCTCATCACAATTCAGGACAGCCTTATACTTATCAAGCCAATCCATCCCCAATATAAGGTCAAACCCCATAAAATCCAACACATAAGGGTCACAAGAAAAAATATGGGACAGATAGGAAATCCTCAAATCCCTACAAATCATATCTAATTTGGTTACCCCTCCTATAGGATTAGATACAAAGAAGGGACAGTCTACAATACTAGGGGTAAGAAAGAACTTCTCTACAGATTCCAGAGAAATAAAACTCAAAGAAGCACCCAAATCAAATAAAACTTTAATATACTTTCCATTTAAAAGTAATGTACCTTCCAATACTCCCTTGCCTTTAGATGAAGTAGATGGTGTGCACTCCAAAGCAAATACCTTATTCTGCTTAGCTTTATTAAGTAGCAGGCAATCCTTGATCATATGACCTGGTTGGTGGCAATTGAAGCATAGAGATCTCTGAACCAAAGCCGAACCCGATGCACTTTGATACGACTGTTGCTACTATTGCTGAAATCCTTTCCTGGGACACTTATTTGCCAAGTGGCCTTCTTATTGACATATATAGCATTTGCGAGGTCCGTTATTGCTTCCAGTCTTCTTCTTGTTATGCTTCCTCCAATTGGGATTGAACTTATGCTTATTAGATTAGCAAAATTCCCTCCCGATGCTGCTACTGGTGTCACTGATCTCCTATTCATCAAATCCTCATATCTCAGAGCCATATCAATTAACCCAATAAAAGAACCTTTCAAGTGTGCCGTCATCTTCTCATGAAATTCTGGCCTCAAGCTTGCACAAACATTTCGTTCTTTTTGAGGGGAGTATCAATGATCCCTGGTCCATAGCAAGAAAGTTCATTGAATTTGGTCTCATACTCCGCTATAGTCATGCTTCCCTGCCTCAAATTCAGAAAATCCCGGTACAGACGAGTTTTTCCTGCCGTTGGCATGAATTTCTCCTCAAATAACTCTTTAAATCTTTCCCAAGAAATGTCATCCTCAGAGATATTTGCTACCGCTGCATCCTACCAGGCTGTAGTGCCTTCCTGCAATTGCCATGAAGCCATTTCCCTTTTCCTCTCATCGGACAACTTCATACTCTTAAAGATCCGCACACAAGAGCGTAGCCAAGCTTGGACCTCAATTATAGTCTCTGTCCCTTTAAATGGTTTACCTCCAAGGTTGGTGAAGTCTTTGCATAAAGCGGCAAAACTAACCGGAGGCGGTACCGGATCTACAGCCTCACTAGCAGCTTGACTTCTTCCATTATCGGTCGAGGTACTGCCCATACCTCTGCCTCTCCTTCCAAAACTCATATTGGCCACCTGGACAGGTAACTCAACAAATTTAGGTAGGTATATAGTTATATAAAAATACAAATATGCACTCTCAAGATAGATACTATTCCAGAGCCTTGGTATTATCTCAACTTATGCTCTGATACCAACTGTATGATACTTCTTTCTGTGGATAGAAAGGCGGGTCGTCACCATGAGTGTCGGATAGGAAAAGGAAAGAAGGCTACTGAGAAGAAAGGAGTTAGATGTTTCAACTATTGATCAATTTGGGCACTACAAGAACTAGTGCAAAGAGCCAACTAAAAGAGAAAAGGCCAAGTATTTGCATTGGAGCGTGCTACTTCAAAGCGACAGTGCAAGAGAAAGGAAAGCATTTTTAGGAGGTATGCTTTAGATCCACGATATGTTTATTGCATTTTATTTGATACCGGTGCATCACATTCTTTTATATCTCAATGTTTGGTAGATAAGCTTAGCCTAGAACCCACATATTTAATTACATCCTTAAGAGTTGCAAATCCAATAGGAGGGTATGTGACACTTGGGATGAAGTGTAATCACTTAGAGTTTGACTCACTAGGTTACACCTTTGTTTAAAGTTTGCATATATTTGACTTTGTAGGGTTTGGAATTATATTGGGCATGGATAAGTGAGTATGATGCTAGGATATTTTGCCAAGATAGAAAAATATCACTCAGACAGCCGGACTGTACTGATCAGATAGTTTATATCGTAGAAAACCCTAGCTGTGAGGTGAATTCTTTGTTGGGAGTTATGGAGTTAGAAGATGAGTTGAATCGTGTTTTCGTGGTTAGAGAATTCACATATGTCTTCAAGCCGGTAGTAGGATTGTCACTGAAACAAGCTATAGAGATTCAGATATGTTTGGTGCCTAGAGTAGAACTGGTGATTAGACCACCAAGCAGGATGACACCTACAGAAATGAGGGAGTTGAAGTCTCAGTTGGTAGACTTGGAAGGCAAGAGTTTTATCAGACCGAGTAGTTCACTTTGGGGAGTAGCCATAATATTTGCTAAGAACCCGAGCGAATCGTTAAGGCTATGTATTGATTATCGTAAGTTGAATGAGAACACAATAAAGAATCGATATTCGTTGCCTAGAATTGATGATTTGTTATATCAGTTGAGTGGAGCCAAGATATTTTCTCAGTTGGATTTGGCGACAGGTTTCCATCAGCTTAGAGTAGCAGAAGACAGTATATCTTTGACGGCATTTAGAACATGGTATGGGTCATACGAATGGTTAGTTATACCGTTCAGACTCACTAATGCGCCATCATTCTTTATGGATTTGATGAACCAGATTTTATGAGAGCACATAGATAGATTTGTGTTGGTGTTCATAGATAATATTCTGATATATTCCAAGGATGAGAAGGAGCATGTAGTTCATCTTAAAGTTGTGCTTGAGACGCAGAGGCAACATCAGCTAAAGGCAAAGTTTTTGAAGTGCCATTTTTGGAAGAAGGAAGTGAAGTTTCTTGGTCAAGTGGTTTCAGAGAAAGGGTTGTCAGTTGATCCAAATAAGATCAAAGCTGTTATTAATTAAAAGAGACCAGAAACTGTAACCGAGATAGGAAGTTTCCTTGGATTGGCTGGATATTATCGGAGGTTTATAAAAGATTTCTTGTATATAGCAGCATTGATGACCAAGCTAACATGAAGGGATGTGAATTTTGTGTGTATCCATAAGTGTTAAGAAGTGTTTAAGAGCTTAAAACACTTGTTGATTCATGCACCAATGTTAATGGTTCCGTAGGGGAATCAGGACTTGGTAGGTTATATAGATGCGTGCGGTACTGGATTGGAGTTGTATTAATGCAAAGGGGTAAAGTGATTGTCTATGCTTTTAGACAGCTTAGGCCGCATGAGGTTTGATATCCAATACATGATTTGGAATTAGCTGTAGTGATATTTGCATTGAAGGCGTGGAGGCATTACCTTTTGGGAGAGAGGTTCGAGTTTTATATGGATCATAAGTCGTTGAAGTATTTGTTTGCTCAAAAGCAGCTGAACATGAGACAACAGAGATGGTTAAAAAATTTAGCCGCTTATGATTTAGGGATTGAGTATACCCCAAGGAAAGGAAACAAGGTTGCAGATGTGGTTAGTGGGAAGCATCAAAATGTAGTGTTGGCTATGATAGTAGAATGGAAAGATTTGGAAGCCTTGACAACTTGTAGAGTGCAGTGGAGGTCCAAGGCTAGGTCCAATGGAGAATCTACTATGTTATCTTGTTTAGAAGTCCGACCGATATTGATTGAGAAGATCGCTTCTAAACAGGAAGTGGATCCAGTATTAGCTGAAAGGATCGAGAAATTAGAGGATGGAACGGAGAGCGATGACTTGAAAGATTTCAGTCTTGACCAAAGAGGATGGTTGAGAAAGAATGGTAGATTATGTGTTCCAAAATTAGGAGATATAAAGAAGGACGTTTTGGAGGAATGACATCGTTCGAAGTTCAGTATTCATCCAGGAGGAACGAAGATGTATCAAGATATGAAGAGAAGTTTCTTCTAGGAAGGAATGAAGAGGGATGTTGGCTTATGGGTGAAACAGTGTTTGAACTTTCAGTGGGTGAAAGCCGAGCATCAGAAGCCAAATGGGTTTCTTCTACCATTGGATGTTTCGGTTTGGAAGTGGGATTCTATTTCCATGGATTTTGTAGACAGGTTGCCAAGATCTAATAGAGGAAATGAAAGTACATAGGTCATAGTGGACAGATTGACTAAGAGTGCTCACTTCATTCCAGTTAAGTCAAGTAGGACGGCATCTGGATTAGCTAAGTTATTTATGAAGAATGTGGTTAGACTTCACCGAATTCCTTATAGTATTGTTAGTGATAGAGATTCCTTGTTCACTAGCGAGTTTTGGAAGAGTCTACAGGAAAGTTTAGGAACCAAGCTCAAGATGATTACCGCTTACCATTTCGCAAACAAATGGGCAAACAGAAAGAGTTCACATGATCTTCGAAGACTTGTTAAGAGCTTGTGTATTAAATTTTTGGGGACAATAGGAAGACCACCTACATCTAGTCGAGTTCTCGTATAATAATAGTTATCAGAAAATTATAGGATGGCATCGTTTGAGGCTTTGTATGGAAGACCATGCAAACCCTTTGTATTTTGGTTTGAGAACGAAGACAGATTGGTCCTTGGTCCCAAATTGGTAAGAGAAGCAGTAGCCAAGATTGAGTTAATAAGGGCAAGAATGAAGGAAGCTCAGTCTAGGCAAAAGAGATATGCAAATAAAAGGCGGAAAGATTTAAAGTTCTCTGTTGGAGATTATGTTTTGGTCAAAGTATTACCGATGAAAGGTGTTATCAGGTTTGGGAAGACAGGGAAGTTAGCAACGAAATTCGTAGGATCGTTTCCTATTTTAGAAAGGATCGGGAAACTCACGTATATACTAGAGTAACTGAATAGTTTGGCAAGAGTCCACATTGTTTTCCTTGTTTCTCATCCGAGGAAGTGTATTAGTGATCTAGACACTACTATAGCACCGACTGTGTTAGAATATTTAGTAATGAATCAGACATGACTATAGTCAGGAAGCCTATCCGGATAGTCGCATGAGATGAGAAGAAGTTGAGGAACAAGAAACTCGGATTATTAAAGGTCCGGTGGAGCGATGATGCTAGAGACTGTACTTCGAAGAATAAGAGTAGGATTAGAGACGCTTAACCTAATTTGTTTGAGGGTATGATTTACCTTTGATAGTTTTGTTTTGTACCGTATCATAATTTCGAGGACGGAATTCTTTAAGGAGGGGAGATTGTAACACCCTTTATTTTGACATTATTTTGGATTTTAGTTAGCTAAATAGAATAAAATAATGTAACGTAATTAATGGATTGAGATTGGTGATTAATAAGGGTAGGCATGCCATGTTAATGAGTAAATCAAAATGAGATAACATGAGATAAAATAGATAAAGGGTTAGGAAGTAGGCAGGGGCAAAATGGGAATAAGGAAAATCATTATACCCTAAACATTAAACCCCGTAACCATGTATTCTCTTAATTCAGTCTCATTTGCAAATTAAAAGCCTAGAGGTCGGCCACCATTTTAGAGAACCAAAGGAAGAAAAAACTAAGGAAGAAGATTAATCAAATCAAATGCAATTCAAATCTCAAATCCTCAATCCCAAGCAAAGATGAATAGTGATTACATCTCGTTTTCTTAAATGTTTTCGGTTTTAAGTTAAATCTGAAGTATTTTGCAAGTTTATGCCATGTTTTTAAATGATTAAATGTGTAGATATGCTTGTTGATTATTTATGCTTGTTCATATAGATTTTATGATATGTTTCGATGTGAAAATCCAATTAATGACATCCAAATGCCTTGCGAATTTAGATTTAGAGTTAGATCAGAAATGATGTTTTAAAGATGGGTTTCAATATTAATAATTTCATAAATTATTGTGGATTTTACATAAATTTTCTAGTGTAGAAATTGATTAATTGGTTTATAAATTATTTATGACTAAACAATTATTTATTTGGGTCTGGAATTTATATGTGTCAGAAAGCATATTAAAAGTGATTTTCTGGAATTTTTGTTGAATTTTCTTAATTGTTTTAATGAGTACTTAAAATTAAGGTATATGACTTAAATGCTATATATGTTTTTAAAGGGGGGATATTTTATAAATTTAATTGTTATTTATAAAATTATGGTAGTGCTTTTAGAAAAGAAAAATTAGCAACGAATAAAATTTGGACCAACATAGCAAGTTAGTCAAAAAGTATTTCTCTTTTAAGCTAAAGACAAAATTTACATGTTTTTAGCCTATTTCGCTACTTTTGGCATCCTGCTTCCGACACAGGTGGCTTTCAACTTAGTCCCTTCGCCTCAATCACTATTGAAACCAATGCATGGCATCAAAGACTTGGTGCACGGTGAATTAGAAAGAAGGCGGAAGGTATGAGGTCGAAACCCAAGGATTCGAAGGGGGTCAAAGCGCTGCTTTGTTTTAAAGTGAAAAATGCACCTGCTTTGCTTTCAACTATAATGCTTTCGACTTAGTTGGCTTCCGACCAGGTCAAATGGTTTAAAGAGCATGTGCCTTTGTCTTTAAATACATGCTTTCGACTAGATTGAAGCCCTTAGCCGTCGCTTTTCTTAACTTTCAAAGTCAATGGTTTTGGAAGGTATAATTGTTTTAAAAACATGGCACTTCTCCAAAGCTTTCGGAAGGGTGGTTTCAACGCCATCACTTCTTTACTTAGGAAAATCTTTCAAAAGGAGTGCTTTCAACTCTAATGGGTTTTCGATCCTTTTTCTCTGCTTGAACGCATAATCCAAATGGTTTCGACCAAAATGATTTTCAAAGGTTTCGAATGGGTAAATTTGAGTGGTTTCGAAATGTTTCCATATATTTTAATTGTATCAAAGGCTTTCGAAAGGTTTAATGTTTCACTACTTCCGAAAGGGATTTAAATGAATGTTTCGAAGGGTTGGTTCTCTAATGATTTCGAAAGGTTTTGAAGGAAGGTTTTTCAGTGGTTCCGAAAGGTCTAAGAGGAAAGGTTTTCTAATGGTTTCGAAAGGCAATTTGAAAGTGTTTTAAAAGAAAGATGTCTCAGGTTTTAAAGCTTTAGATAGGAAGATTTTTAATGGTTTCAAAAGGTTTCTATGAATGTTTTTGTAAGGAAGTTTTTGGCCTTTTGGCCTAGGTTGAATAATGGGTTTTACTTAGTTTCGAAAGAGGTGCTTTCAATGGATTAGAAAGGGGTACTTTCAAAAGTTGAAAGTTTTCATCAACAAAAGGCTTGAGTAAAGTATATATATATAACATGGCAAGGTGATTTTGAGAAAAGCATTGAGTATAAGTGATTTCCTTGTTTAATTTTTGTTTAACAGATTTTAAATCAATTTCAAATGAAAGGGTTTTCAAAGAAAATTTTAGGACGGTATACCTAAGTAAAATGACTCGGATATTAGAGTACTAGATGGGACTGGTATAGGTTCGCACCCTATAAATTGGCTATTAGCCCCAGCTAATTCAGTCCAATAAGACTAAAATTATGATTGCACACAGAAGGGAATATATGTTTGTATACAGATAGGTTATTGGTGAGCCTGCAAAACCATTAGGATCAGATGACCCTGGGAGATGATAAGTTAGGGACAAACTGTCCAAAAGGGAAGTATTTAACAGATAGTTAAGGACAGATCATCCAGAAGAGGTGTGGCTAACAGATGTTAGATTATTTTGTTGTATTGTTTGGTGGGCTCGAGTCAGCCAATGGTTAATAGTTAGCCAAACAAAACTGTAGTGTTCGGACAGATGGTCCATTTGTGTCCTGATATGTAAGGTTGTGTAAAATGCTTTACATTTTAACCAGTTTTGGTTTTAGAATTTAGATTTGCAAAAGATATATTTTAGAAGAATGTTAGTGAGGGGAAACCCGTTCCGCTAAGCGTCGTGGTCTCACTTAACATTAAATGACTGAGATGTATAGTATTATTCACACCAGGCTTTATGTCTGACTCGAAGTTTATATTTTTTCCCTTAAACCCTCGGGTGCTCAAATTTGATTTGAGCAAGCTGAGGGTTGAGATTTTGCAGGTTTTAGTAGGTTGATGAATAAAGCTTTCAGAAATGAGTAGGTGGCTGACGGCTAGCTATATAGTAGTTGCTGGTTTTTTATATTTTCTGTTGTATTTATGACAGTTATGTTTATATAGTACTTTGGTCAACCAAGAGGGCATCATCATATGTCGCTCTTGGTATATTTCTGTAATAATTATATTTTATCTGAACCTGCAAAACGATTATGGGATTATATAATTTGAATGAGAAACTTGTGTTTTGGAAATGTAATGTGAAAAGATGTTTCTGAAATCTGTGATTTTGTTTCATATTCATATGCTTATGATATTATGGATACCATTAACATAGCCATATTTAGTCGCCGAAGGTTAATACTATGGATAACTACAACATCTATAGCGCTTAGCTTTGGGCTTAATGATAGGCGATGTTACATTGCATGTTCGAGTTATAGGCCAAAGAAGATGGATCGGCGTTGATGGATTGGCGGTATTTTACCTGGAGTCTAACCTGAGAAAATTTGCCATTTTCTTGGAATCAGCACTGGGTTCACTTGGAGCCATGGAATTTGAAATGTTGGTTTTGTGGTGAATGGTGCTTGGAGTCATTTACATGTTTACTTGGAGAAATCTTGATTTAACTCGAGTCTGATTTCAGGCCATATTTTCCTAGGTTTGCTTTGAGTCAAATGGGCGATTACCCTATGAGTCAGGACTTCTAGAATCTACTTCGAGTCAAATAGGCGATTGCCCAAGTTAAACTTCAAGTCAACCCAGAAATGAATTTTTTAACAACCATTTTGACACTTTTTGGTGATTTTCGACGACGGCCATTCATGATTCGATGATGTGAGCGCCATGATGGGATTGGAAGCTGGTCAGTTGGGAGTGGTCATAATATACCATGTGAGCTTGGCCCTGTAATCGATCCTGGTTTGTGTCATATCTTATTGGTTCTTATGCCTTTGGAAGTACAGTGTGAGTAGTAGTTCCTCATCCATTGCTTGATACTGTGTTGTGACAAGGGTTTAGAGCTTCTTCTAGCATTTGCACGTTGCCATTTTCATTCAACTTGTCTTCCTCAAATTGTTTGTCATCTTTAGAGCCAGAGAGAGCCATCTTTATATCTCCCCATGGGGTTTTCACGCCTAAGTTCGGGTTTATATCAGGTGCTTTTGCAGTGGGGAGTGTTAATGTTTTCTTCCGTCATGATTCTTAGAGCTCCACCCGCTACTTCCTTTTGTTTTTGCCTTCTGTTTCTTCCATTCAAGCCAAAAACAGAAGAACGCTCTTACTCCATAGAAATCACGGCTTCAGGCAACGTTCTGGGAGTAGTTAATTATTTGAGCGCTAAGAGAGCATCTCTCTTTCCATAGAGCCTTTTGATTGTTTTCCATTTTCTGGTTAATTTCAACAACCATCTTGTTCAACTCTCCCTTTGTCACGCTTTTATGCTATATGGACGATTCTGGAAACTAATCTTTAGAGTTAGCTCCTAATAACAGGTTGTTGGGGTTGTTGACTTCAATTTGTTGAGGATTTGTTTCTTCTCCAGCAATAGTTGTTCCTACGGATCTTTCTGAGGTAGTTCTTTTTCTTCCTAGTGCCATTGATTCTCAAGAGCAAATCTTCTAAGAAGAGATTGAGGATCTAACTTTTGAACCTATCTGATCCAAATTAGACAGATGATCTAAGCCTAAGTTGGGTTCTCGGCTAAAACACCAAAATGTTAACCTAAAAAAGGGATCAACACCCTAGATGGAGTGTGAAAGCACCCGCTCTGTTCTTACAGAGCAATAATATATAAAATTATGTAAAAAGACCTGAAATAGTAAAAATACTAGAAGATTTTTATAGTAGTTCGGCTGTTAATGAAGCATACGTCTACTTTGTATTATTTTAATTCAGATCTATGTTTGTTCATCATCTCCTTTTAATATATGTTCATGATAAAGTGATGTGTTTTGAATCCCATAATACTTTTGATAAGTTGTCATTATTCTCTATATTAAATTCTACTCATAAAAATTGACACGTGCCTACTTTGTCCAAATTTCTTTTATTTTATTTTGGAAACTTGTGAAATTAAAAGCTAACTTTGAATGAGATTTTTTAGTAACTATATAACATTTACATACTCAAATGCTAATGAATTATATACATAAAGTTATCTACTATTCTTAGAAATTGATCTTTAATTTCATCTGTTAAATTCCTGTGTATAATTGTTTCATCCTTGTTTTAAAAAAACTTGACTTAAGATTGATGAATGAACTTTAGTTCAAATTCTAATTTTTTTTAGTTTTCCATATTTAAGGTCTCATATAAATCTAAAGAATTTTTTCCTTTCTAAATTAAGATTTAATGAAAACTGTTAAATCTAAAATTAAAACTTATTTTTATAAATGTATATATACATATATATATATATATATATCATATGCTATAATGTTTGAAAATATTTTTTTTATTGTAATAATCACGTATATGGAAATATACATGTTTAGTTTAATTAGGATATGGAAGACGATTTTATGCAACAATGTAACCTTTTGTTGTCCATCTTTCTTTAATTGAAATTATTTCTGTTAATGTTAATTTTTGATTTCAAATTATTTGAAACATCTTATAGGTTTTTACTTTATATATGTGTGTGTGTGTGATGTATGTATATGTATGTATTTATGTATGTACATTTGTATATGTATGTATGTATCTATAATTACTATGATTTATTCATATATTTCATTAATCGAAACCTATACAACAAAGGCGTGTGTAAGTTTGGTTGATAAGTTATGAATGTTATCTAATACACTATGTTAACCCGCCTTTTGGCAAGGCCGTATATAGGCAGATTTAACCATGCAGACTTCACAATTGTCGAGGCTGATGAGTGCAGGTGATGATTGTGAGGTCTGGAAGTTAACTACAGATAATAACATGGAGCTACGATTAAACATAGTTGGTAGATAAAAGATGCAGGGTGCTTGGAATATGAATATATGCTTGAGAAGGAAGGATCGACATGATTTTGATCGATGTTATATGGATCGGCATATAAATTGGCATAGTATGGATCGACATAGGAAACAATTGGCATAATTTGGATTGGCATAGGAAGGTTCGGCATAATTTGGATTGCATAGCATGGATCAGCAAAGTTTGGATCGGTATAGCATTTAGAATATGGGGGTTCGGCATATGTCTCTGATGCTAAAGGGATCGACATGTTATGATGTAGGCTAAGGATTGTGTATGAGCGAGTATGGATCGATATAGCATCTGGAGGCACTAGGGAGAGGCCTGTATTTAAGGAACACTATGGATCAGCATAACACTCTAAGCAAGATGGATCGGTATGCACCTATAAAGCTAGAAGGATCGGTGTACTTTCTAGGCTATATTAGGAAGGATCGACATATCTTCGTGGATCAGGAGGGTCACTGTATCTTCGTCGATGATGGATCAGTATAGGATATTAGAAGAAGACGGATCGACGTAACAACATAGAAAGGGATGGATCAGCATGATTGACCCTGATGAGATGATCGAGGTTGATTTTGATGGAGGAAGAACGATCGGTAGTGATAAGACCGATCATTATTTATGGGTGAATTGGACACACCGATCATTATGGTGGGCCCATATGTTGAGAAGGCCTAGTAGCCGAAGTTTCACCTATAAATACAGTAGGTGGTGTGCATGTAAATGTGCATATTTTAACGACTATATTAATCTATTTAAATTAAATACATGATCATATTGGGTATTTTAACTTGTTTTAACCAAAATTCATACTAATTCCAAATTGTCACATATTCATCTTCGTACAGGGGCAAAACGGTCATTTGTGTGCATATATTTCTTTGAGAAAAATTAATTGGAAATTTATACATATTTGTGTAGGAATTTGATCTCAAATAGGAGTGGGTTCATGAAGACACATGCATGCAAAAAATAATTAAAAAGAAATGAAGATGGAAATAATTCAAAGTGAAGAACATGGAGGATCCCACTTGCCCACATGCCTTAATGTACAAATTAAAAGCTGATGCACATGCTTATGGAATTAATGGCTTCATCTACACTTAAATGATGATTAGTAGAAGCTAATGATTACATGGCCTCCACACTAACTTAAGGGCATTTTGGGCATTCTTTAAATTATGGATTAGGGTTTCATACTTGTATAAATAACCCGTTATGTTCATGTAACCTCCCCTCTTACTTAGTCTCTCTTTAGTTAGTTTTAGTCTCAAAATAAAACCAATCTCTCTTCTTTCTTTTCATGGCTACTTAGCCATTTCTCTTTATGTAATTTTTTTAATGCAACTTCAATACTTGTTCTTTTTCTTTTCATGTTTATTTACTTTCATGTTGTAGTGTAGATTTATTTTTCATGCAAGTAGAATAGTTTTTCTTTATCTTGCTTTCTTTTTCCTTTTCTTTTTCTCTCATGTTGCAAGCCACATTTATTGTTTTAATGACAGATATGAGAGGCTAAACCCCTTTAATTTGGGGGATCATGAAGCTCTCTAATTGTGTAGCTTCAACTATTTGTTAATTCATTCTCTCCTTTTGTGCTTAATGATGATGATAGAAATGGTTTACTAGTTGTTTTTGCTTTGAATTTGATAGCCTATATTGTTGACACCAAATATATTATGCTTAAACAATCACTAACGCTAATTGCCTCTTCATCAAAATATGATTATGGCAAAAGAAAGTGATTTGAAATTCAAATTTGATGGTCTATATTTCTAATCAATAGTTAATAAGTCATACTTAAAATAGATTTCATTTTCATTTTCTTTGTCAAGTTTCATGAAAGTTAGTAAGTGTTTTAAGGGATGTGTTAGAGTTTGATGGCTTATGTTGGCTAATCAATAGCACAAATAAGTCATACTTATGATAAGCACAACAATTAAAGCACTAATGACCATAAAAGAGAGATCATGATTTCATATATGTTGAACTACATAATCTAGAGAGTGGATTTATTTTCTAAATTATCACTTAACTCTTATATTTGCTTCTCTTTTCATTTGGTTAGTTAGTTAATTTCTAGCTCTCTAGCTTAACTTTCACTCGACTTTGGTTTAATTTGATTGAGTAGAATTTTAAAATCATCAATTCCCTACGGATCGACCCGTATTCGCCACGTCCTACAAGTGTACGACGTACGCTTGCAGTATAAATTTTATTTCTAAATTTTTTGACGGATTTCTAATCCAATAGAAGTTCCTTCGATTAACATGTTTTTGGCGTCATTGTCGAGGAATTGGCTTTTATTTTGATTTTCTATTGTTCGAATTATTTTTGTTTGATCGTGTGTTTGTTTTGTATGTTTAAAAAAAAATTATGTGTAGGTTTGTTGTGTGAATTTATTTGTGTGCTTGTTTCTTGTTTTTTATTTGCATTGCATTTGCATATTTTCTTATTAAAAAAAAAGACAACACAATTTCTTAAAAAAAATATTTTATTCATTCACATTTGCATTTTCATTTTTGCATTTACATCTTTCATTCTCTTTTTTCTTTTCTTTTTTCTTTTACACATTTACCCAAAAAACTGTGCACACTTCTCTGTTTCCACCACTACTGTTTCACTGTTCATTCACTGTTTCAATTACAAGCACTACCCAAACTCACATCTCTGCCACTTCCACCCTCAACAACTTCCTTCACGTAATCTACTTGCCATTCATCTTCCCTTCTGCCTACACATACTGCTCCATCCCCCCTCTTGCCTAAAACAACACACTGCATTTCACCTTTCGAACCAGTCCAACATTCCCCTCTACAACCACAAAAACAACCATCATCAACCCCATCCCGCTACATCATCTCCTGAACTGCCCAAAGCACAGTTCCATATACATCTTGCCTCATCATCTCACTATTGTGCCCGATACCCAAACAAAATAACTGCCTAACCACATGCCTGAATCCCTGTCACCATAACAAGCATCGTCTACACCCTGCACAATTTCACTGATCACTCAAACATACCACTAACATTTTTTCACCACTGTCATACCATTCACAAACATTTGCTTACAAACACTCCACTGTTTCAATCACTACAGCCTCTCCACCTTCAACAACCCTGAAATCATCTACCCTGAATCCACCACTCCCCATATCAGCAACTTCACTTACTACAACTTCTAACCACAAAATTTACTGCCGGTTACATCTGTTACAAAACTCGACTGTGATCATCAACTTCTAACTGTACATGTGCACCTTCACAACATTCAAACTTCCCTGCCGCAACTTGCCATAACAACTACACAGGTACCACTTCACTGTCACTAAATACCAAATAACATCAACTCAACACTACAACTCCTCATTCAACTACAGATACTTCCTTCAAATACCATAAAACCTTTCCACGATCAACAGTCAGCACATACCACTGAGTTGCTCTGTCAAATACCAGAAACTCGGCCACAAAACAAAACAACCACCTCTGCCAAAAAATTCAATACCCCACTGCCCACTGACAAGAGCACATCAAGCGACTAGACCTTCCTTTCCTCCATTAACCACTGACTGGCACCACCCCTGTATACTACAACATAAACCACAGTGCCACATCCCTCTCATACAGACATCCTCAGGGTCATCAAGCTACTAACTACCAGCTCCTCTGCCCTCCTTCACAAGCTGCCATACTACTTCTCTGCTCTTCCCAGTTATCGACACACAACTGCACCTCTCAACAAAGAAAAAGGAAAAAAAGGGATACTGACCATCATCGAAACCACACAGCATCACCATCAAGCAACAACCATTCTTGCAACTCCACAACTACCCCCAACATCCCACTTCCAACCTGAAAACGGCAACTCCATAAGTCAAAACCCACACTCGAACTAGAAGCACAGCCAACCGGGAGCCACTCAGAAACCACTCCTGCAATCTCCTTGCCCCGCTTCGCCTCCAACCAATCGTAATCGCAATCGTCACTTTATCCCAAAACGAGCCGCGAGTTCCTCGAAGCCAAAATTCATTCTTCTTCAACAATTTTTTGCCGACTCAAACACTAATTAAAAATCGCTTCATTCGCTGCATTTATTTCGATTTTTGGGTCCAGATTTTGTTCCCAAATCACAACAAAAATCGCCTTCACCTCGTCTTGAACTCGCCTCCACTTCAATTGCGTCTTTATAATTCACTTTACTTTAATCGCAACAAAAATGGGAACGAATCGCGAATTCATTCGTCAATTGATTTATAATTTCGTTTGATTACTGTACGGGTAGAATTTTCGTTTGTTAGACTTAAGAAACGAGTTTTTATTAAAGAAGAGATATGGGCTTGATTTGTTTATGCCCATGAGATGTTTATTTGAGAGGACTTGGGTTGGGACATTTGGCTAAAGTTTTTATTTGTATTTATATTTTCTTCCTCTTTTCTTTTTGATTTTTTTTTTAAGTCAATTTTAGTTTTCAAAGAAAAAAGAGATAATTTTTTGTTCTTGTGTTGTTAGTTTGTTTTAGTTTAGTTTAATTTACTTTGAACCTTTAAAAATAAAGGTTTTGTTTTAGTGTTGTTTTAAATTGTTATAAGTTCCACCCTTATATATATGAAAATAAAAAAATTCAATCGTTTTTAGTTTAGCTTGTTTTGCTTTTGATTTCTTTTGGTTTCAAAAAAAAGAAATTTTGTTTAGAGTAGTTTTCTTTCCAAAACTTTTCCTTTATAAAAGAAAAAAAACAACCAAAAAATAATGATAATAATAACAACTGTATATGTCTTAATTTTAATTTTCAGGTTGTCAAAGCAGGAAATAAAGGAAGAATAGCTTGCTCAAAACTGCCGCTCCTCTTTCCAAAAATAAATTGCTAGCTTTCTTATATAAGAAAATTTACTGTTTTAAGCTCCATCTCTAGTTTTATTTGAATTGCATTGTTGGTTACTTGCTTTTGCATTTTATTAAAAAAAATTCAAAAAAAAAAAAATTCATTCGTAGTTGCATTGTTAATGCACGTTTAATTTCTGTTTTGCATTTCATCCTAGATTTTGATCAATAATAACGGTTAGAAATCAATAACACTTAATTGTATATTGACAATTTGTCTTTTTTGAATAATTTAATTTCTTGATGTCTAGGCTACGGTAGAGTAATAACCATTTATAAATATTACGGTGATTCGTAAATATTATAGTGGTTATTCCTTTGAAGGTACTTAAATCTTCTGCTGCATTGCTACGGTGATTCGTGATACACCGATAAATCATGTCCGTTACCTGGCTGAGAACTATCTTGTTTATCTAAGACAATGTGTGATTATACAATTTTGAGTTAACTCAGGATAAATCATTTGTAATCAACTCTTGCATTCATTTAGTTGTCATTAGTTCATGCATATTTAAAAATAAAAATCAAAATCAAAATCCAAAACTAAAAAAATTGTAAATATTCCTTAATTTTTTTTTAAAAAAAATCCTTTCTTTTTTTTAAAATCGAAAATCCAAAAAAAATTTAGAAAATCCAAAAAATTATAAAATCTTTTCAAAAAAAATGAAAATCCAAAACCAAAACAAAACAAAAATCAATTTCCCTTTTGAAAAATAAATTCTATTTGTAAATATTTTTCCTTTATAAATAAAAAAACCAAAAACATTCTTGAAAATGTCTCAATTTCCATATGAATTTTATAATAGTTGTGAAAATCAATATAATCCATACGATTTCACTTCAAATTTGTATGGATGTTTTAACACCAACTATAGTTTAAACGACTCAAATTTATAACAACAAAGTTTTCAAAACAATGACCGACCCTCAACTCTTGAAAATAGCATTTCACCTTTACTTGAACTCTCCACACAACAAAATCAAAGTATAAATGATTTGTGTAATTCATATTTGTGTAATAACTCGAGTCAAGGATTTCAAAATTTGAGTTCAATTCAAAGTTCAAACGATTTCGATTATAACCCATGCTAGTTCAATTTCGATCTCCAAAATGAATTTCAAACTTAAAATGAAAATGGAAACAACTTTTCAAACGAATTTGGCAATGGGAATAATCTTAACCACGTTACGATTGAAAATCTTTGTTCTCAACAATTTCATAGTGAAAATCCTCATGTTAATAACTATAAATGGATTTTGTTGAGCAAATAAACGAAATTTATGATGATCACATGGATTCATTGTTTGAAACTTATATGAAACAACGTGAAAAACAAAACCAAATTTCAATATGTGACGAGTCAAACGATAATCCATCTTTTACCAAAATTGACGATTTTCAAATAACAACTTTTGAAACTGAAAAAGACGATCTTAATGAAGTTGTTGAAAATTTGGTAATCGAATTGGATTTCAATTCTTTTGAGGGTAAGAAATTCGATTTAAATTTTGATCTTCCTTTTCTCGATTTTCAAAACTTGAATACAACAATTTTGGATTTTGAACCTGAGATACGCAATGAAGTTGTTGATAATCCAATAAAGGAAGATGAATTCAATGAACAAGATTTCTTTGGACTTTTTGAAAATGAGTTGTTAAGTTATAATGGGGAAGATTTAAATCACCATTTCAATTTTGTAATCGATGATTTTGAAAAATTTGTTGATGATGAGCTTGACTTTCAATTTGGTGAAAATAAACTTGAGTTTCAATCAATTGTTTTATCGACCCCAAAAATCATCGAAAACAAAACAACTCATACAATTTTCAATAAAACTACATTCATTTTTCCAAATCAACGTCCAACTACGAAATCTTTTACAGTTTGGTTTTCTACGCTTGAGATGTATCTTGCATACTTGGTGAGACAGATAAATCACTTTTTGAAAGACCGGTTCATTTACACTTTAACGGCATACTTTCTGATGTCTTGTAAATAATCATCTTTTCATTTAAATAAAGGTTATATTTTTATTTTCCTCCTTCCACTTGGGCTGACTGTATGGACATAGTCAAAATCAAGCGTGGAGGGGTCTCATCCTCTTTTTCGATTTTTCATGATTTATTTTTACTTTTTCTTTGCAAAAAAAAAATCTAAAAAAAAACAGTTTTATTTAAGCATTTTCGAATTATTTTTAAAGGAACACTAAGGGTAAATATATGGTTTTGGCTTATTAAATTAAAAATTTTGAAAGTTTATTTATCTTAACAAAAATAAAAATGAAGTTTGATTACAAATAACAATGGTTTAACTAGTATATAGGAAGATTCATACATGTTAGTTATGAAATACATCCTAATTGAAAATCTTTGTTTTAAAAAGTGGTTGCTTTAAAGTAAAGATAAAACATTTTTTTGTCTTCTAAGTTAAATGGTGCTAAGATGATTTTACAGAACTCTCTCTCGCTTAAAATAATAATAACAATAATAATAATAATAACAATAACATCCAAAACATTCACTCTCATTTAAAAGTCCTCACGGTTATGCACGAGTGAATTACTTGGAATCTTTGATTATGTGCTTTCATACTCATTTAAAAGTCCTCACGGTTATGCATGTATGGAACACATGTAAAAAGAAAAAGAAAAAACAAGAACAGACTTAATAAAATCCACTTACGGCCGATATGTGTATGCATGAAAGTGTGTGTACTCGCCATGCTCTATACTCCCCTCACATAAGACCGAAAGGCAGTGCATGGGTAGTATATCTGGCCTTAGTTTACTTAAGCTAGGTGTGTAATTTTTCTTGTAAATAATGAGAGAGCAAGCAATTGAAATCCTAGCACTATTTTTACTTATTTGATTTGTTATTGAAAAGCAATGAAAATAATACTTTGATAAACTTTGATAATCAACTAAGGATCCACTTCATAGTTACATTGTGTTATTAACCAAAACAACGAGTTAAACTATAGTCTATTTGTTATGACAACTTAATTTTTGTTGGAAATTTTGACGAGTTAATGACATAAATTTTCAAGATAATGGCCAAAACCTATATTTAACTTATTTGTGTCAATTTAAAAATAAATCCTTCATTTGTAAATATTTTCAACAACTTACATTCATCTCTTTGTAAATAAATCTTGCATTTTGTAAATATTTTCATCATGCGTTTGGATTTTGTGGGTAGTATCCGCTAAAAACCATCACGAGACAACACTCGCCTTATTGAGGACACCAAGGGGTTTAACGGCTTGTTGCATACGCTCAATGCAATCGTGCTCCCTACGAAAATGGATTTATCTTAGTTTCCCTTTATTCAAGGACGAATAAAAAGATAAGTGTGAGGGTATTTGATGTGCACATAAATAAGCATATTTTTACCACTATATTTAATATATTTAAATTAAATAAATGATCATATTGGGTATTTTAACTTATTTTAACCAAAATCCATATTAATTCCAAATTGTCACATATCCATCTTCTTATAGGGGCAAAACGGTCATTTTTGTGCATATATTTCTTTGAGAAAAATTATTTGGAAATTTATACATATTTGTGTAGGAATTTGATCTCAAATAGGAGTGAGTTCATGAAGACACATGCATGCACAAAATAATTACAAAGGAATGAAGATGGAAATAATTCAAAGCGAAGAACATGGAGGACCCACTTACCTACCTACCTTAATATACAAATTAGAGGCTGATGCACATGCTTATGGAATTAATAGCTTCATGTACACTTAAATAATGATTAGTAGAAGCTAATGATTACTTGGCCTCCACACTACCTCAAGGCCATTTTGGGCATTTCCCAAATTATGGATTAGGGTCTCATGCTTGTATAAATAACCCATTATGTTCATGTAACCTCCCCTCTTGCTTAGTCTCTCTTTAGTTGGTTTTAGGCTCACAATAAAACCAAGCTCTCTTCTTTCTTTTCATGTCTACTTAGCCATTTCTCTTTATGTAATTTTTTTTAATACAACTTCAATACATGTTCTTTTCCTTTTCATGCTTATTTACTTTCATGTTGTAGTGTAGATTTATTTTTCATGCTAGTAGAATAGTTTTTCTTTATCTTGCTTTATTTTTCCTTTTCTTTTTATCTCATGTTGCAAGCTACATTTGTTGTTTTAATGGAAAATATGAGAGGCTAATCCCCTTCAATTTATGGGTTAATGAAGCTCTCTAATTATGTAGCTTCAACTATTTGTTAATTCATGCTCTCTTTTTGTGCTTACCAATGATGATAGAAATGGTTTGCGAGTTGTTTTTTCTTTGAATTTGATAGTCTATATTGTTGACACCAAATAGGCTATGCTTAAACAATCACTAACACTAATTGCCTCTTCATCAAAATATGATTATGGGAAAAGAAAGTGATTTCAAATTCAAATTTGATGGTCTTTATTTCTAATCAATAGTTAATAGGCCATACTTAAAATAGATTTCATTTCGTTTTCTTTGTCAAGTTTCATGAAAGTTAATAAGTGCTTTAGGGGATGTATTAGAGTTTGATGGCTTATGTTGGCTAATCAATAGTACAAATATGCCATACTTATGATAAGCACATCAATTAAAGCACTAATGACCATAAAAGAGAGATCATGATTTCATATGTGTTGAACTACATGATCTAGAGAGTGGATTTATTTCATAAATTGTCATTTAAATCTTATGTTTTCTTTTCTTTTCTTTTGTTTAACTAGTTAATTCTCTAATTCTCTAGCTTAACTTTCACTCGACTTTGGTTTAATTTGATTGAATAGATTTTTAAAATCATCAATTTCCTGCGGATCGACCCGTATTCGCCACGTACTACATGTGTATGCCGTGCGCTTGTGGTATAAATTTTATTTCTAAATTTTTCGACGGTTTTCTAATTCGATAGAAATTCCATCGATTAACAGTAGGCATGGCTTCAAAAAAGGGGAGCTTCATTCTCTTTCTCTTCATCTTCTACCTAGGCTATACTTTGTCATTTTGATTCTTGTATTTTGGATTGTAAATGTAATCAAACTTCAGTATGATGAAAAGGATTGTCCTGGAGTGGACGTAGGACGAAGTTAGCTGAATCACTATAAATCTTATCTCTCTTTACATGCTTTCTTTTGGAATTTTGTTTATTCTTCATATTATGTTCTCCACATTGAATACTATCTGTAATCCATGATTGGTTATTGGTGCTTTCATATAATTGGGTGTTTATAACCAATTTTGGTGCAAACATCTTGGTGCTTTCATTGAGAAGGCTTGCACTAATGGATTTGGAAGCTAAGATCTCAGATTTAGAAGCTTGTATACATGGATCTAGGAAGTAATGGCTAGGTAATAGACAAAGGAGATAAAAATCGATTGGAGCCATCATGAAGGGAGTTAGGAGGCTTCCTCAGGAGCTAATCAAACCTCAATCTTCATTATCAGAGACGAGATGGTAACAATGAAGGATGCTACTTATGAAAGGATGCTGAAGAGATAGGAGGAAATGATGTAGAACCCACTCCGACAAATTGGACAACCTAGAGTGCAGAACCAAGGAAATGGAGTAGCAGGGAATACTGGACATATTGATCATGGAGTTGGAGCAGCAAGAGCTGAGGAAATCTAGAATCAGAACCAAATAAACAAAGCAAATAGGATGCAAGATGGAGTGGAACAGCCGGGAGCAGTCCTTGACCTACCAGGAACGATCAATGAAACTATAGTTGATCGTTATAGAACGATCGGTGCTGACCGTTCCACACTTGAGGGCATGTCCCCGGGTCATGTTTGGTCGATTCTTGGCATGGAACCAGGGGATGCTATGCAATTTGACGCTGATTGGAATATTGATGATCGTCCGAAAAAGCAGATTTCAGGATTCCCACGTGGGTTTGGGGGGTAAGTTAGAGACTATGAGCCAAGACTACCACTTAATGACAATGACAGACTGACAAAAGTGATTGGAC
The DNA here is from genome assembly GCA_030765085.1 of Allium cepa. Lineage (NCBI taxonomy): Eukaryota > Viridiplantae > Streptophyta > Magnoliopsida > Asparagales > Amaryllidaceae > Allium > Allium cepa. The sequence goes on from CM060934.1 coordinate 331,861,070, forward strand.
GAGCTATGAGAGGAGGATTGGTAAATAGAGATTTGGAAGATAAGAATAGGAGTCCATTCGCTCCTAGGATTAAGCAAGCCAGGAATCCATTGGAATTCAAACTACCAATGCTTGAGATATATGATGGACAGACAAATTCGGTTGTTCATTTGATGAGATACATGAGTCATATGGAAGTGCTAGGGGAATCAGAGGAAGTCATGGCACAGTGCTTCCCTTTGTATTTGACGGATATAACTGCATTATGGTTCAAACAATTGAAAAGTGGCTCTACCAGCACATGGACGAAATTGATCGAAGGGTGTATGAGGCAGTTTAGGGGTTCACATCTCGAGATCCAAAAATGTGATGAGTATGGAAACATTGAAGAAGAGGACCGGAGTGTCCCTGAGGAGTTTTCTAACATGGTTTAATGCTGCGGTGGCATCAGTAGATTGTCCAGATGCATTCATGGTCTTGATGGAGGCTGTATCTGCAATTGCTGATGGCACGGAGTTTAAGGATTTACTTTCATGGGATCCGCCTATAGATCTAGGAGATTTTTACTACGAAGCAGAAAGGTTCCTCTGATAGGAAGATGGACGAGATAACAAACTGGAGGTGAATGTTATGCAAAGTAGAGGATCATTAGGAGATGTAAAAAAGAATGATAAATAAAAATGGAAAATGAGCAATGGCAGTAATATGTTCGACAAGGCAATGGAGGGAACTTAAATTCTCTTCTTACATGGATTTGACCGAGCCTTTGGAAAGGATTTATTTGGATACTCGAGGACGCCTTCTGTATCGAAGGCAGGCGAAAAGGAACCCTTCGAATATGAGCGGGCATCAGGAGAGCATTGCCTGTTCCATGATCTGGATGGGCACAGTACAAATGACTGCAGTCATTTGAAGGATATCATTTAGGAACATGTGAGGAATGGTCAATTACAACAGTATATAAAAACTCGGACTGTGGTGGTGGAACAGGTGCAGCCACCGTCCACCTCAAATTAAAGTGGCACTGGATCAAGGCATCATCGTCAGCTTATCATTAATTGATTGGATTTATTGCATGGAATAAGTAATAAATCCCACAGTAATATGGCTAAGTCACTTACATGTGTAGGGATCGAGGATGGTCCCTAGGCATGCTCTGAGATGATGAAGAATCATAGCGCTCGGGTCTGTGAAAATTTGTTTTTTCTCATTTACTATGAACTCTAGTTTTTTTGATACTATGGCTAATTAGTTTTTTTGGTCGTATGGATTATTATTTTATATTTTACTGGGTGGACTTTGGAATGATTAAATTCGGATTAATGTAATAAATAACACAGGTCACGGTTATGTCCCTGACTGGAGTGACGAGGCAATAACTATGAGTTATGAGTCCCTTTATCGAAGAGTGACAGGACAGACTCAAACATAGATTAAGTCCTCGAGTGGTAATCGACGCCGAAGTAGGATACCCCACGGATCAAGTCCTTGACCGGAGGACGAGTTCGAAGTAGGATTCCCATGGTTTAAGCCCTTGATTGGAGAGTCAAGGTTGGAGAATAGAATGCAACAAATCGTCGGGTATGGACTATACCTAGCAAGGGGTAGGTTGCTTCGTCGGAGAGCGATAGGATCGGCCTACTTAAGTCGTCGAGTACAAATTGTGCTCGACAGGGACCTGGAGAGGTCTGTGGATTTGGATATAGACCTAGAGTATTCTCGGATTTGGATAAAATGACCCAGAGAGGTCTAAGGATTTGGATATGGATCAGAAGCGGTCCGAAATTTAGATAAAATGACCTAGAGAGGTCTAAGGATTTGGATACGGACCGAAAGCGATCCTGGATTTGGATAAAATGACCCGGAGAGTTATAAGGATTTGGATATGGACCCAGAGCAGTCTCAAATTTGGATAGAAAAATCCGGAGACATCGTGCATTGGCTTAATGGATTTGGAATGGATTTAGGATTGGATATCGACTCAGAATAGTCGGGATTTTGCTAATAATCCATAGAGATTAAGAAATTGGATTGGTAACAGACTGGATCATGGATGGGAAAATATGGCAATTAATGGATTACGGACCTTGGATTTTGGATTTAAGAGAATTCAAAACATGCCTTCCTATCGCAAGGCATGTTTTAGGGGGAAGTGTTAACCCGCCTTTTGGCAGGGCCGTACACAGGCGGATTTAAACCAACAGACTTCACAATTGTCGAGGTCGATGAGTGCAAGGTGATGATTATGAGGTCTGGAATTTAACTATAGATAATAATATGGAGCTAGAATTAAACATGGTTGGTAGATAAACGATGCAGGGTGCTTCGAATATGAATATATGCTTGAGAAGGAAGGATTGGCTTAACTTGGATCGGCGTAATATGGATCGACGTAGTATGGATCGACATAGATTGGATTGGCATAGTATGGATTGGCATAGGAAAGGATTGGCATAGTTTGGATCGGCATAGTTTGGATCGACATAGGAAGGATCGGCATAGTTTGGAGTGGCATAGCATGGATTGGCAAAGTTTGGATTGGTATAGAATTTAGGATATGCAGGGTTTGGAATATGTCTCTGACGCTAAAGGGATCAGCATGTTATGATGTAGGCTAAGGATTGTGTACGAACGAGTATGGATCAGCATAGCATCTTGAGGCACTAGGGAGCGACATGTATTTAAGGAACACTATGGATCGGCATAACACTCTAAGCAAGATTGATCGGTATACACCTATAAAGCTAGAAGGATCAGTGTACTTTCTAGGCTATATTAGGAAGGATCGACATATCTTCGTAGATGAGGAAGGGTCGGCGTATCTTCATGGAGGATGGATCGGTATAGGATATTGGAAGAAGACGGGTCGGCGTAGCAACATTGAAAGGTAGTGGTTGGCATAAAGGACCCTCTTAAGACGATCGACGTTGATTTGGATGAATGAAGAACGATCGGTAGTGATAAGGTCGATCGTTATGGTGGGCCCATATGGATAAGAAGGCTTGTATCCAAAGTTTCACCTATAAATACAGCAGGCATAGCTTCAGAAAAAGGGAGCTTTATTCTGTTTCTCTTCCTCTTCTACCTAGGCTATACTCTGCCATTTTGATGCTTGGATTTTGGATTGTAACTGTAATCAGACTTCTGCATAATAAAAAAGATTGTTCTGCAGTGAACTAGGCCAGAATTAGCCGAACTACTATAAATCTTGTCTCTCTTGCTTTCTTTTGGAATTTTTTTATTCTTCATATTATGTTCTTCACATTGAATACTATCTATGGTCTATGATTAGTTATTGGTGCTTTCATACAATTGGGTGTTTGTGACCTATTTTGGTGCAAACACGTTACTTATTACGATCAAAGAGGGAGGGAAACGAAAAGTATCTCTTTTGATATATTTTCGTATCCACTCTTTATTAATTGCATAGGGTAAAAGAGGGAAACAAAATTCCCTCCCTGAATTCATTTATACATGTTTCACCTACATATATACACCACCTATATACTACACTTACACTTCACGCAAATGAATGTCTTTGATACATTCATTATAATACCTATAGGTTTAAATTTCCATTTGAAAATTTAAACCAAATGAGACTTTATTAAAATTATATTAGATCGGATATATTCTATATTTAGGTTTCATAGGTCCAATAAAGATCCCTAATGATGAAAAATTGAAATTCACTTATTTCATCCATTGTGGGTTAGCCTGGTTCCAACAATTGTACCAGAGCCTAATAGCATATGCTGTCATAATTAGTCATGCTAGGGATAACTAATTAAGCTTTCCTACTTACTATGGTGTCTAGAAAGGTAATTTCTAGGATTAGAATTTGGTTATCAAGCACTCCGTCCTACTTGGTTACCGACCAGGCCTAAAAGAAGAAGTGAGCCCAAAGGTTGCCCCTAATAGAAAAGACCCAATTTTAATTAGGTCTTGTGCTAGTTTTAAAAAATATTTTTGGAAATCAAAATGTTATCCCGCCGTTTGGCAAGGCCATGACACCAAGAACTCGATTGGAAGCCAAGGATAGTCTGTCCCGAAGATCGATTACATACAAAGTTCACTATGGATACTGATAAATTTTTCCTGAATCCGGATTGAGCTACAATCGATATGACACGACAAGTAAAGCAATGAAAGCCGACATCTCAAGTTTCGAGTCAGTCGAAGCTCGTATGCCCGAGTTATGAACCGATGAAGTTTCATAGGAAAGGTGGGTACCCCTTGAGTTCGTATCCACTCCATTCGAATCCTTCCAGAAAACCACATTCGTATTTACCTTGCTCCTTTATCTTGTAGTCATCGCATATATCACTTCGTATGTAACGACCCGTAAATTTTCGATAATTAAAATAGCTAATTTGATAATATTTCGTGATTTAGTGTTAGAAAAAAATTTAATTCGTTTGGAATAATAATAACTGGAATGAATTGCGACAACAATTATCCAAGTAATGAAAAATAAATGCTTCTTAGTGAATGCCTTTGAAATCAATAGTTGAATAGGATAATAAATGTTGAAATTCATTGGGTATAATAGAGTAATTGATTGATAAGTAAAATCTATTTAAAATCAAATAATGAATATTGAACCGGTAAAATTTTTAAATTAAATATTTGGAAATTATTGAATAATTTAATAATGGGAATTGAATAACCGTATAATGGAAATAGTTGTTCTATAATTTTAATTCGTTTCAAAAGTTAAATTTTATAAGTTCGTTTTGAATATTTCAAAAGATAGTGATTTAAGAGTAATCAAATTTGTTAAATTTAATATTACGAATGTTTGAATAAATTAAATTTCGAATTTGATATGATTAATTTGATATTGAAATTTAATATATGAAAATAGAGTGAATAATTGAAATTTGATTTAATATGATTCAAATTGGTTTCCAAAGTGAATGTAAGTTATATTTGGATTTTAATAGAGTTAATAAGATTTTAAAATTGGAATTTATTGGATAAATTGAATAACGGATTTAATATGATTAAAAATGATTAGTAAAATTTTATTTTATCATATTGGAGTCATAGTGATGTTATAGAACTTTTAAAACTGAATTTAAAATTTATTTGTGAAAATTGAATATTCAATTAGCGACCGAAAAATAGCCAATCTTCGAACAGTCTCAGAATTGGACGAAACAAGTTCCATTGGATCCGTAATAGTTAGTTATTATCGGATTTCAATTTTCGTAGCAATCAGAGTTGTCGGTTGACCGTGGCAGCTCGAAACGCGTTGAAATTGTTTTAATATTAATTTGGCGAGTTAAAATAGTCATTTTTCAAACGGTCTCGGATTTCGACGAAACCAGTTTCATCGGATCCGTAATGTCATATTATTGTAAGGTTTCAAATTTCGAGTCAATCGGATTTACCGTTTGTCCGGGGCGAGCCCAAACGCACAGAAATTTGATTAACCGATTTAATTTCAAATCGATCGTTTATTGCCGTAACTCACACATACGATCGAATTAGCTTCCGAAACATGTTCCATTGTGTCCGGAACGCGGGGTAAACCCTAGAAACGCCAGCCGCACGTTTCGTTTGGAGTTCGGAAAATTTTCGATGAATAGTGTTTTGGCCATTTTCTATAAAAGGACCCCCCACTTTCTTTGTTTTGCAAAAACCCTAGGGTTTCAGCCCTTAGCCGCCACTTTCATTTCAATGGCCAGAAAATTTCGAAACTTCTTCCTCATTTTCCTCTCAATCCATCAATAATTAGCAAAAACTCTCAACTACAAAGTTGTAGAGGGCATCAAGATCTAGCTATCCAACGGTGGTGATCGGAAACGGAGCCACGGATCGACGGCAAATCGAGATTGAAGCTGCTGCGTTTTTCATGCAATTCGAGGCAGAGGGGGTGGCCGAGCTTCAGGCTATTGATGGTGAAGGTGGAGTAAGGCGGTGGCTTCGAAGTGGTGTAACCTGATCGTGTTCATGTTCGTCGTGGAGGTCGCAAAATCAAACCCTAGTGGCGTATGAATGGGTTCAAGTTGCGTGATTTACTACCTAGAAGATGATACGCGTGCGTGAGGAGATGATGGAGTGCGGCCCAGATCTGCTATGCAGGAAATCAACGGTGATGATGGGGTGGGTTTTAAAAATTTAATTAAGCTGTAATTAATTTATATAAAATTTCGTGTTAACTTTAAACCATCATAACTTTGTCATACGAGGTCGGAATTCGACGAAACTTTTTGCATTGGAATCATATCGACGCGCTCTTCGCATTGCAACTAGATTGGAATCATTTGGATCTAGAGAAAATTTTGAGTTAAATCGAACGTTGTTCGATTTGATTTAAAATCGAAAATCAATGTGAGTGTTTTATAACGCTCACAACGTACTAAATATCTTTATGCTAGTTAAATTTGACATTATAAAGTGATATAAATTTTTTGTCGTTGTTTGATAGAATTTAATTGTCATTTGAATTAACCGTCGAAAATTAAATTGACAGTTAAATTAGAAATTAAAATTGAAATTGAATTGCGATTTAATTACCTGACATTGATAACTATGAAATTGCCATGAATTGTATTGTTTATTGGATGATGTATTTCGATGGATGTTATTGGTTGATATTTAAATGTTTGGATGTTTATTTGCTTATATATATCATGTTATGCATACATATGAAACTGTGATTTGATTTAAGTAATATATATTCATCCCTGACATTTAATTGAAATAAATAATCACTTGACCATAGGATAGAAAATTATATACGGACACCGAATTGGCTAAATTAATAATTTTGAAAATCGTCGATTTGAAATTTAGTTAAATGTTTTGATTTAAAAGTTATAAATAGAAATCAATTTATAAAAATCGAATTTATCGAAAAATTGAGTTTGGAATGTTGAAATAGATTTTGGTTAAAAGAAGTTGTTAAATGATTTAAGTTGAGACTTGAAATTTAAATTTGTGTTATGATTGAATTTCGAAAATGTATTCGTTTTAAAAGATTGAACCTTAATTCGAGCTTTGAATATTACTAAGTAAAAGCGATATAAAATGATATTTGAAATTGAGCTTGAAATTGAATCATATTTGTAAGTGGGATTTAAATTTGAATATTGAAAGAAATTTTGTTAAGTGTTAAAAATTGATATTTTGAAAAATCAAGCTAAAAAATTCGATATACATTGGAATTGAATAAGTTGAAGGTGAATGTAAAATTGAATAAATTTGAAGTCAAAGTTGACATTGATTTGAATTGAAATCGAAATTGAATCGGTAAATTGGAAATTGAAATTTATTTGAATTGGGAAGTTATAATTGAAACGGATTGGTTTTGAAGCTGTTTTAATTTGTTTTTCCAAATTACTCTGTTATATAAACTATTTTGAATACTTAAACTATTTTAATCTATTTTTAATCTACTTAACCCAATTTAAATTATTTAAACTAATTTATCTATTTTAAATCCATTTTAAAGATTTTAAGTATTTTTAACTATTTTAATTATTTAAACTACTTTTAAACTACTTAAACTATTTTCTAAAAATTTCAAGCTGGTTAATAAGGTGAAATGTTTATATTTAAACCTTGAATTTAAATACGAATTGAGAAATGAAGTTGCAACCTAAATTGAAATTCGAAATGATTTTGAAATCGAAATGAGATATTGATACGAAAAATGATTTTTGAAACGGAATCTTACATTTGAATATATACGATGATATTTGAAATGGATTTGATTTTTGAAGCGAATATGATATTTTGATATCAATTATGAATCGATTTGAAATGTAAAAGATCCAACGGTGTAATAATATGTAGTTATTAAAGAGACCGGGATCGGATATGGACATACTCTCTGTCGATACCGAAAACCACTTTAATAACTATTATACGCGGAGTGTTGATCCAGAATGAAGTGGATGATTTGGTGTACGCGTTGACTGAAGAAAGAGAATGATTATTGGATGACCCCTGACATGACTAAAACAGGAGCCGCGCCGGGCCATTGAGGTTCACCACCTTTAGCGGACACACTTCTTTGATACCATATCTATTACATTTGTGATTCGATTTGGGTGCACCCCTTGATTTGGGAGTGTTGTTTCGCGGTGTTGGGGTGGCTGCTGGCTATGCCCAACATCAGTCCGGATCACGCAACTACTAGTATCCTAGTTGGTATCGCCTCATGTACCTTGTCATAATGATTATCCTATTCGCGACCACTACGTTATGCTTTGTGTTATACCTATGGGGTACCCTCTGATAACTACCAGTTTACGGTGGGGCTTACGGTGCTGTATAGACTATGGCATTATAAAAATGTGTTAAGGGGGATTATGGTAACGCCTTAACGCTATTTTGATACTTTATATTACTGATAGGCATTATCTACTTAGCGTATATTACTACATAGTAGATAGTTTCACGGATCCTTGAGAGATGGAAAATCCCGTAACATCTCTTGAGTTATTGCACGCACGTTGACACTGGATAGGAGAAGTCAAACCCCGTAAACATCTCTGACGCCGTTACACTCATATTTATTTACGATTGATTTAACTTTCATAAGGATATTTTAGTCCTGACTCGAGTGTTTTGTCTTTTCATTACGCTCGGGTCAGTCCTGAGTTTTTTTAAGATTTTGAAGATCTATTCTGGAGGATGAAGACGAAGATTTGGTATACTATTACTATTATTACCCTTGCATCATGCTATCTACTGCATTATTTTGATTGTTCTGTTGTATATGTATAACTCTGATAAATGTTGTATAAATAATTGTCAAAGTATAGTAAACAGCTTCATAAACTGTTTATTTGACTATTATATTTTATCGTTCCGCTGCGAGATTCTGTGTTGTTTCATTTCCTTTATGTCTCTTTCTTTTCTTTTCTTATTTACCCCAATAACCATCTGCCCTTTTGAATGGTTTGGAATCGACATGTGTATTTGATCGTCGGTTTAAACTGTCCAAAAAGGCGGGTCGTTACAGTTGGTATCAGAGCTTTGGTTTAGCGATAAACCTTGGCTCTAGTGGGGAATAACTCATTGAAATAGAGGTAAACTATATGAATGAGTTGAGTGTATATGAGAGAGCGTACTTGTTATTTGATATAAAATGGTTTTATATTGTGTTAACTTTGTTCCGTTGAGTATTTATGAATTCTGGTCGATACTTGGGTCGCCAAGACGTCGATGGGAATTTCTAAACACTCGAATAGGACAAACCAACACAATATCGTTTTGGAATATATTTTATATAAAAGAATTATTTGAATATTTATTCATTTTGATTGAATTGATTGTTAGGAGATGATAATATTAGATTATTATCGTTATTGTTTGATCAGTCAATATTTACAACAATTGATTAAATAACAATGGATTTAGGAAAATGAAATCTTGTAAACACAATTGATAATGAATATAAATGAATTTTAACTTGGATTTGGGAATTTAAATGCCGGTGTTTGAAATTGACTTACAAGAATTTGAAAAATATAATACGAGTATTATATGATAGTATAATTGAGTTGAAATTGTTTTCGAAGGATTTTCTTTTAATGATAAGTGTTATATTCCCTTCTCCTGACGCTAGAAAATGATTTCGGTGATGAGTGCACGCATCATCGGCGTTTATTTTCAAGAGTCCGAGTGGGGGAGACCACTTAATAGCTTGTCTAAACCTTGTTTTGATTTAAATTTTATTTTATTTTGTATTCTCTATAGTATGATTTGATATATAAATTATATAAGTATATATTATTTCAAAACTTGATTTGAAATGAAACCGGGATTGGAATTCTTAAGTCCTTTAATAATTAATGATTTATTTTATGATTGAAATGAATTTAGACTTGAATCATTAAGGAACTTCTGAATTGTGAAATGAGAAATGAACCTAAGAGCTAAATGAAAATAGCAATTGAAGTAGAAATCCTTAGAATTAGGAAATTATGAACTTAAAGTAAAATTGAAACTGTAAAACTCGCATAGTATTAAATTTCATTCTATAGCATAGATATAACTTACCAAAATATTTAAGAAGTTCAAAAATGTTATATGAATTGTTAATTGGATAATATACGAGTATAGGTTTGAATAATGAAATATGTATTTAATTAATGGTTTGTAAATATAAATAAAATTGTTAGTAAATGATTGGAATTTAAATTAACATTTAAAGGTGATTCACAATTATGTTAATATAAAATGGAAATACTATATGTGAATGTAAATGTGTAATTAAATTATAGTGAAATTTAAGTAATGACTTAAGAATTAATTAATTGAAAATTCAACTTTAAATGAAAAGAAGTTGTATGTTGTTTAACTACATTCTATTTGAATAACTATAACTTACCAAATACTTAAAGGGTTTAAAATGCTAATAAGGATAGGTAGAGAAATAATATACCGGTGTGAGAATGAATAATAAAATGTGAAGATCTATTGATAGTTATAAATATAAAAAAAATTTAAGCTGTAAAATGAATGATATATCTATGTGAATAAATAAAATTTAAAATTAATGAAATATAAAATTGGTAAATGGAAACTAATTAAATTTGAATATAACCAAATGTCAATAAACTTGGAAGTGTATGAAATTAAAGTTGACTTGGAAATGTATAATTGATTTAGTGTAGATTTTGGATGGATGTTAATGTTTGATAAGCATTGGTTGTTAGATGGATGATAATTGATTAAGTAGAATTCATTAGTGTTAATGGAATTGAATAAACGGAATAAAATTTTAAAATAATTAAATTCAAATTTGAAGCAAAGTGAAATTAAATATAATTGAATTCAATTTAAATTGAAGCTAATTGACTTGAATTTAAAATGTGAATGAAACAAACTTGAATAAATCGAAAACAAATTGAATGTAAACCTATTGCATGGATGAATAAGAAAATAAATGACTTTGTGTTATGATTGTTCTTTAGAAAATTTGAAGTTTTGATGGTTTGCACTTTGAAATAATAAAAGCAAATTTTTGGGAAAAATCCAAATTTATCCAATATATGCTGAAACAAAAACAACCATAACTTTTAAATGGCTGAACGAAATTCGACGATCTTGGACTTTTCGGAAAGCTTAGAAACTATAGCACAACTTTTGTTTAGATAACTTGAGAAAATTCCTTCGTCTGCTAGGTTAAAATCTTGAATATTACTCGCTGTCCTGTGTAAAAATAAGTAAAATCTGTAGTATACACCATTAGTATTTTTGCCATATCTTTTGACTGGTTTATCGGATTTTGATGATCTTGTACTTTATGGAAAGCTAAGAACATAAGCTAAAACTTTTGTTTTAAGTGTTTTGTGTTTTAATGTCGTTTAGAAGGTCGAAAACGCGGGTGAACGTCGCTGACCTGCGCAATTCATTGCCCAGGCTGAGGCGTACCCTCTAAGTAAAACGGCCATAATTTTTGAACATATGGTCCGAATTCGAAGATTTTGGAAATTCCGGAAAGCGTGAAATGAATGCAACAACTTTTGTTTAGATTCTGTTGCCGAATTTTATCGTTTATGTGTCCTAAAACTAAGATTTGTTTGATATCCTGAAATTGGAATCTCAGTTTTGAAGCTAAATATGTTATATATATGTTGTGTAGGCTAAGTATATCGATCTATCTTTATATGCATGGTTCTAACTTAGTTATTGAGTGTTTAGTAGGTGCGGATTGCGCTTGCTTCGCATTTGGAGCTCGCTTTCGCGCTATATTAGCCGTATATACTCGCTAACAATATATAAGGTACATATCTCGGATTACATACCGTACTTTTACACTTTTTCCCTGCGTGATGCCTCATCACTTGATGAGATGTATATTTATGATATATATACTGTCATTTTTTTTCCGATCGAGCCGCGCAAAAGAGACTCTGCCGAAATTTTCCGTAAAATCCGGGTGTTAGAAATTTTTTCAAGTTTTAAAAATTTTTATAACTTGTTTTGATTACTAACTTTTAAAGTTAGGAAGCCGTTTGGAGTAACTTAGTGGAAGCGTAGTTATGACTTTATAAATGGAATTTCATTGTTTATAAGTGGATAATTTTTAATAAAATATATCAAATGTTGAATTCTTTACTTAGTTCCTTTTCCCTTCTTTTTCCTTTTCGGGGACGAAAAGTTTTGAGTGGTGGAGAGTGTAACGACCCGTAAATTTTCGATAATTAAAATAGCTAATTTGATAAGATTTCGTGATTTAGTGTTAGAAAAAAATTTAATTCGTTTGGAATAATAATAACTGGAATGAATTGCGACAACAATTATCCAAGTAATGAAAAATAAATGCTACTTAGTGAATGCCTTGGAAATCAATAGTTGAATAGGATAATAAATGTTGAAATTCATTGGGTATAATAGAGTAATTGATTGATAAGTAAAATCTATTTAAAATCAAATAATGAATATTGAACCGGTAAAATTTTTAAATTAAATATTTGGAAATTATTGAATAATTTAATAATGGGAATTGAATAACCGTATAATGGAAATAGTTGTTCTATAATTTAAATTCGTTTCAAAAGTTAAATTTTATAAGTTCGTTTTGAATATTTCAAAAGATAGTGATTTAAGAGTAATCAAATTTGTTAAATTTAATATTACGAATGTTTGAATAAATTAAATTTCGAATTTGATATGATTAATTTGATATTGAAATTTAATATATGAAAATAGAGTGAATAATTGAAATTTGATTTAATATGATTCAAATTGGTTTCCAAAGTGAATGTAAGTTATATTTGGATTTTAATAGAGTTAATAAGATTTTAAAATTGGAATTTATTGGATAAATTGAATAACGGATTTAATATGATTAAAAATGATTAGTAAAATTTTATTTTATCATATTGGAGTCATAGTGATGTTATAGAACTTTTAAAACTGAATTTAAAATTTATTTGTGAAAATTGAATATTTTAATATTTAATTAGCGACCGAAAAATAGCCAATCTTCGAACAGTCTCAGAATTGGACGAAACTAGTTCCATTGGATCCGTAATAGTTAGTTATTATCGGATTTCAATTTTCGTAGCAATCAGAGTTGTCGGTTGACCGTGGCAGCTCGAAACGCGTTGAAATTGTTTTAATATTAATTTGGCGAGTTAAAATAGTCATTTTTCAAACGGTCTCGGATTTCGACGAAACAAGTTTCATCGGATCCGTAATGTCATATTATTGTAAGGTTTCAAATTTCGAGTAAATCGATTTACCGTTTGTCCGAGGCGACCCAAACGCACAGAAATTTGATTAACCGATTTAATTTCAAATCGATCGTTTATTGCCGTAACTCACACATACGATCGAATTAGCTTTCGAAACTTGTTTCATTGTGTCCGGAACGCAGGATAAACCCTAGAAACGCCAGCCGACACGCTTCATTTGGAGTTCGGAAAATTTTCGATGAATAGTGTTTTGGCCATTTTCTATAAAAGGACCCCCCACTTTCTTTGTTTTGCAAAAACCCTAGGGTTTCAGCCCTTAGCCGCCACTTTCATTTCAATGGCCAGAAAATTTCGAAACTTCTTCCTCATTTTCCTCTCAATCCATCAACAATTAGCAAAAACTCTCAACTACAAAGTTGTAGAGGGCATCAAGATCTAGCTATCCAACGGTGGAGATCGGAAACGGAGCCACGGATCGACGACAAATCGAGATTGAAGCTGCTGCGTTTTTCACGCAATTCGAGGCAGAGGGGGTGGCCGAGCTTCAGGCTATTGATGGTGAAGGTGGAGTAAGGCGGTGGCTTCGAAGTGGTGTAACCTGATCGTGTTCATGTTCGTCGTGGAGGTCGCAAAATCAAACCCTAGTGGCGTATGAATGGGTTCAAGTTGCGTGATTTACTACCTGGAAGATGATACGCGTGCGTGAGGAGATGATGGAGTGTGGCCCAGATCTGCTATGCAGGAAATCAACGGTGATGATGGGGTGGGTTTTAAAAATTTAATTAAGCTGTAATTAATTTATATAAAATTTCGTGTTAACTTTAAACCATCATAACGTTGTCATACGAGGTCAGAATTCGACGAAACTTTTTGCGTTGGAATCGTATCGACGAGCTCTTCGCATTGAAACTAGATTGGAATCATTTGGAGCTAGAGAAAATTTTGAGTTAAATCGAACGTCGTTCGATTTGATTTAAAATCGAAAATCAATGTGAGTGTTTTATAACGCTCACAACGTACTAAATATCTTTATGCTAGTTAAATTTGACATTATGAAGTGATATGAATTTTTTGTCGTTGTTTGATAGAATTTAATTGTCATTTGAATTAACCGTCGAAAATTAAATTGACAGTTAAATTTGAAATTAAAATTGAAATTGAATTGCGATTTAATTACCTGACATTGATAACTATGAAATTGCCATGAATTGTATTGTTTATTGGATGATGTATTTCGATGGATGTTATTTGTTGATATTTAAATATTTAGATGTTTATTTGCTTATATATATCATGTTATGCATACATATGAAACTGTGATTTGATTTAAGTAATATATATTCATCCTTGACATTTAATTGAAATAAATAATCACTTGGCAATAGGATAGAAAATTATATACGGACACCGAATTGGCTAAATTAATAATTTTTAAAATCGTCGATTTGAAATTTAGTTAAATGTTTCGATTTAAAAGTTATAAATAGAAATCAATTTATTGAAATCGAATTTATCGAAAAAGAGTTTGGAATGTTGAAATAGATTTTGGTTAAAAGAAGTTGTTAAATGATTTAAGTTGAGACTTGAAATTTAAATTTGGGTTATGATTGATTTTCGAAAATGTATTCGTTTTAAAAGATTGAACCTTAATTCGAGCTTTGAATATTACTAAGTAAAAGCGATATAAAATGATATTTGAAATTGAGCTTGAAATTGAATCATATTTGTAAGTGGGATTTAAATTTGAATATTGAAGGAAAATTTTGTTAAGTGTTAAAAATTGATATTTTGAAAAATCAAGCTAAAAAAATTCAATATACATTGGAATTGAATAAGTTGAAGGTGAATGTAAAATTGAATAAATTTGAAGTCAAAGTTGACATTGATTTGAATTGAAATCGAAATTGAATCGGTAAATTGGAAATTGAAATTTATTTGAATTGGGAAGTTATAATTGAAACGGATTGGTTTTGAAGCTGTTTTAATTTGTTTTTCCAAATTACTCTGTTATATAAACCATTTTGAATACTTAAACTATTTTAATCTATTTTTAATCTACTTAACCCAATTTAAATTATTTAAACTAATTTATCTATTTTAAATCCATTTTAAAGATTTTAAGTATTTTTAACTATTTTAATTACTTAAACTACTTTTAAACTACTTAAACTATTTTCTAAAAATTTCAAGCTGGTTAATAAGGTGAAATTTTTATATTTAAACCTTGAATTTAAATACGAATTGAGAAATGAAGTTGCAACCTAAATTGAAATTCGAAATGATTTTGAAATCGAAATGAGATATTGATGCGAAAAATGATTTTTGAAACGGAATCTTACATTTGAATAGATATGATGATATTTGAAATGGATTTGATTTTTGAAGCGAATATGATATTTTGATATCAATTATGAATTGATTTGAAATGTAAAAGAGCCAACGGTGTAATAATACGTAGTTATTAAAGAGACCGGGATCGGATATGGACATACTCTCTGTCGATACTGAAAACCACTTTAATAACTATTATACGCGGAGTGTTGATCCAGAAGGAAGTGGATGATTTGGTGAACGCGTTGACTGAAGAAAGAGAACGATTATTGGATGACCCCTGACATGACTAAAACAGGAGCCGCGCCGGGCCATTGAGGTTCGCCACCTCTAGCGGACACACTTCTTCGATACCATATCTATTACATTTGTGATTCGATTTGGGTGCACCTCTTGATTTGGGAGTGTTGTTTCGCGGTGTTGGGGTGGCTGCTGGCTATGCCCAACATCAGTCCGCATCACGCAACTACTAGTATCCTAGTTGGTATCGCCTCATGTACCTTGTCATACTGATTATCCTATTCGCGACCATTACGTTATGCTTTGTGTTATACCTATGGGGTACGCTCTGATAACCACCAGTTTACGGTGGGGCTTACGGTGCTGTATAGACTATGACATTATAAAAATGTGTTAAGGGGGATTATGGTAACGCCTTCGCTATTTTGATACTTTATATTACTGATAGGCATTATCTACTTAGCGTATATTACTACATAGTAGATAGTTTCACGGATCCTTGAGAGATGGAAAATCCCGTAACATCTCTTGAGTTATTGCACGCACGTTGACACTGGATAGGAGAAGTCAAACCCCGTAAACATCTCTGACGCCGTTACACTCATATTTATTTACGATTGATTTAACTTTCATAAGGATATTTTAGTCCTGACTCGAGTGTTTTGTCTTTTCATTACGGTCGGGTCAGTCCTGAGTTTTTTTAAGATTTTGAAGATCTATTCTAGAGGATGAAGACGAAGATTTGGTATACTATTACTATTATTACCCTTGCATCATGCTATCTGCTGCATTATTTTGATTGTTCTGTTGTATATGTATAACTCTGATAAATGTTGTGTAAATAATTGTCAAAGTATAGTAAACAGCTTCATGAACTGTTTTTTTGACTATTATATTTTATCGTTCCGCTGCGAGATTCTGTATTGTTTCGTTTCCTTTATGTCTCTTTCTTTTCTTTTCTTATTTACCCCAATAACCATCTGCCATTTTGAATGGTTTGGAATCGACATGTGTATTTGATCGTCGGTTTAAACTGTCCAAAAAGGCGGGTCGTTACATCGTATCCATTAAAGACAGGGAGATGATAGCTAATCCGTATCCATGGAGGGAATGCCATGTTCGTACCTATCAGGCATTACTTTCTTTTGTATCCACCAAACGACCACTATTTTCATCGAATGTGCATTGTCGCGTATTCATCGAGCTCACCCTACTTTATATCCATCATGGCCGACAATAGTTCGTATCCATCGAGTAAACAATAATTCAAAGCCATGAAAGAACTCCACTTCGTATCCATCACTTGACAAAATTTTGTATCACTCGTCAACGGATACGAAAAGCTTAAGCATATATTGATACGAATGGGAGTATAAGCCATCGATATGAATCGAACTCAGACAAGCGATATGAAGGGAATATATTTGATTGATACAAGATGGAGCAATAATCATCGATACGTTGTGAACACAATGAGTCGATGCGAACAAAGCCTAGAAGAGAGGAAGACTCGATCTCTCGACATGAAAAGTGGATCGATCCTAGAATATAGCGCCACATATCTAGCAGTCACATGCACAACATGGATACGAACCAGAACAATATGAATCGTATCGATACGAATTCGATAGCACACTCCAAATCCAAACTTGCATCGATCATATCTCACAATCTACACGTCCAAATGCCACCAAATTTTCATAAGAGCTTTCCTACAACATCAAGAATATACAAGATCAATTTCATCCAAAAAGGTCAATTCTTGATCGATGCGAATTCCATTCGTATCGCTTTGATATCGAGTCGAAATCACCTGAACTAGATCCTGTAGGCCCCCTACATGTGAGAATAAGTCTTCCGGGATCCGGGCGAGATGTTTGCTGCCTATGCCTATAAATAGTGACCATGGGCCTACATAAAAGGGACTTTTTTTTGCTTCTTTACATCGACACTCTACCGAAATTACCGCTCTACTTTGAATGTACTATTGTAATCCACTTGTAACTAGCAAGCTATAATCAATAAACATCAATCATTTCATAGTGGACGTAGGCTATGCAAGTCGCAGGTTCAAATCGAGTCAATAGGCCGTGCAATTGTTCAATATCCAAATCCTTACATGTACAGAGTCCAAATATTACAATCGATGAAAATCCCTAAATCAATCTTGGGTTTACAAAGTTGAAAATGTAAAAAGTGGGAAGAGAATCCAAATCATCCTTAAAATGGCACCCCTAGCCCATATTTTTAAGGGAAATGTGGCTTTGCTTTTGGCATTGATAAGCTTCAGCAATAGCTTCGGCGACAATGTTCACAATGGCTTTGGCGAATTCGATGTTGAATAGCATCGAGCTTCGCCTTTACTTCTTAGTGGAGACATTCAGCAACAAGGAACTATGTCATTGATATCTTTTGTCATGATGGCAACGTCCCTCGTGAATGGGTAATGACACCAGCTTGAATCAACGCATGTATGAAGCAATAATAACCATAAGGTAGACTTTGATGGATATTGACGGTGCTCACCATTAACATTGCTTTGCATAGTCACGCGGCATCCTCCAAATGTCATATGGAAGTCGTCAACACTGATGTTGTCTTAGGCTCATAGACTTGTTGATAATATATGATGTCAAAAGTTAATGATGGTCGAGGTCATTGGTGTTGATAATCTCCTACATTTAAGCCCTCTTGACTTATCAATGATGACATTAGTTGGAAGCAATAAAGAGTGGCATCACTTAATATCCCCTCGACGTTGATAATCTTTGGTGTCATTGTGGAGCAATGTTCTCGAAGAGCTATGAAGTGTAGCACTGCTTTAATGTGATGCCAGTATATTCTGTGGTTGTTGATGAAGAACTTGTCTTGGTTACAATAAGGTAAACAATAGCATCACCAAAGTGTCGCATCAATGAGATTCGATATGGGTTGTATTGACACTCGTTGATGGCTTACAATGTTGATCACTTTCGATACTGACTAGGTTTGGTGTCGTTGTCCCTTTTATTACTTCTGAAGTTGTCTATGCGCTTCTATTGGCGAAGTGCGGCACCCTACTCCTTCGACACCAATCTACCCTTACACTCTCGATGTTGATCATTGACGCCATTTGCATATTGTCGTTCACATGTCTTCGATGATAATAATAAAGATAAACTCTTATTAACATCAGCACTATTGTTTTTGGTACTTATTGTCATGGGTAAGTTGGACTTCGAACTCCTTTGACAAAAATTATAGTAGTAACATCTGTCCCCTACTATAGGAGAAGCATTAACTTTTCAAGTCAATAGTATCAGCATTATCCTTTCTTACCTTTTGGTCTTCTTTCATTTATCCAGCCATTTACCTAAAGCTAATCCAATGGTGGTATTTCTTCTTTCTTTTGACCTTAAATACATGAACCTTCTCTCTACCGTTCTTCTCACCTGTGATGAAAACTCAAGCAAGAAATCATTGTTCTTAAAGAAATCTAGAACTGTTTCAAGTTTTCAAGCAACCAAATCATTCGTGTATGCCATCTATTTCATCTTGCCTTTATTATCGAATTAGATCTGGTGATTTTGTACGATGCTTCATGGTTTGATTTGAGTTTATTGACTTTAGATTGAAAATAGGGTTCGATCCTAAGACCCCGATTCTTATTAACCCAATGGTGGTTGATTTAGATTAGACTAATAATAGATCTTTGTTCCGCTCGTATGGGTTTAAATGTTAATTAAATCGGGTATCACACCTGATATGTTTTAAGTTAATTGGTGAAAAAGTTGATTTATTAGACTCGAAACCCGTTAGTGACTAACTTCGGCAACACTCATAACATCATTATGATGATCGATACTGATGATTTTCAACATCGTTATGATACTCAAACTTAATAAAACCCTTTATCAATTTATTACTCCATCGAAAATGATGAAAGTGAAATGCAATGACCTATCCAGAGTTATAGATGCTATTTGATGCAACATCAATAGCTTCGATAATAATTTTAAAATGGTGTTGTGATGTTAGCATGACACTCAGTACCAATAAAATTCTTACTAATTTGGCAACATCAAACTTTAATTTTGATGAGACATAACAATCTCTTACTTTTGTGTCCATCGACATTAGTAGGGTTTCTTACTACTTCACTAAAATCAACAGTGCCAAAGTCATTTTACATCTTATCGATTAATTCGAAGCGCGGCAAACCTTGGTTGAGAATATAAAAGTCATCGATTCTTATGAGATGCGGTGTTACTAAACTCGCTGTTAATAAAGGATGAAGCCGCTCATCTTTGACGTTTATCTATAAGCATGGTTTGATGGCAATGACCTTACCTTTTTTCTTCATTTTTCCATAATCATTTATAACATCACAAAAGGGTGTTTTGTATGAAATCGCTACTCTCGACACTATTGCTTCTGACATGTTATAAATTGTTTAACCAATTAATATGTTTCCAATTCATGCCGTCATCGCTCATTAATGTCGGGATCCTTATTGCCTCAACATTAGTCATGGTTGTCGGGCTAGTTAGTATATTATAGCATAAGTTTTAGGACATTATCGACATGGGCTTATTGATGCCAATAACTTTATTGTTTGTTACTGACCTTAATATCAAAAATGGAACTTTATACAATACCGCTACTCAAACATTGCTATTTAAAACATTGCATATCGTTTAACTGATTAACACATTATTATTATATGTTGATGCTTATTTGTTAACATCGATAACCCTATTATTTTCGACTTTAGCCAACTTATAGCATTTACCGTTGTTCTATGATTATGTGATTCTTGACAATGATTTATCTTAGTCGTCATGAGCTTATGAACGTCGCATGTTAATTCCCATTTTTTTATAGCTCTTTCATGAGGCTCCTTTATCGAGATTAAAATTTATGTTTTTTAACAAACTTGTCATATGTTATTTACGTGTTGTTGTCTTGTGACTAACATATACCTTTAACACTTTGGCGGTAAATAGATTACTCAAGCAACAATTTTAGACTTAACATGTACTAATTTTTTTTACATAATATTAATCATGGTAATTTCTTAAGTTTGGAATAATATCACCTAGCAGGTAAATGGAAAGTAAAACGTGCAATAAGAAGTCCATTAATAAGCCGAGTAGATGGCCTAAACCTTCACTTTCAGCAAGCAAGAAGAGAGATATTATTTCAAATCCATCATCCTTAACAACTCAAGCTGAGGTGGACTCTATTCTTGAACAATTCGGAATCACTGGAGTTGAAGCCATCCATGCTAGTCCCATAGACAATATTTATAGCCTACTAGAAGGGTACTTTTCTTTATCATGCATATATAGCACATGGGCTACCTTCCTTTCCTTTCTTTCCCTTAAGAAATTTGGAGCATTTGAATATTGCGCTAATCCAGTTCTTGCCAAATTCTTATACATATTTGACCTGCTTGGAAGTCATATCTTTGGAGGCAGGACTCGTATCTCTTAGTGCTGAAATTCTTTGTTATATAGTTTGTCCTTCTAAGGTTGGTGAATAACTAGGCCAACAATTCTATCAAATCCATCCCAACCTAAAAAGCTTGATTTCTGAGAGTGTTTATAAGTTAGAAGGTGGGAAACTTAATTCTTCTTTGTCAAATACTTATCAAATATTAGAGGAACATTCTCTACTACCGGTAAGTTACTTTTTCCTGCTTATCCATGTTGGTTTATTATGCTTTACTAATAGGTGTCTCTCTTTCAGATCCTGTCCCTAAGAAGTCAAACCCTGAGGATTAAAAATCCGTGCTGTCGCTGACTCAAGTAGAAGGGAAAAGGGGGAATACGCTTAGGCTATCAACTGTGGCTAAGATTCTTCAATATTCTGTCATTTTGGACTGACACAAAGTCCTAGAAGTGCCTTCGATGGTAAAGTACAATGCTCAAGGTAAAAGCTCATTGGTAATGGGCAAGCTCGAACCTTTTACATCTAACACCCCTGTTCTACCCGGGATACCTAGTAAGATATCAGTACACTCAATCGAAATCTATTTTAATACCACCACATAAGCTTATTCCCTTAATTTAGGTTAGTCTGCTTTGGTAGTGCTCTTGTAGAGAAGGAAACCATATTTGACTCTCCCAAAGACAAGTCAGACAAAGATGACACTTCTACCTTGATTCAAGCTCTCGAACCTCAATCACTTAGGGATGCTATCTCTGCTCATTCGCTCATGCTGAAAGGAAACTAAGCGATAATTCTGCTAATGCAGCTATCCCTAGTAAGAAGCCTAAGATTGGCGACATGTAGTCCTCTGTTATTATTGAAGAAATAGAATTGTTTAGCACTGATTTAAATCTTGAGACCTTAAATCTTAACACTATCGAAAATGAGGCCGAGCATATGACTGAAGTAGAGCATTCTCGGGATCCACTTCTCTGTATCACATTCCCAAGCTCTCCTCAAGCTCTGAACTGTATTTGTAAGGATCTTGGATTTTCTTTTACACTAGAAAATCCACTTCCTACCAAATTCCAATCGTCAACTCCTATTAGTACGTTTGATGATCTTTTCCGATCGGTCATTCAGTCCCCTTCTTTTGCTTCTCTTAAGCCAGTACAACCTTCCTCCTATACTCAAGACCATTGATTTTCCCTTCTTAAGCAATACTTATTGGCATGTACCCATCTTTTTTCATTTTGTACACTCTTAATATTTCAGTATAACATCTTAACTCAAGTTTTGTCACTCGTTCTAGTCGCCAAATATTTGTTTTCATTTGAAGAGGAAGCCTCGAGATCATTTAGCTAGACATCAAATCTTCAGGAACAAATGTAACTACCCGTACCTCTATGGGCCTAAATATCGATAAAAATTGAAACCCAAGTCCATCAAAGCATAGATTGTTGGATTTGGTAACAACAAATAAGCATGACCATTATCAGAGATTGATAGATATCTAAACTCACAACGGAAATAATAATAGGTAAGAATACTGACTATGATTGCTACCTTGGAATTATTGGTGTTCCTTGGATAGATTGTCATATCAACATTGACATTAGAGAAAATAAGACTTCTCTGACAACAGAGCACATCTAGCTCTAGTGACCTGTTCCTCTAAATTCTATTCCGTGGGTTGTAACGGAGGGGGTCAAAACAACATTCTGGTGGTTGGAAAATATATAAACTGTCCATAATATAAATTTATACTGATTGGTTTCCATTTAATAGTTATGTCCATTAAGGTTAGCAATTCTAATCTAACCTTGCATTGCACACGCGATTACTTTCTTACCCCTTTCCAAGGTACAAAATACTGATGATGCCTTATCAACCACCCAATACTTCTAAACTCATTTGTCACTTAATACTTCTAAATATGAAGCGGGCTTCTATAATACTTTAATAAAGAAATAGGCAGACTTTGCCATTTAAGACCTTAATCAAGGTAGATCCTGTCATTAAAAAACTAAATCAAGATAGACTCTGTCATTTAAGACCTATTCCCAAGGTGGTTTCCTAACAATATTGTTAATGGTCGCCGAGTCCTGGCTACAAAGACCTCTAACTGCTATCTAATGCTTCCAACAATTAGTGTCCAACTATTACCGCATCTATCACCAATTAAATCATAGCCATAAAAAAGATAGTTCCCAAGCCACTTGATACATTTTATTGGAAAATAGGCAAATTTTGGTCATTTAATACCTTAATTAATGCAAGCCCCATCATTTAATACCTATTTCTAAGGCGTGCTCCTCAATGGACTATCATTATTACGGCCTTAGTAATGTGAGAGACTATTTTTAAGCCACTTAATAGCTTAATAATAAGGACTAGGCAGATCCCTGACCATTTAACACATATTTATTGGTAGGCTTTTGTCATTTGACACCTAACCCTAAAATAGACTCCTTACTGGTACCATCTAGCTGACATTGCTTCGAAATCTCATTGGACTACTTAATATTTTCTTTATAGGAAAGAGGCGGACCCTATAGTCACTCAATACCCCAAATCTGAAGCAAAAACCCTTCCCAAGATATCCACTATCACTCTTACTTATGAATACGGAATCCCATTAGGTTACTTCTTTTGGTAGGGAGGTGGGCACTACAACCACTTAATACCTTAATGCTAAAGTAAAACCTTTTAGAAACATCCTTATTTATTTGGAATCCCGCTAGGTTACTTAATACTTCCATTTAGGAGAGAAGAGGACCCTACAGTCACTTAACACCTCAATCTAGAAGCGAACCCCTACGGAAATATCCCTAACCACTCCTAATTCCAAATTTGAAAGCAGGCCAAATCTCTCATGTCATCACGGATCCTAGCATTAGGGATATCTCACATCAGTAATAAGTGCACTTGACTACTGGTTGCCTTAAAGTGAAGCGAAGTCTTTCATCAAATGACTTACTGACCTTGCATCACTAACGTACTAAATCCAATTAACCATCCTAAATCTTGACATATATTATCTTATTTAGACATTGGACTTGGCTTACTAATTCCCTTTTATTTAAAGCAATAAGATTACCTTAAATGCTTATCTACCCATAAATTCCATTAATGCTCATAAATGTCAATTTGTCCATAAAATCCTAATGGACAATTCCTAAGACATTTATGTATGATTACTAATTTCAAATTAGTAACATTTATACCTATCCAATTTTTATCAGTCCCATTAATCCATTTACCACATTAACTTATTGCAATTCCCATATTTATTATCATTCATTTCCTATTTATTAGAGTTATAACCATTTAAACGATTTTCCCATTAGTTAATTATCCTAAACACGAATATTATGTGCAAGTGTCATTAATAGCTTTTAATTTAATTATTATAAGCGCAGTAATCATGAACAAATATTTACTTTTATCAAATATATTCTAGTTATATATCATTACTAGAATATTCTTTTCCATGCTAAATTTTTGGAATCATATCTAAAATGATCATTCGCTATAATTTCCATAAATTAGTCCAAAACAAAAGATTTAACTTTAAAATATAAAATATTACATCGTTTGAAATTACAAGGAATGATCATTTCTTTTTATTGCTGAAATAAACATTGTAAACTACAATGAATTCATACTTTTCTATCTCTTTTTCTTTTTATTTGCATTTATTCCTTATTAGATCAAACGTTGTATTTTTCTAAAAGAGAAAGAAATCAAACTAATTAACAAATATTAAGCGGATCTAAATTCCAACAATTTCAAACATAGAAAAGTTTACGATCCAACAAGATTGGGTAATAATCCAAATTCATAACATTATTAAACAAACTATTTAAGATATGTAATAAATTTCATTCCTTTGGGATTGATTTCCAAATTGGGGTGTAAATAATTCTAACACAATTCATAAATAAGAATATATAGGCGATATTTACTATATTCAGATTACATTCAATTTATTGCCTACAACTCATATACAATTATCTAGATAGGCATAATAATCAAACAAACACCAACGGGATAATTTTCATATTATAACAATCTATAAAATTTCCCACTTATCTTTTAAAAGCAATCCAAATCTACAGATCTGAAGTGGAACCTTTGATTCATCTCTAAATCCTTTTTAATCCATATGTAGAAAATGGTACATACATATATTAGAATTACAGATCTGAGAAGAGATGTGGGATAGGGAGAAAAAATAGATACAATTACATATAAATATATAAATTACCTCAAACACATGTACGATTGATTCTTTTCTACTTTTTTATTAGATTTCTATGCTTCTCCAATTTGTATGAATAAAGTACAAATACCTTATTTTTATAATTTCGAAAGAAAGTGGATAGAAAGAAATGGCAGAGCTTCGCTATTGCCTCTAAAAAAAATTGAGAAAAGAAGGGAGGGTTGGGCTTGAATTTATAGGCGCTAGAATCAACCTTAATAGTTCGATTTAAAATATTAAATCTGGGCCGTTGTGGCTAGGTTTATAGCGTCTGTGGTTACCCAACTGATCGACCGCCTTATATGCAACGTCGACCGCTACATGTCAATTGGTCATAGTGAACGGTCGGTCTGTGGGTCCAGGCGAATAATTGTAAATGTTAATTTTTCTTATTTATTTATTTTCATTCCGAATTCATTTTTTGCTCGTAACTTCTTCGTTTGTACTCCGATTATAAAATTCCAAATATGAAAGTTGCTAAGAATTTCGCCACAAATGCAATGGCTCAAGTTTCATAGTTAAATTTCATTATTTGCAAAAATTCCATTTTCAGAATCTAATTAATTAACTAACCAACTAATTAAATAACTTACGTCAAATATGGGGTGTTGCAACAAAACTACTTACTTAACAACTATATCATTGATTTAACCACATCAAGGCATGAAGTCGTGAAGGAAAGAGAAAAGCTGGCTACTTCTCTAAAGGAAACGGAAGCTTTACTCCTTAAAGAAAAGAGTGAAAATAGATTTTAGATGACAGGATAAAGGCTCTAGAATTAGCGCTTGAGGAGGTTGAAATGAAGAAGGCCAAGCCTATAGCGGAGAATGCATCTCTTGAGAAAAGGCTAAAAAAGAAAAGAGTTCTTTTAATAAGTCAACCGGCATAATTAGAGATTCAAAATAGAAGGTGTCCTATTTTTTCGGCATTCCTCTTAATACCATTATCGAGACTTCTTATGAGAAACCACTCATTATTACATATGTTGACAATGCCTACAAATGTCCATATTTTGGGTTCCCTTCCCTCCCTCCGGCATGGAACAAAAGGTTTATGGAAAAATTTAAACGATGTCGAATAAACCTCATGCACCTGGAGAAGGTTCCTCGGAGAAAGAGGTGGAGATTGACGCTGTAAAATACTGTCTTTCGATGATCCTCCACCCGATGAGCAGACAAAGTCAAATGAGGAAGGGAAGGACAATGAGTAGAACAAGGATGGGATGATCATGAAATTGATAGTCCTCAATAATGATAACAACAATGATAATGGTGGAGTGACAGAATGGGTCTCCCTTGACCATCAAATGACAAGGATGGATCAGCAAATTCTAAACCAAACCTGGCAGCTTAAGGAATGGAGGCTACAAAAATTCCGGACCCTTCAAGGACAAACTTTCCTAAAATGGACAGTGCTTCCCGAGGCAATAAATTCAAAGGAAAAGTAAAAATTACTTCATCTTCAATTCCACTTACTCAAGTATGGATCTCTTCATTTAGATGTCTTAAATTTCTTAATAATTCATAGTTAATGTGTTAATTATTCTAGTTAAGAAAGAAATCGAAATAACACTACGATGTAATACTCAAAAAGAAGCAAATGGAGATAAACTGACTGGATAAGAAATTAGATAAACATATGAAGGATTATAATAAATTATCGTTGTAAGTACTTTGAAATTAAAATTCTTTAAGGAAAAGGTAGTCGCTCCCAGGATGAAAAGAGCACGCCAACATCGAGAAAAACTCTTAGCGGAGAACACTGAGCTAATGACCCTTTTTTGGATGTTAATTGATGATAGAATGCCTTGGAAGAATTTCTCTTCAGATCATACTCAAGGGGTAAATTCGTTGACTTATCATGTTTAGGCAACAACCATGGAGGTTTGCTTAGACGTTTTCGTCGTAGATACCAGGATGAACATGGGTCCGATCCCCATCCTCAGCTGTGTTGGGATCTCCCTAAAGTTACCTCCATTCCTCATTCTTCTTGTTCTCTTCCCCTAGGTAAACTTAAATATAATAGGAAGAAATTCATTTTGAAATGTATAAGAAATCAATTCTGTATGAACTTGAATGATCGTATAACTATAATATGCAACTTGTTTTACTTATGGACTTTATTATTTTATTTTTCTTATCCTTAGTCAAATTTTAGCAGATTAAAGATTTATCGACCAGTCCGATCTCTAGCGAATTCTTGAGTAAGATTGTCAAGTTAAAGAAGGATTTTAAGAAAAAATCTATGATTCTTAAACATCACAACTGGCAAGACATTGCTTCTTTATAGATTTATAAGAAGTTCAAATGTGGTTTCCATGTCTTCGTTTTGACTTTTTGGCTAATGAAAAGGACAATTTACTTAGCGAAATTCTATCATATCACGCTAAGCTAATATCTGGTCATGATAGCTCTCCAATCGAAGAAAAGGACTATCATTGATTCCCTTCTATTTCACCATAGAAGGAATTAAAGCTTCTTTTAATTTACAGTCACTTTATTGAATAGGTCATTCAAAAGGGCTAAAACCATAGTTTTGAAACTCTAAGTGTAATTTGAATGTTTAAAAACAGAGTTATGATGTAATCTTGACCTTTCGTGCCTTGTAAGCTCTGCTTATTATCAACAGAAAAGTTTGTTCCTGATATTTTAAATCTTATTTCACTTATTCTTCATAGGAAACATAGTTAGTGAATATGAATGATCCTCTTGATGCTTTCTCATGAGTTGTAGAAATCAAAGATAGACTATTAGCAGATATTGACAAGAAGAAATCTTTCTAAGACAATTCAGCTTTACTATTTTCAAATAATCCGAAGGCACAAAATAGCATAGGAAATACTTTCAACTAGGAGTGGTTTTTAAAAGGTCTACAAGAGCAAACTTCCAACTTGGAAGGAGAAATGAAGGAGAAGGATGAAAGAGTTTACCGGTTGATAGAGAGGATTGAATCGGTCTTAGAATCCAAACCTCCATTTGACTTTGATGCTGAAATAGCTAAACTGCACCAATAAATATACGATCTCGAAGAGGGGCTAATGAAAAGCCCAGTCTACTGTTAGCAACTAAAGCTTATTGCAAAGGAAGACGAAGTTAGCCTTCCTACCCCTACTCCCAGAAGAACGACGAGATCTCGGTCTTTGGTTAGCCAAGAATTCCCTACTTTATTAAACCCACCTCTAGGCTTAAGTGATGACACATTCTCAATGTGGAGTAGAAAATTTAAATTTGAATTTATGCAACAATTTAGCGGGAAATAAGATGGAAAAGTATCTCAACGTATCAAAGAATATGAAAACAAAGTTTAAGGGCTTGAGCGTGAAAAATATACTCTTAAATAAACGATCGAAGAATTAAAGAGTATGATTCAAACTTTATGAGGAGCCAACAAGACTCTTCAGCGCACTTTGGAAAATCAAATTGATTCAGTTGATGATGCAGACACTATTCAGAGGAGGAAAAGAAAATCAAAGAACTTATGGACATTGCCATTCATCATATTACCGATCCTTACTTGCTAAGGATTTGGAGAAAACAGGACGTAGAGCCTTAGCAATGATTTTCCTTAAATATATTTTTCTTTTTCTTGATTTTGTACTTGTAAATTTATACACAACATATTAGATTGTAAATAAAATTTTATTTTAATGAATATTACCTCGACTATAGTTTCGAATCTGATATTGGTTCTTACTTAAAATCACTCAATGATCAATATCATGCTTTTTCTACGTTTTGAGCTACCGATGTATAACTTTATATATGAAATATGTATCTTTATTGCTAAAAATTCGACAGTTTGCTTAGTAATAGAGATTCCTGTTAAAGGGATCCAAATTTAAATCAAGGATTGATTTAGCGATGTTTTGCCATCAGAAATTTTTTCTGTCCAATAATAAATGAAGACAAAAAAATTATTTGATAATAAAGAAGACCGGAAATTCTTATCTAACAATAGAAGAAGACAAGAAATACACATTTGGGAATTACAATAGAATACCATAAGTCCTTATATGGTAATAATAATAGAAGACCAAAAATTCTTATTTGGTAATAATAATATAAGAAAGAAATCCACATCAGGGTATTTGGTAATAATAATAGAAGACCAAAAATTCACATCAAAGAATAATATTAGAAGACCAAAAATCCTTACTTGGCAATAACAATAGAAGACCAGAAGTCCTTATCTAGCAAATATAACAAAAGATCAGAAATCGTTGTCTGGCAATAATAATGGAAGACTAGAAATCCTTATCTGATAGCTAAAAATCATGTTTGTTGGAAAGCGTAAATAATTCACATTTGATGGACTTTCCTCTATAATATTTCATTAATTTGAAGCACTATTTGGCTTCTATATTGATAGATCTTCCTCTAGAGGGTTGACTGATTTGGAGCACTACTTGGCTTGGATCCCTTATCGCTGTCTTAAGTGATGACTTAGGTCTGAAGTCCGGTGCCTTTGGTTAGCTATCTTTAAGCAGGACCAAATACATACTCGACCTCCCTTTAGGAGAGACTTTAGTGAGGCCTTTGATAATGCATAGAAGGTTGGTTTGGTGCTTTGTACTGGCCAAAGGCTTACCCATCATCCCTCTAGAAGGTACTCCAAATAGGCGATGTAGGCAGGGGTTGAAGGCTTGCAGAAACTTTGGACCGGCCTATTTCCAGGCGGAACCAAAGGATTACGCTGGCCTCCTTCTAGGAGGCACCTTAACTAGGCCATAGAGACGAGGTTAAGGGCTTATGCTCCGATCAGGCCACGTAGGCGGTGCCGAAGGCTTAGTCAATGCTTTGGTTAGGTCCTTTCAAATGGGACCAAAGGCTTACTCTGTCCTCCGTCTAGGACGTGTTTTGACCAGGCCATCTTAGCAGGATCAAAGGCTTTTGCCCATCTTAGGTAGTGGTTTAAGCATTTCCATTATGTTAGGAGAATCTTTCTCCTCAACCATGTAGATTCACTTATTTGAAGAGATTTCTATCATTATAGAACGTGTTTAACATCTCTATACAAATTCACCAAATTTTCCTTGCCCTAGAAAATAAATGATCATCCCTTCCAAGCTCCTGCATTGGTTGGTGTCATGGCCATTTCCAAGATGATAATGACAGTATAATCCTCTGCGATTCCATTCAAAGTTAGGTCTCCTCTTTCATGAAGGCTAATAGTTGAATTCATCTTTAGTCAAGAGATAAATGTTCTCATTGGAAGTATTAAGAGTGTAATTTTTTTAAAGTTGTAATGTTTTGAAAGTTGATATTTCAGAATTCCTTTTGGCTCTCTTATGCATGATAGGCCCCATAGCTTCCAAAACAATTTTTTTTAAAGTGTCTCGAGTCTCATCTAATCCTTGATAGTGGTTATTAACATTTTCCACCTCCTAGTTAGTCGATCAAAATCTTTTATTATATCACTTTCAAAATTGGTCCTCTTGGCTTTGATTTGGATCTCTTTTCTTATTTTCAATAAGTCATCATCCTTCTTGCACTGTCTTCATAGGGCAAAGATCGGTGACAACCCTGAATGGAACAGATTCAAGCTTCATTTTCTAGGTTATAAGATGTTACTTGTCTTCTTTTATTTTCCATGACTTGCAGTGCTTTTGACTATTAATACTTGTTCTTCATGAATCCGGGAATCAATAGTGATTAGGTAAGTGGGCTCAGCATTCGAGGCTTAGAGGATCCTTGTTTAGGCATCTTAACATGGTTAATTGGCATGACTTATGTGATGTTCCCACCATAGAAAATCGCATCCTTGAAGAAAGAAAGGGATAGAAAAGAGAAAAGAAAGAAGAGAAAGAAGAAACAACATTAGAATCTCAACAGCGGAACAAATAAATTATATTAATAACATAAATATTACATAGTTTACAACTATAATCAGAGTTACACAGATTACATATCACATACTAGACAGTTATAAACACCTGTCTAGTTATACAACTCAATACAATATAAGGAAACTACTCAGGGAAACCAACACAGTGGAACACTATATATCTGCACGCTGAAGCCTCCTACTCCATTGCTCCTCCACAAATCGTCAAAGCTAACCTGAATCCCTTGGCTACTCGTAAAAATTTGAGTACCCAAGAGTTTAAGAAAACAAAAGATAAACTCCGGGTCAGACATGGGTCTGGTGTGAGTAACAGGTTAAGGTTGCTTAACTTTCAAAAACCTTTGAAAACAAAAGGTATCACGTAAGACTTCCCACACATAAACATGGAAAAGTTTTTACCTTATGCTAACCAAAACATTTGATAGGAAATCCGGTGATATTATAATAGGTCTAGGATTTTCAAGTAAATAGAAAATAGCCAAAATTGTTACATTTATTAAATTCCAGCTACTAGCCACAAAAGTGGGTAATACAATCAAATTCGATGGCACTTATTGGATTTTGGATTCCATACAATGGCAGGGCTACTGGGGTACCACCCGTCACAGTACGTGGCCTAGATCAACGTACCGAGGAGCCACCATAACTCCCCTGCAATACAAGGCCGGAATCATCCCTTACTGGATAGTCCCGAACAAGACAACCCCGACAGTTGGAGCTCACAAACTGCCCACACAGCCGAAATAAAAGGGACCCCTAAACAAGGGAAAATCTCATCCTACTTGGGCATGACCCACTTAGCCTTGCTGCATCTTCCTTATTTTAGCCATTCCTGGTTAATGAGGCTTGAGGCTACGATTACCTTTATAGAACACATCATTTAGAATGCTCATCATCCACCTGACGATGTTCTGAAAGCATTCAATCCATACAAGTTCGTTCCGGGTTCGAACGAAACCGAAGGCATTATCTCGTTGCACTCATTTTGGAGTCACCCTCAGAGTTAACGACGATAACCTTTGCAC
The DNA here is from genome assembly GCA_030765085.1 of Allium cepa. Classification (NCBI taxonomy): domain Eukaryota; kingdom Viridiplantae; phylum Streptophyta; class Magnoliopsida; order Asparagales; family Amaryllidaceae; genus Allium; species Allium cepa. Next base: position 331,893,331 of record CM060934.1, read on the forward strand.
TCTGAATCTTCATCTTCACTTGAGATTCACGACCTATCGATAATTTGGATCGATATGGTTTTTGGATATCCAAATATGTAAACCCGATCCCGGTCTCATCGAAATCCAAAACGTGTCTTTTAAGGCCAAGTTGTTTTAAAGTTTAAAACAATTCAATTCAGTATCTATATACACACAGATAGATAACTCACAAATCACAATAGGTAATCAACATTATCATAATAAACAGATAATTCATATTATCATTATAAATAGATAATCCATACTATCATCAAAATAGGTAATCCATATTATCATCACAATACAACCAAAGCATTCATACCACACAGCATTACTTATCTCATTTCTGAGATCACAAAGCATTCAAAGCAATCAATATCATTCATTCATTCATAAGCAAGGATTTACCTAATCACAATATAATTAATTTAAAATGAATTAAATTAATTACTTCCATCTCTAATTAATTTAAAGTGAATTAAATTAATTACTTCTTCTCTAATTAATTTAAAATAAATTAAATTAATTACTTCATCATTTTAAATCCTGTTTATCTAACCATTAATTAATTACAAATCAATTAATTAATCATTCAATTTAATCACCTTAATTAATCACCCTTGATTAATTATCCTTAATTACATTCAAGTAATTGTTCTTTAATAAATTTCACAAATTAATTATTCTTAACCCCTTACAGTTATTAACCTTTAATTACTTCAGTTAATTAATTAACTATAATCAATTACATTAATCCTTAATTAGTTAATTAATTACCTTCAATCACTTATCATTGATTAATTAATCTTAATTAATTAATCCTTAATTACATCAACTTTTAATTACACCATTAATTATATTAATTAACGATCCCTAATTACATTTTAATTAATTATCTTCTTTAAATTAATTACATTAAGTAATTAATCTTAATCAAACCATAATTATTTATCACTCTTGATTAACCATATTCAGTAATCAACTGCCCTTAATTACTTCATTAACTAAATTAATTACTCCTTAATTAATTTCTTAATTAATCCCTTCATTAATTCCAAAGTAATTTAATCCAAATTACTTTCATTATTAAATCATCGTCAATTAATTACATCCTGTAATTACCAATTAATTACTTCACTAAGTAATTACACTCCATTAATTACATTAAGTAATTATCATCAAATCATTCAATGTTTTAAAATTAATTAAACTTAATTAATTAATATAAACTAATCCCATTAAACTCAATTAATTACATTAAGTAATTATTATCAAATCATCTAGTGTTTAAATTAATTAAATTTAATTAATCAATTTAAACAATCACATTAAATTCAATTAATTAAGTAATTAATTCCTTAGTTACTTTCATTAAGTAATTACACTTAAAAATTCACAAATGATTATCATTAAATTAATTAATCTAATTAATTATTAAAATTAATCATATTAATTAATTATTAAATAATCCTAGTTAATGACCTTCATTAACCATTCTTTAATTACTTCCTTAAGTAATTAACTTAAATTAACCATTATTAATTGCAAATTAATTTATCTTTAATTATCCATTAATTAATCTCTAATTATCTAATTAGTTAAGTGTTAACTGTAACTTAATTAATCCTTAATTACTTGATTAATTAACCCTGATTATAACTTAATTGCTTAATTAATAAATCTTTAATCATTAATCAATAATCTTTAATTATTTAATTAATGATCTTTAATTACAAAATGATTAACCCTTAATCAATTATTTATTAATCCCTAATCAATTAATTAATTTAAATTAACTAATTATTTCTTGATTACCTCATTAATTTAATTAATTTCAAATTATTAATCTTAATTTAACTTTAAGACAAAAACATTTCTTAATTATGGCTAATTTGTCATTAACAAAACATTTGAAAACAAATTTACTTTTGAACTTACTTTAAAATTTCATTTCAAATATGAGATTTAAAATAAATACTATTTATCTTAAACAAAGTTTAAATAATTTAAAAACCCTTTTAAATTACATAGTAAAGAAATGCTTGCCTTATACAAGAAACTTATAAGAGTTTAAACTAAATTCATTTTTAAATTCAAATATACACTTTAACATACAAATTTGTTTAAATCTTTCAAATTTAAAACTTCTTTTATTTCAAAAACTGAAATACATATTTAAATCTTTGATTTCCAGAATTAAACTTAACTTTAAAACTTGCTCATATTTTTAAAACATCATTTTTACAAATTAAACTACTTAACCATTTTAAGGTAGTTTAATAATTTCAAGTTTAAAACTTCATTATTATTATTATTATTATTATTTATTTAAAACTGAGATTTAAATTCTAAACTTGGATTCTAGATTTCAAACTTGAATTTAAAACTTAGTCTAAAAATCTTGCTTTACATTTATAAACTTCAGTTTTTTTTTAAAAAATTAATACAAATATTACAGGTTTCAGATAAAACCTGTAACATCTGTTAAACCCGAGACACCCCACCCCCAAAAATGCTTCGAGTTCAAAGCCAACCTCCCCGAGCAATCTACCCAACAACTTCGAGCAACTCAAGCAACCTCTTAAGTTTCAAAATTCAACCCAACATCACCAGACAAATCTCTTCACCGTGCATATGCACGGTAACTCCGGCCACCATTGATCATCAATGATGATCGCAACACATCAGAAATCGACTCAGGAACCCACCACGACCATCAAATCGTGTCCAACACCCAGAAATCAAAATCGAGCACCAATTCCAAAACCTAGAACAAACTGAACATCACCAACCCCAAAACCTGGAAATGATTCGCCAATCGAATTTCGATCACCGTGACCCCTAGAACTCCGGCATTGACTTCAACTACGGCGAAGATTCCACTACCCAAAGATATGAAACACTCGATCAACAACGCAAGCTGTGGTGATCAATATTCTAAACATAGGTAAAATTAGGGTTCTAAAAGGAATGTCACAGCTGCATCTTCCCCGCTGATTTTCAACATCATCCAAAAAATTTCCCATCAACTCCTAACACTCCTCCATCATCTCCCAAGATTCCGACCCCTCCAATCACTTGAATCACCAAAAAACCCCAAAGGTTCATATTCGGTTCAAATAAGAACTGTACATTCATCCCTAAATTATAAGCTATGATTCTTGATTTAAAAATCATGTTTTAGTTAATGTATTCAATCTACAATACTGAATTTATAAATTATACAGTATGAATTTTGATTTATTTCAACATGCATTGATGTTCTTATACTTCCAGAGACAAATAGACTCTATTTTAATTCAATTAAATTTTAATCCTTAGTCTACGATAATTAAACAACATTGGTTTATAAATAAGATCCTATCAAGACTAAATTAAGTGGTAAGGGATTTTAAATGAAAATGTGAGACTGGGAACAAAGCAAAGCACATAATACATATACACAGGATGCATACACATAAAAACTCACATCAGACATTTACTTATAAACACATGCAATACTTATTCATCTCAGCATACGATCATGCAACCAATTTTTAAATTTCAAATTTTAAAGGTTACTCACCTATTTCTGAAGAAGACAGAGCCTACATCTGAAAAGCTTTTGAAACTTTTAAAACTGCAGTTGCCCTTTTGATTTTAGTTTAAAACTTAAGTTGCTTGTTCTTAAAAAACTTGCAGATAACTCCAAAGATTTCCAGATTCAACTTGTTTTGAATTTAAAACTTGAATTGCAGACTTCCTTTTTGATACCTAAGTTGATAGAATGAATGCAGGCAGGCCTGTTTTAAAACTGCAGTCGCCCTGGGTTTGAAGATGTACATATTTGCATGCAATATCAATTCCAGATTGCATTTCGAAGTGAATTTCAGGGAAATGAAATTCATGTTTGAACTAAGGATTTATTTACAGCGATTTGATCTTTGATAAGAGGAGTTTGATTTGCATGTGAACAGATTTTAGATTTTTAGGGAAATGATTTTCAGGGATTTAGATTTTGATTGAGGAGAATTACTGATTTTATTTGAACATGATTTCTGGATTTTTTTTTTGTTTGAAGATTTGTTTACAGGGTTGTTTCAGGTTTGAGAAATAAACAGGTTGAAGTTTTCTTTGATTGGAAAATGAGAAAAAGAAATAAGAATGAAGGATGTATACTTATATAGGCTAATTTTTCTGATTTTACAAAATAAAAGAAAAACAAATTTAAAGAGGCCACTTATAAGTTATTTCAACATTTGTCACATTGGAATGTTTAATACTTAACACTTGTTATATGAAGCTTAGGAAAACAACACTTGTCTTTTTAAAGTAATTAGTATTTAATTTAAATGTTTAATGAAAGATTAATACAAGATTAAGCTTCAATGAATTAGTTGATTTGTATTTATATATATATGTATAGATAATTTCAAAAGAACCAAACCAATTATACTTATGAATAAAAGCTTATGCATATATTTAGAAATCCAAAACAATTAAAAATCTATACTTTGGATTTCAAAACTTTATATTCATAAAATTCAATTTGAAATATCAATTCTATTTTTATTCAAAATTTATATGTAAAAACAATACATTATTAATATTGTTTTTAGAAATAACTCATTATCAAATTAAAATAATTATAAAAGAAATTATTTCTTTATTAATAAATTACTTATTTTATTAAGCTATATTTTGAAAAGAAAACAAAATATCCCTTTTTGTTAATTAATTTAAATTTAAAACTTAAGCCAAAATCATTTTAAACATTTAAACATCTTTCTTAACAATTTAAAATCATATACTTATTTATTACATAGTTTTGAAAAACTTAATATTAAATTAAATCAAAATTTCCAAATTATTATATATATATATATATATTAGAATTTGAAATCAAGATTCATTAATTAAATTCAAACCAAGATTATTTATTTAATAACTTTGAAAAGCTTTATATTAAATAATTTTTTTTCCAAATTACTAAAAATATTAGAATTAGGAAATATGCTTTATTAATTAAATTTAAAACAAAGCTAATCCATTTACAATAGAAACTATATACAGGTAAATAGGCACAAGGAAGAAGTTGTAAAAAAAATTAGTCTCAGGGACGACAAGTTTGGTTTTTAGTCTGAAGGACACTTTTTAGTGTAAACTGAAAATGATAGTTACAACTATCATTCTGTGATTTACACTAAAAAGTGTCCTTCAGGATAAAAAACAAACTTATTGTCCTTGAAACTAAATTTTTCTATAACTTTTTCCTTGAGCCTAAAAATCCCTATTTTATATTTATATTATAAATAGAAACCAATTTATTAGTTTTAAAAGATAAAATCATCCAATTAAATATTTATTAAAGAAGATTTTTAAATCAATTCAAATTTTATTAACAAAAATTATCAAATCAATTTAATTTTTAATACAGGTTATTAAATAGATATTGTCAAAAATTCTGGGATATTGCAACTTAGTTGAGAAATCAAAGATAAGTTGGTTTGGAATGAGATATGCTTGGTTGGGCAAGTCCTTTAAGCCTTATATATGTAGGCTATTGTAGTTCTACTTAGGATTTTAACAAAGTCGAAAGTTTGGACCCTCCTTCTGGGGCCAAAATATTAATAAATAAATTCATTATCCTTAAAATGTATATAAAAAGTAATGTCAATTCAAGGATAGGCTTTGTTGAAGCTAGTCGAAATCATCAACGTGGAGTATGCATTCATCTTTATTCTTAGTTGTGTTACCAAAGTCATGTAAAATGTCATAGACGGTACCAGTCAGTAAGTAAGTTATGGTGCTAGTCAATATGCGAGTTGATATTCAAGTCAATATGCACATCGATGTTCAAGTTTTAATTCGAAATCAAATGAATATGCAAGTATCACGTTCAAATCGAGTCAATAGGCTATGCAACTATTCAATATCCAAATCCATATATGTACAAAGTTCAAGTATTACAGTCGAAAAAATCCCCAAATCAATCTAGGGTTTACAAAGTTGAAAATATAAGAAGTGGGAAAAGAATACAAATCGTCCTCAAAATGGCACCCGTAGCACCAGATTTATAGGGTAAATGCGGCATTACTTTCAGCATCGGTAAGCTTTAGCAATAGCTACGACGATAATGTTGGCCACGGCTTTGGCGACTTCGATGTTGAATAGCATCTGGGTTCGTCTTTAATTCATTGGTATAAACATTTGGCAACTAGGAACTATGACATCAATGGCTTTTGTCATGATAGCCGACGTCCCTCATGAATGGGCGATCACACCAGCTTGAATCAATGCATGTATGAAGAAATGGTAACCATAAGGCAGTATTAATGACTTCATGGATACTGATGGTGTTCATCATCAACACTGCTATGCATAGACACGTGGTGTCCTCCAAATGTCATATGGGGGTCATCGACACTAATGTTGTCATAGGCTCTCGGAATTGTTGATGATATACGATATCAATGTTAATGATGGTCGATGTCGTTGGTGTTGATAACCTCCTGCATTTAACCCCTTTTAATTGATCATTGACGAAATTAATTGGAAGCAGAGAAGGGTTGCATCATTTAATATCTCCTTGACATTAATGATTCTTGGTAACCTTATAGAGCAATGTCCTCGAAGAGCAATGAGTGTAGAATTTCTTTAATGTAATTATATCATTTTTGGTTGTCGATGAGGAGCTTATCTTGGTTACAATAGGTAAATAGCGGCATCACCAGAGTGCTGCATCAATGAGATTCGATATGGGTTGTATCGGTGCTTATTGATGGCTTATGATGTTGATCACTTATGACACTGACTAGGTTTGGCATCATTGTCCCTTTTATTACTTGCGACATTGTTTATGTCTTTCTATTGGCAAAGTGCGGCATCCTACTCCTTTGATACTGATCTACCCTTATACTCTCGATGTTGATCATTGGCGCCATTAGCGTATCATCGATCACGTGTTTTCTATGATAATGATGGAGATAACACTTTTATTGACATTGGCACTATTGTTTTTATCACTGCTTATTGCCATGGTCAAGTTGCACTTCAAATTCCTTGGACAACAATTATAGTAGTAATAATGTTTATTATAAAAGTTATAATACAACATACATTTTCAAAATGTATGATAACCTAATGATATTTTCAAAAATGTTTGAAAATATTTAAATACTAATTTCAAAATTTAAAACTTATTAATAGGACTAAAAAATGAATTAATTAAATAGGCTAATTGATTAATGCATACATACATACATACATGTATTATATATAATGATATATGTTATATTATTTTATGGCGTTTAAGATAACATAAGTATACATGTGTGTAGAAATAATGTTTTTTGAAATTAATGCAATTTAGTTAAAATTTTAATTGAATAAATTAACTAAAGCTTAGTTAATTAAGTAAAAATACATATGTCTAAGATATAGTGTTATGCTATAAAAGGTATAGTGTATATTTATATATTATTCAGTACAAATGTCATACTGGAATTTTTTTAAATTAATTAAAGAGTTAATTAATTAAATAAGATTTAAATAGTGGAATGTAATACATAAGATTATTATATAAGTTTTAAAATACAAAAGTTATATGATAAGTGAAACATATATAATACGAATGATGGAATGGTAAGAAATCCAAATAGACATAAAGAATAAATACATGTGTATAATATGTATGTTGTGATTTCTGATGTATCTAACACTTGAATCGCGAGGGTATTTCATATGAAATAAATTATTCCATAAGTTGATATCACTCAATTAAATATATTGAAGATTGTGAATATTCAAGATAAGTGTTGTCCTTTATCATTTATATATTAATAAATTACTTTCATTCTCTTAGGTTATTGAGTAAACTCAAGCTAGAGATGTCATGCATAGTATTACTGACATATTGACTAGATGAGGCAAACTAACTATACGTATTTGTTCAGCAAACTCAAGGCACATATATTATACTTAGGCCATCGCGAGATTGTAGGTACAAGATAATAATTCCTTTTAATTTATTGAGCAAACTAAAGGTCAAATGAGATTAGAACAAGGAACCATGGGTTAGGAGTTGTATATAATACAACAGATAAGGAGCTATCCATCGTTTATGGGGCTATGACCTGTTGAACAAACTCAAGGTTAGAATCCTGTTAGCACTGAAACTAGTCACTAACACCCAAAGAAGAATTTGTGTAGAGATATTAATGAATATAGTAAATTAAAATAGAGGAATATATGCATAATTAATTGGAAATACTAGAACACCAGATTTATAGTGGTTTGGCGTAACTGCCTACGTCCACTTTGAGTTTAATCTTTATTGCTTTTTCAAATAATCAAATACAGATACAATCCATACACCAACAACTTGAATTCCAGTTCTAACTGAAAATGAATAAGTCTTGGAAATGGTAGAGTCTCCCCAGTGTTCTCGAAAAAAGGTCCATTTCACTATGCCCCTGCCCTTCTTTTTGTAGGCGAAGATAAGCCGGACTTCCTTCATGGGCCCAGGAACAAGGTACTTCGGCCTATAGTAAGTGACTTCTGCGCACCAAGCCAGAGATGCCGAACGACAGTTGCCGAGCGAGAAAAGTCGGTCGAGAATTGTCTGGTCAATCATCAAGCGACTCGAAGTAAAACCTCAAGGGAACCAAAGTAGGTAGCACATTGACTTGGAGCGGGGTCATTCCTAGCGGTGAATTCTGTTGTATTGCTTCACTCCCTTGCCGAGTGGTGCGCTCTGGAATACTTAGTAATGTTCATTTGAGATGAACCCTCCTGTGCCGAGCGATGGTGGTCGAATAAAGAATGCCAAGCGATGGCGTCCGAACTAAGGATGCTGAACGATGGCATTCGAACTAAGGATGGCAAGCGATGCATTTAGGACGAGCAATGCACTCAATCCGAGCGATGTATTTTAGCTGAGCGGTGCATTTAGGCCGAGGGATGCACTTAGGCCGAGCGATGCACTTAGGTCGAGCGGTGCATTTAGGCCGAGAGATGCACTTAGGCCGAGCGATGTACTTTGGCCGAATGGCAGTCAACACTTTGCCTCTTGTAGCCGGACCAAGCAATTGGGTAACATTTGCCCCCCAAAGTGTGTCGTGTGAAACAATTCGACATGCTTTGAATCATTAACAAATTCCTACTGTCAAAAAGTCGGCGTATACAATGAAGGTCAAAAGATGGATGCCTTCCTAGCATCTTGGGGCCGTTCGGCATACAGAGACCAAACCACACGGTCGGCTTATCTGAATTGGAGCATGCATGCCTAAACTCTCATCTCTCAAGAAATATTGACCGGGTCACCAGGAGATAGCCTGTTCACCTCCCCTTCTTCACATATAAAAAACCGACACTTCTCTTCATCACTTCTTTATTTTCACTTCGACTCTATAGGAACTCGTAAGTTGCCTTCCCTCAAACTTCGGCTACCTCTCCAACCTTCCTTCCTTACCCTGAATCAAGTAAGTTCTCCCTACAGCTCCTCCCCATATCGAGTCTAAATAATTTTCAATCTCAAACCCAGCAGTTCCTTAAGCTTCGACCCTCCTCCTATGTAAGAATTTATTATTCAAACGTTTTTTCCAAATTAGGAATTATAGCAAGAAATTCGAATTCGTGAATTTTCTTCAGATTATGGTCGGTAGGAGTCATGTAGATGAGTAAGATGAATCGAGGTCTTGAACATGTCTTAAGGCTGGAATTGATACGACTTTAACCAATTTCAAGGCTGGTGAGATGGAGAGGAGAAGGGAAAGGGGGCACCGGTGGTCTCCAGGTTGTAGGATCCTACAAGGTCACCGAGCATGGGAGTTAGGTTGTTGAAGTGGAACTAAACTGTTGATTACGGTCGCTCTGTAATCAAGGAATGAGGAAGAAATGAGTGTGACCGGTTCGGCGCTTGTATTTTGGGTGGAAACCGGTCAACTACGAAGTAGGTGGCTAGGTAGTCTTTATGCGAGAGTAATGTTAGGGAGGGGGCATCGTTTGGTCTAAGGAGAGAGAGAGCGGGTCAAGTTCGGTGATTTGAGGAAGTGAGATGGAGGTGAGTGAGTGGGTCGGTGTATCTGGTTTAGGTGGTCGTTCGGTTATACGTTTTGAGTGTCGCTCGAAATCGAGCCTTGAAGTAGGTAATAACAGTCAAAATCATTCCAACTTGAACATAACTCATGTCAAATTCACTTACTTCCCATGCCAAATCATATGAAAATATACAAGGACAAGGAGTTAAGCAAACAAGCATATCGAATTAATCCGGATTGATAACTCCTCAGTTTCGACAACTATAAACCTAAGTTTAACTCGATAAAAAAAAAATAATAGCCTTCAACATATAGTGCCAATATCTGAGTTCAAAACTGAAACCATAATAGGGAAGGCTCTCGGAGACGGTCAGTGATGACAGTCTTCAAAGATGACAGTTCAAAGCTTAACTTTAATTTATCAGCTTCATGACTTTTAATTCTTTTACACTTATACTCGAACGATTGCACTAGTCCACACACCACATGAGGGAAGCACTTTTGTCGTTATGTTTAATATTGATTGTCTTTCAAGTATAGTTCAAATAGGTGTTTATCCGAACTCGACGCTCATTAAAGATGTCTAGAAAGTCAAGCTCTACCACAGTCTCAGATAAACTTGAGCCGAGTTTTCAATAGGAAGCAGTCGAAACTTCAAATCCATCGACAACTCCTGTACAGAATATCTCGAGTCCAATGACTGCATTTGTTAACTTGGCTCCTGATGCCATAAACGCAGCAATCATCCTAGACAATTCGGCTGATTCTCAAGCTTCGAGAATCAATGAAAATTCTCTTCGCCGACTATGCTCAATCCACGGAATTCCTTTTGATGATGTATTGGTTTCGTCGGGACAAGATCGCCCTCACCTGCCCCCAGCCGGATATACTGCCTGTAACAAATTCATATGCAGGGTTGGTAGCATGCCACAACTCCTTCCGCCGCGATGCGTTTCAATATATTAAGATCGCCCTAGCACAGCCACATCCCAATAGTCACGCGTTCATATATGGCACGTACATTCTTTTCATGAGCATTCTATTTAGGCTCCCCACTCCAGGCGACATCCGCTATATTTATCGTTTCAAGAGACGACCCGACATCCCCTTTTTCATATTCCTGGAGCCACATAATAAGTGCCAAATCTTGACGGGGGCATGGAGCATATTCGCCTAATACAAGCAGGAATGGTTTTACGTGCACGTCCCACTTGCTTTGCGAGGGGATGGCTAAAAGGGAGTAACTCCTTTTTTGGATCAATACTTGTATGCGACAGAAGTGCATCCTTTCTAAACCCTTTCTCGACATTTACAGGAATCAGCCCACGTCCCGAAGGCTCTGGGTACTCTGAGGCCGTTGAAGCTATTCGTGTTGTTCCCACGGAAGACCGGGACATCAGATCTGTCATTTCCAATGAATCGCTCTCAAAATTTGGGTTGTTGGCGGAAGGTTGCCGAATAAGTCTTCCTCATAGTGTCACTACAACTGGACCTGCCTTGGACAAAGGAAAAAAGGCAAGTTGAGCCTTCGACACGTGGTGCCCCTGACACACTCGAGGAGGGTGAGATTAGAGAAACTGAGGTATCAGAAGCACCGGGTGAGAATGTAAGTCTAGCTCTGGAACCGGTGGCATAGGCACACGACACTGATGAAATCCCTCCCCTTTCGATGGGAAAAAATAAACTGGCTTGTAAACTGAGGAAAAAGACAGTAGGCGGAACCTCCAAGGTCATAATTACTCCAGTGGAGAAAGAGCCATCTCCGCAACACTTAGAGGATTCACTGAAAGGCTTATCTGACCTCACTATTCCCGATGATTTGCTCAATTATGGCTTCTACAATCCAGAAGCCCTAAAACTACATTCACCCGTGAGAGGCAATGAAGGCGTTCAAGCCCATAATCAAGGAGAAAAACTCCGATAAGTAAAGCCAAAGAAACCGGTCCATCGGGGGGAAACACTAGGACACACAATATAATACTTACACCTCACCTCGCACTCAAACTTCATCAATCATTTTTTTCTTGCTATCTCGTGTTCACCTAATTTCTGTGCAGGTGACATGGGATGCACTCATGGATTCGACCGCCTTCACGGATCCACTATTTTTCATCATTCTAGCCGGGATTCGGGCTCCAGCAAACAACGAGATAGAGATGACGACAGCGATAGGGACTATCGCTCTTGGGATTCATCATCTCGAAGGAAGACTTACATTTAGTCTTCATAACTTCCTGATCCTCCCTCTCAACCAGAGCAAGGCATGGAGAAATCTGGTCATAAGAGGTCCCAGTCCGATACTCACCGCAATCAACACTCTAGTTCATCTTGCACCAGGAAATCTTAGGAACATCACGAAAAACCCATAGTCTCACGACAAACTTCCTCTGTTCCCGCACATGATCCGTCGATAGTGGAAAAGCTAGCCGAGCTTAAGGCCATGTTCCCAAAATATACTTTGATGGTCTGAAGATTCTTCTAGCGATTCATCACATTCTTGGGCACAATAAACAAAGTGCCATTGTTTGCAATAATGATGTCTACGTTCAAAACGACGCATTTGTTCATTTGGTAGAAAAAGTTTCAGAAGTCTCCATCGAACGCCAACATGAAATTGATCGTCTGAAACTTGAAGTCATCCATGACAAAGACATTATCAGAGCCCAAGATGAAGAGCTTTCCTCATACAAGTCTCAGCTTAAAACTGCTCAGAAAAATGCTAAGGACACAGCTGAGGTAGTTAATCGTCTGGAGGCCACACATAAGAAAGATTGATGAAGAGGTTCAAAGCTACGGCGCCTTAGCTTTAGAGAAAGACTCCGTTCAAAAGGAGAGAGATGCATTTTCTCAACGGGTCAAGGAGTTGGAAGAGCTACTTCTCAAAGAGAAAGAAGAAAAGACAGCTGCTCAGGAGGAATTGCAACGATACTGCGATGAGATTGTTCCTACACGACTTCTGAAAACAAAGCTCGATGAAGAACTCTCCAAGGCCGTGACGCTGAAGGATGAACCCGTGAGGAGGGAAAAATAGTAGCGTTCACGGAGGTTGATTCTCACCTTGAGGCAGCTGCCGAGGCTGATAGGGGGAGATTTAGTGCATGTTCGATCCGCTCATAGCCGAGTACAATGCTCGAGTTCTCAATGCATCGCGACCTAATATTTCTCGACGAGGGTTACCTTGAATCTCTGGCCATAGTAGGGGAGACTTTGATAAAGATCAAAAAGTTTGAGTCGGGCACTGAAGAGGTTGGCGAAGAAGCTTTAGTGAAGGAATTTCTCCAGGGGAATGAGCCTTCGGACTTGTCTACAACGAAGGCTATTTATGGCAGAGATTCCTCCTCGTTGAAAGGAAAGAGTGACGTTGCCGGCCCATCTGTAATCGAGTCTCTCGTTCCTCCCCCTACTCAACCATCCGGTTGCCCATCACTTGACCTTTCGAGTAGCACATCGGCTATGACCCTGGAAGATCCTAGCCTCGATGTTCATGTTCTATCTCCCACTACAGAGGGTGAAACTCCCTGGATAGTTGGGAGTCAGCCAGAAACCAGTACATAGCTTTCCTCCTCTAAATTCAAAGGGCCGTCGTTTTCAGCGAGTAGTTAATGTATTCTCACATTTGTCTCTTATGATTTCGTACAGGCCATTCTAATCTCGAGCCAACTCCTAGGAGCGATGTCGCCATGGAGAAAGAGGAGGAAATGAGAGAGGCAATTCAAATGGGAGAGACTCCTGGACCCGATGCTCAAGTAATTGAGGCACTTAATGAAGACAAATTTGAAAATCCATCATTCTTCAAAGAAAATTACGAAGTTGACATTACAGGCATCTCCGAACATACTTCAAAGCAGAGCATGTAGGAGCAGCTTAAGTAAGAGAAGAAGAAATTCAAAATTAAGATCGAACCCCAAGTAGTGGAACTAGATGATCCCTTGAATAGGCCTTTGAAAGTAATTCTCCCGGGGGGGTCCAGACCACTAGAAGTTCCTCTTCCTTCCTCGGAGGTCACTTCCCTTACAAGAAAAGTGTCCAAGCAAAAACGCATCGAAGATGAGTCGTCTGAGAAACCGAGGAGGGAGAAGAAATCAAAGAAGTAGCTATCATGCCTCGTTCAACGAGAATAAGTTTAGATTATGTAATTAATTCTGTTTATTTCCATAGCCGATGTAAATAGACTTTTGACTTCAAGTTTATGAGGGATTGTAGCTGAACCTTGTTTTGGGATTTGTGAATAAAACTTAGTTTCTTTGTTTTTCGATGACTTTCGTCTTTTAGCTTATTGTCTGACTTGTTGTCGTAACTCAGAATCGGGTGAGTTGTACAAGCTCCAGTTTACCTCCACGTGACTCGGGCATTGATACTCGATTCTGTGCTCTGGGTATTTAGAATACTTTTAGTCTACACTCTGGGGACTTATACTCTAGTCCACACTCTGGGGACTACAGTTCTCCAGCCTGCACTCTAGGAACTTAGAGATTTTAAGTCATTTATACTCTAGTCCGCATTGTAGGGACTCATAGTTCTCCAGTCCGCACTCCGGGGACTTAGAGATTTTTGAGTCGTTTATACTCTAGTCTGCACTCTGGGGACTCAGGGTACTCCAGTCGGCACTCCGGGGACTTAGAGACTTTTGAGTCGTTTCTACTCTAGTCCGCACTCTGGGGACTCAGAGTACTCCAATCTGCACTCCAGGGACTTGGAGATTTTAAGTCGTTTCTACTCTAGTTCACCCTCTAGGGACTCAGAAACTCCAGTCCGCACTCCAGGGACTTGGAGATTTTAAGTCGTTTGTAATCTAATCCGTACTCTTGGGACTGAGAGTACTCCAGTCCGCACTCTGGGAATTAGAGATTTTAAGTCGTTTATACCCTAGTCAGCACTCTGGGGACTCAGAGTACTCCAGTCCGCACTCTGGGGACCTGGAGATTTTAAGTCGTTTATACTCTAGTCCGCACTCTGGGTACTTTGAGTACTCCAGTCCGCACTCCAGGAACTTGGAGATTTTAAGTTGTTTATACTCTAGTCCGTACTCTGGGGACTCATAGTACTCTAGTCTGCACTCTAGGGACTTGGAGATTTTAAAGTGATTTATACTCCAGTCCGCACTCTAGGGGCTCAAAGTACTCCAGTCCGCACCCTAGGAACTTGAAGATTTTAAGTTATTTATACTCTAGTCCGCACTCTGGGGACTTAGAGTTCTCCATCCGCACTCCGAGGACTAGGAGATTTTTGGTCGTTTATAGTCTATTCTGCACTCTGGGGACGTAGAGTACTCCAGTTCGCACTCTGGGGACTTGGATATTTTAAGTCGTTATACTCTAGTCCGCACTCTAGGGACTTAGAGTACCCCAATCCGCACTCTGTGGACTTGGAGATTTTAAGCTATTTAGGTCGTTTATACTCTAGTACGCACTCTGGGGACTCAGAGTACTCTCGTCCGCACTCCAGGACTTGGTGATTTTAATTCATTTATACTCTAGTCCTCACTCTGGGGACTCAAAGCACGCCAGGCCGCACTCTGCGGACTTGAAGATTTTAAGTCGCTTATACTCTAATCCGCACTCTGGGGACTCAAAGTACTCCGGTCCACACTAAAGGGACACAGAGATTTTTATTTTTTATACGTGTTCATACGCCAGACAGAATAATGTAACTTTAATTTTTCCATAGAATTGCAACTTATGGAAAATCAATAGTTCATGGAAAAGATGGCTTCACGCCTTTATTGATGAAAATGAACTAAATTGTCTTATTACATGCTGAAAGCTAAGAATCAATGAAATAAAAAATACACTTGGAAATAATTGCAACTAAAATGCGAAAGAAATAGACTAAGTATAATAACGTTGAAGATGCTCGCTATTCCAAGCTCTAAGGAGTGTCGCGCCATCAAAAGTCGCCAGCTTGAAAGTTCCCTCTCCCTGCCTCCGTTCAATGACGTATGGACCTTCCCATGTGGGATTCATATGTGATGGGACCCGAAAAAATCACTTCAAAACGAGATCGCCCACATCAAAGATTCTCGGTCAGACTTTTTCATTATAATATCGAGCGACTTGGTGCCTATATACGGCCACCCTTAAATCAGCTTCTTCATGTTTTTCATCAACGAAGTCCAGTGATTCCAACAAGAGATCGCGATTCGTCTTAGGGTCATAATGAGTTACTTGATGTGAAGGAAGTTCAAGTTCCACAGGTATAACGACTTCTGTGCCATATGCCAATGCAAATGGAATGTGGCCAGTCGCGAATTTGTGGGTGGTTCTGTAAGCCCAAAGTGCTGTTGGAAGCTCATCCACCCATTTGCCTCTAGCCTTTTCCAAATGTTTTTTCAATATGGACTTGATTATTTTGTTCATGGCTTCTACTTGTCCATTGGCTTTTGGATGAAAAACTGCTGCAAACCTTTTCTCAATGCCATACTTTTGACAAAATTCTTTGAACTCCTTACTTTTAAACTGAGTTCCGTTGTCCGTAATGATAGTTCGCGGGAGGCCAAAACACATATGATGTTTCGTACAACGAAATTAATTACCTTTTTGGTGGTAATTGTAGCTAAGGGCTCTGCTTCCACCCACTTAGTAAAGTAATCAACCGCAACTATTGTGTATTTTGCACCACCTTTGGAGATAGGTAAGGAACCGATTATATCGAATCTCTATATTGCAAACGGCCAAGGACTAACCATTTATGTGAGTTCCATTGGTGGAGCTCTTGGGATTTTCGCATACTTTTGACATTTGTCATATCTCCTTACGTAGTCTGCAGCATCCCGATTGGCCAATAGTATCCATAACGGAGGATCTTTTTTGCTAGTGTCTGTCCCCTAGTATCGTCACCACATTCTCCTTCATGAACTTTCTTCAAGACTCATTTTATCTCACCGTGGGCGATGCGCCAGAGTAAGGGGCTGAGAATCCCTTTCGATACATTATTCTGTCCTACATTACATGTCGCGAAGCTGTACGAATGACTTGTCGTCTTTCGCTCTTTCTTTCGGGCAAGACCCAGTGTAGCAAGTATTATTTGAATGGGGTTATCCATGACTCCTTCTCGATTTTTGTTTCTAACACGAAATCTACCTCCATCATTATACTCGAAGCATGTGAGGTTTCGATGGAAACCAATCCCATTTGCTGTGCATCGCCAGTACTTGCAAATTTGGCCAATGAATCGACTTCTCTGTTTTGTTCACACGGGACATGCGAAATATCATAATATTCATGGTCTGCCAATAGTTCATGAACCCGGGCAAGGTACACAGCACCTGGTACACCACCAATTATGAGTCACAAAAGATTTCAACCGATTTTACTCCAATTTCCCTTATAAGTTTCGAGCCAGCAATCAACGCTTCATACTCGGCTTTGTTATTTGTAGCTGGAAAATTAAGCTTCAAAGCATAACAAATTGACCGGTTTTCGGGAGTCACAATAATTATACCAGCCCCAGTACAACGGTCGTTGGATGCCCCATCGGTGTATAGTTTCCACCGAATAGAGGGGATAACATCATCAGTATTTGGTTCATCTGGTATGGTAAATTCCACGATGAAGTCCGCTAGTGCTTTCCCTTGTATGGCCCTTCGTAGCAGGTCAGTAATATTGAACTGACCCAACTCGATATTCCATTTTAACATCCTTCAAGAAGTTTTTGGTCGTTGGAGTACCTATCGCAAGAGTTGATCGGTATAAACATTGATCGAGTGTGCCTGAAAATACATACGAAGCTTACATGATGCATTCACCAAGCAGTAGGCTAGCTTTTCAATTTTAGGATAATTTCTTTTTGCCTCCGTTAAACCTTTCCTGACATAGTACACTGGCTTTTGAACTCGGTCCTTTTTACGAACCAAAGCCATACTAATGACATGTTGGGATACGGCCAGGTACACATACAATACCTCATAGTCTACCGGTTTTAACAGTGACGGGGGATTTTCCAAATGCCTTACCAGAGCTGGGAATGCATCCTCATAGTTGGGCGTCCATTCGAAATTTCTCATTCCTTTCTTTATGACATCGAAGAAGAGAATACACTTATCTGTCGCTTTGGATATGAATCGACTCAGCGCGGCCACTTTTCTGTTCAGGCTTTGTACTTGCTTTATAGTTCTAGGCACTTGTATGTTTCGAATAGCCTGAATCTTTTCTGGGTTGGCTTCAATTCCCCATGCATTAACAATGAAACCCAAAAACTTCCCTGACGCAACGCCAAAGGAACACTTCAGAGGATTGATTTTCATTCCATATAATCTGAGTATAGCAAACACTTCTGCCAAGTCTCGAATGTAGTCGTTTGACTGTCGTGACTTCATGAGCATGTCATCCACATAGACTTCCATTGTTCTACCGATCTGGTCTTTAAACATTTGATTCACTAGGCGTTGATAAGTTACTCCTGCATTTTTCAAACCGAAGGGCATCACCACGTAATAATACAGCCCAACGTCAGTGACAAAACTAGCATGTTCTTGGTTTGGAACGTGCATCGAGATTTGATTATACCCTGAATACACATCCATAAATGATAGTAACTCATGCCCTACCGTTGAGTCAACCAGCTGGTCAATTCTGGGTAAAGTGAAACTATCCTTAGCATGCTTTGTTCAGAATAATCTACGCAGGTTCTCCATTTCCCATTTGCTTTTCTCACTAGCACGGGGTTAGACACCCATTCAGGGTAGAGGGCGTCGCGGATGAACCCATTGGCTTTGAGTTTGTCCACCTCCTCTCTGAGAGCAGTGGACCTCTCCAGGTCCATGCCTCTCCTTTTCTGCTCTACTGGTACATACCTTGGGTCTATGTTCAACATATGAATTGCAATGGCAAGAGAAATCCCATACATATCAAAATGTGTCCAAGTGAAAACATCTAGATTCTCCCGGACGAAATCAGTGAGATCCTCGGCCATCGGGGGTTGAGTTGTGTTCCAATCTTTAGCACTCGCGATGGGTCGTTTCGGCTAACTGGAATGTCAATCGTCAGTTAATCCGGTGCTTCTTTTGCCTCCCTAGGTTCCTTATCATCATCACTCGGATCTATGTCTCTATAGATCTGATTGTGTTGCCCGAGCCAGGGTTCGGGCACTACTTGTCAATTTTCAATGATTCGGGTATGGATGGAGCTGTCCACAAACTTTCCTTTCTTTCTCCGCTGGGCCTCTCTCAGCTCAGCCACATAACGCGCACGACTAGTCACTTGATTGCCGTGCACAACACTATCTCCTTTGTCTGTCGAAAATTTCAAAGTAAAACACCAAGGGGCCAAACCGTCCTAAACTCTGCCAGGGCCGATTGATCTAGAAACACATTGTACGGAGAATCGACATCCGAAACGATAAAAGGAAGGACTCGCACCCTCCTACGTTCACCTTGTCCAAGTTCAACTGGCAATTCAACATAACCCATTCCATCGGTTACTACACCATTAATGCCATGGATACGGGCTTTAGATGGTTTTAAATCCTTTGTCTCCATCTTCATTTGGTCATATGATTTTTTGAAGATGTTGTTAAAAGAACTTCCATAATCAATCAAATACAAATGCTAGCCCGATTTTCGCGGAGATGACCATCGGGTCAATGGTAGGAGCCTCTACCTGATCAGCATCTCTCCTTTTGAATACTATATCGCCCATCATCGTTCGCTGCTGCTTTGCCAGGGATCCATCCTCCATATTTGAAAAACATTCAAAAGCTGCATGCCTTAAGGAGTTAGCTTACCGCTCCATTTCCTGTAATTTTTTATCTCCAGGGTGAGGTCCACCGACTGTTGTTAACGCCAAAATTGGTCACTAATACCCAAATCCAAATGAAAGCACCAAATATCAGTCACAGCTCATAGATAGAGTGTACGTAGAGAGTATAAATATGAAGAACAATAAAAACTAAAATTAGAGCAATAAAGAACAACATATTTTATAGTGGTTCGGTTGACTCCGGCCTACGTCCACTCCAAAAAATTTCTTTTTATTGGTGTTAGAATCTATTATAGTTACAAAATGGCAGAGTAGTCCTAGCCTTAGAAAATGGAAAGCCAGCGAGTCGAAAGAAGATCCCCCATTGGAACCGCACATGTTGTATTTATAGACAAAACCAGAAAGTTGGGCCTCTGAGTACTCTGGGCCCATCAAGGCCATTGCCGATCTAGGCTCAGTACTATAACTAAACCAGGTAGGCTGATCAACATATGCCAAGCTGCTTAGGGCCGACCCACTCGCTTCAATTTTCTTGAGGCTGAACCTATCCATACCTAGCCACTACGCATTATCTTCCTCGACCCTATGCGATCGATCCACTCCATAGTCGCTCTTATCCAATGTCGTCCAGCCTTGACCGAGCTACACCCATACTCCAACACGAGACCATACGATGCCCACCCTAACACATTGTCGCACGAAACCTCCAGACCAAACCACACCTTTCTGACCGAACGACCCATTCAAGACTGAACCGTACCTTGTCACCTCATCCACTACCGGGCGTCAATGATGAACCTCAATGCCGAGCCACCCTGACCTCACCACAATGTCGAGTCACTACGATGAACCTCAATGCCGAGAAACCTTGACTGAACCACAATGTCGAGCCACTCTGACCTCACCACAATGTCAAGCCACAATGGTGCACCTCAATGCCGAGTGACTCTGACCGAACCACAATGTCGAGCCACTCTGACCTAACCACAATGCCGAGCCACAATGGCGCATCTCAATGCCGAGCCATAACGGCGTACCTCAATGCCGAGCGACCCTAACCGAACCACAATGCCGAGCCACTCTGACCTCACCACAATGCCGAGCCACAGCGGCGCACCTCGATGCCGAGCGACAATTAAGGCCCCCTGTCCAAAGCCGAATAACCATTAATGACCCGAAGAAACCATCTATGAAACTCGAGACATAACGAAACCTAAGCTTCAAGTATCCAATAACCTTCGTCCATCGACCATGCCGAGTCCCGATTATTTAACCATGTTTGTTATTCATGATTGATCATCCATCGACCTAGTTGATTAAATTATTCATAAACCAGCTTCGACAGACGAGAAGTCGATTTAGTTAAATCCACCTCTCCATGGCCTTGGCAAAAGGCGGGTTAACATTTGCCCCCCAAAACATGTCTTGCTATTGGAAGGTGTGTTTTGAATAGCCTCAAATCCGATATCCGAAGTCCATTTTTCACTCATAGCCATATTATTATATCTATGATTCAAGCCATCCTATTCAAATGCCATCGCCGTGTTCTTATCCAAACCTATAACTGCTCTGAGTCAATATCCGATTCTGAATCCAATGACCAAACCCTGGGCTAATTCTATAGCCATCTGAACCCGTTAACAAAGTTTGAATCCATTAAAAACCAATAGCCAAATCTATGACCCTTCCGAGTCGATATCGAAACTCGAGACCGCTCTGGGTCCTTTGCCATACCCAAGACCTCACCGTGTCCATCCATCCTAAGTCAAAATTTGAATCCCTTACCTCTCCTGGTTCAGTTTTTGAATCCGTAGACCTTGACGGGTTGCGTTATCCTGTTCTAGCCTCGAATCTTCAGTCAAGAGCTTGTATGTTCTCCGACCTCGACTCTCCGGTCAAAGACTTCTTATATCCTCCGGCCTCGGCTCTCCAACCAATGACTTCCTATATTCTCCGGCCTCGACTCTCCGACCAAGGACTACCTATATTCTCCAGCCTTGACTATCCGATCAAGGACTTTTATATTCTCCGGCCTCGACTCTCCGGCCAAGGACTTTTTATATTCTCCGACCTCAACTCTTCGGCCATGGACTTCTTATTTTACCTGCCTTGACTCTCCGGTCAAGGACCTTTATGTTCTCCGGCCTCGACTCTTCGGCCAAGGAATTCTTATATTCACCGGCCTCAACTCTCCAATCAAGGACTTTTATATTCTCCGGCCTCTACTCTTCGGCCAAGGACTTTTTATATTTTTCGACCTCGACTCTATGGCCAAGGACTTATTAATTTCACCGGTCTCGACTCTCCGGTCAAGTATATTTTTTGGCCTCGACTCTCCAGCCAAGGACTTCTTATATTCACCGGTCTCGACTCTCCGGTCAAGGACTTTATATTCTCTGGCCTCGACTCTTCGGTCAAGGACTTCTTATATTCTCTGGCCTCGGCTCTCCGGCCAAGGACTTCTTATATTCACCGGCCTTGACTCTCCGGTCAAGGACTTTTACATTCTCCGACCTCGACTCTTCGACCAAGGACTTCTTATATTCTTCGGCCTCGACTCTCTGGCCAAGGACTTCTTATATTCAATGGCCTCGACTCTCCGATCAAGGACTTTTATATTGTGTTTGAGTCCATTCCATCGCTCTCCGACGAAGAGACTCGTAACTTGCGATCACTGCCCCGTTTCATCGGTCGGAACGGTGATCGCGAGACCTGTACTATCTATTACATTGATCCAAATCCGATCATTACAGAATTCAGTTATCAAAGCAAAAGTTCGTACAACAAAGGGAATCAAATCTCCAAAATGCCAAAGAAGAAACTAGAGTTTGCAAAAAGATAGAAAGAAAATAGGATTTCATAGACCCAAGCAGTACTGTTTTCGATCATCATAAAGCACGCCTAGGGACCGTCCTCGATCCCACATGTGTGTAAGTAATCTAGATGTATTACTTTGAGTTCTATTACTTATTCGTAACCATCAAACCATTCAGTTAATAACAAGCCAACAGTCACTAGATCCAGCGCCACCTTCGTTCGAGGTAGGGGTGGCTGCTCCCGTTCCACTGCTACAGCTCGATTCCTTATGTACTGTTGCAGGTGACCATTCCTTACATGCTTCTCCACGATATCATTTAAATGCCTACAATCGTTTGTGTTGTGCCCATCTACCTCATGGAATGGGCAATGCTTTCCCAATGCCCGTTCATACTTAGAAGGTTCCCTCTTTGCCAGTCTTCGATACTGGAGGTGCCCTCGAGTATCCAAGTAAATCCTTTCTACAGTCTCAGTTAGATCTGTGTAAGAAGAAAACTTTGACTCCCTCCGCAACCTCTTCGAAGTGCTACCGTTGCCATCCATTTCCCTTTATCTTTTACCGTTATTTTTATCCGAGCTTCCGCTGGATGGCCCTCCGTTCTCAACCGCAATATACACCTTTAATTTCATATCTGAACATGAGTCTTCTGCCGAAGGAATCTCTTAGCCTCATGAAAGAATTCCCCGAGATCCATTGGTGGGTCCAGTATCAACGACACTTTGAAATCCTAATTCTCTCTGACTTCTTACACTATTGCCATCAAAACCATCGATGGATCCGGTTGATCTACCGAAGCAACTACAGAATTGAACCGAGTTAAGAAAGCTCTGAGCTATTCCTCTATCCTTTGTTTTACCGATGTTATCGTCATTATGTTCTTCGGCCTTTTGATATGAACCTAAAACTGCTTTAGAAACCTATCTACCGATTCTGTTCATGTCCTGATAGATCCCTCTTCCAACTGTCTGAACCACATAGCTGTTATATCCGTCAAGTACAGTGGGAAACATCGGGCAATCACTACCTCCTATGCCCCCAGCACTTCCATATGTCTTATGTATCTCATCAAGTGATCAGTAGGATCAGCCTTTCCATTGTACACGTCCATAGTAGGTAGCTTGAACTCCGATAGGTTCCGGGCCATTCTAATTTCATGGGTAAATGGACTCCTTTTTACTTCTTCCAGATCTTTATTGGTCAAACCTTTGCGCATAGTTTGCTTGATAGTCTCAGCCAATCCAGCGTTGTCCATCAAGCGTTGCCTCCGAGTTCCCGAGGGAATTCCGATACGTACTCTTCATCACTGCTCTTGTATTTCTTCTAGCATCTCGTTGTGTGGTATCGCCTAAAGTTCCTCTAGGGATCGGTCCATTATTGCCAGGTGGTATGCCCCCTAGCTTGGATCCATCCAGATTAGCAGTTGTGTGCTGATTAGGGGCTGCGCCCTGTTAAGCTACTTCGTTTGATTGCCTGCTGGGTCCTTCTGTTCCAGCTCCGTAGATCTGACTCTAGCAACTCCAGCTGTCCCTGCCTGTCCAAACTGTCTAAGGAGGTTCTGCATCATCTCCTCTTACCTTTTCAACATCGCTTCCATATCACCTCTGGTGATGTAGATGGATGCTTGACCTGCTCCAGCTCCAGAGGAAACCTCTTGACTTCCCTCCTGATTGCTCCTTTCTGTCACTTGCTTCCTTGCTGATTGCCTAAACATTACTTCCTAGAATCCAAGTTCCTGGTCCCAAAATTCCCGAGTGCTTGCCTTCTCAGTGGAAGCACCAAAATGTTAGCGCCCAAATTGGTCACTAGCACCCAAATCCAAATGCAAGCACCAAATATCAGTCATGGCTCATAAATAAAGTGTATGTAGGGAGTATAAATATGAAAAACTCTAAAAATTAAAATGAAAGCGATAAAGAACTACAAATTTTATAGTGGTTCGGCTGACTTTGGCCTGCGTCCACCCTGAAATTTCCTTTTTATTGGTGTTAGAATCTATTATAGTTACAAAATGGTAGAGTAGTCCAAGTCTTAGAAATTAGAAAGCTAGAGAGCCGAAAGAAGATCCCCCTTCTGAAACCCCACATGCTGTATTTATAGACAAATCCAGGAAGTTGGGCTTCATGAGCACTCCGGGCCCATCAAGTCCATTGCCGATCTAGGCTCAATACTATGACCGAACCAAGTAGGCCGATCAACATATGCCGAGCCGCTTAGGGCCGACCCACGCTCCAATACCCTTGAGGCCGAACCCATCCATACCGAGCTACTGCATATTATCTTCCTCGACCCTATGTGACCGATCCACTCCATAGTCGCTCCTATCCAATGCCGTCCAGCCTTGACTGAGCCACACCCATACTCCAACATGAGACCACATGATGCCGACCCTAACGCTTTGCCGAACGACACTTCCGGACCGAACCATACCTTGCTAGCCAAACGACCCATTCAAGACTGAACCGTACCTTATTACCTCATTCACTACCGAGCCACCTCGAGAGCCACCTGGCCGAACCACCTTGCCGAGCTTCAACGACGAACCACAATGCCAAGCCACCCTGACCTCACCATAATGCCAAGCCATAACAAAACCTCAATGCCGAGCGACCCTAACCAAACCATAATACCGAGCCAATCTGACCTCACCACAATGCCGAGGTAGAACGGTGCACCACAATGCCGAGCGACTCTGACCGAACCACAATGCCAAGCCACTCTAACCTCACCACAATGCCGATCCATAACAGTGCACCTCAATGCCGAGCCACAACGACGCACCTCAATGCCGAGTGACCCGGACCAAACCACAATTCCGAGCCACACTGACCTCACCACAATGCCGAGCGACAACGGTGCACCTTAATGCCGAGCGACAACTAAGGACACCTGTCCAAAGCCGAATAGCAACAAGCATTAATGACTCGAAGAAACCATCTGCGAGACTCAAGACATAATGAAACCTATGTTTCAAGTATCCAATAACCTTCATCCATTGACCACGCCGAGACCCGGTTATTTAACCGTGTTTGTTATTCATAATCGATCATCCATCGACTTAGTTGATTAAATTAGCCATAAACCAGCTTCGACAGACGAGTAGTCGATTTAGTTAAATCCGCCTCTCCATGGCCTTGGCGAAATTGGTCATTAACACCCAAAGAAGAATTTGTGTAGAGAAATTAATGAAGATTGTAAATTAAAATAGAGGAATATATGCAGAATTAATTGTAAAAACTAGAATATCAGATTTATAGTGGTTCGGCGTAACTGCCTACGTCAACTTTGAGTTTAATCTTTATTGCTTTTTCAAATAATCAGATGCAAATACAATTCATACACCAACAACTTGAATACCAGTTCTAACTAAAAAAGAATAAGTCTTGGAAATGGCAGAGTCTCCCTGGTGTTCTTGAAAAAAGGTCCATTTCACTATTCCCCCGCCCTTCTATTTATAGGCGAAGATAGGCCGGACTTCCTTCGCGGGCCAAGGAACAAGGTACTTCGGCCCGTAGTAAGTGACTTCTACGCACCAAGGCAGGGATGCCGAACGGCATTTGCCGAGCAAGGAATGCGGTCGAGAATTATCTGGTCAATCATCAAGTGACTCGAAGTAAACCCTCAAGAGAACCGAAACAAGTGGCAAGTTGACTCGGAGCGGAGTCATGACGAAGGGTGAATTCTGTTGTATGGCTTCACTCCCTTGACCGAGTGGTGCGCTCTTGAATACTTGGCAATGTTTGTTTAAGATGAATCCTCCTATGCCGAGCGATGGTGGTTGAACAAAGGATGCCGAGCGATGGCGTTCGAACTAAGGATGCTGAGCGATGGCGTTCGAACTAAGGATGTCGAGCGATGGCGTTCGAACTAAGGATGCCGAGCGATGCATTTAGGCCAAGCGATGCACTCGGTACGAGCGATGCACTCGAGCCGAGCGATGTACTTTGGCCGAGCAGTGCATTTAGGTCGGGCGATGCACGTAGTCTGAGCGATGCACTTAGGCCGACCGATGTACTTTGGCCGAGCGGTGCATTTAGGCCGAGCGATGCGCTTAGGCCGAGCGATGCACTTAGGTCGAGCGATGTACTTTGGCCGAACGGCACTCAACACTTTTCCTCTCGTAGCCGGGCCAAGCAACCGGGTAACAAATCCTAAGATAGGCGAGTACTAACACCCACTAGTGAAGTCGAAAGACTTCTATGTTTTGTCTTAGGGTTGAAGAAACATAAAAGACTATTGAGAGATTTATTAGAAAATGAAATGGTAATATTTAGCCTTTCTACTATTATAAGAACATCTGCTATATATATTTAAAATAATCTGCTTTAATAAATCTGTGCATTAAATATAATTGATAAAATGTCTGTGAGTTAAAATATACAAAGGAACTAAATTAAATATTGACAAAGAAATATAAAGTATACTTACCAATAAATTTTTCCATGTTGACCTATGCGGGCGCCTAGTTACATAACCACCAAATATGTCTATAACTTGGTTATTTATGAGTTTCTTGCACAAGCTATGTATTGTCTTCAATGAGTTTCAAACTCTAAAAGCAATATAAGAATTTGGATGTTTAATCCATATGCGATCACATATAAATGTTATATGGTGAACGATCGCATTTTGTAATGTACGAAACCTCAATGAAATTTGTTCTCGAAATAAGAAAGTAAATTATAGTGTGAGATTCTGTATTCAATATGATTGATTACAATAATAATCTTCTAGTGTTATAAATATAACACTAGACCAAAGGCTACAAGATAGAAATAAGAATTCGATCATTGAAATGTCTATTTGATCAGTTTATGTATAGTGCAATTTATTTAATATTAGTTTATGTAACTCAGAGCATGGTTGGGATAAAGAGAGTGAATGGTCACTTCTGCTTTAGAAAGAAATTTAAAAACAAGAGTTGTAAAATAACTACAAACACTTAACATTAGTAAGAGAAATATGATTTATTCCAAAACTATTCTTATATAGAAAATTATTTTCTATGATATTTATTTCTTTGAATTTAAGATACTTTATCTGAATTTTTTTGACTATGATCCAGTTGTAGTAAATAAAATACATAGCCTATATTACGTGGTTGAATAGAGCTTTGTATTCTATACTCTATTATAGTAATGGTAGAAATTGTGGAGGCATGCCATATAACACTTATTGGTTACATTAAGTTACGAAGATAGTTTTCGTAAAACATACCAAACATTTTTATGAAATAATAGTATTAACTGAAATACAGACATAGTTTCATTTCAATATGAATATTATCAATATTCTTTATAAAATAAAACTATAATAGCAGTATTTGTGGTGCATTGGAAAATACAAAAGTATCTAAATTACTTGTAATTGTTTTGGAATTATGGACTAAGCCAAAGTTTGGAAAAATAATTCTTTGATTGTATGATTGGGAATCATACAGTACTAGTAAATATATCTCATATAATAAAAGGCAATGCACTTATTCAGTGGGAGCGGTCATAAAAGTTGATGAACTCTTCGAATTGATACATATAGAGATATGCAGTCGAAAGTCTATTAATTCCTAACTAGTTCCACATATTTCCTTGTATTAAATGATGAGTTATCACAAACATGAACATGTATATTTGATAACATGTTGTATGTTTGTGATAAGCTCATATAATATAAGTCGGAAGTAAATTAAATAACATGCAAATGAAAATAAAATGATTCGATTTGATCAAATAAGTGAGTATATTGGAAAGAATTCCAAACATCCCTAAACTGAACAAAGATTCAATCTCAGAAGTCACTCCTTTCTATAATGCATTATGATATATTGACAAGGAGTAATCGAACTTTTTTGAACAAAGTACGATTAATTATGCATGAAATTGAGATAATTCTTTCTATAATGTAAAGACCTATTTCTTCGACCTTCGAGAATTGACACTAGTATATCCTTGGTATTCACATTCCGCAAATCCAAGTGCTGGGGAGACAGATCTTTAAGGATAAGAAAGAAAATAAAGTCAGAACAGAATCTCACACGAATGGAATAACATATAATATTTTAACATATAAACTTTACATCAGACAATTTAAAATACATTTATCAAATTTTAACTTATTATCAATATGGAGAGTTATAAATATCTGACCTTACAAATGTGGAATACAATAGTATATGAGCGTGGTAGAAATGGGTAACAATCTTTAGAAGAATCTAATAACTCCATGCTCTGAGCTCTTCTAGATTTCTTCTCACTAAACATGATTACTAGGCTGCTAGGAAAAATAGGGCATCTAGAAATTAAGCGAAGAGAAAATAACCTCCAGGTCAATCATGGGATTAGTATGAGAAACTCAAAATGTGTTTTTGAAAACAAAGGTATCTCGTAAGACCATGCCGCATAAAAACATGGAACAGGTTTTTACCTTACGATAACCGAAACATTTTCTACGCAAAAACTAGGGATACTATTTTTAGTGACATTCTTTTGAAAATACTTTTCAAATAAACTTATAAATCTTAGCCGAAATTATTACATCGACTAAATTCCAGCATACTAGCCACAAAGTAAGTTATAAAATTAAATTCGAAGGCACTTATTGGAGAATGGATTTCTGTATAATGGCAGGTAAGAAACTACCTTCCATATAGTACAAGTCTAGATGGATGTACCAAGGATCAACGACTTTTGAAACCTTTGCAACTGGCAAGACCGGCCTACCTACAAATAGAACCGAATACGACATCACCTCAGTCGTAACCGACCTATCCGAGAGCTCTCTTAGCATACACAATATACTCGATATATATAGAGTAATCTAGAAGGGTGATGACCATACCCTTATGGAAGCGACCCACATAGCCTCACGGCATGACCTATTTAAGCTATTTCTAGGTGATGAGGCCTGAGGTAATGAATTTCTTTCATATAGCACATTCCACTTTGAATGCCACACTGCCATTCCATGATAACACAACTGATTTCTATAACCGTATAACTCCTCAACTCGTAAGTCTCAAGAAACGATGTTAAGTAAAAGAAGTTGCCTTCTCAGCCACTAATAGATGATATGTTCATAGAGATCAATCAATGTGATTAAAAATGCAATGTCTGACATTCGTCCATATAATTTATCCCCGAATAGGACAAACGGAACAAACTCTCCTACCGCATCCTGTCGGGAATCGTCCCTAGAATTAGTAACAAGTATCCCTTGCACCGAAGATCAAATGAAGATACTACTGTCACATATATATGTTATGGGAAATTTGCCCAAAATGTCAGTGACAAGCAATTCTTTATTCATTTAATCATTCCAAGTCTTAACTTCGAATACGTAAATTGGTTCGAAGTGGTTTTAGGATAAGAATCATTCAAATCCGACCCCGATTCCTTCAAACCAATCATCGATAAAATATGTTAAGTATATAGGTGCTTATTATTTGTTTAGTTACTTTCTTTTTTATCAAAATTACCTTATAGACATATATATCCTTAAAACATTTATTTTTGGTATATAAGAAATCATTAACCTTTTTTTAAGTTTGGAAACAAATCATTTTCACAAGTCATAGTGGAAAACATTATTAAGTTAAAAAGGGTCGATGGAAATTATGCTAATTCTACTCAACATCAATTTCTGTATTCAACCTTTAGTATCCCTAGAACAATAGTTAAATTAACTTTTAAATTCACACCGATAGTATGGGTTACCTCTTCAGAATTTAGTACCAAGTATAAGAATATTATCTTTATACAATCCAAGTTGTATTAAATTAATAAATTTTGAATCTTTTATTCTTGTCTCATTTGCGACATTTTGAATTTATCTGTAATGGTTGGGATTTTCGACCCTTGAAAATTGACACTAATATGTCCACTTTATTGCATTTCGAGCAATCGAATGCCGGAAAATTAAAAAATTAAGGGAAAAGAAAATGGAAAGAAGATAGGAAGAAAACTAAACAACACAAAATCTCATAGCAGAATGAATAATCTATAATATACAACAAATCTTTAAAAAGCAAAACAACAATATGTATATGTATATGTGTGTGTGTGTACACAGAAACCAATCAGAGTATACTGACCTATTTCAACCTGGATAGTTATAATAGCCTGTACTTAGACTTGCTGATAAATACAACAATGGTCACAACGGAAAAATAACCATCTATGTGAATATGTCTTTGGGCCTCCAACCCGTCTCCTAAAGCTCTAAGGCATCCAACTAAAATCTGTAAATATGCTCGCTCTGACCCAAGCATTATTATAAAATAAAACCCGAGTCAGTCTAGAAAACCAGAGTGGGAAAACATACCCAACTGGATTTTAAAGTTATAAAAATATTTGAAATCAAATTTATCGTAAGATCATACCGCACATAAACAGGGACGGGTTTTTACCCTTCGATAACCATAACCCTTTCTGTAGAAAAATCCATTGATATTATAATAATGTCTAAGGGTGAAAATAATAATAACCAATTAGCTGCGATGCTCGTGAATGTACATCAGAACAATACTGGGTATACAATCAAAAATAGATAAGTCCCATTCAATAATTGTGTAGGATTCCATGAAGGAGCCTTCAGTACTTCGAGAACGGTCCTTTTGCACAGGGATCAGAGATATCCTTTCGAAGTAACATACATCCCTAGTGATGTACCATAGGAAAAACATAACTGGCCTCGCTAGGACCGAATACATCTCCCCATGTATGCATAATAACTGTAAGTAATATCTAAGAGGAGCGACAACACCCTATGGATTTGCCAACTATAATGACCTGGATTTTTCAACATTTTAAACAAGGATTTAACGAAGATTTTGAAATAAAATTTATTTTTAAAAATAAATATTTGACAACAAAAACTGGATATTTGAAATGCGTCCATTGAAATGAGACCAACGATATTTATTTTACGTCAAAACTTGTTTGAAACTCAGCCAGCACAGTTTTTTTGTACAAATTATCAAAATTTGAAGTACATATATTTTTACATAGAAATGATCTAGAAAATTTTATGATTAAAACGCCAAAGTTCATTCCATCGAATTCCGACCTTTGTAGCTCCATTTACCAAGAATTGTCGTTGTTGTCCAATTTCGAAGCTGTATAAGTGACCACAGATGAAATTTCATTACGAATGTCATAACATAGATTTGAGTACATCCTTCGACTTGTCTTGTCGCGCTGATCTCTGCGGTATTTTTTTTCTGTATTTTGGCTCTTGTTTCAAAACATTTGATGGTCGAGATAGTGGTCCATGAATGTGTACGGGAATCATAATTACATACATCCTTTCGCAGCCCAAATTCTTTTCGCAGACATCCCTTGTGTGAGTAGCCAAAATAATTAAATGTTGCATTTAATTCCTCCATGCATTCTTCCAATTATATATATGCATTGCCTTCTTCCTGCTCCTCTCCATTCTCTCTGCAGATTCTCTTTTCTTCTCTAAGAGCATTTGTTTGAAAAAAAATACAAACTTTCATATATATATATATATATATATATATTTAGCTTCCCATGTAACTCTCATTTTCCCTTTTGCCATTTATACCTCCTCCTTCCTTTGCAACCTCGGCTCTGACCGACCCACCACCTCCGCACCCTGAACCCGCCCAGTCACTTAACCACCAGCAACTCCACTCTTAAACGCCTTAGCCGCTTCCCACCTGGTGCAACATGGACCCCGCTCCAGCCACACCGAACCCACACTGCATCGAAATCAGCATGCACCTCCGTCCTGTCCCTACCCGAACCTTCACATCCCTTGGGCACCCTCCCCTTGCATCCTCCCCACCTCCTCCCACCTGCTGTCGAACTACCCTCCGCCTCCTTTTCCCAGCAACCCTCCCCATTGCCAAACTTACTTACCGACCTTGCTCCAACCTACACCCACTGACCTGCATCCCTCCGTCCACCCGACCTTCCCCTCACTGGAAACCAACCTTCCTCCGCCCGAAGCCCACCACTCAACCACCCTACCAGTCCATCCTCACGAACAAAACCCACACCAGTCCTCCTGCCATAGTCAACCCTGAACCAAAACCCAGCCCCTTCTAGGCTCCACCCTACACCCTGAACCCGCCACCGAGCCTCCAACCGAACTAAAACCAATAGCCCGAACCCACGACCAAACCCAAACCCGCTCGCCAACTTTTGAACGCCTAGTCCACCTACCCGAAGACATGCTCTGCACGATGTCTACTTCGTCGAAACCATACGTGACAACGTTCACCAAAGGCCACAGTTGCATTCCTGCTTTAGTACATACGCGCGTATCTAAATTCGTATCTCTGTAGTGTTTTCAAAATCAATGAAGGTGAGCAATTTTTGAGCTCACGGTTAGATTTCATATTGCAAGTATCCTACGATTTCATAAATAATTGGTTGATAAAAATGATTGACATTGGGATTGGAAATGATGAATATTCGAC
The DNA here is from genome assembly GCA_030765085.1 of Allium cepa. Taxonomy (NCBI): domain Eukaryota; kingdom Viridiplantae; phylum Streptophyta; class Magnoliopsida; order Asparagales; family Amaryllidaceae; genus Allium; species Allium cepa. The sequence goes on from CM060934.1 coordinate 331,926,301, forward strand.
GCTATGATATATGATTTTGCTGAAATAATATAAAAGATTGATTAGGATCCCAAATTTCATGTGAACCCCATTAAATATGGAAATTTTGAATGTTGGATTTTGATTAGTTTATTGATACCTTGTCACTTTTATATTGTTGTTCTATGCATTGATCTGGACACTGAAATTATAACCGGGATATGGGTTGAAATGATAAATACCCAAATTTAAATTTTAAATTAAGAAATAATTTGGAAGTTTAACATGAATTTATAATTTAAATTTTTTGTTGAAGTTAATATTATGGAAATCGATTAAGTGATTTTAGATTTTAAAATGAAATATTAATTGAACTAATTTAAAATTATGAAATTGAATTAAAATGGTTATGTTGAAGATTAATGATATTTAAACTCGTTAAGTTGATTATTTGAAATTTAATGAAACTTTTTAATATTCTATATGTTACTAAATTTTAATTTAATATTTAATTTAATTAAAAAGAGAATTTTATCTGATTGTATTGAATTAAAATATAAAGATTGAACTGAATTAATTTGAAATAAAGTTTAATTAAAGTGTTAAATTAAGTTATTAACTAAATTAATCCTAAAGTTTAATTAAATTGAATATTTAACTTTTGTATTTAAAGACTTAACTAACTTTGTAAATCTGAATGGTAATAAAATTTGGCAATTTTGTGAAAGTGAAATATATGTTTAAAAGTTGAAACTTTTGATTTCAAATCCAAATAGTTGATTAAATGAGGATATGTTATTTGAAAATAAGAGATATTTTATTTAATAAAATATCCACTCGGTGTCAAAAATGACGTTGGTTATTAAAGAGACCGGGGCCGGATATAAGCATACTCCCTGTCGATACCGAAACCACTTTAATAACCGTGTACGTGGAGTGATGTTCCAGAACAAAATAGTTGGATTTAGCATACGTTTGCTGCATTTGAAAAAAGAGAACGATGATGGATTAGCCTAGGACTTGTGCCAAAATGAAATGGCAAAAACAGGAACCGTACCGGCCAAGCGGGCTAGCTACCCCGGGCGGACACACATCTTCGTATGAATATCCTTTTTTCGGTTGTTGCTGGTGATCATCCTTCGATTATGGGAATGTTGGAAGCAGTTGAAGATCATGGCTATGATGTGTTACCACCAGCCGGGAAGGGTAAACTGGTAGTATCCTACCTTGGGCATTGCCTCACATGCCTTGTCATACTTTTATCTCGATACGAGACCACTATGATTTTGGTTCAGTGTTGTCGTATCACGGCGCAACCCTATCCATCAACGGTTTACTGGTGCTTTATAAGAAAAATGTATGATAATGCTTAAAAATGAGTTAATGGGGATAAATATAAAGCCTTAACGCTATTATGATATTTTATATTACTGATAGACACTACATATATAGCGTATTCTATTGTATATATAAATAGTTTGATGGATCCTTAAGAGATGGAAAATCATGTAACATCTCTTGAGTTACTTGTACATTTTCACTTGAGTAGGACTGCTTACATAAGAACTTCTAGTCCTGACTCGAGTATATTGTTTTACTTTATGCTCGAGTCAGCCTGAGTATTGCAGTGTGTGAGCTGTGCTTATTTTCGAAGCCGAAGACTTGGTCGAAGACTCCACTCTATCCAGTATTAGTTATCTATTTCACTTTGACTTGTATCAATAAACTCCTATGTATCTCTAGTATTTTATAATTAAAGTCTGAACTCTGATGTATTTTGTTTAAGTAGCTTCATGAGCTGCTATGTATATTATTTATTTCCGCTACGAGATTCTATATTATTCTACGTTTGATTTTATTCTAAAACTCTAAATTAATAATCTGTATAATTTGAACGATTTAAGTTGGACAAGGATGGCTTGTTGTCAGCTTAAATTGTTCGAAAAAGGCGGGTCGTCACACCAACCCTATTGGTCTTGCCTCTTATCTCTGGTTTTAGTCATTATCATTGATAAGGCTATGTCCGGCTCTTCAGCTAAAGCATCGCCACAAAGTAGATTACGGAATCCCATATGGATTCCTACCCCTAACGGGTTTCAGAACCACGCATGGATTCCAACATTTTAATATATGCCACACAACTCCTCCATGGAACCATATATGGATTTGGAGTGGTTATGGTTTCGAGTCATCTCTTACGAGTACACTCTTCCATGTTCCTAGCGCTCCAAAATCCAATCATCAATTTTCCAAAATGCTCAATACCGGTTCTTTAGGAAATAATCAAACAATACACAAGAGCGGGGATCACCCACTTGCCATTAAGTGGACGGATCTCTTCATCCTTTATCCTAGAAGAACGAAATGAGTTTATACGTATAGTATAGCACCATCGATGGTAACTATACCATATAATTCCCATGTTTGTCCTAGATATTTCCCAAGTTAAATTCCTTCAGTGTAAAGTAGGAATATATCCACATCACCAAAATTGATAAGGATTACATATGTAGGCCAAGATTTGGTAGTTGGTTATTTAACTATCAACACACACACATTCAAGTAGAGAATTATTCCATAAGTGAAAACAACATCGGCTAAGCACATAAGCAACCACCGGCCTCCTTTTAATAAATCTTTCATTTATTCAAAATCACTTTGTAAATTACTTGTATGAAAATACTTTTACAAATATATATCCACCAATTCCTATATTTTCAATACCTAGGAAATATCCATATACTTATCTCAACGGTATAAGTATATTTACAAACTAAGAAAGATTCCATTTTTATTTGATTCAAAAATCATTCATAAACTCCTTATAATTCTCTAAAACCATTTATAAACCATTTTATAAAACTTCAGCAACCATTTATAAAACTTCTTTTATACATTTTAATTTTTTTATAAATCCTCTTTGTATATTTCCCGAACTCATTTAGGAATCCATAAAACCCTTATAAAACTTCTTTTGTAAACCTATAAGCCTGTTTCTTAAATTCATTTATAAATATCTAACCATTTATAAACTCTTTCGCCTTTTTAAATAACCTTCCCTTAAGTCTTCAAATAGTTTTATAAACTCCTTTATAAAATCCAAGTCTTTCAACTCTATTCATGGGTCTCGAAAACGTTTATAAATAATTACAAATCTTTTTACTTCAAAACTCCATTATATATAAGAACAGTTATTAACTATAAACATTATAAATAAATGAAAATTATTAACTTTAAAACATCTTCAAAATAATAATTAATAATTTCAAAATATTGTCTAAGAAACAAAAATAATTAATCTTTACCATTTTTATAAATAATAATAATTTATTTTAAAAACCTTATTAATAATCCTTATTGTTAATTTCAAACCATAATTATCCATAAACAATTACCTTTTCAAGATTATACATTTTAATAGATACTTTAAAACAATATAAATTACAAGCAAATAACTTTTAAAACAGTAATAATATAATAACTTTAGAACAATATTAATATAATTAAATAATTTTAAAACGATATTAAATATAATAAAATAAATTTAAAACAAAATATTAAATATAATTAAATAACTTTAAAACAAAATAATAAATATGATTAAATAACTTTAAAGCAATATTAAATATAATTAAATAATATTAAAACAATATTAAATATAACAAAATAACTTTAAAAAAAAATATTAAATATGATTAAATAACTTTAAAACAAAATATTAAATAATATTTAAAACAAAATATTCTCGAAACCCAATTTCGGATTTAAAAATTGTTTCTTGTCTCAAAAACCAATTCCAATCAAATGGCAATTTATAATATTTTTAAAATATTCATTTGAGGCTAATAGCCATCCAATGCTTAACCAATATCGATATTGATTTTCTATCACTACTAGTTTTTATTTTCAAACATATAACGATGTTATAACCATGGTGTCCACAGTCATGTTCATTTTTCAATATCCATATAACAGAAATATTATGGAAACAATTCAACAATAATGAGAAATCTCATTGGATCCCTCCAACCCGTCCCCCTACATTACAACTTACATATGTTAGCACATGTATATGTAAATAAAACCAACATTTGTGTGGAATCCTATTGGATCATTCCGACCTATTTTCCCTACATTGCAAACGTTATATAACCATAAATATAAATCAACCATTTTGAGGTGGGATTCATTTACAATGGGTCATCCGCCTTTATACGGGAATGCACCAGGGTCTCATCTGCTCCAAAGATGGGAATATATCCAAACCAACTAATAAATATAGAAAATCATCCAAACAATCATTCGATAATTTTTATCAACTATATATCATACTAGATAACCAAAAAGGTGAACTTGACTCCTCGAAATTTTCTGTTGTCGCCGAGGCATTCCGGTTTGGAACTAAAATTGAACGATGTCCGAGTTTAGCCAATATTTGAACTATCATCGAATTCTTCAAAATAAATTCCACTGGCTAGCATTCGTCATTACGAGTGCAATGCAAAAATCCGAGTCTCGATTGGGCCTCCTATGAGAGAGTTATGCAAATTTTAAGTTATCAATTTATTTAAATTTGTAATTACATAACTTTATAATAATTACAATTATAACCACTACCTTTCTTCTTCTCCTTCACCCAAATGAACGTGTATAGGCTAGCACAACCCAATTAGGCATGCATGAAAATGGGGTGATATGGACCACGCTTCGCAAAACTCGAATCCGTCTTTGCCATTGCATTTCCCTCACCGAACTCAACCATACCGACACCTTGGATCCATGCTCACTGCACCAGATAAAAGGCAATTTTCTCTCTCTTCCTCGCCAACCCCATAATAAGGCGACCTCCATTCATTCGCCGCACCTCGTGAAACTTCGTCCACCGTTGCATTTTGATAACACAAACATGATGGGATCAACACCTAAGCCCCTCGTCGCCCAAAACCAATGATAACTGAAACCCTAGTTGGCCATGGAAAATTCAAGCTCACAAAACCATGGCCGTACATCTCCAAACGAACACCAAATCAAAGGTCCCCTTGAATTGATATTTTTAAATCTTGTTTCATGCTTTGTGGTTGCTTATGTTTCCAGATTTAAATTTTTTACAGTTTTTTTTGGAAAAATCGTTTTCTTGTTTGCAGAATGATTTTTAAAGGGAGGGAAGCAAGGGCAACACGGTGGAAAGGTGAGGCAGGTATGAGGTAGGTATAGGAGAGTATGGTAATTATAAAATGATTTATAGAAATTTTTTTTAATTTAAAATATCGAATCACAAAATGTTTAAAATTTCAAACTTTAAACGAGGCATGCTGCCTAACATTCCATATGTTATACCCCTATTCTGAACGCAATAGAACTAGTCTCGAGACCTAATTCGATCATATGTACATGATAGCTTTTCAAACCTAGTTATATTATATAAATTTATAAAATTAATATCTACGCGTTCCGATCTCGCATAACCAAACGATATGTCTGATGGCTACGAAATCATCGGCATACAATAACTCACTACTACGGATCCAATGAAACTGGTTGTATTGAAATCCAAGAAAGTGCCCAGAAGGCTATTTTCATTCGTTAAGTAAAAAAATTACTATTAAAAACGAAATTAATCACTTTTAAATTTGAATTAAAAGTTTCTTATTACCATTCTTATTAAATAGAATTTAAATAAGCTTTGAAATCATTTTTATCCAACTTAAAACCAAAGATTCCATTATTTAGACAACTTCAATTATTAAATTCAACAATTTAATTATCAAATAAATCGCTATATTTAAATTCAAGTTATTTAACCTATAAAATTAAAATTTCGATATATAAAATCAATTAGATATTCCAATCTCAAATGACTAAAATTCTACGTCATTTCATTATTTACCCCCTCGCCCAGGAAAGAGGACAAGTGAGCCAGTGCACAAATTGCACCTAAACATCTCCTTAGTTTAAGCACTTCAAATCCAGATCTCACGAATAGAAAAATCCAGTCTCTCGTCGGATATTAGAGTCAAGATTAAATCACTTGATTTTAACAGCTTTTCTTTAAATCGTTTATTTAAGCTCTTTTAAATAAAACTCTAAAACCCTTAAATCATTATTTAAACACTTATTAATTCATTTGAAAACATTTATAAAAGATTTGGAAAATAATACTTAATTTTAAATCCATATTTCAAAAGTTATAAAAAGTGCTGCAAAAAGTGCTCGAATAGTGCTTTTAAGGCTTATTTGATCAAAACAACTTTTCGATCATTTAGAAATCCATTTCTATCACTCAAATATCTTTTAAAATATTTTAAAAGATTTATATAATTTATTCCACATTTTTAAAGAATAAAAATATCATTGTAAAGACTTTTTCGCTTTGGTTTTCAAAATACCAAACCTCGACTATTTTGAAACTTTGATTTGCTCATATTTTAAATATACTAAACAAAATATTTATATTCTTCCTTCTTTTGAAAATTATGATAATAAGGGTTTGGAAAAGTCTTATTACAAAGAGTTCCGACTTTGAATCCATCGTGTACATGGATTTAATTTTTTACGGCGCAAAATTGTGAATTACCGTTACGCAACGCGCCAATTCAACTTCGTTTTCTTTTCAAACATTTTTAAAACACTTTTAAATGTTTATAAAACATTTATAAAACATTTTGAAACATTTTAAAGAGGTTTAACAATCTCATATGCACTATTTCATTTATTAAAGGAAAGTGATTTCCTTTGTGGCTTTAGACGTGTATTAAACATGACTTTTTAATACAATCAACAACATATAATTAACATTCAAACTTGATAAACAATCATTACAACCAAGCATAATTAGACATAAAAATCATCCAATATGTCATATTATAAATAGAGTTTCTCACCTTCATTTTCACTCGAACTAGTTTTAAAACAACTATAGCTCGCTATTTCGAAACCACACTCCATGAAATCGAGCTCGAAAACCTTTGGAAAGCTCGGCCTACCCTTAGAAGCTCAGGACCTTAGTGTGGAGGTGGGTTTGGAGAGTAGGAGGTGGTGGTCATGGGTTTAGGGAGAGGAATGGAGCGTTTAGAAGTAGTTTTGAGGGGATTGGATAATGTGTTTATACTAATATAATTTAAATTAATTTTTGTAATTATTTTTTCCATAATTTTCTTTATATAGAATCCATTAGAATAGTTTGAAGAAGGAGGAGGAAGATGATGAATAAATGTTAGGAATTTATGAAGAAATAGGTGGGTATTTATAGTAAAAGTTTAGAAATAAATATCCAATTGCAAAATTACACATTTGCCCCTTGCCCACACCCCCGTCACCTCCGTATGCATGGAAAACCCCTCTCCCCCCTTGTGCCTCCATGTGCTAGAGATGATATGGTGTAAGGTGAGTTGACGGATGTTTTTTAGTTGTTTAAGTATTAAGTTTTTAGGAAAATATCTTTAGTATTTTGTAATATATATATATATATATATATATATTATTTATATATTACATATATTTAAGTTTATATGTATATATATGTCTATCTGCATGTTAGGTGTGCATACATTTTATATATATAAGCACATAACATATAAATAAGGTTGCAATGACTTTGAACAACTTTCATTCGTTAAACCATTCAAAATCGGAAAACCGATTCCTGACCACATTTTCACTTATAAACTAATTTACATATAAATGAAATCCAAATTGAAAATTAATTTCTTATCATTTTTAACAAATTAAAATGATCACATTAGATTTATAAAACCATATTAATTAATATTACCAATACGTTTGGCACGTCCTTTGGACGTGCGCAAATAAAACTAAAAGCAAATTTATTTATCATGCATAAATGTTACTTGACATAAACAAATTATGTGAGCTAACCTTTTTTTGTTGTGAAATAGTTTGAAAAAATACACTGAAAACTCGTTGCTATACATTCAAGCATTAATTTGGTATCTGTATAAATAGTGAAAGGGAAAAATATATTACGTAGATTACACTAATACAATTAAAATATAAACATGAATAAAAGTTGTTTGACTTGTTTCAAATTTTATGTGTGTTTGTAGACTTACATAAAGCTATTATGATGATATGAATTTCAAACTCCTTCTTCAGTTTACTTTGAGAGAATCTAACCTTGTTTGGACATTCGTCATCACCGCCATAGCAAAAGAAGGGATCACTTATAAGCTCTCACAAAACAGTATTATTATCATAACTATATACTCTTAACGTCGTAAGCAATTTTTTTTCTTAGTATACAAATTATGTGAGTAGAATAAACATTATTTAACATTGTAAAATTTTGTGACTATTTGTGTTGCATTTTTCAGATGTTTGTAATTTTTTTTTATTTTTTTTATTTTTTATTTATCATATTTTGTGATATGTTTTCATTCAAAAAGATTGTGGATTTAGAACCACTTTTATGTTAGTTAATCACTGATTGGACTTCTATTTTTATTTTCATTAGCTTTTCTTAGGATTAGGAATTACATTTAATCTAGTTATATAAGTTAAGTTATAAGGTTCTACTGCAATATCACTTATGTGTTGATAATAAAAGTTGGATTAGCTAACATGATAACTAAAAAGAAATATTATTTACTGCTATTAGGTACATTATACTAACCAAATCGATGGTAATAGTATCCACCCTTTGATGAATATGTTTTGCATCTTTTTAGGACTTCAAGCTGTTACATATAGAGATTGCTTCTATGATCTATAAAGAGCTACTTTTCAATGATAAGAAGATTGTGATGTTCACTGTATACATGCAGAATCATCTTTTCGGCTTTACAATATGATGCTCATTTGATTTTTCTTCATTTGAAAAATTATTTTTGCTTCTTTTTCCTTTGTGAAACATTAACATATGCATGCTATTTGCATGATTCTACTACTGAATTAAAAGTGATGAATAAATTACCAAGTTTGGTTGATAGTCCAACTGTTATAGTTTCAAGTATCCATGATCATGTGATTTGGATATTGTATCTAAAGTTGTACAAAAGATATGGATAGCATATCTAAAGTATTACAAAAGAAATAATTCTTAGACTGTTTAGTCAAAAATAGTAATAGATCTCCCATCCTTTTAAGCAGAAAATGAAAAGAAATAAACAAAACCTTAGATTCGGCAAACCCAGTCATTTCCTAGAAATTCCAAAAATATAAAGTTGTTGCATAGACTATCAATCATAAATTTGTAAGTTTAGAATGAAATATAGGATGCAAATATAGATATATTGCATAGAAAAAATATCATACCGCAAGTCCTCAATGTTGGGACCTGGAAAGGAAACTGGGAGCTTTTATTGCTTTTTGTGCATGTAATTTCAAGTGGAAAAGTTAATGAATGTTCCTCACACATGGAAATGTTCCATAATACATATAAAATTAGACATACTTGGATATTATTTTCAATGGAATGCTCATAGAAAAATTCTTAATTCAAATGGTAAATCAAATTAATTAAAATTTAATTGATAAGAAAGACTACTTATGTTTCCAATAATGCTTTTAGCTAAAAGGTAACCGATATTGTCATAATAGAGAAGTTAGATCTTAAAATACTAAGAAAAGTTTAAAATACAAAGCAGAGAAGAACATTCTTCCTTATGCACATCACAACCTAATTTTAGATTAAATTTTCCACTGTCCACCTCATGAAGAATTAAACTGCAGCATTACTAACATGATAGACTTGATTGTAAACATGTTATGGGATTTAGATCATGGTTTATTAATGATATCTCTTTATCTATCAATTAAAACTATACACCCTTCTTAATTAAGTAAATCCATGGACATTTACAATGAACAATCAGCAATACTTGCAAGCAAGCACATGTAAAAATATGGGTTTTATGTTACAACTATCATAACTCTGACAATAATATTAAGTTCCAACAGGTTCCACTAAAAGAAGATCTAATTCATTTGGAGGAAAAATTCGAGAATCTGAACATTAATACTCATGCTTCGATGTAACGATCCATGCTAGGTTTTCAAACTTGGTGGATCAAAAACCTAAAAAATAAAGAAATTAATTGCTAGTAAGGTTTATGGTCCATGGTGGAAAATGATAATAAAGCACCTGAGGGAATACAAAAATGATTTTATGTAGAGGAGACCTAAAAGAAAGAGTTATTTAGGATTCGAATCTAAGGAGGAAATTGACAATAAATGCTTTTCATGTTATGCAACGAAGTAATTACGAACGTGGACAACGTAATGACAATAATATAATTACCATACAAAGAAAGTGAAAAGGACATTTTAGTAATTGCAAAAGCGTCAAATGGGGGTGCCCTTGTTATATATGATACAATTGTTTAGAAAAAGTGTTATTATATCGATAAAATGATACGGATTTTTTATATTTTCAAATCAAGTATATATCTTTATTAAATGTCTATAAATGATTTAATATCACTTTATAATAATTAAAAATAATTATTATCGTTTAAAAACAATTTTTTGAATAATTATAATAATTATTAAATCTTTAAATCTCACTTTAAATTCATAAATCAATTATTTAAATAGAAGGGCATCACAATTGATGTCATAAATACTTTTATTCTCAAAAATAAAATAAATAAGTTTTATTTCATTTTCTTGTCCAATTATAAAAATAAGTGTATATATGTTGCTCTATGCGTGATGTTTTACGATTATAGAGCTGTTTATCTATAAAATGATTTTTGGCTATTTTATCAATATATCTTTCTAAAGGAAATATTTTTTTGAACATTTTTCCAAAATAAGTTCACTAATTTTATTTATCACTTTGAACTTGGTTATTTGTTAAAAAATAATCTATATTTGAATATAAAAAATAATTTAAATATCCCTAATTAAAGTGATCAAATTTCGAATCGTTACATACTTCCCTCCTTTAAAGAATTTTATCCTCTAAATTGTAACGCAAAACCCAAAGATTTTTGTCCAAATATTTATTTTTAAACTTTCACCCGTACGATGTATATTTGCCATCCGTACGCAATATCTAATTCTATCAACCATTTGAATCCACAACTTTATTCTAAACTAATATTGATCCCCCGACCCTCTAGTGCAGACTCTGATCAGGCTTTCCAATCAGAATTTTAGTTTTCCTTGCATAGCTCTCAACTATGAAACAATACTCAAGTATCCAACCAGAAGAATCGAGAATCGAGTGATATATCATTTTTCGGACCAGTGTAAACACTTCAGAGTTCCATACTTGAATCTTAGATCAAAATCGTGCGATGAAATGATTTACGTACCTCAAACGTACTTATCAAACTTCCTAAAATGTTTATGAAAAAATTTCATAAAACTTTTATTTCAAACATTTTTATAAAGATTCTTCTTTATACATAATTACCTTATAATTACCTTAAAAAAGTTATTCACCAAAAAATTTCTATCTTCTTCCCAAACAAACTATTTCAATTTTAACACTTAGAAAATATCTTAATATACTTAAATTCATAATAAGTATATTTACTAGGTCTTGACGAAAGCTTCATATTTTTCCAAAACACACTTTATTCGGTCAAAACAAATGTTGCGTAAAACATCGTTACGACAACCCACAATAATAGTATAAAGATTCGACCATTTGTATTTATATAAATCCTGTATACTCTATAAAACACTTCCCTTCGGAAATCACTTACTATAACAACAGTGTTATAGTCTATGCCATCCTCACTTTCCCGAAAACATTTACTACAACAACGAATGTTGAAATCTATGTTTTCATCACTTAGTACATTTTAAATCATTTTTAAAGTTATTAATCTTTATTTAAAAAATATCACTTTCAAAACATTCCTTTAAGAGATTATTTTACGTTTAAAATGCGAATGTATATTCTCTATAAATCCATACTTAAATCTCAATACAAATTATTTCCATATTTATAAATCCACATTTATAAATTTCCTTTCTATTTTATATAACTTCTTCTTATAAAATCTCCTTATTTATAAAATTTCATTCATAACTCTATTCTTTTATAAATATCATTTATTTATAAATCCCATTCATAAATCCATTCACAAAATATCAATTTCAAATCCATTTTTCATATTCGTAAAACACCGTTTATAATTCTATTGATTTATTTATAAAGTATCACATTTATTAATTTTTCTCTTAATATATATCACTTTATATAAAATATTAAATTACTTTATATTAGATGGCTTTTCTCCAATTTCTTTAAACTTTGCCCAAAAAAATCCAAAACATTAGAATTTAAATTCTCAAAATCTCTTTTATAAAACATATCTTCCAAATTTATCTTTTACAAATTCATTTGATTTTCTTGTGAAACACAATTTTATACAATATGCTCGTTTATTATCTTATAAATTCATTAAGCTTAACCCAATATTATAATCAACCACCTTATAGTCAAAATCATGAATGTTAAATCATAAGGTTTTTGTATTTAAATTTTTAAACCAAACAACTAATCACTATATAAATAACTATAACTTTGAAAGCTATTTCTATATCTTCAAAATACGACCTTAGGTAAAATTATTTCATTTACTAAATTTTCCAAGACAAAAATCATTTTGTTTTTATTTTTCATTTACAAATACGCGCTCTTATATAATACTCTCAACTCATTCTAGGGTGTTACTAACCCTATCTCTAATGAGTTACTCATCCTTTGGATATTACCAATCTTATCTCTGATAAGTCTTTACCCCTACTAGGCTCGAGTGTTCGCTCAACCAAATATTTAATACAAAATGTAAAGACCCATTTCTTCGACCTTCGAAAATCGACACTAATACATCCTCGGTAGTCATGTCCCGCAAATCCAAGTATTGGAGAGGTGGTTCTTTAAGGGTAAGAAAGAAAATAAAGACAGAATAGAATCTTGCAAGAATGGAATAACATATATTATTTTAGCATATAATCATTACAGTGGAAAATTTAAAATACATTTATCATGGTTTAACTTACTATCAATATAGATGGCTATAAAAATCCGTTCTTACAAATTCGGAATACAATAGTACTTGAATGTGGTGGAATCGATAACAATGTTCAAAAAAATCTTTTAACTCCATGCTCCGAGCACTTCCAGATTTCTTCTAACTAAACCTGACTACTAGACTACCCAGAAAAATAGGGCACCTAGAGTTTAAGCGGAAAGAAAATAAACGTCGGGCCAATCATGTGATTGGTATGAGAAATTCAAAACACACATTTTTGAAAACAAAGGTATCTCAGAAGATCACGCCGCACATGAACATGGAACGGGTTTTTACCTTATGATAACCAAAACATTTGCTATGTAAAAACTGGGAATATCGTTTTTAATGACATTCTTTTAAAAATACTTTTCAAATAAACTTATGAATCTTAGTCGAAATTGTTACATAGATTAAATTCCAGCATACCAGCTATAAAGCATATTATACAATCAAATTCGAAGGCACTTATTAGAGAATGGATTGCCATACAATAGCAGGTAAGGAACTACCTTCCAGGTTACCGACGATCAGCGACTTTTGAAACCTCTACACCCAGCAAGACCGACCTACCTGCAAACCCAACTTAGTGGAAAATAGAACCAAATATGACATCACCCTGGTTGTAACCGACCTATTCGAAAGCTCACTTAGCATACACAACACACTTGACATATAAAGAGTAATCTGGAAGGGTGATGACCATACCCTTATAGGAGCGACCTACATAGCCTCACGGCATGCCCTGTTTAGGCCATTTCCAAGTGATGAGGCCCCGAGGTAACGATTACCTTTCACATAGAACATTCCAATTTGAATGCCTACTGCCATTCCTGATCACACAATTGATTTCTACAAATGTGTAATCCTGAGATCGTATGTCTCAGGAATGGGTGTTAAGTTGAGAGTGGTTGCCCTCTCCACCAACAATAGATGATATGATCATATAGATCAATCAATGTGATTAGAAATGCGACATTAGACATTCATCCATGCAAATTGGTTAAGAACATGACAAAAAGAAGGAACTCTCCTACCATATCATGTTATGATCATCCTTAGGATTAGTAGCGAGCAGCCCTTGCATCGAAAACTAAATGAAGATACCACTACCACATATTTATATTATGGGAAATTTCCTTTCAGGGTCAGTGACAAGCAGCCCTTCATTTATTTATTATCATTCCAAGTCTTTGCTTCGAATACGTAAATTGGTTCAAATTGATTTTTGGATAAGAATCACTTAAACCCGACCCCGGTTTAATCAAACCAATCACTGGTAAAATATGTTAAGTAAATGGGTGCATATCATTTGATTAATTACTTTCTTTTTATCAAAAATTGCTTCTAGGGATATATATCATTAAAACATTTTTTGGTACATATAGAATCATTCAACCTCTCTTTAACTTTAGAAATGCCAAATCATTTTCATAAGTCATATTGGAAAACATTATTAAGTCAAAAAGGGTCGATTGAAATTATTCTAATTCTACTCGATATCAATTTTCGTATTCCACCTTTACTATCCGTCGAATAACGGTAAAATCATCTTTTAAATTCACAAGAACGTGCGCAAGGAATAGATTCAGAAAGTCAAATAAAATCTTTGAAATTTTTATTTGATATAATTACAACTGATCCAATTGATCGAATAAACATTAGAAAAAATTCTATTGGAATGGAAAAAATTAGTAAAAAGGTGTCTAGATGGTCATACAAATTAACAAATGATTTGGAAGAAGAAGACGAAGAAGAATCGACGGAAGATCCTGAAATTCGATCGGATAGTAAAGATTCCCTCTTTGGTATTTAATACCAAGTATAAGAATATTATCATAATACGATCCAATTTGTATTAAATTAATAAATTTTGAACTATCTATACATGCAACGTTTCCGACATTTCGACCTTATCTATCCCTCGTCTAGGAAAGAGGCCAGGTGAGCTAGGGCACTGGTTGCTCTGGAACATCTCCTTAGTTTAAGCACCTTACATCTGGATCTCACGAACATAAAAATACAGTATACTCATCGGCATTTAGAGCTAAGATTAAATCACTTGATTTTAACATCTTCTCTTTAAATCATTAATTTAAACTCTTGTAAAAAAACTATTAAACCTTCAAATTGTTATTTAAACACTTAATTATCCATTCGAAAACAATTATAAAATATTTGTAAAAGAATACTTAAGTTTAAATCAATATTTCAAAAGTTAATAAAATTGCTGCAAAAAGTGCTTTTATGGCTTATTTGATCAAAAAAAACTTTTCAATCATTGAGAAATCCAATTTTATTACTCAAGCCTGTTTTAAAATTTTTTAAGATATTTATAGAATATATTTCATATTGTTAATGATTTAAAAATATCATTTATAAAGAATTTATCACTTTGGTTTCCAAACCGCGACCATTTTGAAAACTTGATTTGCTCATATTTTAAAATCTACTAAACTAAATCTTGATTTTCTTTCTTCTTTGGAAAACTATGATTATAAGGGTTTGAAAATTTTTTATTACAAAGAATTCTGATAGCAAAACTATCGAACACACGAATTTAACTTTCTAATGCACGAAATCATGAACTGCCGTTATGTGACGCGCCAATTTCAAATTCATTTTTGTCTTCTTTTCAAAGTTTGTTGAAACACATTTAAATATGGACAAAAAATTTCTAAAACATTTTAAACCATTTTAAAGAGGTTTAACAATCTTATATGCACTATTCCATTTACAGAAGAAAAGTGCTTTCCTTTGTGATTTTTGACGGGTATTAAACGTGACTTGTTAATACAATCAACAACATATAATCAACATCCAAACTTGATAACAATCATCACAACCAAGCATAACCAAACATATATATCTTCCAATACATCATATTATCAACAGAGTTTCTTACCTTTATTTTCATACGAACTAGTTTTAAAATAGCAATTGCTCCGCTATTTCGAAACCAGACTCCATGAAATCGAGCTCGAAAGCCTTTGGAATGCTCGGCCTACCCTTAAAAGCTTACGACCTTGGTGTGGAGGTCGATGGTTCGGCTTTGGGGAGTAGGAGGTGGTGGTCGTGGGGTTAGGTGGAGGAATGGAGTATTTTGAAGTGGTTTTGAGTGGATTGGATAATGTATATATACTAATATAATTTAATGTCTTTATGTAGATATTTTCTCCCTAATTTTCTTTATATATGAAGCCACTAGGTTGGAAGAAGGAGGAAGAAAATGAAGTATAAGTATTAGGAATTTATAAAGAAAGGGGTGGGTATTTATATGAAAAATTTGGAAATAAATATCTAATTGCAAAATTACACAATTGTCCCGTCCCCACATCCCCAATCCCCATCACCTCCATATGCATGGCAAACCCCTTTTCCCCTTGTGCCTCTAAGTGTTTGAGGTGATATGGTGTAAGGTGAGTAGGTGGACGCTTTATGGTTGTCAAAGTATTAAGTTTTTGGGAAAATATCATAATGTTTGTAATATATATATAAATATATAAGTTTATATGTATATATATATATACACACACATCCATGTGCATATCAGGTGGCATATGTATTTTATATGTGTGCACATGACATATAAACAAGGTTGCTACAACTTCGAACAACTTTCATTCGTTAAACCGTTGAAGATTGGGAAACGATTCTCGGCCAAAATTTCAATTACAAATTAATTTACATATAAATGTAAAAAAGTTGAAAACTAAATTCTTATCATTTTTAACAAATTAAAATGATAGCATTTGATTTATAAAACCATATAAATTAATATTAAACCCGCTTCAAATTCGAGTACTTGTTGAAAAATAATCTATATTTGAATATTTAAAATTATTAAAAATCCCTAATTAAATTGTTGAAATTTCATCTCGTTGCATACTTCTCCTCTTAAAAAAATTCATCCTCGAAATTACAACACAAAATCTAAAGGTGTTTGCCCAAAATATTTATTTTTAAAATTACACTCCTAGGATGCATATAGATGATCCATATGCAATATTTGATTCGATCTACTATTCGAATCCACAACTTTACTTCCAGACTAGTGTTGATCCCTCAATCCTCTAGTGCGGACTCTGATCTGGCTTTCTGATCAGAAATTTTGTTTTCCTCGCATAGCTCTCGACTATGATAGAAAAATCAAGTATCCAACCACAAACTCTCATCAATGTTCATCATTCAAGAATCGAGTGATGAATAATTTTTTGGATGAATGTAAACACCTCAGAGTTCCATACTCGAATATTGGATAAAAATCATGCGACAAAATGATTTACATACCTCATACGTACTTATTAACCTTCCCAAATTTTTATGAAAACATTCCATAAAACTTTTATACCAAGCATTTTTATAAAGATGCTTCTTCGTATTTAATTACTTAAAAAAAATTATTCACTAGAAATTTCTATCTTATTGCCAAAGAAAGTATTTTAATTTTAACATTTAGAAAATATCTCCATATACTTAAATCAGTAATACGTATATTTACTAATCTTTGACGAAAGCTTCATATTTTTCCATAACACACTTTATTGGGTCAAATGAATGTTGTGTAAAATATCGTAACGACAACCCAAAACGATATTATAGGGATTCGACTATTTATATTGTATGAATATTGTATACTGTATAAAACACTTCTTTTGGAAATAACTAACGATAACAACACTGTTATAGTCTATGCCTTCCTCACTTTCCTGAAAACATTTATTACAACAACGAATGTTGAAATCTATGTTTTCATCACTGAGTACATTTTAAATCCCTTTTTAATCATTAATCTTCATTTGAAAAATATCACTTTTAAAACATTCCTTTAAGAAATTATTTTACTTTTAGAACATGAATATTTTTTCTTTCTAAAATCCATACTTAAATATCAACACAAATCATTTCCATATTTATAAAATCATGTTCATAAATTTCCTTTCTATTTTATAAAACTTCTTCTCATAAGATCTCGTTATTTATAAAATTTAATTTACAACTCTATTCTTTTGTAAATCTCATTTATTTATAAAATCCCATTTATAAATCTATTCACAAAATATCAATTTCAAATCCTTTTTAATATTCATAAAACACCATTTATAATTCTATTGCTTTATTTATAAAATATCACATATATAAATTTTGCTATATATATATATATTTATATTGCTTTATATAAAATGTTCAATTACTTTTTGTTAGATGGCTATTCTTGAATTTCTTTAAACTTTGCCAAAAAATTTCAAAACACCAGGATTTAAAATCTCAAAATCTATAAGGGTCTGTAAATTAATCGCTTTGTAATTGAATATTTAAATAATTTTTAGATATTTAAATAGTGGATTTTAATAACTAAATAAACGTATTTTAAATGTTAATTAAGGATATTAAAATCATTTTCAAATTTTATTTACTAAAATAATTAGTTCAAATAAAAAGAAAATGTGACTGAAAAACGTTTTCTGAAAATTCAACTTTTCGGCATCGAAAAGTCGTCGAAAGCTTTATGCACATTTGTTGTATCACTCATATACACATGCACATACATGCACATATGTTATGTGATAATCGATGTGTTAAAGTTAATAATTGAGCTAAGTTTAAATATAAGCCTTGATTTGACATAAAATGCACAAAATATATTAAAAAACCCATAGGAAATTAACTAAATAACCTAACCATCATCTAAAGTAGGACCTAAAGAATGGTGTAGGTGAACCTTAGGGGGGTAACGCGTGTACTTGGAGGGGTGGAGAGGCATGGCTTCCATGTTACATGTTAACATTTATATTATTTAAAATTTTAAGTTAATTTAAATAATACTCCACTTCTTTGCCTATAAATACCCACCATCTCCACATAGTTTTCACTTTACATATTCATTTACATCTTCATTTTTTTTATCTTTTCATGTACGCGAATACTTCCATGGCTTCTAAAATTATTTCCAAAATCAAAACTAGTAAATATACTTCCAAAAATCAAGTTAAACCCTTCACTTCCAAAAACCACTATTTACTAAACAAGACACTATACTCCTACATTTACACCATGGCCGAGCCTCATATGATCTAGGCCAAACCCAAAATCCCAAAAAAGTCTACTAAATCAAGTCAAGTGCAGAGGAAACCTTAGTTCTAGTGTTGTTCGAAGAGTTGGTGCGATTTCGATTCAAGGTAGTAAGCTTTTTGGTGAGTGAAGCTTCCACCTTTGAACTGTAAAGTTTAAACTATGTTCATGCTCATATTTTACCTATTAAATGCTTATTGTATAGTCATGATAATGATTTGATTGTTGGATTGGTTTTTTGCTTGATAATTAGTCGCTTCGGAAAGTTAGTAAGCGAATCACTAGTTATATGAAAATCTAATAATTAAACCACTTCCACTGTAAATAAATGCTTAATACATGTTGTATTATTGTAAATCATCATGTAT
This sequence comes from Allium cepa, assembly GCA_030765085.1. Lineage (NCBI taxonomy): Eukaryota > Viridiplantae > Streptophyta > Magnoliopsida > Asparagales > Amaryllidaceae > Allium > Allium cepa. The sequence goes on from CM060934.1 coordinate 331,945,688, forward strand.
GTATGCTCATTCCTTTTTCATGTGATGTTTGTTGTGCTGCAAATGTCATATGCTTGAATTTCAAACTGCACGTATAGTGACAGTCGCTATATCGACACTTTTGAAAAATCACCTTTTATCGAAACCTTTTGGTTTCATTATCGTGCTTGGAATTATTTTATAAGTTAAGCGGATTTTTGATTAATGATGTTTTCAAAAACAATTAATTATTTTAATAATGATTATTTAATTTAATTAACTAATTATTTATTTAATTAATAAAAATTAAGGTTAGCTAATTAACTTGTTAATGTGTCTTTTAAATTTAACTAATTTATTACTTAATGATGTTTTAAATTTAATTATTCATTTTTAATGATGTTTAAGGTTAATTAGTCTTTTGATAATGATGGATTAAGATGTATTAATTTATTAATTAATGATGTTTTTAAAAATTAATTAACTCTTTTTAATTAATGACATTTAAAAGTTAATAAATTCTTTTAACCTTAAATAAGTCTTTCCTTGAATAAAGTTTTAAATATATTTATCACTTTTAAATGATGATATTTAGTTATTATTTAATTTACTTAATCAATTATATTATTAATTAATTGAATTAATGATGTTTAAAGGTGATTTACACTTTTTAATAAAAGGTTGTTGAAGTAAATTAATTAACCAGTTAACAAAGATTTAAAATTAATTAATCAATGAAATAAGGATGTTTTAAGTTGTTAAATCCTATAAAGATATTTCAAAGTTTGAAAACTCTTATAACCAAGTGTTTTAAAGTTAATACTTGTAATCAGAAGCCAAGTACAAATTCAGGATTTTAAAGAAAAGTTTGAATTGTTAATGAAAATGAATTAATTTCCGTAAAACAATTCACTCGTATGGAAACGATTTATTTGTATAATTAGCACTAAACATCGAAGAAGTAGACTTGTCTCTGTTCTGAAAGTTAAGAATTACCGTAACACATAACTTTGAGGTAACACTACCTTGACTTGTCTGGTATTATTGTTAACCAAGAAATAGTACAAGTTTAGTTCGATGACCGGTGATAAATATACAAGACCTAATTTCCATATACGATCGTTTTATATCTTCTTGGATAGTTGGTTTCTCAGATATCGGTTACTTCAGCTTCTTTTTATCATCATTTTAAGATGATATATTGCTCCGTTGAGCATTGTTATCCTTTGTCGGAAATGAATAAACCCAAAGCAGGAGAGTAAACCAAGCTATGTGGGGTTGCTCCCATTAGGGTACTTTCACATCTCATCTAGATTGGATTCGGTAGCACTATTAGATGTGAAATATTTGGATACCCAGTAAGGTTGGGCGGCATCTGGCTTGGTATTGTCCAAGAAGTGTCACGGAGTATACGAGCTTCTTAGAAGTATATTACTAGAGGTATACTTCAAGGGTGAAGCACCTTCCTAGTCATTTGTTGGAGATTTTCTTTTTCTCATTTGATTTGAACCTTCAAATTTATTCCATCATTTGCACTGGGAATAGTCAACCCCTCCTCACGGTGTTTAATTATTTATCCATTCTTTGCGTTTGGATGTTGAATTATGCGAGAATAAACCCGTTCCATGTTCAGCGGCATGGTCTCACATGTTTGTGTTTAATTTCACACCTATTATTTAAAAAGTTGTACACATACTAGACAGATCGTCTGATCTGAGTTGTTTGTTTTCCCTAAACACTCAGGTACTCATTTTATTTGACTAGTCTGAGAGTAGCATGTCTTTTGAGGGCTCTTTTGAAGACGGCATCCAAGCAGGTGGTTTTCATCTTCTTACTTATCAATTCCGATGTATTATCTTATTTGAGTATTTTTTTTAACTTATATAAAGGCAGGATGTTATAACTGCCAAATCTGCTTTTAGTACTTTTGTGTAATTCTGATAACTTCCAATTAAGGAGTAACTTGATGTACTATTGACTGCTATGTTTGATTTAGTAGTTTCGTTGTGGGGTTTTCAATTCTGTTTGTTATTTCATCCCACGATGATTCAACTTTTCGATGCTTGGGCAATGGCACACGAACGCGGAGGATGTATTAAGTGTTGTTCCTAGGGTTCAGAAAGGCGTGCCATCACAGAATCCCTTTTACAAAACATATCTTCCAAATTCATCTTTTACAAAATCATTTTTTTACGAAACGCACTTCTATACAACATGCTCATTTATTATCTTATAAATTTATTAAGCTTAACCGAATATTACTATCAAACGCCTTATAGTCAAATCATGAAACTTAATTCACAAGATGTTTGTATTTAAACTTTTAAATCAAAAAACTAATCACTATATAAATAACTCTATCTTTGAAATGCATTTCTGTGTAACGACTCGAAATTTTACCGCCCTGAATTGCGAGAATTTAATATATTTTAAAACATTCAAATAATATATTTCATAATAAAAAATATAACCCTTTTAAATCATGAAAAATGATGGTAAAATTGACTTTTAACGACCCAGGATTTTGCCATTTCGAAATGAGCTATTTAAAATATATTTTATATGATCAATAAATAAAATTTTATTAGCACATAAAGCTATTTTAATTATTTAATGATGATAAAATAGTTTTCAATTTTTTTACCAATATAGATAATTTAAATAAAACGGAAAATGTGGTTGTAGTACGTTTTCCAAATTTCAACTTTTTGACAACCGAAAGTCGTCGGGAACGTTGTGCACACTTGGTGCAACATGCACACTCTTATACATGATTGGATTAGGAATAATAAAAACTCTTATTTACATACTAACACATATTTAATTAATCGTAAAATTGGATATGACAAATTAGGTTATAAAAAAGCATATATATACATATAAACACACTTATATATATACAACGCCCACGTCGTACCTTAAGTACCCTATAACATGACCTAAGAGGCGGTAAGTGGATCGCTCCTATTAGGGTATGATCATCCCCATCTATAGTCGGTATTATCTCTCAATTTTATAATTCAAGGCCAACTAACTAAATGATAATCATATTTGGTACTACTACTCAAGTGATAGGCCGGTTCTGTGTTGGCAGGGGATGCCAGCGAAGTCCTTGGTATTATTTTTATCTAGAGGTGCATCGTGATGGACGGTACCCTAGTAGCCCAGTCATTATATGGAATACGTTCTCCAATAAGCGCCGTACGGACTTAATTGTGCCCAATTATGTTGAAATGTGAGTGCAATCATTTCAGCTGCAGTCATATTTTACTTTGACCCCTAAACATTATTATAATATAAATGGATTTTATATAGAAATTTTTTTGGTTATCATAAGGCAAAAACCCATCTGTATATATGTGCGGTGTGCCTTGCGAGATTCCTTTGATTTAAAGGTTATTATAAAGTTAGATGTATGCTTTACACACAATAGACCCATATCTGACTAGAGTATATTTTCCCTTTTCCTAAACTCTTAGGTGCTCAAATTTGGATAGGCAGCCAAGTAGTTCAGTTTTTCCATGGATTAATCTTGGAGGATCTTAGAGCAGGTGGCTTCATCGATAGCTAGTTATTACCTTGTTTTCTGCTGTATTATATGTATATTATATCTGTTAGGTAGGAACAGGTTGTTATAACTGTCCTAGGATAGAATTTGTGTTTGAATGGTTCTAATATGACATTTTTGAAATGACTTTGTAATATATTATGTTGAGTAATATTTATTATTCCGTTGCGTTGTGAGATTCTGAGATGATTTGTTTCTTCTGCTCAATCTTTCTTTCTATCACCCCTAATGACTGCCTTTCGGACGACTAAATGATCGGCATAGGAATACTAAGGATGAATTAAGTGTCGTCTTTGGTAGTAAGAAAGGTGGTTCCTTACATATCTGCATATTCAAATATGACCTTAAGTAAAATTATTTCATTTACCAAATTTTCCAAAACAAAAATCATTTTATATATATATATATATATATATATATATATATCATTAACAAATACGCACTCTTATATAATACCCTCAACTCATTCTAGTGTGTTACTAACCCTGTCTATAATGAGTTGCTCATCCTAGAGTGTTACTAACCCTATCTTAGATGAGTCTTTACCCCTACCAGGCTCAGGTGTTTGCTTAACCTAAGCTCTGATACCAAATGTAAAGACCCATTTCTTCAACCTTCAGAAATCGACACTAATACATCCTTGGTATTCACGTGCCACAAATCCAATTGTCGAAGAGGTAATTCTTTAAGGGAAAGAAAGAAAATAAAGATAGAATAGAATCTCAATGAATGGAATAACATATATTATTTCAAAATATAATCTTTAGAGTAGAAAATTTAAAATACATTAATCAGAGTTTAAGTTTTATCAATATGGACAATTAAAAATATTTGTCCTTACAAATGAGGAATACAATAATACATGAGTGTGGTGGAAATGGAGAACAATCTCTAAAAGATTCTTCTAACTCCATGCACCAAGCTCTTCTAGATTTCATCTAACTAAACTAACTACTAGGATGCCGGTAAAATAGGGCACCCAGAGTTTAAGGGGAAAGAAAATAAACTCTGGATCAGTCACGGAACTGGAACGAGAAACTCAAAATACATGTTTTTGAAAACAAAGGTATCTCATAAGACCATGCCGCACATAAATACGGAATAGATTTTTACCTTATGATAAACCAAAATATTTTCTGTAAAAACTAGAGATATTAAAATAATTTTCAAATAAACTTATGAATATTAGCCGAAATAGCTATATTGATTAAATTCTAGTATACTAGTTGCAAAGTAGGTTCTACAAGCAAATGCAAAGGCACTTATTGGAGAATGGATTTTCGTATAATGGCAGGTAAGAAACTACCTTCCATATAGTACACCTCTAGGGGGATATACCGATGATTAACAACTTTTGAAACCTCTACACCTATAAGACCGGCCCACCTACACACCCAACTTGATGGCAGATAGAACTGAATATGGCATCACCCCTATCGTAAACTGACGTATCCAAGAGCTCTCTTAGCATACACAACATACTGTACATATATAGAGTAATCTAGAAGGGTTATGACCATATCCTTATTAGAGCAACCCAAATAGCCTATAACGGCCTATAAATTTTAACAGTTTAAATAATGTAATTAACTGAATTTTTAGAATTTAAAAAATTTTGATATTATGCGACTATTTAAACATAGAAAATGGTAAATTTTCATTGGAAAATATGTAAACTAGTCTTATTGTGTGATTTTTAATTTTAAATTAGTTAAATTTGATGGAAATAGAATAGCTTCGAAATCTGAATATTTTTACATAATAAGATTTTAAATCATTTTCTAAGTGAGACATCATATTTCATTTGCCAAATTTGGACTGCTCTAGCGCTGTTTATCTTATTTTCGACGAATTTACAGCAGTTTGACCGCGAATATCGACATTGATAGGATGATTGTATCGTTCATATCTATATACCATTATGATCATCTCGTCATGCTGATATTCATAGTATATTCATTTGTGCATTTCGGTATCCGGTACGCGGCAAAAGTTGCGTAGCGGTTAACCGTATCCGGTACTGTTTTGGCCTTTTAGCGTTTTGGGTCCTTTCATTTGTCTTAGGTAAAACCAATATTTTCAACTATAAATATTCGTTTGATTCAATGCATTGGCTTTTTCTATTCCCTGCTCCATATATCTGTTCGTTTATTCAATTTTATTTGCTTCCTCTCTCCTCTTTGATTATGTTCTTCTCAAAAGATAATAATATATTATATTTTATAAATAAAACATATATTGGTTCTTGTAGCCTGCACGTCCTTACTACTTCCATTTTTTACCCAAGTTTGCAAAAACCCGATCAACACCTCCATTCGCCTTCCCTCTCTCCCACCACCGCCACCACATCATATCAAACCCTCCACCATCGAAGTACCAAGCAACCGACCCTCCTCTTTCAGTGCCTTTCTCTCTCTCTTGGCCTCAACGTGACGTTGCTCCATTTTATTGACAGCAACATATGCCTATAAAAAATATAGAATACAAGTTTTGATAAATCTGATGCATGCACTTTGAGTTGCGCGTCCCCTCCTTTGGAATCCAAACCCGCATCATGCTCCACCCTGAAAACTCTGCTCCAACAGTCCCCATACCACAACCGCCTCCTCCTTTTCCGAACGCACAACCTCTACCTTCAACATAGCTGAGGTCACACACAGCCAACCCATGAACACCAGCTGTGCTTTTTATATATAAAAAATGAAAATATATGCGCCTGGCCACCTTGCTCCTGCCTCACTACACCACGACAACAACCCAACCTAAAGCTCCTTCCTCCGCCCACTCGTGCTTTTCCATTTTCTTTTGAGAAGAAAAATGAAGATATACAATATAGAAAGTTTGCATACAGTCTGTGGCCTGCTGGTTCCCCTTTGTGTGAAGTGATTTGCTATTGTCTGGGAAAGGTATATCTAATATGTTTATGTATCTATTTAAATTTTATTATTTTAATAGATTTTATAACAATTTATATATATATAATATGATTAAACTTTAATAATAAAGGTTGGGAAGATAAATTAATGTTGGCTTGGAATTTAAATTGTTTAAAAATTGAATTTAAATGAGAATTCATTTGAACTTATTGATTTTAAGGTTTTGAAAGATATGATTTATAACTTGATTTGATAAAAAGTAATTAAATGAATATTCTCAACTTTAAATAAAATTGAGACTGAATATTTAATATTGATTTAAATTTAAAAATTGAGATTTTATTTAATTGTTACTAAAATGATTAAGTGAATATTTTCCAATTTGAATAAAATTAAAGTTAAATGTTGAAATAAAAATGCAACTTATATTGAAATTGTTTGAATATTTAAACCTTGAATCTTATTGGAATTGAAATGATAGTTCAAACCTGGATTTGAAATTAATAAAGATTGAAATGGTTTATTAAGAATTTGAATTGAATATTTAACCTTTTAAATTGAAAGTTTTGAACAGGGCTTGATTTAAATGGTATTTTGGAATTTAAGCTGATTTGAATCGATTTTGTGAAATTAGAGGAAACTATTTTTATTATATAAAGTATTTTTAATATATATAAACTATTTTAATATATAAATTATTTTAATATATAAGCTATTTTAATTTATAACTATTTTAATTTATATACTATTTCAATATCTAAACTGTTTAAGTCAAAAGTGTTATGATTTCAAAAGTGTTATGATTTCCAAAGTGTTATGATTTCAGAAGTGTTATGATTTCGAAAGGGTTATAATTTTGAAAGTGTTATGATTCTAGAAATGAATATTATTTGAAGTAAATAATGATATTGAAATTGATATAATTTTGAAATGAATATGATATTTTGAACTATTTGAAATGAAATGACCATGGTGTGAAATAAGCATTTGGTTGTTAAAGAGACCAAGATCGGATATTGTCATACTCTATGCAAATATCGAAAACCACTTTAATAACTATATAGTGGTGAAGATTCCAGAATGAAGTAGGATGGTTTGGTGAATGATTCTGTATGGTATTTACGAAGCCCTGACTCCCATGAGTCAGCTTGATGTGGTTAAAACATGAGCTATACCGGGCCAAGTGAGGTCGCACCTCTGATCGTGCACATTTCTTTGATACCATATCTATTGCTTTCGTGATTTGATTGGGTATGTCACGAGGTGGCCGATAGTAGCTGTTATGCATTACAACTAGTCCGGAAGTGCAAATTGCATATCTACCCTGGCATTGCCTCGCATGCCATATCACATGCCTTAGCGCGCCTTCTATGAGTTTGGTTTGTACCATACCTATGGAGTGCCCTTTGATAGCCCTCCCGTTTACAGAGGAACTACAATACTGTGTAGACTATGGGAATATATAAAATGTGTTAATGGGGATATGGTTAATGACTTAACGCTATTTTAATAGTTTACTTTACTATAGACATATTATAATAGTGTATAGTACTACATAGCAGATAGTTCCACGGATCCTTAGAGGATGGAAATCCCAAACATCCTTTAAGTTACTTGTATTTCAGTTGACATTTCACTTGAGTTGAATTTATTGATATAAGAATGTTAATCCTAACTCGAGTGTTTTGAATTTTGCTTTATGCTCGGGTCAGACTGAGTGATACAGCATTTGAGACACACTTTTGGAGTTCAGAGCTCCGCTTGAAGATCGGTCTTTATCTATTCAGCTTGCCAGTTATTTCAGTTTATTCCAGTTATTTTATTCAGACTTTTTATTGGCAATTGTATTAGTAACTTCTTTGTATTTGAGATTCTGATGTATTTTGTTTCGGACTATGATGTTTATAGCAGCTTCGTGAAATACTATTTATCTATTCCACTGCTAATTGTTATATTACTCCATGTCGTGATTCTGTGACTTATTTATTTACTATATATGCTGATATTTGCCAAATATAAATTAACAATATGTTGTTTTGAGCTGTTCAAGTCTGACATGCGTGGATGCGAATGTTTTGAAATATCAGGTCGTTACAAGTGGTATCAGAGCTCTGGTTTACGCAAACTTAGCATAAGGAGTAAAAATTAATTTTGGAATCATCTTAGTTTGAGTTTGAATTTCTCCCCTGTAATTTAATTTCCTTTGGAATTTTGGAACTATCCCTTTGTTCTGAAATCCATTGTTGTTTTCTTCTGTTCATGTTCTCTTAATATTGGAGCATCCCATAGCTCTATTTCTATTGATCTCTATAATCAATTTGAGCTCATCTTGCCATCTCTATTGATAACTTTATCCCTTAGTATGACTGATCCCATCGGCGGTCTCGCCATCCTTCGTATGATTTGTATAGGGTTGGAACTCCTTTTCAACCGACATCGATTCATTAGAGATTTCCATTTCTCGGTTTTGATGTTATTATTTCTTTCGAAGCCCGAATCGTGTCTCTAATAGGTAACTAGGTAATCCTCTCATGATTGAATGTCAAATGCCTCTGGATTAAGTAGGCGCAACTATTGTTCAGCCTAATGATCTCGACTCCACCCCTATAGTCAAAGATTATCCTGATGTTTTGGTAAAGTCGCTTCTTTTCCCTTCAAGTGCGAAATTAAACTTCCGTGTCGATCTTATTCCTGAAATCTCGGTTGACAAGGTTAAGGTCACTCACGATTAATATTAGTCTATCCACCTTTCTCTTTTGTAATTCAATTATCCCATCTTCATCTCGGTCCTATCTTCTTGGTTAGAATTCTCTTTGATTAGAATCACTCTAATTTGAATCTCTGTTCTTGTTCTATAATCCATTCTTCAATCATAGAGTGAGGTAGCGTATTTGTAACTAATATAAAAATGTTTTATATTGTGTTGTTTGAGTTGTTAAGTTGAATTTGGGTTTCGATTGATTCGTCTGCCAATGCTATCGATAGAATTCCAAAACACTTAAATAGTGCAAACTGACACAATATTGTTTTCAAAATTGGTAAATAAAATAATTATATGTATCATTATATTTTATATATAAGGTGAAATCTTCCGAAATTAGATAGTTAAATGAATTGGTTGTTAGAAATGGTAATGCTAGATTATTCATTTATGGTTTTGTCAACATTCCTAAACTATTAACTAGTGTTATATGTTAAAAGGAGATGACAATATTTATAAACATGGTTTATTAATTTGATTTGCAAATGAAATGAATTTAAAGTATGGATTTGAGAATTTAATTTTCGGTTCTTTTCAAAATCTGGTTTTCGGGGTTTGAAAATATATATTATTTAAAAGTGTTTTTAATGAAAATTGTTTTTAGAGAATTTAAAATCCGCACTCTCCTCATTTGTCGCTGGAAAATAATTTCGGTGATGACTGCAGTATCATCGACATTCATTTTCGAGTTTCAAGGTGGAAAGACCGCTTAGTAGCTTTGACGCATTTTTGTTTTGAAGATAGATTTGATTGGAATTTCTTGAGTATGATTTGATTTATAAATTATATAGGTATATCTATATATTTATTTCAAAATGGTTGGAAGTGAAACCGGAAATTTAACTCTTAAATTCTATGTTAAGTAATGGTTTTCAATTATTGAAATGAAGCAAAATTTTGAACATATAGAGTAATTAAAATGAGAAACGGAATTGAAATAACTTGAAACAGTTGAATTATGATAAACTTTACTTGTATAATACTCAATTACATTTTTACATATATGACTTACCTGTAATATTTAAAAAGTTTATGCTAAGGTGAAAATGTAATTGAAGATTTCACAAGAGAAACTTAAGTAATAGAAATGTTCAAACTAAATTCTTGCTTAATAAAATATTGCAAAAAAAGTAAATTTGTGTAGTATTTAATTACATTCAGAAAATATTAATAAAATTTAACTGGGGAAAATTTGAATGCAATTGAATAATATACAATATGGAATATATGAAATAAAATGTTCTTAGAATGAATTTTATAAGGAAATTTACAAATAAAATTTGGTAGTTATAATAAAAGTTTATACACTTAATATATGATTACAGGAAATGTTAATTGAGATAAATTGAATAATAAAAAGATAATAAATAAAAATATATGAATGTAGAATAGTTAAGA